>CM052799.1:100591680-100644057 GCA_028533885.1 Nasua narica | reverse complement strand
GTGGGGGGGTTTAGCCTGGTGGTGGGTATCGAGAGGGGCACGTACTGCATGGAGCACTGGGTGTGGTGCATGAACAATCAATCTTGTAACACTGAAAAATTAAAATAAATTTGGGGAAAAAAAATAATATCAATCTTTCTCTTCTCTACTTTTCACAAGATATGAAAGGATTTCTACGTGGCCAAGATATGAGAAAAATTTTTTTTCTTTTTCTTTTGTTTAAATGAGATCTTCAAAAATATTTTAATAGATTTTATCTTTACAGCTCATCACTTTAACCCAAGCACTCAATATACTGCTAAATAGCAGATGCTCAATAAATATATGACTTGATGAATCTTGCCAAGAAGCCAAGAGATAAAAATATACACTACAGCCCAGATCAGAGAAGCATAGAAATCAAGAGATTTATAGAGAACACTTTAATGATTAAAACTTAAGTCTTGAATAATTTTGTTTGGTTTAGTGAAGGTACTCCTGGACCAGGTCTTTCTTACCTAAAGATCCTCTGGAGCCTGAAAGCTAAGCAAAGATATTCAGACTACTTTTCTCAGGGAACTGGATGTGGAACAATATTACTTCTGTAAGCTCAGTAAAAGTCACTATCTTCTCAAGAAAGAGCTCTCAAAAAATGGGCAGAAAATCTCATTATCCTTGGCATGACCCACAAGATCCTTCACCAAATGGTCCCAACCTATTTGCCAATCAACCACCAGTCTATCCATATCTTTTACTCTCCAAATACTGAGAGCTGAGTTCCATTTGGTAAATACATCACACCCTTTCGCAGTCCTGTATTTTTCACTCTTTATAAAATGCTACCTTTTATGAGAATTCTTTCTTAACTCTAGGTAGTTGGTTGCTGTTGTAGAAACCATATTTTGGCACAAACCATATTATTTTGTAACCATGTGTTTTACCTTTGCATTCTCAAAACTCAATTCAGTGCCAATTAATGTTGACCAGATTAAGCCTTTATCAAACTGTTCTCAATTTTTCAAAAAAAGAAAGAAAATGCCGGTAAAAAAAATAAGCTATAGTAGTTGAAAACACGTGTAGCTTCAAAACAGCAAAATGGCACTTATTTACTGATGTCCGTCAACATATAACACACTGCCCTGGGAATCTGGTATAATAATATATTGTAATAGACCTCTACTCAAAAGCTATTGGGTATATAAAATAAAGAATAAAGAACGAGAAAACATTTATTAGAATGTGATACCTTCTATAGCATTATTTATTAGTGAAATGGCTATAATCAGATCATAATGAATTGCTAAGTATTATGGCAGAGAGGTTAAAGGAATAGATTCTGAAGCCAGACTGTCTGGGTTTGAATCCTGGTGCTACCCAATTAATTAGCTATGAGACGAAGGCAAGCATCTTAATTTCTCTGTGTCTCAGCTAATTCACCTAAAAATTGTATTGATAATAGTACCTTCATTATGAACCATAGGGTTGGTGTCAAGATCAAATGCGTTAACATATGACAAACACTCAGAATAGTACATATCCCATGGTAGGTATCATATAAAGATTAACTATTATATTTGTGTAAAATATACAATGTTATCCTTATACTCCTACAGATATTAGTATTTACCTATAGTACTTTTTTAAATTTAAAGATTTTCTTTCTTTCTTTATTTATTTGAGGTTGAAAGTAAGAGAGAGTAAGCAGTGTAGGGAGGAGTAGAGGAAGAGAGACAAGCAGACTCCACACTGAGCACAGAGCCTGAAGCAGGGCTCAATCTCACGACCCTAAGATCATGACCTGAGCCAAAATGCAGAGTTGGCCGCTTATCTGACTGAGCCACCTTGGCACCCCACCTATAGTACTTTTCAATATAAAACTACATGTATGTACTTTATAAAACTATGTATGATAGAATTTATACATTTTTAACCTATTTCCAAGTTTTTAGTCATGAATCCTTTCTCCTTGCAAAATTTCATTTAGAGAAATAGACACTAAAGTATATATAATGTGGTTTCTTTGATATTTCTGAGAAACCGTATAGACTATAATATGGGCCTACTCTAAACTGAAAAAAAATAATTGTTTATATATATGTTTTTAAAGTTCTTGGATATGCTCTATCTCAACTACAAATTTGCTCTGTATTTCATACTTGCTCTATCCACATTCATAGTATTGTAAAACACAAATTGTTCGACTGTCTTGTAACTTCCTCCATGATGCCTTAGTCTACTATCCTAGTCAATATTAATTCCTTCTCTTAGATCTGAAAGGACTGTATTACTCTAGGATAGCCAGTTGGATACGTATGTGTCTTTCCTTTGCATTAGGCTGCCAACCACTTGAGGTCATTTTCTTACTGATATGCGTATCCTGTAGTATCAGACATGGTTCATTAGCTCCTAAATAACTGTTCATTGAACTAAGCTGAAAATTAATATACAAAATAATTACTCTGAGGAATAGCAATGTATTAAAGATTTAATTTTATTCGGTTTCTTAAATATTTTAAGAACATCTATGACAATAGAGGCTATTGTGAGATTTATCAGTGTCTCAGAAAATGACATTAATTAGCTCATTCCATTCTAGTCCTATGAATATTATATTCCAAATATAAAATCTGTCATAACTCCTCAAAACTTCTAGTATCAAGATTATATTGATACAATGTATTTTTATGTCTGTACACATATGTAAATATGCCTGAGTGAATCCTTTCCTTACCAAAAAATTTATTTAAGGTATGTTTCAATATGTAGGTTTATATACTTTAGAAATTTCACTGTATAACACATACTTAAGAGCAATCATTACAAATTTTTGGATTTTCACAGTAATCACATGCCCAATAAAATAAAAAGTTTCAAAATTATAGTTATACTCACCACAAATCCTATACTTCATCACATACAACAAATTTAGATATAGAGGGAAAATTTTTTTCCCATTTGGATGAATTATTTTCCTTGATTTTTTTATAGTAGGTACCTACTATTATATTAACACAAAACAATGACAACAGTATTCTTATTTTACCTTGCATGACCTTGGAATTTAATAAAGTAAGAAATATTAAAAGTTATAATAGGTGCACCTGGGTGGCTCAGTGGATTGGGGCCTCTGCCTTCGGCTCCGGTCGTGATCTCAGGGTCCTGGGATTGAGCCCTGCATCAGGCTCTCTGCTCAACAGGGAGCCTGCTTCCCTCTCTCTGCCTGCCTCTCTGCTTACTTGTGATCTCTCTCTCTCTCTGTCAAATAAATAAATTAAATCTTTAAAATAAATAAAAGTTATAATAGCACTTACTATTATATCAACATAAAACAATGACAATGACAAGAGTATTTTTTTTTGACAAGAGTATTCTTATTTCTCCTTGTGCCACCATTCTGAAAGTGTGACCTTAGAATTTAATATTAAAAATTAACACCTAAAAGTGAAGCAGGTGACTGCTTAGGTAGTGTTAGAAGAGAAAACAACAATATACAAAAAAAAAAAAAGCAAGACTTTTCAGTTCAAACACTTGAAACACAAATTTTAAAAATAGATATTTTAATAGTATTATTTCTTACTACAAATCAGTAGATCCAGCACTTTTATATATAACAATATAATTTTCATTTCAAATGCATGTGTAGCACAAGTTATTTTGCAAATATTTTTGACTTATGATAAAACATAGTCTCATTAAAGAAAAACATTGGTGTCTTTTATCATAAAAGGCTAAGTTTGAGACATTTAAAATGCTTTTACAAAATCTTCTGCCTGATTTCATACTACCCATTTTCAGCTTTTTGACCTTTTCTCTAGAACACATTATCATCTTATAAAATTTTAGATTTACAACTGGAAGAGCATAATTGTCAAAACTTTACTTATTTATTTCATTGTGTTCAGAGCAATGTCTTGAGAGATTGAGTATAAGTATTTATATTTTTACTAGCAATATTTCAGTCTTAAAATTTTGTAAACCAAATTACAATTTAAAAAAAATCAACCTTTGTAGATTTAGATTTTTGGGATCTTCTTTGTGAATTTCTTATCGGTATAATGTAGGCATAGCAAATGGGAGCTGAGTGGGCTGCCTATGCCAAACAAAATGCACTGTAGAAAATACACAGCACCTGAATTTCGCTAGATGGCGCAACAAGAATAATTTATCTTTCTGCTTCTTTTACCGTCTGTTGGAATGTTAACAAATGGAATGACAGAGGACAAAGTACTCAACATCAGTGTTTATAGAATTCTCATAGAATTTAACTAGAATATTGTTTATTTATAGTGTATTTTAATTCCTTTATAATAAAAAAATAATTTAGCATAGAGAAAACTTTATCACAATAGATAATTTCCTATTTTTCTACTGGCTATTTTGAATACTGAAACAGTGCCAGGCTTTTAGGGAAGGCACTGTGTAAAAATAAGTAAATAAACTGGCACTACTTTTGAAAAACCCTTTCTGAAAATATCATCTAGAAGTGAAAACTGTCAACAAATTTTTTCTTACAGCTATGAAAGTGTAATATATAATTTTGAAATACACAATAGTTAGAAGTTCTCATACTAAGATTTTTAAGTATCCAAGAGCTGAAAGGGAACAATCTGCATTCTTGGTTAGCCATGATCTAATTTGTAATGCAGTTTCCTAGTCAAGTGACAGAGTTGGGTTTGATTAGTTTAAGGTCCTTCGAGTTTCAGAAAAATCATTCTAGACACTCTAAAAATGAGTGAAAATAAAATCTGCCAAAAGATAACTTTATTTTATTAAATGATTTTCTAAGAATAAAGTTTAAATGTACATTCTGCTTTAATGGGGTCAAACCAAAGATCAAAATCTGTATAATCTTAACAGATCTTAGTATCTTAACAGATACTAGAGCTAACAGTAGGTGGAAAATATGAGTAAGGTCATCAATCCATCTGGCAAAAACAATTATCTAGAGATGCATTTGTTTTCCTCTTTTTGGATAGGGTAATTTTTAGAATATCTTTTAAATATTAGATTTTAGAAAGATTTAAATTTCAAACTGTTGTGATTCAGTCTAAGTTTCATAAATGTAGTACTGTAACTGTGATACATTCAGAGCTTCCCAATCACTGGGCTGCAAATAAGTTATAGGTATACTAGACTATTGATCCTCTTAGCCCTCAGGGCAACCAGACAGGGTCTGAGGTGGCTCGATTTCTAGAGCCAGTAGTCTGTAGACAAGTGTTCAGCCTACTGTGCACCAACCACATATAATCCTTCTGCATGTCATGGTATGAGAAATACTGGGAAGCAATGTACTATACAATCTCTGTTTTATCTTCATTTTATCTCTAATATGTTACATGAGAGACCTTTGGAAAACAGTAAAATATTTCCTTTAAACTTTCTCCACAGTTAACTTGGTGAGCCTTATATGAAGTTTTCAATAATTACACAATTTCTAGCTGAAATTAATTTCACAAAACAATATGAATACTGATGACTAATAATTAAGAGGGTATTTTAACACAGGGAAAAAATGTATAGTTCCTCTGTTAAATAAGCTAATTTATCTAAAACCTATTTAATAGTAAACAAACACATCATTATGTATGTCATATCCTATGTTCTTAGCTCATCAATTTTAATGCTGAATTAAACTGCTAAAGATTTTTTTTTTTTGGTGATCTTTTTTCTATGCTTCTAATATAGAGGACTAAATATAACCTGTAAGACTAAAGGTATATAATAATTTCAAAAGTTATTAATTTTCGAAGCACGATATAAACATATGTTTATCCAGGTTGGATTTTTTGTGTTAGTTTGAAAATGTATTTGGTAAGTAACCAGAGTGTATATCCACAGACTCTCACTGTGTGTGTGTGTGCGTGTGTGTGTGTGTGTGTATGTGTGTGTATTATTTCTAGTAAAATGCTTTTATTTTATTCCTAGGATTAAGGCCGAAGTCACTGGTACAAATGATGTAAAGGAAGTATTGCCTGAAATTATAAAATACCTGATTTGCAATATCTTACTCTATTATATATTTTATGGATAATAACAACAAATCTAGAAACAGCATGTGCAAAAATCGTGTTAATCTAAAATCATCACAAAAAGCATCAGTTCTGCAAAACTATGAAAGCTAATCTCAATTCAAAATGAGTTAAATATTAAACTTCTCTAGAGGAAGAGACTGCTGATAGCTTTGTCAGTGTAATCAGAAAGATTAGCATTCTAGTCATAGATCTTTAAGGAAAAAAAAAGTACACCAAGGAGGGACAATGGCTGCTGGGAAGCAAAGGTAAAAATTGACAGATAAAATTCAGTAATAGCAATCAAGGCAAACCTCCCCAAAGACTCTCTTATGTCCTGGTTACTGCCTACTGTATTAAGACTGCCTTTCTCATCACTTAATGCTTATTTTCATCACTTTGCTTAAAATATTGATAATCAATTAGGGCTACGTCTGTTTTGCCACAGAATCTGTGTCACAGTCTATCAGACTGTCAGGGCCAATTCAATCCTCATTCAAAGTTAATTTTTTCTTCATAAATCTGCCTTTGGAGGAGTCATTAGGCGCAGAACATAGCCGGAGGTGCAATCACCTATTCTCTTTCATTAGTGGCAGGCAGAGAAGGTGAGGGAGATTATTAGAACTTTGGAATGATCACAAAGCAGCGTGCTGCCTGTCAGATCCCCCCAACATTTAATTCATCTAGCCAACTCACCAGCACTCTTTGCCAACAGTTTTAAATGGACATTATTCATGAACATCTGTGACATGCTGAATATTCTGAACTGGAAATGATGAAAAAGCAATGCCCCTTTTGACTTTAAAATTAATTCTATGGTCAAAACAATTAAGAATATAACAAACATGTTTTGTGATGTTATTTTTAGTCATCTAAGAAACATTTCAGAAGCAAAACAATTTACTAAGGCTAATAATACTCATATATGGGGGAAATTAATATATAACATAAAAATTCTTAGTGTTAAGCAATTCTTTAAAGCCTATTTTACCTACATTAGGGATGACCAGGATTTTTTTCCCAAAGGTGGTTTTACAATTCATAATAAAGTTTAAATTTCTATTTAATGTGAATATCTTGTTTAGCAACATACCACAAAATAGAAGTATTCAGAAGAACTTAATATAGGGCCCATTTGGATAAAAATATTTTATTTGAAATTTTCATGGACACCATTTTTTGAAATACTCCAAATGCCTTAGTTGTAAAAGGTGTATTGTGGGTAGAATGTTGATAGAGATGCTCAGTGTAATAAAAGAAATGGGCCAACTAATTAAGTAAAAAGAAGACTTTTAGACAACTCGTCATTTTCATTTAAAAATGAAAAATTTTTAAAATAACATTTTAATTATTAAAATAATTTAATTTTTTCAATAAAAAGAAAATCTGGGTTGTTTAAAACACTTCGTTCTTTAGTGTCCTGCCTTTTATAATATGGAATAGAGAAATAGTGTTAGTTGCTGCCATAAAAACTAAAGACATACCTTGCTAGACATACTTTTTTGTGGAGATTTATCTGTAAATTATTTAAACATTTCCTCACAATACCAAGTTGATGACACCAAGATTTTAAATGCTATTATCAAAGTCACAGTGTTCTACCACATAAAATTATTTTTATTAGCTATTAGCCTCAAGAAATAACTGGAGTAGCATTTCCCAAACTGGGTTCCACACAATGAGGTGCTAAACTATTCAGAAAAATATATTTGGAAAATAGTTGGCTGAACAAAATTAAACTGTATCTTTACTGCAGAACTCATCAGAACATTTAATATGCTTCTGTCTCTCTAAAGGCCACATACAATGTGGTGATCCCTGAACTTATTTGATTGTGGAACCATTTTTTAACACCACCAGGATATCAACAAGATGTCTTCCTAACCCTCCCAGGCTAACTATTTCTATTCTGTCCACACTGGATCTGATATTCTACATTTATTTATTTAAAAAATATCTATTGAGCACATACTATATACCAGGCATTTTGGGGACTGATAAGGTTACAACAGTGAACAAGACACTGATCTTAAGCTCCTCAGAGGCTAATACAGAATTCAATTTATTTACTTGGAGGTTAGTTTTCCCATTGTGAGCAATTTGAGAATATGGAATGTGTGTGTGTGTGTGTGTGTGTGTGTGTATATATATATATATATATATATATATCTCCCCAGTGCCTAGCAACTGGTAAACAATAGAAGCTCAAGAAATATTTATTGAAGTGAAATAGAATTTCTCTTTTCCTAGATGGTTCCAATAAATTCACATGGGTCCAAATACCAGTTTATCTCCCCACGTCCCCACCTTTCTTCTAAGGTTAGTATACACCCTAACCAATAATGTATATTATGTAATATAAAGCTGGAAAGAAGCTAAATGTAAGGAACAACACAAATACAAAGCAAGACTGGCAAAGTAGATCCAGTGTAATGATTGTGGCTACCTTGTAATCTGAGTTGAGAAGGACTCTGTTGCTTGTTCGGAGGCAAAAGTATCATGATCAATTACAAATGACTGCTATCCCTGCTTTTAGAGTTTTCCATTTTGGAAAGATTCATAATGCAAAAGAGTCTGAATAATAGTAACTACTGCTACTGCAGTGCTCTCACTGCTGCTCCCTCCACCAACACCATCATGGCTGCATGGAACAGGGACTTTTCTACGCAGGGGACTGGATACTTCTACAAGTGTTAGAAGGGTGAAAACATGGAGTCCGGGCTAGCCCTCCCCGATGACGCCCTGATCACCACTGCAGAACTAACCTGCCAGGGAGCTGCTCCCTTCACCACGGGCAGGATGGTGAGAAATCCGGAGGCTGTCACTTGAACTGAAAAGTTCAAGAATGCCTTACTATACTTCACACCAGGAAGTCACCACCGCACAGGCTTCTCAATCTGCACAAGGTTGGTGACTAGATACCGGAACACAGCTGGAGAGAACTCTAGGTCTCCACAGGTGCGCTTGCTAATAGCAACAGCTGAAGCAGAAGGAAGAGAGCCTCCACATCATTTCCACTTTCAAAATTTCATATGAATACATCCAATTGGTGGAACCTAATTCATATCCAGATTCTTAGATGATAATGATTCTAGAACATGTAAGTTATTGCTTTCTAGCCTTTGCTGTTAGAGAGCAGACTAGAAAATAGGATAAATGTATGTGCCAATCAACATTTACTGAACTTTGATATGCACCATGCATCTATCTAAATGTCTTACATGTATTAATCCATTGAGTGCTCACAATAATCCTATATGGTTTATTTACTTGTAGTGAAGGAAACTGAGGCACGGAGAGGTGCAACACACTGCTCGGGGTCATATAGTTATTCAGTGATAGACCCAGGATTCAAAGCCAGGTTGTTTGACCGTAAAAGAGGCTCTTCCGTAGTACTCAGTTTCCTTAGAGGAGTAACTTCACTTCTTTAATAGATTAATGATGGGATGAAATTAACTTATTTTCTACTCAGTTTTGCTTTTTGTACTGATCAAACAGCTATGCACGATCACTTAAAATTTGTATAACGAGGTAGTATTTCGAAGAAATCAGTACGCTAAAGGTGGCTAGAACAATCTGGTTGAAGGTTTATTAGATTTATATATATGCAACACTGAGAGTGGAAGCCTGACTCCCTTCCTAGGACAGCAGAATACAAAATATTCCCATTCTGCTTAGAGTGAAAAAAAGACTTGAAATATAATGTTCCAAATGGGAGATGATGTTAAATGCTTCCATATCTGTGGTTTCATAGAGAGAAATACAGCAGTGTATTTCAAGAACCAAAAATAGTTCGCACTCTTCAATACAATAATTTCACTTCTGAAAACATGAATCAAAGAAGTTTAAAATGAAAAAGAATGTATGCAGGAAGATAGTCAATGAACATTATTTTAATAGAAAAAAGCAGTAATATAAAATATTCGTCTAGGCAAGTGGCTATTTTACTTTCTGAACACATACAATGCCAATAAAATTATACAAACTAAAATTATGTAAAAAGTTGGGAAAATTATTCTGAGAGAACTGTAGATACAAAAAAGCAGAATGAAGAATTCGTTTATATGATATAAATGTGGATAAGAAAAGCAAAAGAAACAAAAAATCACTTATATATCACAAATTTCCAAATGCAACTTGATCTCTTTCTCAACCCCATAATTTTCTCTGATCTGACTGGTGATTCATACATTAATAATACATATATTTTAATATTTGGTCAAGCCAAATCTACCTCATTATTGTGACTTCAAAGTTTTTGGGCTATTCCTCTAGATCAACTTTTTGTTTTATCTAGATAAATCAGTTTTGTTAAATTCCACCCCCTCCAAAACTGAAACTACAAATCAACAACATAACCCGCTGGAATTCTGAATAACTGCTAAAGTAATGCATTAATTTGGAGACCATGGAAATCTTCACACTATTGAATCTTCCCATCTAATGGCACATTGTGTGTTTTCATTAATTTAAATTACTTGAGTCTTTCAGTAAAGGTCTGTAGCTTTCATCCAGGGTCTGATATTTCATTCTAGCCCCCTTTCCACTCTAACTCCCCACTTTAAACACATTTTTTTCAAGTGAGTTATTACTAAGTCTCATTCTCCAGCACCTACTCATTCTTCAGTCCATTCTAATACAGCTTCTAACTTTATTAATCAAAATTATTCCTCAGTGTTTTCTACATTGCTAAATTCATTGGATATTTTTATTTAAAATAAAAATAAGGGTGTCTGGCTGGTTTAGTCAGTAGAGCACGCAACTCTTGATCTCTGGGTTGTGAGTTTGAGTTTCCCATTGGGTGTGGAGATTACTTAAAAAATACTATCTTTAAAAACAAATGAATAAATGTAATAAGTAATGAAATATTTCAAACCTATAAAAATATAAAGAATATGATACTACAATTCAAATTAACAGATATTAATTCTTCATCATACTTGTCTCCTATAGTCTTGCTATCATCTAGTATTATAGGACTTCTTAACTTGTGACAACCCCAGAGGTCTGAAACGACATCTCCTTTTTTATGTACATGCAGTTCTCTGATTTCTAGAGAGATTGGCTCTTCAAAAATTGGCCACTAGAGTCATTCTCCTCAGAACTGCCTCTATCCTTAGCTTATTTTATTGTAAGATTGTTTTTATTTTTCTCCTTGATTTCTAGGATCTGAGAAGCTGCAGATGTAGATGTTAGTGTAGATGTTAGTCATTCGTCAGTTACACATATGTGCAAGAATGTACTCCTGGTATATGGCAAATCTTGATTTTATTGCATATATTTTCAGAGGTATCTAATTTTAGTGTATTTTTTAAATAAAGATTTTATTTATTTATTTGAGAGGGAGAGAGAGAAAGCACAAGCTGGGGGAGGGGCAGAGGGAGAAGGAGAAGATCCCCCCTGAGCAGGGGATCATGACCTGAACCAAAGGCAGACGCTTAACCAACTGAGCACCCAGGTGCCCTAATTTTACTGTATTTTTAAATTTATAAACACACACACACACACTTTTTCATTTATGTAGTTTATCGAATAAATAAAACAAAGCTTTATTATAGCTTTATTAAAACCACTTTAATATTAAGACTGGCATAAATGTTTTAGCTATGTGAAATTTGCCAAACACATACCACACAGCCCTGAAAAAAGGGTCAAATACATCTGCAAATAAGACTTTAGTTTTCCAGATGATTTTGAAATTTAAGCTTTCATTAAAAATATGTACTAAGAACTGTCAATTTCTTTTTAAAAATACTTTCAGTTTCTATTAAACAAATATTTTTATCTAAGAAATCCTTTCCTATCCTTAGATTGCAAACCTAATCACTTCTACTTTCTTCTAAAAGTTTTAAATTTTCACTTTTTACATTTAAGCTTACTGAGATTTCCATACAAATAATAAATTTCTTCAATACTATTATTAAGAAATCCCAACTTTCCCTCGTATATGTAATATAAGTTGAGAAATGTATTTATGTATGGGGATGTTTCTGGGCTCTCTCTTCCTTTCCATTGATGATGCCACTTTAATTTCTGTAGCTTTGATATAGAATCCTTTTTTTTATTTCAGAGAAATGCTTTTTTATTATTTCTTTTTCTTTTAATTAACATATAATGTATTATTTGCCCCAGGGGTACAGGTCTGTGAGTCATCAGTCTTACACAATTCACAGCACTCACCATAGCACATACCCTCCCCAGTGTCCATAACCCAGCCACCCTACCCCTACCCGCTCTACTCCCCAGCAACCCTCAGGTTGTTTCGTGAGATTAATAGTCTCTTATGGTTTGTCTTCTTCCCGATGATAAAGAATCTTATACGATAAGATGAATCCCCACCTAGTCCTTCCTTCTTCTTCACAATTGTCTTGACTATTCTTGGCAATTTGCTCAACATGATTTTTTTTTGAATGACACTTTTAAATTCTTTATTAAAAAAATGGAAACTTTTCCAGATTTAAGTTTTATACTTAAAATAAAACCAATTTCTGATGAAAACCAAACACATACATACCATCAGAAACACTTCTGTTCTGGGATTGGGAATGAATAGGTGGCAAAAAACGTTTAATAATGCCTAAACCATACAGCAAAAACCCAGTTGTTTTTTAAAGTAATTTACCTTTTGAAATTTTCTGTTTAAGAAAATTTTGTGAAATGACCTAATGACTCTGCCATCTGTGGTTCATGATGTTAAGGTCTGTTGGGCAAGTAAAGGAGTTTTCAAATCTGGAACCAATAATCTGCCTATACATTTTTCACCCCATTCTGTTCTTACATTATGGTTTCTATTCCTTACTTTCTCTCTTGAATCATTTTAACATTTATTTTATAAGTTCTTTGTTGGTGGGGGGAGGCTTAAACAACTGGCATTTATTTTCTCACAGTTCTGGAGGTTGGAAGTTCAAGGTGCCAGCAGGTTTTTTTTCTCAAATAGCTTAAAAATTTGTAGTTTTGTCATGTATTGATTTATTCTTGGTAGTTTTTATTAGGGTTTTTAAACCTGTATTGTAGATATATTTTTGAATTATTGTTCTATCTTTGTAAATTTTAGCACCATTTTAGTTTTTCTTTATTACCTACAAGGAACCTTATGATTCTATAAAGCTAAGTAACAAAGTAAAATCACAGAGTTGATAGGCAGTGTGCCCAGATCTGGATGCAAGCTTTCAAGCCCTAAATGCCTTATAGTTATCATCATACTGGTTTGTCTCCATTTTCTCTTTTTTTACCCCTCTTACTTCAGATAACATATATTTTTCATATAGTCTAATGATAATACATAGTAAATGTGACTTAATTTTTTCTTACATTTCTTGTGGTACTACATTTCAAGAGTCAACTTTCTGCTATATTTTTAGGCAATGTTCCTGTTATATCTTGCATGGTCTTTTCATTAGCCTAAGGCCACTTTCTTCCCTCAAAACTTCTTTAAGAATATTCTATTATTTCGAATTCTCTAGATGTCAATTATTCTGTTTCTGTCATTACCTGACCTTCCCACACTCATTAATTCTGGATTTTATCAATTCTACATCTAACATATCATATAATTTAATCTGTCCACTTCTCCCCATATTTATTGCCACTACCCTAAGTCCATTGTCACCTTTCACTTTAATTACTACAATAACTTTACTAATCTTTCTAAACCTAGTTTTGTGACAACCTTATCACCATTACCACCCCAACTTTTACCATCACCACTAAATCCACTCTTTTTACTACAGGCTGACGGATTTTCTAAGAATGAATTCTAATCATGCCACGCCCTACAATAGCTTTCTACTTATGAAGAAAAGCAAAATCTTAACATTAACATGGCTTATCAGGCCATGAGTCACCTATTCCTTGTCTACCAAACTAGCTTCATTTAAGCTATTCTCAATCATCTTACTTCTATGCATCCATCCATACAGGTCTTTGTTTTGAAAAGGTATCATGGTCCTAGTGTGAATAATGTTTTTGCCTGGGACTTCTCTAGTTTTAACACTGAAAACTTCACGCTCTGGAAAAAACCCTTCTCCATCCTAAATAAATGGTACATTTTAAATTGTTGAATAGAGGAAAATGCATTTTTTAGCCTTGGCAGTTATATGCTTTTATTAGTCTATTCTTATCTTTTATTGTACTGATCAAAATTATTGAATTATTAATTGTACAAATAACTTGCTTTCCCCATCATAAGTTCCATAAAGGCAGTACCTGAATGGTCTCCCAGCTTTAATAGTGTTGTTTGCACACAGAAAGTGCTCAGTATTTTTAAAATTAAAACCAGTAAAGTTTATTTTAGTTATACATTTGCTGCTTTATGAATGAGTTCTTATTAGAGTTTATGATTGGTAAGTGGAGGTATATAGGCAAACTATTACTTTATATATATGTTATTTTATGTCTTCAAGAAAACTAGAAATTTCATTTATGTTGGCTTTGTACATTTGGATAGTCATAAACTCTTCATATTTGAAACGAATCTTAGAGACCACCTAGTACACTCTTCTCATTTTTATAGATGAGAAAAACTGAGGCCCAGACATGTTAAGTTGTTCAAAGTGACATAGCTAATTAGTGGCAGCGCCAGTCCAGGAACCAAGACCTTATTTCTCGCCTAACAGCAATCTTTCCACAGGGCTAATTAGAGATGATCACAGTTCCGCAGGCTACCATAGAGGTGGAGGATTCTGACTCAGATCCTTGTTGGCTAATTTACTGTCTCAACACAAGGCCCTTTAAATCTTTTCACGAGCTTCGGTACTTTCCACCAAATGTGTTTCCTTATTCATAAAGAGTGTGCCACCACTTAACCCTCTAATGGAGGGCAGGGTTCAGGCTGATTGCATTGAGCTTATCCCCAGAGCCTAGTACAATGCCTGGCATATAAGAGATCATGACATTTGTTGAGATAATATATGACTGAATGGATGTGCTGCATGTGTGAGCACACATGCCAAAATACTGTATGAGACAGGTGAGGTCAACAGGTAACTTCTTCAGACCTTTTGTTAAGACAAGGCTTTAAGGTCTTGCCTATGAGAAGAAAGGGAGGTAAAGAGGGGTAGGGAAAAGTAGAGGAGAGAATTAGAAAGCATAAGTGTGTGTGTTTGAGTTAGTGAATAACCTTGACCTATTTCAAAGGATTATTAATTTAAAAAAAGTTAACAGTAAAACACACTGCTATTTAAAGCACTAAGCTTCAAGTGTGTTGCATTAGTCTCCCTTGTGTGAGATTTAAAAGTGTCTATTATATGTATACTCTATATCTTTGGGTTTTTAGAAGACACAAGTCTGTTTTATGAGGGTTATAAACCATAAAAAGTGTTATGCTTGCAAATCTATAAAGGCAGCAAAAAATTAGGGGGCATTGTTACCTGATGAATCTAAATATGAAACAGGTACAAATCCAAACTGCAAGTGTCACTGCTTCAAATCTTTCACAATACAAAAATCACAAATAATATGATTTTAGAGGTGGAAAATGACTTTCACGGATCTTATCGTTTCTAGGGTAAGTGATCTGCTTAATCAAAGTGGATCAGTACTATATCTCAGGATGCTTTCTTCTTCACTTCTTTTGAAAGAATAAAAATAATAAACAAAAACAAAACTCAAGTTTTTAGTTAGTTACAAATAAATTGTCACTGAGGACAGTAAATAATTATTTGCTTGAATATCTCCATAACTGGCCATTGTCTATTTGTGCATTGTATGTGATCCTATGACGGCATCTAAGAGCCAGAGCATAAGTTTTTCTTTCTGATGGAGAGAAAATGGTAAGAGGATGCCTGAAGTCATAGTAGTAAGCACGATTCAGTGGGGTCCTTGCATCTTACACTAACTTCTGAAAAATCTTTGTAAAGGTCTACACAGTAAATATTTCACTTACTTCTATATATTATGTTTATATTCTAACACTTGCTAAATTGATAGAAATATAATTGACACAATCCAAATACATTTGTAATAACACTCATTAAGATGTGACCAAAGAGGGGTACCTGGGTGACTCAGTCGGTTAAAGCCTCTGCCTTTGGCTCAGGTCATGATCTCAGGGTCCTGGGATCAAGCCCCACATCGGGTTCTCTGCTCAGCAGGGAGCCTGCTTCACCCCCTCTCTCTGCCTGCCTCTCTGACTGCTTGTGATCTCTCTCTCTGTCAAATAAATAAATAAAATCTTAAAAAAAAAAAAGATGTGACCGAAGCAAATTCAACTGGGTACTTAATAGTGAGCTTTCACCAATCAGGTAATTAACAAAAAATTTTAAATTTCATGATAAATATTTTCAAGGTATATATTTTTGTCATTTGAAAAATATCCAGGCATAGGTTTTAGTTGATATCTATAACACTTATTTTCTTTCAGTTCTTTAGTGTTAGAAAAATAGTCTTAAATGTCGAAAATCCCGAATCCTTTTCTTATCAGGACCCAGTAACATTTTGTTATAAAGTTCATTCGATTAAAAAGTTGGATTATCTGTTTTGAGGGCAGGGTAGAACCATAATTTGAATCTATCTAGATGAGATCACTTGCTTGGAATTAATTATGATAAACTGGTTGGTAAGAACAGGACTTATAAGTGAAAAAGAGGTTTTAAACAGTTTTTGATTTTTTTTTTTAAATTTACTTATTTGAGAGAGACAGTGCCCTTGAGTGAGTGTGAGGGAGGAGAGTGGCAGAGGGAGGGAGTGAGAGAGAGAATCTCCAATAGTCTCCTGTCTGAGCACGGAGTTTGACGTGGGGCTTGATCTCACCACCCTCAGATCATGACCTGAGCCAAAATCAAGGATGCTATTTTTCTCATATTTGACATTTGAAGGCAACACTATCAAGAATTTCCTAGGACCACAATGAAAACTTAGTAAGATGAAGTATGAAATAATATGAAAACTTCTGCTCTGCTCAAGGCTGTAAAAATTTGGAATTGTTTTGTTCATATGTTCTTTTCCTGAGGTGGATGAAGCATTGATTTTTGAGGAAAACTCAAAATACTTTCTTGGAAGTATCCTCTCTTGGCCTGCCTTCCTGTGCAGGTAAGAGGCTGGCTATCTAGGAGAGAGTACTCATGAAGTTCCTTTGTTTCCATAAAAGAATAGCATCATCTGTTTATTTGTCTTTAAAGTTTAAGAATCCACCTCAGTCAACCACATACAGTACCTATAGTTCAGGCCCCGCTAAGAGCAGAGAAGACTGAAATCACTCCTAGTACAAGAGCCTATGCTCACATAGGCAGAAATATTATACAAACAGGCATTCTGTTTCTCCATTTATACTGGGTTTTAATTAAATTCAAATAAATATACCACAATGCTATATTCTTGGATCGTACTTTCCTAAGAGAATAGATTTCATGATGGTTTTTTTTTATGGCTTTTATCGATGGACATTAAAAATAACAGGTGTGCAAAACCTGTTCGCTTTTTGCAATTCTATGTTGGGGATATTATATACTGTATACCACATATGATGACAAAAATGATAAGAGAGTAAAAAGGACATAAAATAATATGAGTATTTCCAATATTTCATTAAATAAGAAATACCCCTGCATAAAGCCCCATGTGAGAATTCCTTTTTAGTAAAAGCTTTGTGGTAAAACTTGTAGTCCTCTTTGAGAATCTGCTTTTGGTTTTGGTTGTCAAAAAACACAGAACAAATGAAAGCAGCTCTATAGGCACTTTTGATGTATGAATTTTGTTCTATTTTCTTCTTGCTCTTGACTGATTAATGTATATTTTCCTTTTTTTTAGTTTAAGTTTTTTTATTTAAATTTTTTATTAACATATAATGTCCTTTTTTTGATTTTTAAAAATTCACAGATAATTTTATTGCTTTGCTATAGAATCCTTCAAATAGTTTATAGATTAAATTAACGGATGAATAAGAATGTAGTGATACTGGATAGTAATGTTCTCCCTGTAGGTGTATTCTGACAACCAAATGAATTAAAGCATATGAGCTTACAGCACGTGGGACACAGCATGGCCTCAACCAATTCAAGTCCCCTTACCTAATCATTCTCTTCAGATGTACTACAAAATTTTACAAATAACCTCATCACTCATGTATTTACTTCTCATCTTTTTTTTTTTTCATAGTGAAACTGTTTTATAGGAAATTGCAATAGTTTTTCCCACTTACTATACTGTCCCCTTAGGGAAATCTCAAAGTGATTTTTTTCATAGTGGTAAGTAACTTTTGACTTCTACAGAAAAGCTATAGGAGAGGTTAAAGAAGGAAAAAAGGAAAAAATGTTATATGTGAAGCAGAGACCTCTCAAAAATAAAACAAATGCCTTCAGGTAAGCAGAGTGATGGTGGCACCAACATTGCTTCAGGAGTTGGAGGCAAAGTTGGGAAAGGGAGAAAATCGTATCTGATGGTGACAGTATTTGTAAAAATTTTAAATATTTATAAATTACATTATAAGCCATACATCTCATTTCAGATGTCCATGGCAACACCATGGGTATTAATAGGAAGTGCTGGGGCACGTGGGTGGAGCAGTCGGTTAAGCATGGGACTCTCGCTTTCCTCTGGGGTTGTTACCTCAGGGTCCTGAGACTGAGCCCTGTGTGGGGCTCTATGCTCAGTCTGAAGTCGGCTTTTGATTCTCTTCCCTCTCCCTCTGCCACTGCCCCCGTGCTCTCTCTTTCTCTAAATAAATAAATGAATCTTGGAAAAAAAAAAGGTAGGAATTCTGAGAATTCTGAAGTTACATCTGGACTCAGCATGAAAAAGTACACTGATCAACTAGCAATATGTTATACATGCAGCCTAAAGAAGTGGAGACCAATGCTCCATATTTGCTGTCTCTTATGCATACAAAATAAGATAATAATAACAAGGATGATGATGTTAAGACAACTGGAGTTTTGTAATCACTTAAAGTACAAGTGATATAGTTAAATTCAAAGAGAAGAAAAAAGTGATGAAATTCTTTTTCTGTTTTACTTATACATTATCATATATGTTCAAGCATTTTTTCATAGACATTCTTAAGACATAGACATGGTATGCAGAAAATACCAAATGGCTTCCAAAGTTGAATTCTGAGAACTATTTCCAAAAATATTTACTCCTTTAAAAATGTTACTATGAAGAAAGGAAAGCATTCACTTTTCTATGTCAGTTAGCTTTGTTATGAAATACACCAACCCAAACTCATGCTTTAAACAACCACAATCATTAATTTTGCTTATGAATTTGCATTTGGGTAGGGTGCAGTCAGGGCAGCTTGCCTAGGCTCCATGCAGCACCGATTGTGGCAACACAAAGGCTGGGACTGACTTGACATCTGGGGGGGCTGAATTTCTCTGAAAAGTTGTTCTGTCATGTGCCTAATGGTAAGAATTCAGTTGGTGTTTTCAGTCAGAACACTTAAATGTGGCCCTTCCAAGCCGTTTGATTTCCTCACAGCATGGAGGCTGGTCTCTATGAGCAAGTGTCCTAAGAGACGGGAAGTGGAAGATACAGTTTATTTTTTTTATTTTTATTTTTTTTAGATTTTTTTTTTCATTTATTTAACAGAGAGAGAACACAAGCAGGCAGAGAGGCAGGCAGAGGCAGAGAGAGGAGCAGGCTCCCCGCTGAGCAAGGAGCCCGATGCGGAACTCGATCCCAGGATGCCGGGATCATGACCCGAGCCAAAGGCAGCCGCTCAACCAACTGAGCCACCCAGGCGTCCCGAAGATACAGTTTATTAAGGCATCTGGAAACTGGTATAGTATCACTTTGCTGTATTCTAATGGTTAAGTAGTCACAAAGCCAGGTTCAAGGGGAGAGGACATGGACCTGTTCCTAAAAAGGGAGAAGTGTCAAAGAATTTGGGGGACATATTTTAAAACTGACAGAATTTGAAACTACCAAAATGGTTGAGAGAGGTACAAAAAGAGAAGGTTAACAAAAGAGAAAAAAGGAAACTAGAAAGTAAATAAAAGAAATTACTATAAAATATCAATAGGATGGTAATAAAAGTATGAAGTGACTAAATAAAGAAAGCATTAAATTTGAGAGTACAAACAAAATAGGTATTGAGCATGTGTGATATATACCTAGTGACCTTCAGGATAAAAGATATGGGCACATGTTCTGAACACTTGGAATAGTTTCTGATGTATTAAAGGAAAAGTCTAGATATATCACATCTGAAATTCAATGAAACTTTAAAGTCAAGGGCTTATAAAAAAATCTAATAATGCAAAAACAACTTACAAATAGTGCAAATTTATGCTAATTATGTATTTGAAGTCAAATATTATATTAATGAAACCTTCTGTGAACCAGTTATAATAATTTGTTTTAATATAACTCAAAATAGTAGTCTTTGCCAGGCTCTTTATTTTGTCCAAAAAGCAAAAATATAAAATTATTACATCTGAGATAACAAGTAGTTTTGTTCTCCTTCCACAGTGAGTTCTGGTTCAATTAACTCACATAACACTATTAATTAATAATGATAAAAAATAAAAGTCAGTATTTACTTAGTTATTATGTATTAGTAAATATTCTAAAAGTTTTACATGTATTAGCTTATTTAATGCTCAATATTAATATCCCATTTTTACCAGTGAGGAAACTGAGGCACGAGGAATTCATTGATTATTGAAAGTCACTCAACTAATAAACGATAGGGCCAAAACTAATTCAGGCAATCTGATTGCAGAGGTCCAAACCAAACCCACTACACTCTGTAAAAGGCAAAAAGTATCAGTACATGTGACTGAAAAAGCATTCTTTGTACTCCATGAAAATCGTAGTTTTCAAATATGTAGAATCTTTCAAGCTAGATCATTTCATCAAAAAAAAAAAAAAAGTGAGTTAAAGAACAGAATGAGGACACCTGGGTGGCTCAGTGGGTTGAAGCCTCTGCCTTTAGCTCAGGTCATGAACTCAGGGTCGATCGAGCCCCACATGCATTGGGCTCTCTGCTCAGCAGGGAGCCTGCTTCCCCCCCATCTCTCTCTGCCTACTTGTGATCTCTCTCTCTCTCTGTGTCAAATAAATAAATAAAATCTTTTATAAATGAATGAATGAATAAATAAATAAATAAATAAATAACAGAATGAAAGAAAATGACTTTTTCTCAAACCCTATCTCTTTGGAAACAGGAAGCAGGTCACAGAAGTATAAATAAAAAAAGAGATGACAATAAGAGGGACAGTTTTAATATGTTCCCTGCTTTCCTATCTCACACTGTCTATAATTAAACACAATGAGAAAGATTCCTTATTTGTCTAGGAGCAAATACAGAGACTACGGAGGATACTCTTAATTAACAATGAAATCATGAATGACACCCAACAGAACTTGTGCTGAATGTGTTCAGAGAAGATCTACTTGTAGTCCTCAAGGGACCCTCAAAGGGTTAAACCTGAACAAAACTTCATTTTATCCTATCTAATGAAGATCAAAGTTAATGCCTCTTTGAGAAGGGATTTGCTTGTAAGAAAATGATAAACACTCAGAACTCACAATCTGCTTTTACTGTTTTAACATGATCAAATACTAGAAAGACTAAACAAAAAGAATTTTTTTAAGGATAATTTTTTAATGAAAATCAGAGGGAAATTAACTGTAAGAATTGTCAATTGTAAGAATGTTCCTATATAATTAATCTTCCAGTTCAGTAATGGAGATCACTAAACTTCTAACTTAAACCTTTAAGGAAAGGATTTTTAGAGTGGGGACTCCTGAGGGGAGCAAGGACCTCCTTAATTCCCATTGGCTATTTCTTTTTTTTTAAAGAAGACTTAATTTATGCACTATTCTAGGTGGTGAAGATAGAGAGATGACTTATGAAAGTTCTAAAGAAACAAAGTCCAACAGAGGAGGCAGACAAGAAAATCCACTTCTATAACACTGTAGGAGTAAGTTCTATGATACAGATACTCAAAAAGAATACCAAACAGGAACACAGCTCTAACTCGGTCTGATGGACAACAGATTGTTAACTAAGACTTCTAAGAGAGGGTGATACCTGAAGTGATTCTTAAAGAATCAGAATTTAACCAAAAAGAGGAACCAAACACAATGGCTCTAAAATGATAATTTGAATGACTTCTATTTTATGGTTCTAGTAGAGTTCATTGCAATTATATGAACAGGCCTAAGAATCGTTAGATGAAAATCAAAAACATTCAAATCATATATATTATTCCTCCTTGTTTTTCTCTTTCCCTGTATTTTTTTTTCCACCAGACGTTCAAAAGCTGTTTTATGAGCTAGATATTTTTTTTAAGCAATGAAGATGGGAAAATAAATAAAGAAAAAACCTCTTTGAAATATCTCAAGGCAAGTAAGAAATCAAGTCTTTTTTCATATAAACATGGAAGAGCTCTTTTAAATGCTTAGAGACCGTCTTGAATTATCTTTAGGACAAAATGGCAGGTAAACAAAGATACCAAACAATAGCTAACAACTGAATGCAGAATGAACACGGATATTGTTCCATATCTTAAATATATATCCTGTAACTCCAGTGAATGAGGAGGAAGGAGTAAGCAGGTTGGGAAGAGCTATATTCAGTCATTCATAAATATTCATTGATTATACCCAAACAATTCATACCCAGAATATATGTCAAGAGTGCCTTAAAATCGGTAAGAAAAAACATGTAATAATAGGAAAATGGGCTAAACACTTAGGTAGACACTTCATAAAATGAAAAATTGAAGTGCTAACAAACAAATGAAAAGATACTAAACATTTCTGGCAATCAGAAATGTAAAGTTAAATTATTTAAATTTGGCTAAAATAAAAGTCTGACTATACTACGTATTGGTGAGAAAGTAGAGCAATACACTATTTGGGGAGAAAGAAATTGGTATAACCACTTTAGGGAAGTTTCACAATGCCTAGTAAATTTGAAATCACACATACCCTATGACAATTTCACTCTTAGGTATGGAGTTTATAGATCATGTCTGATCAACTTGAATAAGAATGTTCAGAACAGCCCTGTTCAATATAGCTGCAAACTGAAGACAACAAATGTCCACCAACAGCCAAAAGGTTAAAAACAAAGCCCTGCAGTATGTTCATACAGTAAAATATTAAAATTAAAATAAAAATCAACACACTCCAGCTACAAGTAGACAGATGAATCTTAGAACAATGATGAGAAAATGAAGATCCAAGAGAATATGTACTATATGATTCCAATTTAAAAGAGGTAAAACTTAACTATAGTGCTTAGCAATATATTCTTAGAATATATTATTTCTTAGCAATAAATAAAAGCAAGAGAGTAATTACCATAATAGAGGGGAAGGTGGTAGTTATAGACAGACAAGAAAAAATGAGGACTTCCCAGGTACTGGCAAAATGCTGTTTCTTATCTGGGTGGTACAACACAGGTATAGGCTTCATAATTTGGTGATCTGTGCACTTAGATAGTTTCCCCTATATTTCATATTACAAAAGATTAAAGAGAAAACTCCTAAGGGGAACTGTGCAATGCTGGATGGCTGAATATACAAAAGAGGTGAATGAGTTAAAAAAGACAGAAAGACAGAGATTCATTGAGCACCTTCTGCATGCTAGGAACTATGCTGGGTGTTGAGGACTTAGTGTAGAAAAGAGAGACGATCTCTCCAAAAGTTAGAAAGGAAGGTCAAATAATCACAAAAATCATATTTAATTAAAAACTGATTGCTATGAAGGAAAAGTTCACAGAGTTTCAGAAGACACTGACGCATTTCATTTTAGGTGTCAGAAAGGCTTCACTGAGATATAAAACATAAGCTCAAACCTTAATAATAAGCCTAAATTAATCTGGGAGAGAGGGAAAGGTAGTAAGTATCTTAGACAGATGGAAGAACATTTGTAAATGAGGGAGGTAAAATCAAATTGATGCAGACAAGGAACTAAAAGCAGGCTGGTGTCGTCAGACTCAGTAAAGTACAGTCCAAGATGATGATGAAGTAGACATGGGCAAATCATGGAGGAACTTGTAGCCATATTGAGAATTCTGAGATTTTATCCTAGGGCAGTGGAGGCCACTGTGCAGGAGAGTAATAAGTTCCAACTTAACAGGTTAAAATCATTTTGGATGCTATATGAGGAATGAATTGTAAGGGAGCAAGACTGGACAGATGAATAAGAAGGCTACTGCAATGGTCTAGGCAAGAAGTTATAATCACCTGCCTAGATTGAAGGCAGGGAAAATGGGATCAGAGGTAAGATTAAAATGTATTTTAGGAGGCTACGGAGTGTGCTTTTAGCATGGATGTGGCAGGTGAGGAACTTGCCCAACTGCTGTTTTGAGCAACTAGAGAGATGTAATGGAGGCACAATGAAAGAGGAGCAGGATGAGGATGGTAGCAGGAAGAGAAAAGAATTCAGGACAATCGTCTTTTCTTCTGACATTTAAGTAGAGATGGTAGACAGTTAGCTATAGTAAGCCTGAAGTTCAGAGATGGGGGTGGTTTGAAACTGAGGCACTGTTGCACACAGATGATATCTGAAGTCCTAGGAACAGATGAGATGACTTAAGATGAAAATATAGAAGGGAAAAAAAAAGTAAGCACAGGACCATTCCATGATGAACACTTAGGAATTAGGTAGAGAAGGAGACTAGAAGGAGCTTATTAATGGAGTAAGACTGAATAACAGCAATGTATGATGTGGGGGACAATTACCTGGTTAATGAACCTGGTCTTTCCATATAGTGCAAGTTATAAAAAAGACAGTCTTTGTCAGTGATGGTCATATACAGAAAATACTAACAACTCATTTTCTAAACATCGAGTATGTAAAATTCATATTTTTCTTCAACAGTCGAATCATATCCAAAATGAAATTTGTCCTCCCTTAATTACGTTCATTTTCCTGTGCTTTCTCTACCTTGTTTAATGATATTATCTAGATGGCTTTACCTCACCTATACTTAGTGTATCCTATATACTAATAAATTCATAAACAACATTTTTAATTTGCCCTCTTTTATGTTTATTATTTCTGTGGTTCTACTTTTCACTACCTGAAGCACAGTTCAAATCACGTAACTCTGTGTATAGAGGCATTAGCTCCTGAAAGCCTCTAAGTTTAATGAGCACCTACCATGTGCTAGTCACTCTTATTAAAGGATGCGGGATTTGTTCTTGAACAAAATTCCTGCCCCTATGGAATTTACTGTCTAGTAGGGAAACCTGATGCTCAGACACTAATTAAAATATAATATTATAAAATATATTAAAATAAAATATAATGTTAGAGAGTAATGAGTGCTATGAAGAAAAATAAAGCAGAAAGATTATGAGAGAAAATAAAGCATAACATTGTCTCTCCATCTTCAACTATGTCTCTAGCAAGTTCCACATGTAGCTATATTTGTCACTTCATTTCTTCTCCCTTTCCTTATAGTACTTTTCTTCAGGCCTGTAAACTTTAGGAGGCAGGGACTATGATTCTCTCTATCCCTCTAGCTCCTCTCATCTTGCAGATATTGAATTCATATGCACCATCTTTTATGAAGTCATCTGTGCTCCGAAAAGATGACAAAAAATCTTAATTCACTCTAATGATTATTGGCAACAATTAAAATGTAAACAAAATGTCTAATTTGCTCATTTCTCTTCCTACTAGGGCTATTTGCCTCTACTTATTTCTTAGCTATGACATATGATCTTAGTAATGTTTATAAATTAGTTAATGTTTATCAAGATAGCAAATCAAACACTATGCCTGCATGACCACTTGTGTTCTCTGGCTAGGGATGGCCTGTCACCTTTATTAAGGGGCGCAGTTGGCCAGTGTTGCCTAATTTAGCAAAGGAGTAAATTGTGCTCATGTATACTCTCTGATTTCTAAGTAAAATTGCTAAGTAAAATTTTCAACTTAACTTTGATGACTAAAAGTCCCTTAATCCTAGGGTTAAGAGAATAAATTTTACTACAGTTGATCGAGGCACCTAAAGTCAGTCCCAGCACTGGCACAGAGGATCTGATGGAATGCCTATTGTGAAAAAGCTCTTTGAGGTATTGTGTTTCCTTCCATGGCCAACCCCAACCTCTCTGATACAATTTCACTTCACAGACAGGAAAGCTGATGTGCAGAGTGACTACATAACTTGTGAAAATTATATGGGCAATAAGAAGCAAAGCCAGGAATAGAATTCAGGACAGCTCTCTTTGGTTCTGCCAGGGTTCCTCCTGTATTTCTGAAACTCAACTTCCACAAAATCTATGACATAGGGCAGGTAAGACTGAAGGATGTGATGTTAAACAAGTTGAAGAGGATTACTGCAGAATTGTTTAAAAATCTAGAGTATGTTAATGTATGCTGACATGCTCTAAAAGAAGCACCCAGGCCTTTCAAATGTATTTGGTGAAGAATTTTTTTTAACAGAACACTTATTATGGAGCAACATGGAAAACGGTTTGGGGAACTTAAATCTGCCTCCTTTATTTTCAACTTATTTTGACTTCATTAAAACACAGTTAAAGAAGCCCAGGATGCACAGTTTATATATTATAAAGAATCTCTGAATTGATTTTACTTAATCTACCAAATAATGTAAGTTGTGAGGTAATTATTAATTTGTAGTTAGTGGTAGGTTAGGTCCTCTGAGTTCATTACCCAAATATGGTATTTTGATCATTTAGGAACAGTGGTCATTCCACGTATACATTTTTACAGATACAAAAATAAACTATGTGTTTAATTATAAAATCAAGCAAGTTAATGGCATGTTTTTTAATAGATTGAAGGGAACTTTTAAAGACATCCACATTCCTAGAATTAATCATGTTTTATTCCTATTTCATGATGAAGGCATTTGAAATCTGCATTTCTGGCAAACATGTTTAAATTTTAATTCTTCCTTTGACAACACGAATATTTGATTTCAATTGCTTTAAAACAAACTCTAAGAATCAATAACAAAAAGGACAAAGTAGTTTTGAGACTGTGATAAAAATAGGTACTAAAATGCTACTGGTTATACAGGATCTGTTGTGAATAGGTCAGCTCAAGGTCCCAGGTAAACATCTTGTTTGTGTCCTGAAGCCTTGTTTTCTGTATGCCTTAAACTCTCAGTAGGGTCCTCCTACTCGGGTCTAAACATGGGGCCACTGCACCCTATCGATCTTCTTTAAATCTCCAGAATAATAAATTTCAAGGCAACACAGCAGAAGCCGACTAAAGCCCTTTAATTACATCACTGCTGAAAGGAAATCATTGATCAATGGCATTATGGGAAAATAAACTGCCCCCCAAACCAGATCAAAGTCAATAAAATAGCTGACTAGCTGCCCCATTTGGGACTTCTGCTAGATTAGTGCTCATGGACAAGCAAAAGAGATGATTCTAATGCATGCTGCTTACTGTCTTTTTGAAGCTCTCCCTGGCAGGTGTCATGCTCTGAGCATGGTTTTTGATTACTCTAATTAAATATAATATTATCAACAGATCTTCATATTGATCCTTAAAACCCCCCCTTCTAAATGAAAAATTAAAAGGCTAGAGAGAGGGCCTGATAGGGTACTAGGTTATTTTAATGATTTTACTTCTTTATCAATTTTCTTCGTGTTGTATTATTCTAATATTTATCAATATAAGGTACCAAATAGCTTAGAAATTTTAAATAATATGCAAAATGAGTAATTTCATAACTTGCTCTTCCTGAGATTAGACAAATTTGGTCTACATGAAATTACATTCCTTGGCTAAAGTCTAAATAAATCATTTTTCCTATGAAGTATTGGTGACTGTGTTGGTTGGTCACTATTCTTTACTGATGGTGTTATTTAAATACATTGTCCAATACATGTAATGCAATATGGCAAAGAATTCTTTTCTGTCAGGTAATTAGTTCAGAAAACTGTAAAAACATTTTGAGAAAATAATTTTATAATAGCTTATGAACATCTGTTTACAGTTTTCAAATAGGCAAGATAATTTAAATGTTTAATGTCCTATTAATTCCACATGTGAACATTTCAAGATTTTTTTTTCTACTTGATTAAGAATAATCTGCAAATTTGAAAGTCTCAAATCTCTTTTCAAAAAGGAGAAAGTATAAATTTAGAACATTTAAATATTTATAAACTTATTAGCACTTTAGTATTGTATAATAATAAAATATAATGTCTTTAAAGTAAATTTGAGAATTTTGAGAATTACTTAAATTTAAGAACATACAAAGGGACACCTAAAATATCAGATGCAATGACTCATTTATGGGTATTACTTTAGCAACTCGACCCAGGAAAAGCTGATAGCCTTGCCTTCTTCGAATTCTACATTTCTTCTTATTCATTCCCTATTCCCTCAGGTGGTTCTCATTGCTAATGCCCAAATGGCATCAACCTGTTGTTTAGCACATCTATGAAAAGGCGAGCCTGCTGGCTAATTTACCAAGGGATTAAAGCCCTGAAACCACTTCAATCTGCTACTTTGTTTCCATGTAAAAGCCTTACCCATGACACCAGTTCCCCATGTTAAAACTGAAAATCTCTTTAAAAGAAAGAAAAATTCAATGTGAGAACTGTTTAAGAGAGAAACTGTATGCCAAAAATAATATTCTACCCGTGAACAGTGCTAGGAAATTGCATTCTGTTGGTCAAGTCCTGTGTTATATATTAAAAAGAATTTCAGGTATTAAATGCTTACCATTTCATAAAATTAACAGAATTAATGCAGGCACCAATGGTAGTCTGAGGGAGTACTGTGGGAGGATTAATGTAAAACTGGATATCAATTATACTTCATCATTGTAGCATACTATTTAATTAAAATTTGTATTTGTGTGTATTTTGTTGTATGTAAAACATTATGATAACTGCATTAATTCACACTGGAAAACAAAAAACAAGCAACTTCTCAAGGTTCTGATTAAATAATAAAAAGACCTAAAGATTCACTATTTTCACAAAAATCGATAGGCACATATAACAATTTTCCTACATGAAAAATATCTGCTATCTATTTTTTAAATCAGAACAAGCTTTAAGTTGATACATTTTATGCAAAACACATTTACAGTTTATCATATTCAGTTAAAGTTTATTTATAGTTCAGTAAAAATCATAGCAATCTCTTGTTAATAACTTTTTTAGTTAATAAAAACCATTACAGTTGTTAGCACAAAATCTCTGCTTAGAGGCCATTAAAACACTGAAAAAAAAAAACCCTATATTTTTAATGCGTATTCATTATCCAATTTGAATGAAAGCAAAATGAACTGAAAAACTATGTAGGGAACCTATATTTAGGTCTTATTGAAGAATAGATGACTAAAATGAAAGCACATATTCATTATAACCTTGCTGTAGTTCAGTAAATCTGTTTACCAATAACTTCAGGACTATCAGAATTAAAGTAGAACTGTATATTAGAGAGGATAAGTTTCCATTTTAAAGTAATCAGTTTCCTCTAAAAAATTTTTTTCCCAGGTCAATCAAAAACAAATTTCAGTAAATTGACTAGACAAGCCATTATTTCACAATATTGCACTGATGTTTATTTATTATAACCCTGAGAGGTGAGGGAGAAAAAGCACAATGATAAAAGTTGACCCAATAAAAGCTAAATTATCAAGTAGTTTATAGCTTATAGTAGTGACCTGGAATAGATCATTCAAAGGGGAAGACAAATATTATTGTTTCTCTGTTCATTTCTTTACTATCACGACTAGTGTCCCCTGAACCTATTGGTGCCAACAGCGCAGATTTGCTGGAATGAAAAACAATGCCAGCAATGTATGTGTCAGTGCCAAAGGCTTAAGAGAAAATGAATGTGCTCTAAGTTAGGATCTGTATGATATTCAAATTCAAAGTACTTCACATAGGGACAGGACACTCAAGGTCCCATTTCAATCACAATTTTATTATAGTGACAAATATGAAATTCTGACTGCCAATAAAAATACTGAATTTGATGTACTTCTGTGCAAAATTCATGGCCTTGAAAGATATTCTGCAAGCTGTCACCCCCAAGGACCATAATGGATTTGTCTTTAAAGAAAAATGTTTTGAGTATGAATTACCAAATATATTTTATCTAAGTTTTCACATTTTAAATCAAGAGTTTTAAGTTATTTTTCTTAGTTCACATTTACTGACAAAATCAACATTATGTGGAATTTTGAGATGTCCCTTAATCAAGTTATAATAATGAAATATATTTAAAGTATTTCTTTTCTACCAGAACAAATGTGAATTTTTTTTCATGGAATGGTATGTTGAATTTTATAAGGTCCAAATTAAATCATTAAAAAAATTCTGATTAAATTGCTCATAAAATATAAACACATACATATTAATAATCAATACTATAAAAAGTAATAATTTCAACGTCAGGCTTCAAACAACAGAGAAAACAGTTTAGTGATTTTCATTTATTTTAAGTAAGACAAGCGAAAATATTGACCAGAAAAACAGGGGTGGTTTTTCCAAATATATATCTCTGTTGGGGTGTATTTTCTAAGAATTAAATTCTTGAGGCATAAAACTACTAAATTTTACTTCTGATTAAAATAAAATTTGAAGCAAACAGATATATTACTGTTCACTTCCTTATCTTCATAGAAGCACTCATTTTTTTCTTACTTGAAGAAGAAATAGAGAATAAGCTATACAATGGAGAATAATTTCTACCATCCCCCATAATTCACCAAAACCAGACTGCTTCTGTGTCTCTAAAAAAGGAAGGAAGACATTGGATGCAAAGCTTCAACAAACTATTATTACACGCTTTTTCAGTCCATTAAAAGAAAGTAATTTAATCAGTTTATAGTTTCTCAGGAAAATCTCATTCAGAGAAATTTTATTGCCAGCTATCTAAATAGTAAATACCTATTATCCTCTCAAAATGAGTTTTTGCTTGCCAAGGGCAAACCCATTGCTGTTATTGTAGAGCTCTGTCAGAGAAACAAGAAGTTAAAAAGGTTATAAAGATACCATTAACGTCATGGGACTGTCTTGTCAAGACTCAAAAATACTTAGTAATTGAGGGTTTTATTCAAAGTGTATTAGCACCCACATAAACAGCACAGTTAATACGATGCTTTAGGCTTTATTTTGTTACAGCCCAGCAAAATCACCTACAAACGGCTGAATACTGTAAATGTATCTGCTGGAGAGCACAACTCATTTTATCATCTGGTTCTAGCATGCGTCTTTGAAGAAAACGTCAATAACATACACACAGCTTAAAGGCAAATCTAGATCCAACCAATGAGAACGACAGAAGAAAAGCATAAATGATAACTAATTGGTCCTAACAGCATGTGCCTTTGATAGAAGTATGAGGGTAAGCAAAGGGCAAATGGTCTTTATTTAATTTATATATTCTAATTTAAAAAGAAACTGCTACAATATAGCTTACTTTAATGTTCATTAATATATAAAACTATGAATGATTACATTGAAACAACAGACAATAAAAATAATTCTGCTTTTATTATTTTACTTGTTAATCCATTGATTTCCATAAATAAAATGATCTTCTTTGCCAATTTATTGATTTTAAAGGTATCTATTTACAGAAAAAATATTTTACTACAATTTTTTACATTTAGTAAATATATAATACAGCCCTTGAACTTATTCACTGTCAGATCTAAGAATTTTATAAACAATAAACATTTAAAGAAAATCTTTATAAAGATTTACCTGCCTTCAATTTTTGAATACTGATTATACTATGCCTATACTTCTCTTCAGAATAAGTATCAATATGTAAAGTTTATAAAAGGGTAGCCTTATGAGGGACTGATGTTTTGATATATATCAATATTTACTTGTAATAAATCAAATATAAGCAGAGCAGAAGAGTGAGAAAAAAGGCTCAGTAAGATATTTTCGGACTGGGGAAGGAATTGGATGGTCAAACTTTAAGAGCAGCATATGTCAAGTGAATGATGGAAGCATAGAAATAATTAAACTGTAGCCACAGTTACTCAAGGTAGAGTCAACTAACGCAAACAAGACTGCTGGGGAATGAATTCCTTTCAGCCTTCACAGCCCAGCTCTGTACCACTCCCTCCATTCACTTTTTCTAGACTATTCCCACTATTCTTTTTCCTCTACACGTCATATAAAATTCTACTAAACACAGTGAGTGTCTTCAGACACGGACTGTGTTAATTTCTGTATACTTAGTACATGTCATGTTATCTACACATATAGTAATGGTTCAGAAAATGTTCATTAAATTGGCAAATTAGGTCATGCTCTTTTTTTTAAGATTTTATTTATTTATTTGATATATAGAGAGAGATCACAAGTAGGCAGAGAGGCAGGCAGAGAGAGATGGGGAAGTGGGCTCCCTGCTGAGCAGAGAGACTGATGCAGGGCTTGATCCCAGGACCCTGAGATCATGACCTGAGCCGAAGGCAGAGGGTTTTTAACCCACTGAGCCACCCAGGTGTCCCAGGTCATGTTCTTATTTGGACTCCAAATCATGGTGATTTGTTTCTGTGAACTGGCCAAAGACCTTATCATATAGTTTTCAGTTGATCTCCATACCTCTATTTATAATAGACAATTATTAAGCACAAACATCTTACATATCAAGTATATTACTTCATTTGAAGGAAATCTAAAATGATTCAGAAATGATGCGTCTGGAATCTATACACTTGGTTAAGTGTATTAAATGCGTTATTTGCTAATAGGAAAAGTAGCTAAAGATACTCATCTTAAAGTTGCTATATAAATGATCAATCCTTAAAAGTTTAGGAAGTAAAAGTGAATACTCAGGATATGCAATTTCTTAAGTCACTTCTTTTAGTTCTCAGGCAACCTAATTTTTATCCAGATTTTTCTCTTTCCCATCCCAAACCATAAGTAAATAAATAAGTGAATAAGCAAAAAACAAAACAAAACAAAACAAAAAAACCCCAAAACAAAAACAAATAAAACCCCAAAGAAATGGTGAGGGGAACTGTTGCATGGTTTCAGCCTGGAAAAACAGATTTCACTACTGGTAGGACAAAAGGGTTTGTGTGGGTACAAAAGGCAAAAGGTTCTCATTTTATCTGATGAAATTCTCTTTCTCTGAAAATCCAATCAGAGAGGAATCATGAAACCTCTTTACCAATTATGACTCCATAATTGGTATCGAGTATATGGAGTATATATGACTCCATATGCCTCTACAAAAGTAAATTCTAGTATTTGCTGGCAAATCTGATAAAAATATCTCTTTGAGATTCCATCATTTGGAATAAGATTAGTAAATTAATTGTGGATGCCCTTTAACAATATTTTTTCTGTTCCTCATTATTCTATTTCTGAAGGAAGACTGTGTGACTACCTAATTTTTTAAATCCCCAAAATAGTACTTGCTTAATGGAGGAAAATAACCAAATAATATAGAAGCATATGAAGTAAAATCTGAATGTCTCCACCCTTACTCCCATTTTGCAGTATTCATAACTGTTCCACAACTTTGCATGAGCTGAGGTTGTACTCACAATGGGTAAGAACAGATCCTAAAGCTAGATGTTTACTGGAATTTACTATGATGAAAATGTTCCATATTTGTGCTGCCCAAAAAAGGTACACAATGGTTAACTCTAATAAAGAAATAACTGTTCAATATATACAGAAAAAGACCTGGCTGGACTAAAATTATCCTCTTAACTAGAGCAGTGTAAGGCTTTCCCTTGTTAATTAGTAAGAAAAAGCAGCAATTAGTATCAGAACGCATTACATGCAAATTTGTAGAATATTGTATACAGCTATGCATAGTACATTATAATTAGTTTTATTCTAGAGGGCAAATTCAGTCATTCCTCACAGAGTTTTTTGCCATCTTCATCTTAAAGAACACTTTCACAGTATAGTTTGCTTCAGTTCACAGAATTAATACATATTATCTAACTATTAGTGTCAAGGCTCCCTAGATGGGCAAAATAGGAAAGCAGCAACTTTTTAAAAATTCTGGCTTAATAAGGTTTATTTCTCTCTAGGTGTGCTTTACGTTATAAATGATCCCAACTTTACATTTATTTATAATACAATACATTTGCCTACACTGACCTGTGAAAAATATCTAAAACTGGATATTTTTGAAATGTCAAAGCTTCATTGGACTCTGATTTAACCTACAAAATACTTTTTTACTAAGTCAAAGTACCACTCTATTATTTTACTTAACTTCTCCAGGGCTTTCGATTAGGCCTGGTCTCGTGTCAATTCCATTCCCTGAGACCTGCTACCCTCCCTCCCCCTGAGTAATCCAACTTTTAAGTTTCGTCTATCAACAATAAATTCCCAGAGATCTCAGAGTCAGCTCCTGGCAAGGGGATACTTACTTCCAAGTAGCAACTAACTAGCTAAGATAGATAGATATAGATAGACGATAGATAGGAGACAAGTACTTTAAGGGAAGGGGTCTTAACTCCAGCTCTTCATGTTTTTACTTTTAGTACAACTCTGAGTGTGGGAAGCCTAAGAGATCTTTTCTTTCTCCTGGCAATTTTTAAAAAACATTTTATTTATTTATTTGACAGAGAGAGAGAGAAAGCAGAGTGCACGCGTGTGCACGCACACGCAGGGGGAACAACAGGCAGAGGGAGAGGGAGAAGTAGGCTCCCTGCTAAGCAGAGAGCCTAGGATCATTACCTGAGCCAAAGGCAGATGCTTAACTGACTGAGCCACCCAGGTGCCCCTTTCTCCTGGCAATTTGTAGCTATTTTCAGCATGGACACTTTCAACTCCTCATATGAAGAATGTTCCCCTGCTACAAACTCTGAGGTGAGGAAAGACCCAATGCAAGAAGGTGATAAGAAATGTTCTATTATATCATTTTTATAAATACCAATTATGACTCATTACACTGTCAAACTACCAAAAAGATAAGTGGACCAGAGATAAAGGGAATAATTGCTTGTAAAGTACAAGGGAAAAACAAATCAACAAAAAAACCGATGGAAGATACAGACCTTCTTGGGTGGGGGTAGGGGGAAGGAAGGGGAAATAAATAACAGTCCTAGAAAATAAATGCATCACTGATACTATCATAGAGAATAATCTGTGATATAAACTCATAATATTACTAATGCACTATTTTATGTCTTATACAAAAATGATAACCCTTTACACTTAACTTTCATGTAGCTAGAGGAGGTATGCAATTATAATTTGCATCTTAAAGATAGATCTATTACACCAAAAATATATAACAGTAACCAATTTGGGAATTATTATAATATACTTAATATTGCATACAAAAGAAAAAGTGGGTCATTTACATTAAGTATATTTGAATATTCAGTGTCCTGCATTTTATTCTTTCAGATAATATCACTATGTGGGTACCAAAATTACAATGTACATAAATCCTCTTATCAAATACATTTCTCTTGTACACAGGATAAACAATTTAATAAATTAAATTAGAAATAACCATGTACTTTGATGAATCACTTTCATGAATACTACTCATGCCTGACTTTTAATCAACCTCTTTACTTCTCAGTGCCCTTATCAGCATTCTGGGGACAATAATATTGTTCTACTTATTTCATAAAATTGTTGTAAGACAGGAGAAATTATATGTAAAGTGGTCAGTACAACACCTAGTAAATTATAAATACCTAGTAAGGCAGCTACTATGAAAAGCAATACGTACTTGTTAATACTATTATTATACTTAGATTACTTATTTTCAATTTGACTTTGGGTTTGTTATTTTAAGATCTTTTCTACTGTTACACACAATGTGGAGTCACTGCCACAACATGGACACATGTTGCTCTTCACTCCAACTTTCTACCCCCCCCCCCCGGCAACTTTTTTGATTGTTCATTTTTCCCATCTGGACCAGGCTCCAGCCAGGTCCAAGATGACCAGCTTGGACAACAGCTGTGCAGAGTAAACCTGGCTGTGTCCAGGCTCCGCTTTACTGGACTCAATTTTGTACTTCTGAATTCACTAGTCTTCCATGAAAGGACTTTTGGTGTAGTATTTTCCTTTGGGCCCCGAGGCACTTAATTTGACCTAAGACCCTCCCAACCGTCACCTCATGCAAGGAGTTAAAAGACAAGGAAATCTTTCTGTTTTTGGTTGTAGGTACAGATGGCCGTAGTACCATCCCATAGTCACTCCCTTGAGGTAAGGTACAGGAAGATTGCTACTCAGATTCGTTATTTAAAGAAATTTTGCCTAAGCATATTTATCAGATCAGATTAAGCTATCTAGAAGAAAATGAAGTTCTACAACAGTGATTTCTCAATGGGCACAGTAACTGTCCCTAAGGCACTCTGGAAATTTGTGATGATGTTTTTACTTGGGAGTGACTGGATGAGGTATATGGCATTAAGTAGGCTCAAGTCAAGGATTCTAGAATTCCTATACTGCTCCAGAAACAATTATCCTGTTCCACATGACTTTTGAATACCCTCCTAGACACACATGTAGATGAAAATCCTTGTTATAATTATTTGAGTTTGGAATATAATTATATGTAAACACAAAGTATTTTCTGACATGGCTGAACTCATGTTGAATTTTCTGTGATGCAACTATACTGGGAAGACTGAAAGAACATTATTCTTTCCTCTTTCAGCTCTTCTGAACACCATTGTTTGTGTATTTCCTATTACTTACCAAGAGCATTGTCATACATGAGTCTGAATTGCCCTGATATAATATACTTGTATAAATCTGCATCTCTAGCTATGTCATTCATTCATGTGTGTGTATATGCATAAAATACATATTGATGTGTACATGTACAACCTTACTTTAAAAATGTCAAATGTCAAGAAAAAGTTGACCATATCTAGTTGAATATTTGAAAGTGAGTTTTCTAGCTTTGTCCACAATTGAATATAATACTAATGTACCTATTATGCCCCATTTTTTTTCTAATGAAGCTATCAGACTATTAAATAGGCAAACATTTTATAAAGAAATAGTAATGTTTTATGCAACTGTTCACCTGAACACTCTGCTCTTCAATTTCCTCATGTTTTTCATATGGAATAATTTCTGATCTTACAATTATTAAATACAAACTTATTTATTATAAGCATCTGTTATAACTGACTACTTCATAATGTTTTCTATCATAGTTTTACCCATGTTACAAACAAATCAAAATACCTTATTACAAATCACTTTCTGGGGCACCTGGGTGGCTCAGTTGGGTGAACATCCAACTCTTGATTTCAGCTCAGGTCATGATCTCAGGATCCTGATATTGAGCCCTAGGTTGGGCTCTGCTCTCAGCGTGGCATCTGCTTGAGATTCACTCTCCTCTTGCTGTCCCTCCCACTTGTGCTCTCTCTCGCTCAAATAAATAAACCTTTTTAAAAAAATCATTTTATTTTCATGTCTCCCTTAAATTAGTGAGGAAACTATTTTTTAAAGTTGTGTGTATAGGGGTGCCTGGTTGGCTCCGTTGGAAGAGTATGTGATCCTTGATCTTGGAGTTGTGAGTTCAAGCTCCAAGCTGAGTATAGAGATCACTTAAAATCTTAAAAAACAATAAAGAAAGGAAAATTGTGTGTACAGACAAGTTACATTCTCTACAAAATTTTGTTCCAGGAAAGTAAAGAGGGTGCTATAAAAAATTTATCATAGAAAGAAACTAGTAGGACCTACAGAGTTGAGAACCACTAACCTAGAAAGAAGTCACACTAGTCTGCTTTCCCTTTGTTGAGTCAAAAAAAATCACTGAGCCCATTAGGTATTTGTTCATTGTAGGGAGTAATTAAAAGCATGGGTTTATGACTGTGTGATGCTGGTAAAGTTATTTTATTTCTGTGGGCCATTTTATTTCTGTAAAATAGGGATAATAATACCCATTCATGGAGTTGATACACAAATTAAATGAATTATTATGTGTATAATATCTGCAAGAGTACCTGGCATATAATAATTGTTCAATAAGTGTTAGATACTATTTTTATTTGTTGCTAGTACATGCAAGGCCTAGAATGTACTTTCTTTGCTTTCTTACTAAGAAAACTCCACCAATCATATAGTGATCAGCAGAAAAAGATGTGGGAAATGCAGAGATGGTATCTTTTCTAGAGAGTGAGAACTTTAGGAAAACATACAATTGATGAAACAGTGATGTACATTTCTGATCAGTAGGGAAATCTGCATTGGACAAGTAAAATATCTAGGAAGTTATAAAGGAAGGGGGAGCAACATCAGCCTGTAATGTCAAGTTTCACTTATTCTTCCTTAATGTTTCTAGTTAGAGCTAATCATTCTTTCTATATTCTATTGTACTTACCCATCACATGTACAAAGAACTGGGTTATGTAACAGTCTATCTATATCTGTTCCTGCAACTTGGCCATAAACTTCATGGGTAGAGCATATTGAAGACTAATTTTGTCTCCCATAATACCTGGTAAATTGTCAAAATATATGTACATTTATGATTAGATCCTAGTTATGGTGCCATTTTAAATCAATGAGACCTTTGACAGGTCGTCTAACTTCTCTCCGCCTCATTTTCCCATATTTAAAAAAGGGAATATTAATATCTGAATTACTTATTTCATGACAGTATGTGAGAAACATGATACAACGTAAGAGGTGATGTTTTTAAAATGGTAGTAGAGGGGCACTTGGGAGGCTCAGTGGGTTAAAGCCTCTGCCTTCGGCTCAGGTCATGATCTCAGGGTCCTGGGATCGAGCCCCGCATTGGGCTCTCTGCTCAGCAGGGAGCCTGCTTCCCCCTCTCTCTTTACCTGCCTCTCTGCCTACTTGTGATCTTCTCTCTCTGTCAAATAAATAAAATCTTTAACATGGTATTAGAATACATAAATGTACAGTGATATTACGATTAATATATCAAAGATTATTTTTCTATAAACATGTTATATTTCATTATATGTATGAAGTGATTTTATCAGATCTAGGACTAATCTCTTAATAATAAAATAATTTATCTCCAATTTTATGAAAACCAGAGAGAAAATTAATCCCCAAGAAACTTTTACATTATATTAATGTTTGATAAAAAACATCTGTTTCAGTAAGTAAAGGAAGCATCAATAGCAGTCAGCTAACGCCTGACAAATATCAACATGAATATCATGCCAGTTAAACCTTCCCAATCTAGTTATTTATTTCAGTGATACCTTCTTCATAGTTACTTGCCATTGACTTCAAGCAAGTTTCTTAGCCTGCCACGATGATAGATAACATTTCTGTGCCTTCTTTTTATCACCGTGGCCATTTTTAGTATATGTGTGTGTGTTTGTGCATGTGTATGTATTAATGTGTCTGAGACATTAGACATGGCTTAGACATGTGTAATTTCTACTGAGGATATATAGACATCTAATTTTGAGAAGGCTTATTTCACAAAACATACTATGCATCAAATTAAGATTTTTTTTAAAGATTTTATTTATCTATTTGACATAGAGAGAGAGATCACAAGTAGATAAAGAGGAGGCAGAGAGAGAGGGGGAAGTAGGCTCCCCGCTGAGCAGAAAGCCTGATGCGGGGCTCGATCCCAGGACCCTGAGATCATGACCTGAGCCGAAGGCAGAGGCTTTAACCCACTGATCCACCCAGGCGCCCCCAAATTAAGATTTTTTTAACATATATTTTTAAGATACCATGGGGAACAAAACCAAATCCTTTCTTATCTTTATTTTTGGTCACATGCTAAAGGTTTTCTTGACATTTTGTCTAGATTTAGAATATAAACAATATCAACACTTCTATTTTCTGTAATTGAAAACAGATAGTTTTTTCCCTCCTTATTTTGCAGTTTAAATAATTAACAAGCTATTAAGGCATTCTGTCCAGTGACAAACTATGGGATTTTAAAGGCAAACACTGAAGATCACCAATGAATTTATATAGATGATTCATCCTTACACATTCTAGTTGGCTTAACACATACGTGTATTTTTGATAAGCTAAAGGAACTACCTTAAGACTGTTACCACTATTATTTGATCATAGGTTGTTTTCTGTTTCTTACCAAACAAACTTCAGTATGCTGGTTCTTTTTAAAATTCTCAAATTGCTTAATCCGTATTGCAGGTAAAAGTTGGAATGATCCAGAACCCAGTGCCATAGAAAAGACCCAAATGGAATCTTCTGTAACTAAATATTTTTATAACTGAATGCGATTAAATGGCTTTTAATTGCCTGCAATACTCAGAGAAAGAGACAGGTTCAACAGCGATAATCTTGATATTTTTATTGGAGGCATATATAGAAGTAGATCTTCCCCTATCACCCAGAAGCCATATTTGTATAATAATTGAGTCGATAAACTATAAACTGTCCTTAACAGTTAATCTTAGAAATGGTAAAAATAATATACATGGAAATTCTGGTGAATTCTAAAAATCTGTAACATATGACATATATAACTTAACAACGAGTATTCACTCTATATGCCCCAAAAGATATACTCAATTGTGGGATGCCTGGGTGGCTCAGTTGGTTAAGCTTCTGCCTTTGACTCAGGTCATGATCCCAGGGTTCTGGGATGGAGTCCCTCATTGGTTTCCTTGCTCAGCAGGGAGCCTGCTTCTCCCTCTGCCTGCCATTCCCCCTGATTGGGCTCTCTCTCTGACAAATAAATAAATCTTTACAAAAAAAGAAAGAAAGAAATACTTATTAATTGGGGTAAGATGAAGAAAGTCTGAGAAAAAAAGTCAAAATTTTCTTTTTCAAAGACTGATATGACTCACTAATTTAGTCTCTGTATGATCTAGGATATAAAATTTCTATATTATTTCTTTTTTCTGACAACGGTTTTAGAGAGAGCAGTGTAATTTATGATTTTATCTTATCCCAAAGCTATAAATATGATAATACATTCTTTCAGTCTACCTTGCAGCCAGAACTATTATAATTCCTGCATACTTTCTCAATGTTGGTTGAAAACGAAACCAAACATTATTTTTCTTAATGAAAAAGTCACCAGGGCACCTGGGTGGCTCAGTCATTAAGCGTCTGCCTTCAGCCCAGGTCCTGATCCCAGGGTCCTGGGATTGACCCCCACACTGGGCTTGGCGGGAAGCCTGCTTCTCCCTTTCCCACTCCCCCTGTGTATGTTCCCTCTCTTGCGGTGTCTCTCTCTCTGTCAAATAAATAAATAAATAAAATCTTAGAAAAAAAAAGTCACCAACAAATGTACTTCACATGTGACTTTGGGTTATATTACATTTTGTTATATAAACTAAGAAATAACATGTACTTCATGTTTTGCGGGTTTTTTTCCCCCCACAAAAGAAATGTTTTCTAGTTCATCGTCTGTTCAAACATTCATTTTATTTCATGTGCTGCCATGGGCAACAAAGTCATTCTTTTCTATGATTTTACTTTATGATAGGTAATGAAATAAATGTTTTTTCTTGGTCTAGTAAACATGACTGAAACTATGGTCTTTGGACAACTACATTATATAATTGACTAGGAAATTTAAGATTATATAATTCCAAAATAAGTGACTAGCTCCAAATTTTTATATCATAAACATTTAGATATTGCAAATGGACAAAAGGAGTAGGATAGGGGGAGGGGTTCCTAAATGGGAAGAAGAACTATTCCTTATCTCTCTTTTGTAAGCCTGAATTCTCTAGATAAAGAAAGGTTCAGGGAAGTTAAACAACTAGGCTATAATAACAACAAATATGCAAATGAATTGGGCCAATTTTCATTTTGGGGGTGAAAAACATAGACTAGTTGGGACTCAAATCCCAATCCCTATAATATTTCTAAACTCAAGGAACGAAAATGTTGGTGATGAACAACTCCACAGTCATAAAAATGTGGTGATATTTAATTCACTGAATACAAAGTTTAATTGTTTAGTTATTTCTTTTAGGCTAGAACATTAATGAGAAGTAAATGGCAGTAAGACAAGAAAATCACTCCAATACAGCAATATTTTTCTAATATGTAAATATACACATACAGTAAGCACATAGTCCCTACCCCAATGGGAAAGAAACACAAAGGATTCAATCTACCACCGCTACTACCACCTATATATTCAACATAAATCTATCTGTTCTCTTACTAATTTTTTTAATCACAACCATCCTAACCTCGCACTTTTTTCTTTAGTAGATAATAATACATACCTGATAAAATGCAGTAACAGGCACTTTGTAAGCTATTAAGACCTATCTGCAACTATTTATATACTCCAACAATGGAAAGCAATTTGGCCACAGACAAAACTCCTCTCCCCCATTTCCATTTAAAAACCCTTGTAAGGTATTACTATTTTAAGTCTCATTTCCCAGTTACTAGGTTATTGTATTACTAGTGAGGCAGAGTAGTTTGAATTTCCTCCAGAACCAATATGGATACAATTTGTTTCCTGAGGTCTCTGAAAAAGTCATCTTCCAATCAAAAGGGTAGGGAGAGGGTGGGGCTCCTTAGGAAAAATAATAGATGTGTTGGGGGTGTCTGGGTCAGCTTGGGCTGCCATAACAAAATGCCCTAGGCTGAATGACTTAGACAACTCAAATTTATTTTGTCATAGCGCTGGAGACTAAAAGTCCAAGATCAAGGTGTCTGCATGGTCAGATTCTCATGAGAGCTTTCTTCCTGCCTTGGAGACAGTTATCTTCTGACTTTGCCCCAACATGAGGGTAGTGTGAGGAGGGCAAGTTCTCTCTTTATAAAGGGGTCTCTCTTTATAAATAGATAAGGTTCTACCCTTATCTCTTCTAAACCTAATTATCTCCCAAAGGCCCCATTTCTAAATTCCATTACACCAGGGGTTAAGGCTTCAACATGTGGATACGGGGTGGGAAGAAACCTTTCAGTCTACAGCTAGAGATTAAAAAGAGACAAACTTAGAGGGAGGCTGCAAGCCTGGTCCCAGCCCTTCCTGGACACGAACCACTTTTCTTTCTCTAACAGATTTCTAGTGCTCACCACCCTTTTTATCTTCCACAGTGAAATCTGCTTTCTTACAGCGTGACTCCTCCTTCTTCAAGATTATTTACTTCAATCAGGACCTCCTCCCCCAATCATCTCATAGTAAAGGGACAAAAGATGTAACCAAGAAACGTCCCTCACCAGCCCTGCTTTTGTCTTAGGTGAGGTGCATCTGAGGATGAACTACAGATGATAATGTCTCACTTTAAAAACAAAATATCAGTATTAAACTAGTATTTCAGAATTATACAGAATAGAAATGTACACACTGTTAATGCCATTTTGATTTATCACTCAATTACTATCTTCGTGTTACAGTATTAATTATAAACACAAAGCAGGCACTAAAAAAAATGTCCCTTCACTCTCCTCTCTTATTCTCTCCATTATATTCTGCTTCATTACTTCAGACTATTTTGCCAAAGGAGCTCTTTGGATACCCTTTCTGTGGGACTAAAGGCCTGGTAGTAAATACTCACCTGTTGCTACTGATTCATCTATCAACATAACTGTTGGCTCTGCAATGCATTCCAAACTAAACGGCAAAATTTTCATGTCTAAACTTAAAAGATATATTTAGATCTCCCAAGATGTAACTTAAAAAACTTGGTAAGAATATGGACTAAGTGTTATAACATATGGAAAGCACTTAATGCAATACTTTGCATACAGTAAACAATAAATGTATGTCCTTTAAGGTAATCCTAATAATTTTTTTCTTTACTGATGAGATGAGAATAAATGGGATTAATAAAGTATATAGCCACGCCCCACAATATCCTAAGAGGGGGAAATAGAACTCTGGCAGAATCATTTGCTCAAAGTCTACTGTTTGAATATTACAATGACTTCTCTAATATGCTTCATAAGAGAACAGAACTAGCATTTGAATTTCCAAAATGAGGTAAGAAGGTTGTGTTTTACTTCACCACAGAACCTTTAACAAATGAAAAGAATTTTACCTCAGTGTTAAGTCAAGCGCACCCTCAGATCTTGGCCATGAATTGCAACAAATCTCCTTTATGTTTGCCCTTCTGTTCAGATGATATCAACTCAGAGGTCCTCAACTGCATGGTCAGAAAAGACTCCCATTTTTGGCAGATGGCTGGAAGCTAAGGAAGACCTTAGCACTACTCTCCATGGGGAATAAGATCAGCAAAAATTGGCTAACTGACCTTTTTCTCTGATGTCCTAAAACTTTAGTCTCATTAAAAGGACAGCAATCAAAGTAGGGTTTAGTTTGAGAGAAAAATCACTTCTAATTTTGGCTAATATTAAGACTTTTAGGAAAATGAAAAAAATTATATTATCCTCCCTTCTTGCTCTATTTTAGTTATCATCATTACATTCTGCTCTAAATTAAATGAAATAATATAGGTGATGTGTCTAGCATATCTGGTGCTCATTTACTTAAATTTTTCTAATAAAGTCAGAATGTGAACAAAAAAAATGGTGGATCACCACAATTTGCACAGTAAAAAGGAAATCAGAAAGATTTTTCCCCCCAAGAAATTCTTTTTCATTCTAGTCGGCATTATGATTCTGTCTTCCCTACTTTAAGAGGAATAGAATTCAATTTACTTCACAATAAAGACTATAAACCCTACATATCTGGCCTGTAAACTCTGTTAATCAAATGGATTCTGATAAAGCCAATGTTTCCAACTTTTAAAACCCACTCTTCACCCGGCCCCAAATTAAACAACGCAGCCATCTTTGTGGTCCTTCATTTCTTCGTAATAGTGTGGTAGTCATAGTGTAGCCTCAAGCAGGAATCATGCTCAAGGCCCATGTTAACAGTGGTTTAGGTGTTATTAGTCTATTAAAGAGCTTAAAGGTGAAACTTTTATTCTAACTTTATAATAAGAGTAAGTTGGGTAAACAGGGATTTGCTTTACTGGCAAAGCTAAAATGTATTAAATAAGTAAAAATTACATACAACTTAAAAATATTTAAAATTACCAAAACCTGTTTTAATTTAAAGAAAATGTGAGAAATTCTCATATTATGCTTTTTCTAATTTCTTTCTTAATAAATGAGTAAGTTCTAGTTAAAAAAAAATCTGATAATGGCTCATTATCCTGAAAGACAAAGATGATGTCCACAAAGTTAAAAAACACTAAACCGCTTCAAATAAAAGCATCTTTCTACAGCATGTACTGTATACTTTTGGAAATACATAATTCCTTTAAAAACTTTTTCTCTCAATACCTTGTAATCATCTCTAAATCTAATGGGACATAAGCGCATTTCATCAGAGATGAAATTCTTCAATGACTGCTAAAATGAGCATCAAAAAATTATTATAATCTAGTAGTTTGGCTTGCAGCAAGCATTAATCAGAAGTCATAATAAATCCACATGCTTCTTTAGACAGCACATTAGTCAAACAGTTTTCTATGATAACGACGTTGACTAATGGGCTCTGAGTTAGAAGGGTCAATCATAAACTCATCAAATGCTTCATTTAATTTCTTAATTTGGACAAACACAATTTGTTTATGGGAAAGATATCAGGTGTTCGTGAATGAATAATGGCTATGAAACCAAACTCCATTAATCAGCTCATGATTACAAATGACTTAGAGATTGTTTATTCTAATTTCATTCATTTGGGTCAACAAAGAAAACATGAGCAAATGAAACCATTTGAAAAAAAATGGCACACTTATTTCTCCATATTTAATAAGGCAATGATAAATACTCTTTCAATAACTATATCAAAAGGACTTTATTACTCAGGTTGATACCATTCCTTTTACAACTGAGTTGTTAATGCCTCTGATTTATATGGAGACTAGGTAAGAAAAACCAAATACCAACAGTACACGCCTCAATACTAGAGTTATACTCATTTTATAGCTTCTCTGATTCCTCAGACAGAGGAATTCCCATGTTCCTACTGCACTTTGTACCTTTGCCTGTCACCTAGTACAGCCTCAAAATATTTGAAAACAGAAGAATGGTTTATAGTAATATGCAATGTTCTAAGTATTTATCTCTAGAGTTCTGTCCTATACTAGACTTCGAGCTCCGAGTAGGCAGAAACAGTACTCTAGAGGAGAATCTCTGTATTTCCATTACCGAGTATAAGCCCTGCACAATTTATTTTCATTCAAATAAATTGTAAGGAAAAGTATTCTATCATGTAAAACTCTAAGTAAGTAAATTTAGTGACAGTAAAATTTGGACTGTTTCACATTATTTTGCAAGTATCCCAGAACAACCAATTGAAGAAAAAGCAAATGTCACTGCTTTTTAATTACTATAAGACATCAATTCTCCCTTTACCTTCTCTTTTCTTTCTCTACTGTCACTAACAGGGCTCCTCATTGGACCATCCAGGACTGGTGACTGTTTCAGCAGCTATTAGGTGCTATGTTGGATAAGCCTGGTTTGCCCACCGGATCTGCTCTGTGACCATCCCCACACCCTGACCCAACTGACACTCGTCATGGGCTGCATCAGACAGGTTGCCTCACCCTTCAGCGGTGGTTAGGGTTTAGCCCAGAGAAGACACTGAAGGGAGATCAATTAGAGGACAAGAGGAAAGAGAGGTTAGGGTCTTTTTCCTGCTGGCCTGGGGTTTGATAGTGACTGCCTTTCTGTTCTATAGGCCCAATTTCTGTTGGGATGGGGTCTCTCTCATAACAAGTTCTCTTCCTTTCTCTTATTAGGCCTAGAGGTGGTAAAGACTCACAGCTATTGCTAGACCAGAAATCTTGATGATTCTTCTTAAACTTGTCTTACTCTTTCAATAGTCCCTTCATTAAATTATCTGTTTATGCCTTTGAGTGTGCCATTTATTTTCTACTATCACCCTAAGCTGTACACTTGTTCATCTTTGGCACCCAATTCCCTTCCAAGAGCCTGGAGATCTAAGGCACAGTCTATAATCTATAATCTGTTAGCTTAATGCTAGCCTGTCTTTTTTTTTTTTTTCTTTTCTTTGGTCTCAGCATGCTGGTCCCTACCACCATGTCTTAGGAAATTTAGCCTTTGCTTTGGGTAACTTTCTGGTAACTGAAACTCCTGACTTTGTGATTAGACCCTTAATCATGCCCTATTGATGGGTTAGTGAAGAAAGTTTGATACCTACTCCTATCTGATTCCCTCATTTTAGCTTTTGGTCCTGACCAATGAGTTGCAGGTTTCTAGATTAGGGAAAATAAAAAATTATTTTCAATAATATAAAATAAAATTCCTAATAAATAGAAGCCTATCATGAGTATGCTACTTCATTAAAAAAAACTGATATATAAATAAATCACTTATAAATAAAATACATAAGATATAATTTATGACCGGTTTTATTTATATTTCAATAATGTATTTTATTTAACTCAATATATCCCAGTATTTTAATTTCAATGTTGTCAATATAAAAATTACAAATAAGGTATTTTGCCTTTTCTTTCTTCATGTTTAGTTTTCGAAATTTGGGCTCTATTTTACATTTATAGGACATCTTAATTCATTCTAGCCATATTCCAAGAGCTCAATAGCTACATACGTCTGGAGGCTATGATGTTGTACAGTGCAATGACCTTTTTTTTATTTAAAACAATTAATCCTTGTTAGTTATGAAACACTTTCCATAGACATTTTTAATACTAAATATACTATAAGAAAGGCATATACTATGTATCTACACCTATGGAGGGTGGATTTCATGATTCATCTCTTTAGAGCTAACCCATTAAATTTCCAACACGTAAATTAGTTGTTTGTGATTGAGATCCTCCTACAATGTATTATAAACTTGTATGCTGTCTTTAAAGTTCTGAATTATAAAAAAAATATAAGCTTTTTTTTTTTTTTTAAACTGAGGACTACAGAAAAGAAGAAAATAAAGGTACACTACCACTACCATTATTCTCCTCCTTGTCACAGTTTGGTAGACATTTTTTCAGGGCTTTTTCTATGCATTTTACACACACGGACACACACAACCACATTATCAAAATTACATGCACATCAACCTCTCATACTTCTGTTTTTGCATACTTTTTTTCCTCAGTGATTTCATAGGTATATTTCCTTGTTAGTCATCACATAGCATTTTGCTTGATCTTCATGTCTTCTAGAGTATTACCAAACTTTCTTCATCCTTTCATTGATGACTTATAGCATTGTTATGAATATCAAACATTAAGTGCAGTTTGGGATATAAAATAGCAATGTCCTTAAGAAAACATATATAGAGACATTGCCAGTCAGTAAACACACAGTCTAATAGTTTCTGAGGTCCTTTGTCTGCTGTTTATAATTTGTTTGTCTTGTCAGGAATTATATACATAACAAGTACTTTCTACTGTCATTTCTAATTTACCCTAGTTAATCTGATAAAACCTTAAAAACGAGGTATCTAGAATAAACAAGGCACCAAAGTCAGCAGAGAAAAGGAAGAATTTTTAACACATGGTTCTGGAACTGATTAGCTCTTTGCAAAGAAAAAAAGAATTTGCATTTAGCATCAACAGTAAGTTTCAGAAAAACCCCAGTTGATGATAAAATATTCATAAAAATACAAAAACAATGACCAAGAGAAAATACTGAATAGTTGAAAGACAAAGGCTCTCGTGGAGTAAAGAATTTGGCCCGTCCAAAGAGATTTGGTCTCTATCTTTAGTACCTGGGAAGTCAGAGTGATTAGTGTCTTCATCATCATGGTGGGTCTCTCAGATGAAGACTGATATATATGCTTGTGAGGTGACTAAAGGTGAAGTCAGCCACACACAATAGTCTTAGCATGGGGGTTGTTCATGGCACATAAAGGCTGGCCAATCCAAAAACCCCCAACTATTTGATTAGAGAAGGCTTTTACCACATGATGTCGGTGCAACCTCTTGGAAGTGAGTAGGGCTAAATATTGAGCACAATCAATCAATCATGCCTATGTAATGATGCTTGGATAAAATCTCTAGACACTGAAGCTTTCATGAGCAACACTCCATGATTACTGTTATTTACTGATGCCTGGAGGGTGACACATCCTGAGGAAGACAGGAACTTCCTGTGGAACCGTCCTAAACTCAGCCCTATGTGTCTCCCATTGGCTGGTGCTAATTTGTGTTGTTTCCCTGTGATAAATGTAACCATTAGAATAACCAGCTTTCCATGACATCTCTGAGTCTTTTTGGTAAAACATTAGTGGATGTGAAGGTGATTTGGGGAAACCTCTGGACTTGTAGTTGGAGTCAGACAACTTCAACAGATGGCCATATGGAGGACTATGCCTTTAACCTAACAGTTTGGCTAACTCCAATAGTTTAGACACAGTAAAAGATGGATGAAACGAATATGAGTAGTTAAAAGATTGATATACTTGACTAATTAAAAATTTAAAAATTCTTTATGTCAAAAATTAGCAAATAAGATTAAAAAGAAATAGCGTGCTAGTAACAGCACATAAAATCAAGGTAACGGGGTGCCTGGGTGGCTCAGTAGGTTAAAGCCTCTGCCTTCAGCTCAGGTCATGATCTCAGGGTTCTGGGATCGAGCCCCACATAGGCTCTTCTGTTCAGCAGGGAGCCTGCTTCCTCCTCTCTCTCTGCCTGCCTCTCTGCCTACTTGTGATCTCTCTCTCTCTCTCTCTCTCTCTGTCAAATAAATAAATAAAATCTTAAAAAAAATCAAGGTAACACACACAACAATTGGTAGGATATTAAGAACAGAGAAAAGCCAATAGGAAAAACACTAAGTGCCCACAAGAGTTAACAATAAAAGACATAAACTTACAAAATATTTAAAAGGAAAATAATGAACTAACTTCAAAATGATATGACAGAATTTATACCATACATACTATTCATATCAATAAAATGAATAGGTCCAACTCACCTATTTAATAGATATTCAAATTAATTTACAAAGGCAAGTCCTAATTATATGCTGTACACAACAGACACACAAAGTGATCTAGTAAGGCTAAAAATCAAATGGACAAAATTATACAAGGCAAATGGGAAAAATACAGCAGGATTTAGGTTCAAATCAAAGCAGGTTTCAAACCAAAAAACATTAACTAGACATAGAAGGACATTTTTAATATTAAAATCAACAATTCAAGATAAAGAAATTATAGTTAATTATTTCTATGCACCAAATACCATAGCAATCACTTTTATAAAGTAGAAATGACAGAATATGCAACAAAGTATAGTTAGAAACAGGCTAACAATAAGGGTATTAATATATTCTTACTGTAAGAGCAGTAAACTAGACAAAAAATAAAGGTAAGGATATAGACGAGCTAAAAAGATACATAACCAATATTGTAAATATTTATAAATACATATCAAATTTTATATTCTGCAAATAGGAGGAACCCTTTCTTCAAGTATATATGGAACAGTCATAGAAATAACAAAAATTCATATGTTCCATAAAGTAGAAATATTATAAAAACCACTCAACACATAACAAAACTAGAATTAATAATGAAACTGAATTGCAAAAAGCAAAAAAAACCCCAAACCAAAACCAAAACCCAAACTAAACAACAACAAAAAAACCTTTAACCTGGAAATTAAATAACTCCTCGGTTAAAGGAGAAATTAAAACTACAATCACAGAATTTCTAATAAATAATAACAAAACACTATACTTAATTTATGAAATATGTTTACAGCAATAATATAGAAAGACTAAAAGCATTAATAACAGTAAAATAAATCAGCTAAAATTCCCAACTTAAAATGCTAGAGAAAGCAAACTGAAAGAAAGTATAAGGAAGGAAATAATAAAAATAAAAGCAGTTCGGAAAACAGAAAACTGAAAAATCTAATTAATAAATTATCAAAATTCTCACTCTTAAAAAATAATGAAAATATTTAACAAAGAAAATATACAAAATAAGAATTTAACAGGAGGAAATAATCAATGAAACAGAAAAAAATCACCAAACTCATAAGAGACTACTTTGCAGACCTCTACAGAAATAAATTTGAAAACATAAGTGAAATAGATAATTTACTAGGAATATCCACTTTGCCAAAATTAAAATTTTTAGAGATCAGAAAGCTCAACATACAAAGTTTCATAGAAGAAATAGAATTATCAATTGCAAAAAAGGTACCAAGTCCATACTGCTACAGGCAGAAATCTATTAAACTATCAAAGATAGTTCTAATGTTGTGAAAATTATTCTTAAGTATAGAAAATGAAAAAACAGAAACAAAAATTTCCAAACTGTATTTATGAAGCAAGCACAACACTGATATGCAAAAAAGAAAATTATTAACCAGTATCACATGAATATTAAATGTAAAAACTAAATAAAATATTAGGAGTATAGAATGCAACATTATATTAAAAAATAACACACCATTAACAAATGGGATTCATCACAAGTTATACAAGGATAGGTCAATATTGAAAATTCTTAAACACGACAGCATATTAATGATCATTAACGATTAACTAATGATCATATCAGCAGATACAGAAAACATTCAACAAAATCCAACATCCATTCATGATAAAAACTCTCAGTAAACTAAGAATAAAAAGGAACTTCCTCAAAAGGAACTTCCTCAACTTCTTTTGATAAAGAATATCTACAAAAATCCTACAGCTACACCATACCTAATGGTAAGAACCTAAAATTTCCTACTAATATCAGGTACAAGGCAACCAAAGTCCCATCTAACCCCTGCTTTTCAACCTCACACTGTAAGTCCTTGCAAATGCAATAAGACAAGAAAAGGAAATAAAAGCTATGCAGATTGGGAAGGAAGAAATAAAACTGTCTTTGTTTGAAGATAATGTGATTGTGTATGTAGAAAATCTGAAAGAATGACTGGACAAAATAACTTTAGGAACTACTATGAAATCATAGAAAGGAACAAGTAGAATTTGAAATAAAAAACACAATACCATGTACATTAGTGTCCATAAAAACAAAATACTTACGTATCAGTCTAACAAGTATGTTTAAGAGATGTATGACAAAAACTACAAAATTCTGATAAACATAATTAAAGAAGAAGAAAATAAGTGGGGAGATATTCCATGTTTATGATAGGAAGACACAACATTGTCCAGATGTCATTTCTTCCCAACTATAGATTCCAGGCAATCCCAATCAAAATCTCAGTTAGTAATTTTGTGGATATCAACAAACTGATTCTGAAGGTTATATGGAGAGGAAAAAGACCCAGGATAGTCAGCACAGTATTGAAGAGAAGAACAAAGGTGGAGGATTGATGTTACTCAGCCTCAAGACTTACCATAAGGCAACAGTAATCAAGACTGTGGAAATTGCAAAAGAGTAGACAGATAGATCAGTGGAATAGAAAAGAAAGCCTAAAAATAGAACCATATCTACAGTCAGTCTTTGACAAAGGAGCAAAGGCAGTACAATAGAGAAAACAAGAGTCATTTCAATAAATGGTGATAGAGTCCACAGTCTCTCCTGGTTCATCACCCTCTCCGATTTCCCCCCATTCGCCCTTCCCTTCCTTCTCACGATGCCTTCCATGATTTTCTTTATATTCCACACGTAAGTGAGACCATAAGATAATTGACTCTCTCAGCTTGACTTATTTCACTCC
>CM052799.1:100561489-100591180 GCA_028533885.1 Nasua narica | reverse complement strand
AAAAAAAAAAAAAAAAAAGAAAGGATGAATACCCAACTTTTGTATCAACATGGATGGGACTGGAAGAGATTATGCTGAGTGAAGTCAAGCAGAGAAAATCCGTTATCATATGGTTTTACTTACGTGTGGAGCATAAGGAAAAACATGGAGGACATTGGGAGAAGGAAAGGAAGGGTGAATTGGGGGAAATCGGAGGGGGAGATGAACCATGAAAGACTGTGGGCTCTGAGCAAAAAATTGAAGGTTTTGGAGGGGAGGGAATGGGGTGTTAGGTGAGCCTGGTGGTGGGTATTGAGGAGGGTATATATTGCATGGAGCACTGAGTGTGGTACATGAACAATGAATCTTGGAACACTGGAAAAAATAAAATTAATTGGAAAAAAAATAAATGGTGCTAGAACAGCTGGACATCCACATGCAAAAGAAAAAAAATCAATCTAAACAGATGTTATACTCTTCACCAAAATTAACTCAAAATGGATCATAGACCTAAATAGGAAACAACAATGGTAAACTCCTAGAAGATAACTTAGGAGAAAACCTAGATGATCTTCAGGATGGTAATGGCTTTTTAGATCATACCATCAAGGGCATGATCTATGAAACAAATAGTTGATAAGCTGAACTCCATTTAAATTAGAAACTTCTGCTCTGTGAAGGACAATATCAAGAGAAAGAGAATACAGACCAAATACTTGGAGAAAATGCTTGCAAAAGACATATCCAATAATAAAGACATATACAAAGAGCTCTTAAAATTCAAAAGTAAGAAAATAAACAACCTGATTTAAAAATGACCCAAAGACCTTAACAGACACGTCACCAAATAAGATACACAGAGGGGAAATAAACATATGGGAAGATGTTCAAATCATATGTGATTAGGAAATTGAAAATTAGGATACAACAACACACATATTAGAATGGCCAAAATCCAGATCACTGACAACATCAACTACTGATGAGGATATGGAGCAACAGTAACTCTCAATCACTGCTTGTGAGAATGCAAAATGGTACAACTACTTTGGAAGATAGTCTGACAGTTTCTTACAAAATGAAACACTCATACTACACGATCCAGCAATCATCCTCCCTGGTATTAATCCAAAGGAGCTGAAAATTTATGTCTGCACAAAAACGTGTGCATGGATGCTTAAAGCAGCTTTATTCATAATTGCCAAAACTTGGAGACAACCAAGATATACTTTAAGTAGGGGAATGGATAAACTGTGGTACATCCAGACAATGGAATATTATTCGGTGCTAAAAAGAAATGAACTACAACCCCTGAAAAGACATGGAGGAACCTTAAATGCATCTTAGTAAGTGAAAGAAACCAATCTGAGGGGCGCCTGGGTGTCTCAGTGGGTTAAAGCCTCTGCCTTCGGCTTGGGTCATGATCTCGGGGTCCTGGGATCAAGCCCTGCATCGGGCTCTCTGCTCAGCGGGGAGCCTGCTTTCCCCTCACTCCCTGTCTACCTATCTGCCTATTTGTGATCTCTCTCTCTCTCTGTCAGATAAATAAATAAAATCTTTACAAAATTTAAAAAAAAGTTGCCCTTCCAACTGTAGGGCAGTTGGAAAAACTGCCTAAAAAAGGCAAAACTATGGAGACAATAACAATATCGCTGATTGCCAAGGTTTGGAGGTGACGGAGAAAGATACGTAGTTTGTGTACACAAGTTTTCAAGGACAGTGGAAATACTCTGTAATGGTGGATATATGTGATTACGTATTTATCCAAACTCACAGAATGCATAACACCAAGAGTGAACCCAAATGCTGTAATATAAACTCTGGTCTTCTATGATGTACTTGAGCAGGTTCATCAACTGTAACAAATACACAGTTCTGGTTGGGGATGTTGATAATGGGCGGAAGCTATGCATGTGCAGGGCAAAGAACTATATGGGAAGTCTCTGTCCGTACCTTTTCCTTAATTTTGCTATGAACCTTAAGCTTCTCTAAAGAAATGAAGCCTTACAAAAATAAAATAAATGTTAAAAAATTTTTAAAGATTCAGAAAAATATCTCATTTTTAATATGGTTATCTCCATAGATGCTGAAAAGGCCTTTGGCAAAATTCAACACCCAATACTAATATGAAGAAAGAAAAAACACTTAAAAAAAGGGAACTGATAAATAATTAAAATCAAACACATATCTAAGTCATAAAGCCAGCATTTTCCTTAATGGGGAAAAAAAAAACAACAGAAGGATTTTCATTAAGATTAAGACTAAGGCAAATATACCACTATCTTTATTACTATTTAACAGTATACTAAATTAGAACCATAAAAACTTGAAAAGGATAAACAAAACACCTTTTACTTGTTAAAATATGTTAATATACCTAGAACACACAAGACAATCGATGTTAAAATCTCAAACAAAATAATTTAGTAAGGTAGCAGTTATTTAAATAACTATACAAAAATTAATAACCATCAGATATACACACACTAAACAGATGACATAATGTAAAGAAAATTTCATTCATAATAGCATCAAAGGAATAAACATAAATAAACATGCAAAACCTAAATGAGGAAAACTGTAAATAATTCTTGAAAGCTGTGAAAGTAGGCTTGATTCAATGGAAAGACATTCCTCAGGTTTGGATGGGGTATCTCAACATCATCAGGATGTTAGTTCTGTCTAAATTCATTTGTAAATTTAATACTATCCCAATAAAAATGCCAAGAATGGTTTTTATGGAGCTAAACTGATACTAAAGTTCAAAGGAAAAAAAAAAGTACAATATTTTTTACACAGAATATATATTACTTTGATTATCACACAAATAAATTTACATGAACTATCTGTAAAGCACAAATTATTTCTGATGTCCTCTATGCAGATTAACCTCACTACAAATGAATAATCATGGATGTAGACGATTTTTTAGATGGTAAGGTTTTCTTTGCCTTATGGGGTCCCAAATCTCTTTCTTGGATAGCGTGGGGGCAAATCTACCTTGAGATTATTGATTAGAAAAAGAGGTCTGGATTGAAGGGCAGCAGCACCTTCACCAGCAGAAAATATACAATATTGTAATAAATAAGTAAAGAGAATCTATTCTAGTTTGTAAACATACTACAGAGAGTAATTCTCATAATTTTAGATTTTTTGACCTTGTCACTGAATTCTCTATATAGTGAAAGAAGAAAATTTTATTAAACCTAAAATATGTAATTTTCAAATAAAATTGACATCACCTTGATGTAAACAGAAAAAAGTTCAAGTAAGCCAGTATTTTGTTTTGTTTTTTTTCAAGTAAGCCATTATTAACCAACTAACAGATCCAAATTGCTCCCAACTGGAAAATGGGCAGAGGACCTGAAGAGACATTTTTCCAAAGAATACCTACAAATGACAGAGAGGTACATGGAAAGATGCTTAACATAACTAATCCTTACGGAAATACAAATCAAACCGCAATGAGATATCACTTCAAACTTGTTAGAATGGCTATACTGAAAAACACAAGAGATAATTAAGTGTTGTCAAGAATGTAGAGAAAAGGGAACCCTTGTGCATTGTTGGAAGGAATGTAAATTGGTACAACCACTATGGAAAACAATATGGAGGTTACTAAAAAACTAAAAACTAAAAATAGAATCACCATATGATTCAGCAATCCCATTTCTGGATATATACTCAAAGGAAATGAAATTAGGATATCAAAAAGGATCTCACCTCATACAGAAGTATTAACCAACATTACTGTGAATCATTTCATAATATATAACTATCAAATCATGTTGTACAACTTAAACTCACAAGATATTCTACGTCAATTATGTCTCAATAAAGCTGAGAGGAAAAAAGACCCAAGTAGCTTCATTACATTCTCTGACTCCATAAACATACTTAACTTAAAAATATTTCACCATTTTCATGACATACTACCTCTCATCTGAATTGGCTATTAAAGATTTCTACATACAAAGTAAAATTTAATCTCCAGTTTAGAGTGAAATGATACTATGTTAAGGGGAGAAAAGAAAGAACAATTTCAGAATAAACATGCTACTAAGTTTGACAACAATAATTCTAAAATAAGCAATGTATATATTCCCTCACTAAATATAAGCATTACATGTTCTACAGATGACTGAAATTTTAAAGAAGTTTTTAAGGTGATATTTTTCCCAGAATCGTTCAGTAAAATACCCACCATATTGCCTTTTTAAAAATCTTCAAAATTATATAGATTAGATATACAGCAATATATCTAAAGATAAAAATGTAAAATACCTGGCAACTTGCAGGCTTGGGTCAAAGAGATTAATAAAACTAACATGGAATAGCATGCAAAAATGCTTTGTAAACTGTGAATAGTTATAGAAGTATGGAACATTATTAAATCAGCAAAAGTCAATTGTAAAGCAACACAAATACCTGTGCTAGCATTTATAAGAGTATGGTATTTCACATTTTTAAAGTTTATAATGTTCAACTTATTAAAAAGTAGAATTAAATTTTAAAAATATAATGTAATTTTGCTTCTATAAGCTGGAGTGGGTTGAATCCAGTTCTGAGTTAGTAACATGTATATTTTAAAAGAACAGTTTTTTAGTTTACTAAAAATGAGAAACATTAAATTATTCATTCATACATTCGACTGATAAAAACTTATTGAGCACAGTGTATAAAGTTCTCAGTGCCAGAGGTACGAGAGTAAACAAAACAGATTAAAAGGATCATTCATTTTAGATGCTATGCTGAAAAATAAACTACAGTGGGGCCAATGGAAGCAGGGCGACTGGTTTCGAAGCTACTGCAATAATCTAGGTGAGAGATGGTGATGGCTCAGTCTAGGGAAGTGGCAGCGGAGGCAATGAGAACGAAGACTCTACATGTGTTTTGAAGGCAGAGGCCTCAGAACTTGTTGATGGAACTACTGTGAGAGATGAGAAACAGAGTGGAGTCAGGACTCCATAAAGTCTGTGGAGAGTGAACAAAAGATTTTAGAGGTTAGCTGAAACTTGGAGAAGGGAATGACACCAAAGTATTTCACTGCTTTTGAGGTTTTGGCCTAGGGGTGGATCGTGGTTGCAGCAAGATGTGGCTCAGTCTCTAAGAAAAAAGCCTGAGTCTTTTTGGCCTGATGACCAGAGAAAAGAATTCAGGGACAGCACGGCCACTGGTAGTAAGGGGGAATCTTGGAATAGAAAGAACCAGAAAAAGGGGGGGTCCCAATTCTTTGTAACTTCTACCTAAGTCTCTGGCTGACTGTCAAACCATGTTTGCTCGGGACCTACTCAAAGCAGTTCGAAGAAAATAAAATCTTATTTATCCTATAATTTCAGCCTGTTTAAAAATGAAAGTTCTTTAAATATCTTTCTGCCTATTGTAATCCTCTTTTCTGAGGTATTTTTTCTACAGAACAGAAACTTGCAGAAAACCCTGGGCCGCCTCGGACAACGAACCCATTTCTCCAGTTCACCTTGCAGTTACTACATACAACCAGGAAGCCAAAACCCACAGTGTGAAATAAACTCTAGTGCTCAATTTACAACCAATTTGCTCCTGCAAAGATCATACCAGACCAGACCAGTCAGAGCTTCCATGGACCCCAGTCCTGACCTTTAAGCCACTTTCCCCTCATTATAATGTTAAAAGTCATGCTCAGGTGTGGAGGCTTAACACATAAATAAAACACTCAGTGTATGAAGAAGCATGTTCTTTCAACTGTGCCTGCGTGCCCAACTTCCTGTGTATCCCTGCCCCTATATATATGCTTAGATGTCACTCCTTTCCTACCTCAGCCCCTTCAAAAGCTTTCCCCTGCCACTACTCAGGGAGCAGGCTGGTATCACTATACCTAAGGTTGTCTTCCTCATGCCCAAGCATGAGCTTGCAATAAACACTATTCACACTATCCTTGGCCTTGTGTCTGTTTCTACATGCATGAGAGCCAAAGAACCCTGAGGTCGGTAACATATTATATAAGGCAGAGAAGAGAATAAGGCAGATTGAGGAAATTATGGCAAACCAACTCCCCAAATTTGGGGTCATAAATCTGCAGAGTAAATAAGATCAGTGGACCTCAAACATGAAAAACACAAGGAAAATCATGCCTACTCACATCGCATTCAAACTACTGAAAACCACAGATAAAGAGAAATACTGAAAACCACCAGAGTAAAATAACACATTCCATATAGGGAAACAATAATTTCAATGACTATGAGATTTTCATCAGAAGGAATGAAAGCCAAAAGACAGTGTCATTTGTAGGGGCTGAGGATAAGAATCTTGAAAGATACCAACCTCAACCTAATTTATATTTTTAAAACACTGCATCCAACAACTGTAGAGGGCACATTGCTTTCATGTACACATGGTACATTCATGGACATAGGGTATAACATGCACTGAAAACAACTCTTTAAAAAATTTTTTAAAAATTGAAATCATATGGAAAGTATGTGTCAACTTCCTTGTCCAAAAGATATGGAGTAACAGATAGTGACTAGATTTAACCTCAGGTCTAGAAATAACAATGAAAGAGGAGGGAAAGAAAGAGGAGGAGTGTGTGTGTTGGAGGAGGGGGTGTGGGGGAGAGTAGTAGTGGGAGGGAGAGCGAAAGTGAGCGAGCGAGCGAAAGAACTTTCAAAACAATGAACATGAGGCAATGAAGAATGATTCCCCTGAGACAGGCGTGAAAGAAGGAGTGTCCTAAGATTGCTACAGCTGCTGGTGGTACAAGGAAAGAAAACCCTAGTGGATTCCTGGTGAAAGGAGAGCCTAGTACTGGGTTGAGAAGATGGAGCTGCCAGTTCTGAGAGACAAAGACACCTACAGTTTATAGGACAGAGTGCCAGAGACAGAGCTGCACAGAAAACTCAGTGACCTGTGGAGGATCCCCTTTAAAATACTGACTGGCAAACACATTTGAGAAACTACCTGAGCCTGGGAGAAGACCCACCTAATCCTTACCACTAAAATAATAACCTGGTATATGAAATGCACTTAGTAAAAAATGTTGAATGTTGAGTGAATTCAAATGTCTATGTGCCTTTTCTAAAACTAGATTATACAATAAATATAAATACCATAAAAATGTCTTACAAAGTGAGGAGGCAATAGAAAATAAAATGTAAGAAAAGATAGGCTTAGGCAAAATATGTAATGCTAAACCCACATTATAAAAAATGCTTACCTCTTTATGTTTTTAGGTATCTTCCTAATAAGTAATTTTAATTCATATTATATAAAATGTATTTATGAATATTCACAGCAAGGTATGTTTATAAATGTGCTTGCCTTCCTAAATGAATACTATCCAATAAAGTTACCCAACTTTAAGAAGCAATACTTAAGTTACCGAACTTGTGATCCTAAATGAATACTACCCAATAAAGTTACCCAACTCTAAGTAGCAATATCCAACAACTGTATCCATATATACAAAAATTCTTTCATCTAAATCAACAATGATTTGCTAAGCCTTATTTACTTTTGAAGGTCCTGGATTAACATTTTCAGAATGCCTTTAGAATGACAATAACAAAGAAGTCATCTTTTATTTATTTATTTTTTCAAGTAGGCTCCACACCCAGTATGGAGCCCAACGCAGGGCTTGAACTCATGACCCAGAGATCAAGACCTGAGCTGAAATCAAAAGTCATATGCTTAACCAACTGAGCCACCCAGGTGCCCCAAACAGGCCATCTTTTAAAAACAATTCTAAAATCCCTAAAGCCTTATCAACCTTTCAGAACAACTATGTAAAACTGAGAGATGATGACCATTTCAAGCACTACTTAAGAGAATTATAAAGAAGGAGTTAATTATCTCCTATGAACTAACTTTGAGCCAATAAAAAGTACACTTGGATGGAGCTTCTACTATCACATGAAGAATTATAAGGGATTTATAGGCTTTAACATATTCCTTTCAGGTGGTACTTTAGGAATCACTATATAGAAAGCATTTAACAAGTATTAACATTAAATCAAATTCCCTAATTTTAATTCAAAATGAAAAGCACTTGGTTTTTAAAAAAGATTTGTTTAATTTATTTATTTCATACAGCATGCATGAGCAGGGGGAGAGGGAGATAAGCAGACTCCCGCTGAGCCAGAAGCCTGACAAGGGGCTCAATCCTAGGACCCTGAGATCATGAGTTGGAGGCTTAACTGACTGAGCCACACAGGTGCCCCAAAACTAAAGCTTACCTTTTATGAGTATGTGTAATATATCATTGGCATACCAATCAAAAAAAAAATTGAAAATATTAAATGTGTATGGTTTTCCATCCAGATAATATCTGATTAAAGCTTGCTTAGATGAACTGAATATATTAAACATATTATATAGAAGTAGAGAAAGTTAACCTGAAAGATTTTGTGTAGTATAAAGTTCCCATATTTCTACATCAGAATTTGTTACAGGGAAAATTGGGTGTATTTTATCTGGTTACAAACTACAGAACGAAATGTCAGGAATGAGTTTTAGTATATACCTTCAATGGTATATAAATGCGCATTGACAGAGATCATAAGTGACACTTATTCATCCAACCAACTGTTAATAAATAAAGGCTCCTAACGCCAGGGTATCATGCTACTTTGAGAAATACAAAGTTGACGGACCTTACCTACAAGGGTTTATCATCTAATAGAAGGAATCAGGCATGCAAATGGTCCTAATGAAACATTTATAAATGCTATGAATACAAGCTATAATATACACAAATTTTAGAAAACCCAATCCAGTAATATATAAAAAGTATATTGCATTCAAATGGTGTTTCTCTCAAATATGGAAACAGGATTGGTTTAACATTTGAAATTGACTAATGAAATTCAACATACCAACCAATGAAATTCAACATACCATCTCAAAAGATGAAGAAAAAAAGCATTTGACAAAATTAAACATTCATTCTAGATAAAAACTCATAGGAAATCAGGAATAGAAGAATTCTTCAACCTGAAAAGGGCCTCTATGAAAAATCTATAGTTAACAACCTGCATAATGCTGAAAGACTGAATGTTCATCTCCCTAAGATCAGGAATAATCAAAGGATATACCCACTCTTACCATTTCTATTCAAAATTGTGTTTAGAGGTTCTAACTAGGATAATAAGATAAGGCAAGAATAAGAAACAAAAGGTCTTCAGATTTAAAAGGAAAAAAAAACTTCCATTCATAGACAACATAACTGTCTATATAGAAAAGTCCAAAGAATTTTACAAAAACAAGCAATCTTTAGGTGGGTTTAACAAATTGCAGGATAAAAATTCAATATTCAAAAAAGAATTGTACTTTTGTACAATATCAGTATAATCTAAACAGGAAAATCTACTATTTATAATGGTACCCCCAAACATAAAATGCTTAGGAATAAATCCAACAAAACAGATACCTATATGCTAAAAACAATAAAACTGATGAAAGAAATCAAAGAAAAACCAGAGATGAACAGCTATACTATGTTCAAGGATGGAAGAATCAATTCTCTAGAATGCTGATCTGTAATGTCCACATAACCCTAATAAAAATCCTCTTCTAAAGTTTATATAGAAAGGGAAAACACTAGAATATCCAAAGCATTCTGAAAAAGAAGAATAAAGGGGGAAGACTCAGTAACTGATTTCAAAACTTACTACTATAGAGCTATAGTAATCATGGCAGTGTGGTATTTGCAAAAGGAGAGATAGACAAAGATCAATGGAACAGAACAGAGAATTGAGAATAGACCTTGTCACATGAGGTCAACTGATATTTTAAAGTTACAAAGACAATTCAGTGAAGGAAAACTATCTTTTCAATAAATAGTACTGAGAATATTAGATATCCACATGCAAAGAAAAGACCTTAACCCATACTTCCCACCATCGACAAGATTTAATTAAAAATGGACCAGATCTGAATATAAAATCTAAACTATGAAAATTCCAGAAGAAATCACAGAAGCAAATCTTTGTGTTTTCTGCTTGGGCAAAAGATATGACACTAAAACCGCAACACATAAAGGAAAAAACTGACAAATTAGACTTTGACACATTAGGAACTTCTGCTTTACAAAAGATAATGTTAAGAGAATGTGAACATGCCACAAAATGTGAAAATATTTGCAAATCACATATCTGATAGAGAACTTTTATCCAAAATATATGAAACTCTCAAAATTCAGAAACTAAAGAACATATAATTCAATTTTTAAAAATGGGAAAGCAGGATCTGCAATGGCAAATAAGCACATGAAGCGATGTTCAACAACATTCATGATGAGGGATATACAGAATAAAACTACCGTGAGACACCTTTACACATCTACTGGAACGACCAAAGTAAAACAAAAACTAGTAACGCCAAGTACTGACTAGGATGTGGAACAACTTCTCACCAAAATACTAGCCAATAGGATCCAACAGTACATTAAAAGGATTATTTACCACGACCAAGTGGGATTTATTCTTGGGCTGCAAGGTTGGTTCAGCATTGGCAAATCAAGCAATGTGATACAATACATTAATAAAAGAAAGAGCAAGAACCATATGATACTCTCAATTGATGCTGAAAAAGCATATGACAAAGTACAACATCCCTTCTTGATCAAAACTCTTCACAGTGTAGGCATAGAGGGTACATTCCTCAACTTCATCAAAGTCATCTATGAAAAACCCACAACGAATATCATTCTCAATAGGGAAAAACAGAGCTTTTCCCCCAAGATCAGGAACAAGGCAAGGATGCCTACTATCTCCACTTCTATACAACTTGGTACCAGAAGTCCTAGCCTCAGCATCAGACAACAAAAAGAAAGAAAAGGCATCCAAATTGGCAAGGAAGAGGTCAAATTCTCACTCTTCGCTAATGACACTTTATGTGGAAAACCCAAAAGAATCCAGTCCAAGACTGCTAGAACTCATACGGGAATTCAGTAAAGTGTCAGGATATAAAATCAATGCACAGAAATCTGTTGCATTTCAATACACCAACAGCAAAACAGGAGAAAGAGAATTCAGGAGTTGATTTCATTTACAATTGCACCCAAAACCATAAGATACCTAGGAATAAACCTAACCAAAGAGGCAAAGAATCTGCACTCAGAAAACTATAAAGTACTCATTAAAGAAATTGAGGAAGACACAAAGAAATGGAAAATGTTCCATGCTCATGGATTAGAAGAACAAATATTGTGAAAATGTCTATGCTACCTAAAGCAATCTACACATTTAATACAATCCCTATCAAAATACCATCAAATTATTTGAAAGAAATGGAACAAATAATCCTAAAATTTATATGGAACCACAAAAGACCACGAATAGCCAGAGGAAGGTTGAAAAAGAAAACTAAAGTTGGCAGCATCACAATTCCAGACTTCAAGCTCTATTACAAAGCAGTAATCATCAAGACAGTGTAGTACTGGCACAAAAACAGATACACAGATCGATGGAACAGAATAGAGAACCCAGAAATGGACCCCCAACTCTATGGTCAACCTATCTTTGACAAGGCAGGAAAGAATATCCAATGGGAAAGAGACAATCTCTTCAACAAATGGTGTGGGGAAAATTGGACAGCCACATGCAGAAGAATGACATCCTTACACCACACACAAAAATAGACTCTACGTGGATGAAAGACCTCAATGTGAGACAGGAATCCATCAAAACCCTTGAGGAGAATGAAGGCAGCAACCTCCTCGACCACAGCCACAGCCACTTCCTCCTAGAAACATCACCAAAGGCAAGGGAAGTGAGGGCAAAAATGAACTATTGGGACTTCATCAAGATCAAAAGCTTTTGCACAGCAAAGGAAACAGTTAACGAAACCAAAGGACAACGGACAGAATGGGAGAAGATATTCGCAAATGACATATCAGATAAAGGGCTAGTATCCAAAATATATAAAGAACTTCTCAAACTCAACACCCAAAGAACAAATAATCCGATCAAGAAATGGGCTGAAGCTATGAACAGACATTTCTGCAAAGAGGACATCCAAATGGCCAACAGACACATGAAAAAGTGCTCAACATCACTTGGCATCAGGGAAATAGAAATCAAAACCATAGTGAGATACCACCTCACACACCAGTCAGAATGGCTAAAATTAGCAAGTCAGGAAACGAAAGATGTTGGTGAGGATGCGGAGAAAGGGGAACCCTCCTACACTGGTTGGTGGGAATGCAAGCTGGAACAGCCACTCTGGAAAACAGTAGTTGAAAAGAGAGCTCAAAAAGTTGAAAATAGAGCTACCCTACAACCCAGCAATCACATTACTGGGTATTTACCCTAACGATGCAAATGTAGTGATCCGAAGGGGCACATGCACCCGAATTTTGTAGAAGCAATGTCCACAATAGCCAAACTATGGAAAGAATCTAGATGTCCATCAACAAATGAATGGATAAAGAAGATGTGGTATACACACACACACACACACACACAATGGAATAGAGGGATGTCTGATGGTATGCAGCCATCAAGAGAAACGAAATCTTGCCATTTGCAACGACATGGATGGAACTAGAGGGTATTATGCTAAGCAAAATAAGTCAATCAGAGAAAAAAAATTATCATATCATCTCTCTGATATGAGGAATTAAAGGTAGGGCGGGGGGTTGTGGAGGGATGGGGGAGGGAGATGAAACAAGATGGGATTCGGAAGGAGACAAACCATAAGAGACTGCTAAACTCATGAAACAAATTGAGGGTGGCTGGGGGGTGGGTAGGGATAGGTTGGCTGGGTTATGGACATTGGAGAGGGTATGTCCTATGGTAAGTGCAATGAAATGTGTAAGCCTGATGATTCACAGACATGTACCCTGGGGCAAATAATACATTATATGTTAATAAAAAAATAAGTTATTAAAAAAAAGGATACGGAACAACACAATTTCTCATACATTGTCTCTAGGAATGCAAAATGGTGCAGCCACTTTGAGAAATAGTTGGCAGTTTTTCATAAAGTTAAACATGAAATTATCATATTAGCCAGCAATCCCAATCTAGGCAAAAACTTATATCCAAGTGTAACAAAAACTTATATCCATACAAAATCCCTTTTGACAATGTTTTAATGGTTTAATTCATAATTGCAAAATTGGAAATAATCTAAACACCCTTCAATTAATGAACCCGCACAATGGAATATTACTCTGTAATAAAAAGGGAATAAATTGCCAGTATAAACAACAACATGGGTAAATCTCAAAAGCATTATACTAGGTCAAAGAAGCCAGACTCAAAAAGCTACATATTACATGATCCCATTTATAAGACATATTAGAAAAGTCAAAACTGGGGCACGTGGGTGGCTTAGTGGGTTAAAGCCTCTGCCTCTGGCTCAGGTCATGATCTCAGGGTCCTGGGATCGAGCCTCACATCAGGCTCTCTGCTCAGCGGGGAGCCTGCTTCCCCCTCTCTCTCTGCCTGCCTCTCCGCCTACTTGTGATCTCTCTCTCTGTGTCAAATAAATAAATAAATAAAATCTTAAAAAAAAAAAAGAAAAGTCAAAACCATAGGGACAAAAGATAGATCAGTGGTTTCCAGGAGCTAGAAGTGGTAGGAGGGGTTTGCCATTAAGGGGATGGGAAAATTCTGAGGGATGATAAAATTGTTCTACATCTTGATTCTAGGTGTTATTATGAAAGTGTATTTGTTCAAAATAAAAAAAAAACTTGTCACTAAAAATGGGGTATTTTATTGTACGTACATTAATTTTTTTAAAAAAACAATTGTTTGGAAAATAAAGAGGGAAGGAGGCACAGACAAGGAGAATAAATATATAAACTACATATCTGATTTGAGTCAGAATATATAAATAACTCTCCGAGTCAATAATATAAATAATTCCTTTTTAAAAAATTGGCAACAGATAGGAGCAGATACGTCACAGAAGTATACAGATGACAAATGACTACATGAAAAGATGCTCAACTTCATGAGTTATCACAGGAATGTGCACTAAGTTCAAATGAAATACAACACATTGAACAGGATGGCTGAAATTAAACAAAAAACCCAACAACATCAAGTGAAGTCAAGGAACAAATAGGACTTTCATACATTGCTTGTGGAAGTACAAAATGGGACAACCACTTCCAAAAACTTTAGCAGTTTCTTATAAAGTCAAAGCTACACTTAACTATATGTATAACCAACAAATCCCATTCCCAACTATCTACTCAAGAGAAATGAAAATATGTTTATACAGACTTGTACTCAAACATTCATGTAACTTTTATTCGGAAAAACCATAAACTGGAAACAAACTACCTATCCACCAATTGTTAAATGAATAAACAAACTGATCTAGCTATACAATGAAATACTACTAAGCAATAAACATAACTGATGCTCATATAACAATGAGAACAAACCTGAAAAGCACTACATCAAGTCAAAGAGTCTACATACTGTATGGTTCCATTTATACAACATTATGAAAATAGCAAAACTATAGCAACATAAAGCAGATTAGTGGTTGCTAAGGTCCGAGATGGAGAGAAAAGAATTGACTTCAAAGGAGTATAAGAGGCCTTTCTGGATTAATGTAAATGTTCTTTATCAAAAATTTTGGTGATACTTAACACAATAGTATACATTTGTCAAAACTCATTGAATTTCATACTAAATATTAGGGAATTTTATGTTTAAATTAACTTTTCCTACACTTCCATACGTTTTCTTCATATCTACCAGAACAATTCAAAAATAAAGACAAGCCAAAAACATTTTTTTTAATTACCTTAAACCCTTAAACCCTACTGCCCAGGGATAATAGTCATTATTAGCATTTTGATATACATTACCCAGGATATTTTTCAATATAATTTTTGGCTCTAACTTTAACTTTTGGTCAAAACTAAAATAGGATCAGATCTTTCACACTCTTCAGAAGCCTCTATTTTTTCAGTTCAAAAATATATCACAAATATATTTCTGTTTCAATAAATACACTGTGTACATTAAAAAAGTAAAACAGATCATGCTATGATTATCCTAGTTGTAAGTGAACACCAGATTCTTACTGCATAATGTCTTTGTGTTGCCATTAAATATTTCAATATTTGCAAACTTGCTTTTATTACCATATAACTTAATTTAATTCTCAGGTCTTGGATTCTCTAAGGAATGTAGTTTCTAGTTTTGCTAAATAAAATTCAAAGAAACCTTTTATAAAAATAGAACAAAATCTTTAATTCTTGTGGACAAGACAAAAATAACAGTTAACATTAAATAAACAAGGAGACATTAAACATTAAATAAATAAGGAGAGAACTTTTTGGAAGAGAGAGGATTATTTGTTGATTTGTTACCATCAACTCTTTGTAAATTTAGGGGAAGATGCTGTACTCACACACAAAAAGGGCTACTCTATTTAAACAGTTTTTTTTTTTTATTATGAAAGAAAAAAGAAACCCCAGGGTCTAAAATGTAATGAGTGATCCTATTAGTTCCACCAGACTAAAATCATACAGTCTACGTATGTGGTCTTTTCAGCCACATCTGTCATCAACCATTTTTACATCACAAAATGCAAAATACTGAGCACTGATTTACTAGATGAGACCTGGGAAAGAATTCATCATTTGATTTCCCCCCTTAAAGAAAAATTGGCTCATAAGAAGATAGGTGACAGTTCTTTGCAGAGCATACTCAGAACTTACACATTTTAGAATCAAATCATAATAATCTGGGCAACAATGAAATAGAGGATGAAATAAAATGCAACACAAAAGGAATCTCAATCATGACTTTCTTAAAATTCAAATATTTTGCTTGGCTAGGAAGCATGCATTAATTATTAAAAATTATAATATGTGTAAATGTCTAAAAGTGCTCACCACATAGTAGATGCTCAATAAATGGCACTCATTATTTTTAAGTACTTCATGAAACACATTTTATTAAGCATTTTATATACTTATCTGATATTCCTCAATATTCACAAGCTTCCAGATACACTAAAATGGCATTTTTACTTAATATAATATGTATAGTATGGAAGAGTTTTGAATTCATTATTTCTTTGACTTATCTGAAATCTGTATTAATCACTTGTTAGTAAATTTCTTTACACTGTGTTATTTTACCCCAAAAAAAGTCCCCAAACCAGAACTATAATTTTTCTTATAGGAAAGGGTTAGCTATCACCCCCAAATTTTTAATGGCTTAAATTAAGAAATATTAAAGGGTGATTAATAAAAAAGCTCATTATATAATTCTGCTTTAAATTATTTACAATGATTCTAAAACCACCGAAAAAAAAAAAAACCCAACACACTTGATAGATAAACAAACATCCAAATCTTATACACTTGTCAGTCTTTCAATAATGAAGTCTGGGGAAAAATAAATTCACAGACACCCAAGTGAATTGGCAACTGTAAGTGACAGAAGCCCTTCTAAATCCTCTGTTTACACTGGGGATTAGTGGAGTAGATTTTGAGTTGCAAACTGAACAGTCCATGGTCAAGGGAACCTGCTCCCTGTCAGCCCGCAGGGCATAAGGACAAAGCATGGTCCTGGTAGGAAGTGACCCATAAACGTATTCCTACCCAGGATTTATACAAAGCCAGTCTGCCTCACAGAAACTCCATATGACCATTAACTGGCCTGCATGGCCTGCCAGGAGGCCTAATTACAGGTCTACAGAGCCCAATAACAAAAGCTGAAGGGCTTTAGCCTAGGGATGATCTGCTTTATACTGACTTGAGAGAGTCCATATAGAGGACCCCAAAGAAAGAGGTTTAGCTTTAAAATTCTCCCCAGAGATCCAGCATTGTACTCGAGTCTAGAAAGCCCACATGCAACATACTTCAGCTAGGCTTAAACATACCACCCTCTCAAAATTAACATTCAACTACTGTCTGCTTAACATCTGCTCAAACATGGCAAGTTGCTGTGACATTGTTAGACTCTAGCTGATAGCTTTCTTCTTACTAAATATTATTAAGGATAAATAATAGTCATTCAAATATAAATGTGTAACTGATGCTAAACAAGTAACATACTTTTTAAAAGGCGAAAGATTTATACGATCTGAAGAGAAACCAGAGTATTCAAGTAACATACTTTTTAAATGCAATTTACTTAATGATTCTCTTTAGGAAGCACTACTTTATCTTTTTGAATTAACACAGAGCCAAAAATCATGTTCATTATTGGAAACTGGAAGTTAATGTAACATATCAATTTGATTTCACATAAAAGCAATTAAATTTTAGGTACAATTTCTGAGATTTGCAGAAACTACTCTGATGAAAAAAAGGTCTAACCAATGCTCAAGTCAATTAACTAAAGTTTTTTTCATTTATTTCTTTTAAAAAGCACTATTCTTAATTTTTGATGACTTCTGTTTATGTACATTGGTAGGAGGAGAATGCTTTGCTCAAGTCTCTTCCTGAATAACCTCATCACTACGGTGATGCCATAAAAAACTATTCTTACTAACGATTGCAGAACACTCAGTTACATGTTAGGTGCTGTTCTAAACACTTTATTACATTATTTAGTTCTCTTAAAAACTCTAAAGGTACATATTATTCTCATTTCATAAATGAAAAAACTGAAGTTCAGCAGGCTTTAAACTCTCTCCCATGGTTTTATGAGTAAATAATGGAGCTGGGAATGGCACCCAGGCCATCTGACTTGAGAATTTAACCACCATACTACATTGCCTTTGATATCAATTGCTAACATTTACTGAATACTTAATATGTACCAGTATTAGTATCTCCAATTTATAGTTGGGGAAACTAAAGGAGACTACTTACGAAGTTAGTTAGGGAGGGTGAGTATGAATCTACACTGCCAACATACTATCGAGGAGAAGCCTACATGGGGAAAAAAAGAAGTCTGAAACTACTTATTTTATGAAATGGACATTAACTTTCCAATCACTTGCTCGATTTTTTAGGTCTGCGCCACATGAAGGTCTTCTCACAATAAATCAGCCTATTTCTTGGAGCCACAGATTAGTGATCAGAAACCTATAGAGCAAAATCTCTGTTGGCTTTAAATCAGGGTAGCAGAATGGTTTTCTATGCTTCCCGGAAATGGTTCAACATTATCGTGGCAATCTCCTTTCTAATTCTCAGAATCACAAATATTTACAGTTAGAATGGATTTTAGAAAAGTACTGAGACTTTCAAGATCACATCGCTACGAAGAGAAAGGGTAAGGAATAGGTTCCCAGGTACTTAATGGGTAACTAAGAGAATAAAATCTAAATTTAACATGCAGCAGAAGAACTGGGATGGAATGAGGCACTTATGGCTTATTCCTAAACATAGCTCCTTGCCTGGACATAGTATGCAAGTGTGTGTAACTCATCTGTGTTTCACAATACTTAACCAGCTTCTATCTCAGCAAGTAAGGGTGAAGATCAAAACATTTCTGATCATAAAATGTTACCAATTTTTCAAGATTATCATAAATTGTATTATTATGAACACTCTAATAGTTAAGGGAAAAAACCACTTTTTTCTGGCTCAAACTTTGATAATGTTTTATTATCAATTAGAAAAAGCTCATTTCAGAATCAAAGGCTTGCTTGAGGATAGAAATTATTTTATTGTAAGGTAGAGGTATAGCACTATACCTAACAAAACAAAGTATGCATTTGGTAATATTTTCTATTGTTCTTTCTGCCCAACATAACTCAGGGATTTAAACTATGGATAGAAATAACTCAAGAGTCAGAAATCACCGGATTTGAGTCCTGGTTCTGTCAGTTACCAGCTATGTGGTCTTTTACAAACCATTTATGCTTTCAGGATATTTGTAAAATGGAGTTAATTAGCTCTCCATGCTGTGATGTGAGTCAAATGATAAAAAATTTATGAATGTACTTTAAACACTATAAAGCAAAACAAAAAGGGTTGTAGACATTATTTAGAAAATAAAATATTATACAGAAATTTTATGATAAAGGTTATTTATCATTCATGCACTAAAGGAAATTTCTATTTTTTCTTATAACAATAAAGATAGAATTTTAAAAGTTGCATGTGTCAATGATTCTATTAAAAGTAAAATATTAAAAATATTTTAGAGAAAGTCATGTCTTAAAACCATAAAAAGTGTCATCTTTTATACTGATGAAAAATATTTACATGAAAAATCTCTACTCTAAATTCTTCTTCAGATCTATGCATACATATGGCATAAGATGATACTGTATTTTTGCAGAAAAACCCAGTGTTTGGACTGCTGCTAACATGTCAAACAACAGTGAAAGCAAAAGTGATGGAGACAAGTCTTTTAAGTAAACTTACTATCTTCCTTCTTCTTCCTGTGTGATATTCATGTTCCATTATCTTTTCTGTCATGCACTACCTTAAAGTTTAAGATTAAAAAGTCAGATTATTGATCAGTATCTTCTACTTTAGAAGCCAGAGAATTTTTTTTGTATATTTTAAGTGAATCAGTGGTTCAAATGAGCATACCACCATTTAAAAGGTTTCATTTTCAGTTATGTCCAGATTGTCTCTTCACAATGACTTGTTCACCAAAGATTAATAGCTGGATTCATATTTGGGATAGTACCACTCTCTATAGATGCTGTTAATACTCCTGGGAAAGACTTAGAAGTTTTAGCTCTGGTTCCCGACCATCATGTTTATTATTTCACTGGGAAAATAAGTTCAACACTCGTGAAATAATTAAATATTAGTATCAGCTATATGTGAGTAAATATTAGCAGACATGGTATACACAAAAAGAATTCAAAAAAAGAAGAGAAAGATTATGTGCTGAAATGGTCATGAAAATCATGTGGAAATCTTATTTGAGATTCATTTTAAAGTGTTACAGGTGGGAAGAGGAGGGAGGAAGTCATTTCTACAAGAGAAAAAATCATGAGCAAAGATTCATAGGTAGAAAAGACCAAGTAATTCAAAGAATAATGAGAAGTTCAGAAATGAATTCTAATAAATGTAGAAAAATCTGTGGATCCACCGTACAGAACCCTGGATCCTTAAGCACAGAAGCGTAAAATTAATTTTGTAAGAAATTGAGGGCCAGTGACTAATTTTGAGCCAAAGTAGTAGCATGACCAAATGGTGGCTGAGAAAGAACCATCTAGCAGTGGTAATCACACAAAGCAAAGTGGAAATAAACATTTTCTGGCGGCTGTCATTTGCTAGGCTCTGGGCTTGACATTTCACATATTATACTTACCTTCACAAAAATCCTATAAGGTAGTTATAATCTTGCCCCTTTACAAACAAGTAAATTATGGTATAGAGAACTCCCCAAAGCTAAATACTTTCAAAGGAGTATTTTAAATGTGTGACGTGGTTTAGCTGACACAATAGGAGACTATACTCATATACTGCTGATGAAAATGTTAGTTATCACTTAGACACTGGAAAAGTTTGGTGGTTTCTCAAAAAGTTAAACAAAGAATTACCAAATGACCCCACAATTGCTCTTCCAGGTACATACCACCCAAAATTATAAAATAGGTACCCAAACAAGTACATGTATATGCATGCTGATAGCAACACCATTTGCAACAGTCAGAAGGTGGAAGTAACCCAAACTTCCAACAATAAATAAATGGATAAATAAGTGGTGTACATACAGACAATGGGATATTATTCAGCCATAAAAAGAAATAAAATACTGACACATGCTACGATGTGAATGTACCTCCAAAACATTATGCTAAAAAGCCAGACACACAAGGTCACACGTTGTATGATTGCATTTATATATATCCAGAATAGATAAACCCACAGAAACCCCAGAACAGATTGGTGGTTACAGGAGGTCCAGAGAGTGGAGAGAAACCGCTTCATAGGTAAGAGGTTTTACTCTGGAGTAATGGAAATGTTTTGGAAGTAGAGAGAGGTGGTACTTATATAGCACTGTAAGTGTATTTAATGCCACTGATTTGTTCACTTCTAACAACCATGATTAATTTTATATTGAGTCAATTTCACGCCAACAAATTACTTTTTTAAAAAACTATTGTAAACTAGAAAATATACACACTTTCCATATTCCATTATTTAAAAATGCCTCTGTTTTGGCTCAACAATAAACATCAAAGTCGCAAAGAGTAAGTAGTAAGTAGGCTTAGAACTCTTCCACTTTTCACTACCATCTCGGGAGAAGAGAACTGATGGAAGAAACCAATTAGGAAGTTATGGATTAAACTTTGGGTGAAATGTTTGGCATCTAGACTAAGGAGATGGCAGTGGGAAAGATACTAAAAAGATAAATATAAAAAATATTTCAAAATAAGATCATTTATTCTAGGTAAATCATTGCCTCTTAAGAAGTCAAAGATAAAAATTTCAAAGTTTTGCCTCATAATAAATGGGAGGATGGTAAAAGTATTTTTAAAATGGAAAGAAAAAGAAAGCATGGCACAAAGCCTTAACAGGATTTACTCAATATCATAGTGTAAGCCATTACCTGAGGTTACAACTTAAAGATTCAGTCTTAAAAATTTATACGATTCTCGAGCCTTCTATGTCCTGTTGCCATTTGAAAACAGCAGAAAAGCAATTCTAGATATAACCTTAACTTCACATCACCTTTGAATTAAAAGTTAAACAAGAGACATGAAATTTGGTTTCAATTATAATTTGGTAATGAACATGAAAAAGATTCTATCTAAATCTGAAGATTTAGCATAACAAAGTACAAATATGTAAGTTTAATGTATAAAAATATGATCATAACAAATACAATAAAATCTATGACTTCAAATTTATGTTTGGTATAATATGCATGATACCCTATAATTACATTTTGCTTAATGTTATTTCACTCATACATTTTTTTGAAATCATACCACTAATACTTGTTGCCAAGTGTTCTAAATATATTTTAATTCCAAACCAATAACATTATTAACATTCACTCATAAATTAATAACAATACAATGGTTACATATAAAACTTTCTTCTGGGACCTGAAGTTAGAATAAAGAACTAAGGAGCTTCAGGATTTCTTTATACAGAAACTCTATCTACCAGCTTATAGTAACTATAAAGCTGAAATAAATGCTGTCTCAAGAATATAACATACAGCCTTAAGTCTTTCCTTGTACTCAGTTTTAAGGCCCCAAAGTCAAAGATGTTTTCCCTGAGACCCAAGTAAACTTTCTCCAATGTGACAAAACGGGTGCTATCAGACCTTCCTATTCAGGTACCTCAATGACAGGAGTAGGCTAGACTAACAGAAAGACTTTCAGACTAAGCTCAAGTCCATCTTATTCCCCCTTCCTTTATTTGTTCCTTTATTTGTTTTTAATTATTATTAAACACCTTGTATGAACACCATGAACACCTTGTATTCTTCACTGAAAGACATCTAGAACTTTGACAATAAGTTCTGTATTTGCTTATGCACCACTTCCCTATCCATCCACCTACTTCTCTCCAAGTCCAGCCGTTCTCATTAAAAGCAGTACTGGATGTTTTCCAAAGGGTGTAATATGTTATGTCATATTATAAAGCAATATATTCATGGAATGGGATCAAAAAGCGAAGTCTTGATAAAAATCTTTTATCAGTGGAAATGTAAAGTAGTGCAGTCCTTTTACAAAACAATTTAGCAAAAATGCATAAAAAGTCACTCTATATATTGATACCCTTTAACCTCATAAACTCATTTCTAATAGTAATCAATTCCAAGAAAATAATCTAAAATATAGAAAACAATTTGTTATAGGCTATATATTACAGTGTTATTGATAAGAGGGAAATGCTGGGGACCACATGTTAAATAAAGAAGAAAATTATTAAGTAAATAATGCTACGTGCAGCTAAGGTCTGTCCTTGGCTTATCTAGCTAATGTAAGTTTTTTAATTTGTAAATTGTCATAATATTTTGAATGTGTCTCATATACACAGAACCTAGCTCTTTATCCGTAACAGAAAGTTAAGTTAAAATATGAGGGGTAACAGCTGGGACCATTATAAGCAAGTTATACAGTATGAGGTTTGGAGTATCAGATCTGTTTTATAATATGCTTTAAAATCGTATTAAAAGACAAAGATAACTATAAAACTATGAAATGAAATTTTTTCTAGTTAAAATAATGGGAACAAATATTTTCTGGACTAAGCAAAAGCAGGAGTTTGTCCATACTCAAACTATGAACTGGAAATAATTTTTCAAAGCAAAATGCTACTAAAGAATCAATGTACATTAAGTAAATGATAGAGAATCATAGTAACAGTTTATCTTAGAGTATATTTCAGTCAAAATATGAAAAACCTGGTAGCAAGCAAAACTCTACTATGTAGAAATTTCAATTTCTACATAATTAAAGATAAAATGAGTAATATCAATACATAAAATAAAAATGACTTTTAAAGTAATACGGAGTGATACAGAAACTCAGTCAAAATATTTATAATTTTTACCCCTTTATTATAAGTTACTTCTATTAGTGATTTATGAAGCTAGTATATCATATACACTGGTGCTCCCAATCTTTAAACTGTGGACACTCTGTGTAGGAGCTAATCCAAGAAATCCTTAATCAATATGCACATATGTATTTTCTCAATCAATGAATACTAAAAATACAATTACTATCATCTGGGTAGTCTGAAATTACTTTTGATGTTAAAATAGAATTCTCACTTTCCAACTGGAAATTATGAACTCTTTACAGATTTTTTTTTTTACTCTTTACAGATCTTTAAAAAATAAATAATTTTAAGAAATATGTACTATTTTGGTGTTATTATTCTAACTCTACCACACACTTAACCTTAGCAACGTATATAAATAAGTTACATACGTTTTGAAGAGCACATTAAGATTCAAAGTAAAAGATCAGTACTTAAAAAAGATAACATTGATCTTTTACATTTTTTGAAATGTCTACATAAATCTGGGCATTATATGTAAAATCAAAGTCATTGCATTACTGTTTCATTGAAAAACAAAACATATGGTATTTTCAGGTTAGATGGTATCCAGAACAGTCCAAGAGTAAGTCCAATGCAATTAAAGAAATTACTATATTACATTTACCTTGTTCTCTTTAGAGCAATAAAAACATGATTTAAACTCACACTTTATACAAAAGTTAAATCAAAATTGATCATAGTCTTTATATGCTTTATGTAAAAGCATAAAACTTTTAGAAGAAAATATAGGAGATTTTCATGATGTGATACGGGTTTAGGTAAAGAATTCTTAAACATGCCACCAAAAGCATAGTCTACAAAAGACAAAAAACATTAAATTGGACTTTGTCAAAATTGAAACTAAAATTGAAGCCAATTTTATAAATAAAAAGGTAAAGAATGACCTTCTAGCATTATACTGTAGAAATAAGTATTTCCAATAAAATATGGCCATATATATAGCCTAAATTTCATAAATTTGTGAGGATATATGAAAATGTGTTTTTTTTTGACCCACCTGTAAGCATGTTAAGATTTATTTAGTACTTTTTCATTTAAATAAATTAGGCAAACTTACCAGCAGCTTCAAGAACCAGCTGTAGTCTGGCTTTGGCCTGTTCAGCTGGTGGCTAAAAATCAACCATAAAAGACATTTATAGGTCATTTTAAGATATAGGGCTTTAAATTAATGTATTATTAGGCAAATATCAGAAAATTTAGAAGACCTTATCATATCACTATTAATATCAATCCACATCTTAACAAAATTCCACATAGCAGCTCTACCAATCTACTGGGTCTCTCACCACAGTAATCAAATCACACTTTTCATTAATATGATGTAAGAATGAATTTCGTTCATTTTTTTTACTAGAAAAGGTTTTGTTTACTATCCAACATCAATCAGCAATAGCCTAAATCAGCACCAATCAGCAATAGCCTAAAACCTACAATTTAATGAGGCAAAATCCACACTGCTAATATATTTAACAACATATTATCAAGTTCTGTTATTTCTTTTGCCTATGGAAAGGTGTAAAGTGATCTATTAGAATTTAAGGAGCAATGTGACTTCCAATACTTCAGGCAAGTTATATCCTAAAACCAAATATTTTCTGCTTTCCTAACTATTTGAAAGGGGCAACTGTGATGAAGATAGGACACAATGTGAGTTAAGTGCTTCCAATTCCTACTAACCGTCCTAAAATTGTTTTCTCAATGGACCCTGATTCAATATAGTTGATAATGTTGAAATTAAACTACTTTCCTACCGGTGACCTTATTCTGAGATTTTCGGATAATGTGTTGATGGTATCCAAGCCATAAGGCATAACATGAATTATTATCAACGTTACGGATTTTCATGAAAGACTTGTTAAAAACTCTTTTTAACACTTAAGACTGTATTTCACTATACATTTATAAAGATTTCAACAAGTGATTAAATAACCTCATGTTTAAATATGATGCCATCATTTGCGAATTAACATTTTGTAAGATATATTTTAATATTTCCCTGTGAAAAAATGGTTTGAATGAAAGAATTAAATAACTGGATACAGAAAGAAGTTGTACAAAAAAGGTTTAAGAATTTGAGTGGTGCTTCTGAATAAACTGTAAGAAACAGGATGAAGAGTAGTAGTTAAGACAGGAAGAAAGACAGGGAGAGTCCTTCATATTCTAGAATAGGGGTTAACAAACTATGGCTCTAGACTGGTGACCTGCTTTTGTAAATAAGTTTTATTAGAACAGCCATGTCCATTTATTTACATACTGTCTATGGGTGCTTTTGTGCTCAGTCCAACAACAGCAGAACCAATTTTTTTGTGGCAGGAAACTTCTGGCCAGCAAAGCCTAAAATATTTACTATCTGGATCTTTAAGGAAATGTTTGCAGATCTTCCCATAGAAACAGAGAGACTCAGAAGAATTTGAAACAGTGGTGAAGGAGAGGAGATCTGCACTATTCTAGCAATTCACTTGATGATGAACTGAAAGGAATGTGACTGGAGGTTAGGAGCTCAGTCAGGAAGCAATTAAAGAATTCCAGGTGAGGGCCTGAGGTGGAGCAGCGGTGGTAAGGCTGGACAGGAAGAACTAGATTTGAGAGAAAATTACTTGGTAACATGAAAGGACTGACTGGAATAGGACAGGAGGAGCTGACAAACTTAAAAACAGTATTTTATGTTATGTTTGTAGAGAAAATATACACAAGCGAGCTTTATAACATTACAGTCCCGAAAATATGTAACCTCAAGTTACAATATCACAGCAAAATATCAATAGAAGACTGTGACATCTCCTGAATACAACCCCTCTAAGAGTTATAGACTGAACTGCCTATGCGGGCCGAGAAGTTAACATAAACATTTGTGATGACAAAAGGCAAATGACATTTGGCCACAGTGTCAGGGAGCACAGTGAGGGTGTAGAACAGTGCAGCTCAAGGGAGAAGCTGAGACTCAGCATCAACTCACTGTTGTCACACAGAAATGCGAACTCAGGGTTGTGACATTCCTTGATTTTTCGTGAGGCTTGCAGTTTCCATAAAGACCAATACTGTGTGGGACAAAGAGTACCTCTAAGAGTCAGGTTCACTCCTAAAACAGACAATTTGTGACCTCTGCCATCTACTTAGCACACACAGTAAAAACGTGATACTTTGTGCAATATAACATAACTAGAATGGCTGAAGGAAACGATATTCTAACTAGGTCTCAAGTAAGCTAAGAATTATGAAGCATACATTTCAGAGTTCCTTGGAAGCCTATAGATAGAAAAATGTTAGACACTTTACTGGTTAAGATATTTCATGGACAAGTTTCATGTATTTCATTAGGAAGATTATTTTAACAATTAAGAAATATTTAAGACATAGAAAAATATGCAGGATGACGAGTACCCATATTCCTCCCCCCAAAACAATATTGTTAAAGTCTCCAACCCTACAAAATCCCCCTCCCTGGCAGCTCCCACCATCCTCTATTTATAACCACTGTCTTGAAAATATGGTACTTTCCATTCCTGAAGAAAGATGATTGATGTTTCTGATAAAAATGCCTGTTAAGACATATTTATATTTTCATTAATTTCTCTAACAATCTATAATATAGAACTCATATTCAAAGATAAAGAAAACCAGAGTAGTTTAGTAACTTGTCTCTAATAGTAAATGACAGACTGAAATTAAAGACCTTCTGACTCCAAATTTCAGGATCCTTCTAACTAAATCACTAGGATAGTCATGAAGTCAAAGCAATTAATCCCACAGATATAAAAGCATAAGCACGAGTTTTTAATTCTGTAAAAAAGAAAAATCTGTTCAAAATAATACATTTGTCCTAGTAGATGAAATATGATGACATTCTAAATATGTTTGCTTACACAAATATAACTTGCTAAATTTTAGCAATATAGAGAGAACTTTAACTATGGGGGAAAATTACATTGTTGGACTTGCCAGACTTTTAAAATTTGTATTTTATAAATATTTTTACTCTTATAAATATTTAAGTCACTTTTCAAGCATTTTTCTTGGATAGGGTATCAAATGTGAATGTACTCTCACTTTCTGTTCATTTGCAAATATATTTCTTATACCGTTATTAGTGAATAAGTTGAATGGATATGGGATTGCAGTCTCTTTCTAGCAGTCACCTGCCTCTCAAATTCTTTCCAAGGGCTACACTGATTCAACCTTGAGTTTGTCCCAGAAGAAGGAAAGAATCACAACAGGTCTCATGGCTGAGAACCTCCAGGAGCTGCTTGGCTCCGAAGTACATGAGTTGGAGTTGAGAGCAGGAAAGAGACAGTCTGATTTCTATAGCCATCATCCTATTTGCTATCTATAGTTACTTTTTAAAGAAAAGATTAAGGAGAAAGAAGAAACAGAATATAGAGCTAAAAGAACAATTTATATTAATTCATTTTTAGTTAGGTAATACCATACTAACTGGCTTAGAATGAAAATACGTTTTAAGGGCTCGAGTGCCAAAATTTCTAATGCTTTAGCTATTTTAATGTTTATTACACTTCAGGGATTAGTATGAATTCCATCTAAAATTGGTAAATTGGTAAATAGTACTAATGTTATTCAGAACCAGAAATTTAACCTTATTCAATAAATAAGAATATAATACCAAATAGAAATGCATGTAATCCAATTTCTTAATAAAAGAACTGTAAAATGAGGACATAATTAAGAACACAATGTCACAATTATATTGTGTGAAGCAAACTTATGGATAAAAAATTATACTCCATTAAAAAATAATATTCCTTACATCAAAATTAGTAGTGCATAATTAAACAAATATCACCAAAACTGAATTATAGAGAATATAACTGCTATCCCCTCAAAAAAATTTAACATTAACAGAACAGTAAGAACAGAATGAACTTATACTAGAAGTCTTTAAAGGCTATATTAAAGTTAAAACGTTATTATGTATATGGTATGATATCCAAAAAAGTAAATTAGTAGATAATGTATCATAATTTTTACTCACTTAAGAAAACTATACTTCTGATAGAAATTCTTTTCATATAGGTCTTAAAATTTCTAAATAGTGGTCTTCTGGTTGGGGGGGAAAGGGACTGGTAGTCTTTCTATTGCCATGGATTCTCCAGAGCTGCTCTGCTCTCTTCCCTCTCCTTGGTAGCCAGTATATTTACTTAACTCCATTTATAAGCTCTCATGTTATAGAAGAGTATCTACTTTCTTAAGAAGAAACAAATGCTCCTGAGATGAAACTAAAACATAAGTCGTCCTATGGCTTATGGAGGTGACTATCTTCAATGTCTAGACTTGTTCCCTTAACTTTGGATTCACTCTTATTTAGTCCAATCCCCTGAGTTCTTTATAAATAGACAGTATGAATCTTGAAAGAGTGCTAAAGCTAACATTCAAAACCAGCACAACCCTTGGAGCCACAACTACATATATGAAAAACAAGAAGCAGAGAAGCAAGCCTATCTTTATATAAACCAGTTTATACACTAAACTATTTAAACTCTTTGTTCACCCTTCTCATTTCCATCCATGTTCAGCTAGCTCCCTGAAGCCTTGGCCATCACTGTGGAAACCCTGGGAGTTGATGAGACAATAGCCATTCCAGCTGCCAACAACACTTTTGGGGTTGTTAAGAACAGGGAAGTAGAAAGTCTGAAAAAAAAAAAAGACTGTGGCTGAGCTAAAAAGAGCACTCCAGCTTGGAAAATAAATTAAATTAGCAGCATTATGCAAAATCAAAATTAAGATTGGATTAAGCAGTTTTCAGCTATCTTTCTCAATTTCAAATAATCATATGCTGTTTTTATACAAAAAATATATAGAGGATTCTGTAAAGATGGTAAATATGTTTAATTTTTTCCCCAAATACTTTTATTTTATTTTTTCAGTGTTACAAGATTAATTGTTCATACACCATACCCAGTGCTCCATGCATTACGTCCCCTCCTCAATACCCACCACCAGGCTCACCCAAACGCCCCCCACCCCTCCAAAACCCTCAGTTTGTTGCTGAAAGTCCACAGTCACTCATGGTTCATCTCCCCCTCCAATTTCCCCCCATTCACTCTTCCTTTCCTTCTCACAATGCCCTCCATGTTTTTTCTTATGCTCCACACGTGAGACCATAAAATAATTGACTCTCTTCGCTTGACTTATTTCACTCCGCATAATCTCTTCCAGTCCCATCCATGTTGATACAAAAGTTGGGTATTCATCCTTTCTGATGGAGGCATAATATTCCATTGTATATATGGACCATATCTTCTTTATCCATTCATCTGTTGAAGGGCATCTTGGTTCTTTCCACAGTTTGGTGA
>CM052799.1:100542117-100561389 GCA_028533885.1 Nasua narica | reverse complement strand
ATTTTTTCATGTGTCTGTTAGCCATTTGTATGTCTTCTTTGGAGAAGTGTCTGTTCAAGTCTTCTGCCCATTTTTTGATGTGATTATCTGTTTTCTGAGTGTTGAGTTTGAGGAGTTCTTTATAGATCTTAGATATCAGATCTTTGTCTGTAGTGTCATTTGCGAATATCTTCTCCCATTCTGTGGTTTGCCTGTTTGTTTTGTTGACTGTTTCCTTCACTGGGCAGAAGCTTTTTATCTTGATGAAGTCCCGAAAGTTTCATTTTTGCTTTTGTTTCCTTTGCCTTTGGAGACATGTCCTGAAAGAAGTTGCTGCGGCTGTTGTCGAAGAGGTTACTGCCTATGTTCTTCTCTAGGGTTTTGATAGAGTCCTGCCTCACGTTGAGGTCTTTTATCCATTTCGAGTTTATCTTCATGTGTGGTGTAAGAGAATGGTCAAGTTTCATTCTTCTACATATAGCTGTCCAATTTTCCCAGCACCATGCGGGTCCATATCTGGGATCTCTATTCTGTTCCACTGGTCTGTGTCTGTTTTTGTGCCACTATCATGCTGTCTTGGTGATTGCAGCTTTGTAGTATTGGAATCCCAAAGGAGGTAGAGAAAGACAGAAGACTAGAAGATATAGCTGACCAAATTCTGAATGAAAATTTCCCCAATCTGGGGAATGGAACAAGTGTTCGTGTCCTAGAGGCAGAAAGGACACCCGCCAAGATCAATGAGTCTAGAAAGACACCCAGACACATAATTGTAAAATTTGCGAAGTATAATTTTAGACAAGAGTCCTAAGGAAAGCTAGGGGAAAGAGATTCCTTACCTACAAAAGGAAGACCCATCAGAATAACGTCAGACCTGTCCACAGAAACTTGGCAAGCCAGAAAGGGCTGGCATGATATATTCAGGGCACTAAACGAGAAGAACATGCAGCCAAGAATACTTTATCCAGCAAGACTGACATTCAAAATGGATGGAGAGATAAAGAGCTTCTAACACTGGCAAGGATTAAAAGAGTAAGTGACCATCAAACCGGAACTACAAGAAATATTAAAGGGGGTTCTATAAAAGTAGAAAGAACCCATGAGTGACTTAGAATAGAAATTTACAATATATAGAAACAAGGACTACAAGGGGAACATGATGTCAATAAAAACTTATCTTTCAATAATCACTCTCAACTCTTATATACTGCTTGTGGGAATATAAAACTACTTTGGAAACAGTTTGGTAATTTCTTAAAAAATTAAACATAATAAAGCTTGAAATCAGGCAATGTGATGCCCCCAGCTTTGTTTTTCTTTTTCAACATTTTCTTATAAGAGTTTCAGTCGCTCCACATCCTAGTCATGACTTCGTATAATCAGCCTTTTTAATTTCAAAATTCTAATGCGGTTTTAAGCTCATTGTGGTTTTAATCAATGTTTCCCTAATGATTAATAGTGGTGATCACCTTTTCATGTGCTCCTTATCCGTAATTTTCCTTGGAAAAGCAGATGTTTAAATTTTTTGCCAAATTTTTATTGATTTTTTCTTTTTTTATTTTAATTAATTAATTTTCTCTAAGATTTTATTAAATTTCAAGTTAGTTAACATACAGTGTAGTATGTTTCAGGAGTAGAATCTAGTGATTCACTGCTTACATATAACACCCAGTGCTCATCAAGACAAGTGCCTTCCTAAAATGCTCATCACCCAGTTGGCCCATCCCACCTCCACTCCAGCAACTCTATGTTCGCTAGAGTTAAGTCTTTTATGGTTTGCCTCTCTGTTTTTATCTTATTTTTCCTTCCCTTCCCCTATGTACATCTGTTTTGTTTCTTAAATTCTACATGAGTGAGATCATATGGTATTTGTCTCTCTCTAACTTATCTCACTTAACATAATACTCTCTTCCATCCACATCATTGCAAATAGCAAGATTTCATTCTTTTCAATACCTGAGTAAAATCTACTGTATCCATATACCACATCTTCATTATCCACTCCTCTGTGGATGGACATTTTGGCTTTTTCCATAGTTTTACTATTGTTGGTAGTGCTGCTATAAACATTGGGGTACATGTGCCCCTTCGAATTTTTGTTGGACTGTTTTGTTTTCAGAGTTCTTAATTATAGTGAAAGTAATTTTTCATACATAAGGTTTGCATATTATTTATACACACACACACAAACTAAATTATATATTTATGTTTACATTCTGAATAAAGCTCTCCACCCCCATTAAGTGGCTTGTTTTTTTCAGTGTCTTAAGAGTAACTTTCAAAGAAGTGAAGTTCTTGATTTTCATGAAGTCCAACTCATCAATTTCTTCTTTTACGAATCATGCTTTTGTGGTGTTAGATATAAGAAATCTTTACCAAATCACAATCGCTAAAGATCTGTCCTATGTTTATACCTAGAAGTTTTATAGTTTATGTTTAATTAATTTCTATTTAGTGCAACATTGAAAATCCTCTAAAAATTTTTTGATATATTGCTATTCAATTGTTTTAGCACCATCTGTGGAGAATAATTATCTTCTGTGCATTTGTTTTCATACTTTTGTTAAAAATCAATTGCAGATAAATAGATGTATGTATCTGTCTGCTTTTAGACTTTCTGTCTGTCCCATTGATCTACTTGGCAGTCCTTTTTTTTTTCTTTTCTTTTTTTTAAGATTTGGCAAATTGTTTATTTGCCAGAGAGAGAGAGAGTGAGTGAGAGAGCATAACCAGGAGAAGCAGCAGACAGAGGGAGAGGGAGAAGTGGTTCCCTGCTAAGCAAAAAGCCCGATATGGGATTTGATCCCAGGATCCTGGGATCATGACCTAAGCCAAAGACAGAAGTTTAACCACTGAACCACCCAGGAGTCCCGATCTATTTGTTAGTCTTAATACCAATACCACACTGTCTTTAATACTATAGGCCATATTACCTCTTGAAATCAGGTAGAATAAATTCTCCAAGTTTTTTTTTTTTTTACATTTTCAAAGTAGTTTTGGCTCTTCTAGCTCTTTTGCATCCCCTATTTTTAAATAAGCTTATCAGTTTGTACTACCCCCACCAAAAAAAAGCCTGCTAGGATTTTGCATGGGATTGCATTGAATCTACATGTCAATGTGGAAGAAAAGACATCTTACTTAACAGTACTACTTACTTACTTAACAATTTTTAGTTTTAGCCTGTTATATTCTTTTCCCACATTTGTGCCTCTTAGGCTTTATATCTGCAGTGTGTGTGTGTTTAACTGGCAGCAGATAGTTGGGTCTTGTTTAATATTTATTTAAATTCAATTAGCTAATATATAGTACATCATTAGTTCTTGATGCAGTGTTCAATGATTCATTAGTTGCATATAACACCCAGTGTTCATCACATCACATGCCTTCCCTGATGCCTATCGCCCTTTCCTCCTACCCACCTCCCCTTCAGCAACCCTCAGTTTATCTCCCAGAGTCAAGAGTCTGTCATGGTTTGTCTCCCTCTCTGACCTTCTCCCATTCAGTTCTCTCTCTTTCCCTATGATCCTCTGCACTATGTCTTACGTTTCACATATAAATGAAACCATGTAATTGACTTTCTCTCATTTTCTTCTTATTTCACTTAGCATAATATCCTCCATTTCCATCCATGTCGATGTAAATGGTGGGTATTCATCCTTACTGATGGCTGACTAATACTCCATCGTATGTATGTGTGTGTGTGTGTGTGTGTGTGTGTGTGTGTGTGTGTGTGTATACATAATTCCCCACCAGATTTGAGAGAGAGCAAGCGAGTGCGAGTGGGGGGAGGAGCAGAGGGAGAGACTCTCAAGCAGACTCCCCGCTGAGCGGAGCCCAAAGTAGCCTGATCTCAGTACCCTGAGATCCTGACCTGAGCCAAAATCAGAGTCAGGTGCTTAATCAACCGAGCCACGCAGGAGCCCCTGAATCTTGCTTTTTTATGCGATCTGAAAAACTCTGACTTTTAATTGACATGTTTGGACCAATTGACACTTAATGTAATCGTTAATCTCCACATGCTGTTTTCTGTTTGTCCCATCTGCTCTTTGTTCCCTTTTTCTTTTCTCTTTATACCTTCTCCTAGATAGAGCACTTTTATAATCCCATTTTATAATCTTTGTGGACTTATTAGCAGAAGCTCTTTTTGTGTTATTTTGGTTGTTGCTTTAAAGTTTACAGTATACACCTTTAATTTATCACTCTATCTTCATTATATTTGTGCATATATACTATAAAAATTTTACAGGGGCACCTGGGTGGCTCAGTGGGTTAAAGCCTCTGCCTTCAGCTCAGGTCATGATCTCAGGGTCCCAGGATTGAGCCCCATATCAGGCTCTCTGCTCAGCGGGGAGCCTGCTTCCCACTCTCTTTCTGCTTGTCTCTCTGCCTACTAGTGATGTCTCTCTCTCTCTGTCAAATAAATAAATAAAATCTTTAAAAAATAAAAAGTAAAAATCTTACAATAATACACTTGCATTTTTCCCATCCCAGCTTCTGTATTAATATTGTCATTGTGGTCATATATTATTATAAACTCGATAATACACTGTGTTGTTTGTTTTAAACAGTTATCTTCTACTTACTCATGTAATTACCATTCCCAGTACTCTCTATTCTTCTATATCAACCCAGTATCTGAAAAAGCTTCCTTTAGCCATTTCTTATAGTCCAGGAGTTTGGGTGATGAATTCTTTCCATTTTTGTGTGTCTTAAAAAAAAAAATCTTCACTTTGGCCTTCATTTTTGAAAGATATTCTTCCTGGAAGAATTCCAGGCTTACAAAATCTTTGTACCATTATTTTAAAGTTGTTCCTTTACTGCCTTGTACTTTGCATTGTCTCCCATGAGAAATCTGCTTTCATAGCTATCTCTGTTCCCTCATACATAATGAGTACTCTTTTCTCTTACATGATTACAATTATTATTTATTTTTACTCTTTTGCTTTTGAGAAATTTCTTCTCAGAACTGGTTTCAAGCAATCTGATTATGATATGCCTTGGTGTGGTTTTCTTCATATTCTTTGTTTAGCTTCTTGAAACTGCCTATAGTTTTTATCAAAGTTGGAGATATTTTGGTCATTATTTCTTCAATTATGTTATTCTGTTGTCCCCTATTCATACCTTTCTTTTCAGGATTCTAATCACATGTATATTGTGTACTTGGCTACCTAACATTACCACAGCTCACAAATGTTTTTTTTGTTTTTGTTTTTTATTTTTTCTTCTCTGGTTCCATTTTGGATAGTTTCTTCTGCTATGTCTTTTAGTTCATTAATCCATATTCTGCAATGTATCATGTCCTTTCATATCATCCAGTGTATCTTTCACCTCAGACATTTCATGTCCAGAATTTTGACTGCTTTTATAGCTTTCATGTCTTTACTTAATATATTCAGTTTTTCTTAGTAGCTCTCTAACCACATGCAATATAGTTATAATACTTCTAGTAATGTCCTTGTCAACTAATTCTAGGCTGGTTTCAACTGATTGATTTTTGTCTCTATTATATGTTACATTTTCTTGATCTTTTTGGATGTATGGTTCTTTTGGACAAAATGTCAGATACCATGATTTTATTTTGTTGTATGCTGGATATTTTTGTATTCCTGTATCTTGGTCTTTGTTTCAGGGCAAAATTAAACTACTTGGAAGCAGTTTGATCCTTTCAGTTCCCACTTTGTTAGGCAGCTCCAGAATAGCCTTAAGTCTGTCATTAATTCTTCCCCACTATTAAGACTTCCTTAGTTCTTGATCAGAAGCACCTTGAATTATGAGGTTTTCCACACAGGTGTTGGGAGGAGGAACTGTTCCCAACTCTGTGTACTGGCAGGCAATTTCTTCTGATCACTTCAAATAGTTGTTTTCCAAGCTTTGGATACTTTCCTCACATGCATGTACTAACGAACAGTCTGCTGAATACTTGAAGGAAACCCTCTGCAGATATTCTGTAGCTCACTCCTCTCTGGTAAACTGCCCTGTGATTTCTAGGGGCTTTGACCTCCCTGGTACATTACAGCTCCATCTTCTCAACTCATGGAGACTACCAGGTTCTGCCTGAGTCGTCCCTTCCTGTGGTATGACCTGGAAACCTTCCCTAGGCCTCAAGCTGAAACAACTGAAGGGCACAGCCTATTCTTCCCCCACCTCTCAAAATCACTGTCCTTCATGTTTTATGTCCATTGTCTTGAGAGTTGTTTTCTCTAGTAATTTGTCCAGGTTTTTTTTTAGTTGTTTCAGGTCAGAGGATAAATCTGATACCTGTTTCTTCATCTTCACTGGAACAGAAAGCCTATTAATTCTTTTAATATTGACACAACCTCGTGAGGTAAAGTTACTTGTCCAAAGTCACACAGCCATTTTCCCAATGAATGTTAATAAAAATGTGTTATATATACAGATAAATCTATAAACTCCCCTTCTCTGGACAACATCTATTTCCTCTTCCGGGCTAATCTGTTCTTTCAAAGCTTAGCTCAAAAGGCATCAACCCCTGAAAACCTCATCAGTTTCAGCTTATTTTCTCCCTAACCCTTCATGGTAGTTACATGCTCTATGTTCCTGCAAACCCCGGGAACACATGTATCAGCATATTTTGAGTACAATTACTGATTATGTTGCCTATTTTTCCTTCTTTGAAGGCTCAGCTTCTTGAAGACAGTAACTCTCATATGCCTTTGTATCATTAATACCTAGGATAGTGCCTGGAATACACTCATATTTGAAATAAACTTCCTTGTAAATTTTAAAATCCTCATAAATGTATACACATTAACTCTGAAATATTAATTTCATTGAATTCTATCTACTAGGAAGAATTTACCTAATTCAAATAGCTGAGTGTTTGAGAGGATGATAATACATTTTTAATAAACCTATTTGATAATAGAGCGGCAATTCTCAAAGTGATCACGTTTTCCAAATATATAAGTGATGTGCCATATCCTTCACTGCCAACATGACAGACACTCCTAAGAAAGCATAAGCTATCTGAAAAAAAAATAACATCTTTTTTTAAAAATAGTTATTATTTATTATATGCTTTTAACATTCCAGACCCTGTGCTAAGCACGTTATATATATCTCACTAAACAAAATTCTCGTAACAATTCTGACAAGGCAGGTACTTTTAATGCTATTTTTTAGATGAAGAATAAATTACCTTAAGTCACAAAGATGGTAAGGTGGCAGAACTTGAATTTTAACCCAGATCGCAAAATCTATGTTCTTAATAACACTATATTGCCTCTCAGCTTGAGATCCATTTGATTATTAACTTTCAAGGGGGAAAAAAGAGATAAATCTAATCATATTTTTTTTAAAAGATTTTATTTATTCATTTAACAGAGAGAGAACACAAGCAGGCAGAGAGGCAGGCAGAGGCAGAGAGAGGAGCAGGCTCCCTGCGGAGCAAGGAGCCCGATGCAGGACTCGATCCCAAGAGGCCGGGATCATGACCTGAGCCAAAGGCAGCCGCCCAACCAACTGAGCCACCCAGTCGTCCCAAATCTAATCATTTTTAATTGATAGAAAAGACTGTACAAAGTTAAAACTAAATCTTCTTTAGTCTTTCAGTGTTACCATTAATGATCTTAAAGGTTGTGAGTGCCATCTAAAAAGCTTATTTTAATCAAGCTTTTTCAGATGAGTAACTTCTAAAATATTAAACATGTTCGCAGTACAGGTACTGTGCTGCTTCCTTTAAAGTGAATGTAATCTCACCATGACAGAGACACATATCAACAGCTTATCATATTTCTGGCTACATTTCATTTTAACAGTTACTATAATTCTATCTCTTAAGATCAAGGTCTAAGTTAGAAATATTACAAGTAGCTCAAAAGTAGATTTATCTTGCCTCTATAACTTAGCACCATGTTGGTTTAAACAAAGACCCAAGAAGAAACGAGAAGAATTAAACCAACAACAAATAGTCCATTCTCGATAGCAAATTCATCTTAGAGCTTTACCAAACATTTTCTCTAAACAGCTTTAGGGTTTGCAAAAAAGTTATTTAAGCAGTTATTTTCTTTATTAAAAATCAGAAAAGCGGGCGCCTGGGTGGCTCAGTTGGTTGGGCAACTGCCTTTGGCTCAGGTCATGGTCCCGGAGTCCCGAGATCGAGTCCCACATTAGGCTCCCAGCTCCATGGGGAGTCCGCTTCTCACTCTGACCTTCTCCCTTCTCATGCTCTCTCTCACTCTCTCTCTTTCCTAATAAATAAATAAAATCTTTAAAAAAAATCAGAAAAGGATGCCATTTTATAGATCCACTGTATAGATGAAGAAGCTAAAGAGGTAAATCTGAACTGAGGGGTACAACATCTTTGAGGACCTGTGTAAGAAACTCTTATTTGTAACTCAGTACTATTATTTACAAAATGGTGTAGCTCATTTACTACACAAATACACAGCCGTGCTTAGTTTATAAACTGTCTATGGCTACAAGTAGCAGGGCTGAGTAGTTGTGGTAGAGATCATATGGCCCACAAAGCCTAAAATATTTATCTGGCTCTTTATAGAAAAGCCTGACCACTAATTGAGATGACTTTAGCTGTGTCCTTTCCACTTAAGTTTTCCATCCTAAACACAGCTGCTGAAGTTATCTTCACAAAGCAAGGTTCTAAATTACTGTTTCAAAAAGACCTATGTGACTCTCCATTGCTTCCACAGTTAAGCATAATGTTTCACTTTAATTTTTAATTACCATCAATAATTTCCCAAGCTTATTCTTTATCCTTATTTTTCAACCATTTCTGCACTCATACCCAATATTTCAGCAAGACTCTCACTATTTCTCAACCATGTCCTGCATTTTCCTCCCAGTGCTTTTGCTCATGCACAACCCTCTACCTGGAATTTCTATTCCTAAGTATCCTTAGTTGTAGAAGTGCTGAAATGCCGCCATCTTTGTCCAACCCCACATAGCTGGAAGGATACACTATGGACTACTTAACAACCCTTACAGAACTCAAGATCTTTGTGAAAATGCTAGACTACCTCTCTATCCTTTCAAAATGAGTGCACTCTCTCCTCTTTAGTTTCCTTAATTCCTGTCCCAGCTATGGAGTCTCACCACCTAAACTGCCTTTTACAGAACTTAAGAAGGCTTACATTTAGAAAGGAAGCAGCTTTATATGAAAGCTAAGTAGATGAAGTAGAAATGTTCTCCCCTCTATGGAGCCAAGGTAGATAGGGATATAGGGGAAAAAATTTGACCAATTTCAATTAGCAATAATCGTGCCTCGGATAAACCTCATTGGCTATGTTAATTTAATGTAAGTTTGGAAGCACAAGACAGAAAATGGAAGCACAACAAACCCAAATAATCATTTATTTGTACTAGCGACACAATTGTGCCAGTGAATAGAAATGTTTACTTAGCATTTTCCTGTAAAAATTGAGACATCCTTTTTTTTGGGGGGGGGAACTGAACCGAGAGATTCTCCCATGGAAGGAGGAAATTAGGGCTTTTTATATGCATCAGTTATTTTATATGTTAAGTCTCTCAGAAATTCCAAAATACGTCTATGCAAAACAAATTATTTTTAGTAATATTCTAGACATGGCATTGAAGTAAAAGTAAAATTTGACTCAATAATACAGTTGTTTGTATTTTAAAAGGCAGAGCACAAATAATTTTGAAGTTTCCTAAAGTATCTCAAAACGAATGTGTGGTAACATATAAGGATAAATATTCATATGGTTCTAAATTCTGTTTTATTACTTTCTCTTTTTTAGCACCTTCATAGCCACCTATTTTTGCTACCTCAGTTTTAAGTATCAGCATATCTTTTAGTCCATCAATATTAATATTTTAGGATGGGGTATAAGACATTATTTTAAACAATTACATAAATGTCTTTCCTGATCCTTGTAGGATATGGTGGTTTAGAATAATACTTTCTATATTTTAAATCCTTTGTAGTATTGCAGCAGCAATTTTTTAAAAGATTTTTTAAAAACTTTTTATTTATTTATTTGCCAGAGAGAGGGGGAGAGAGAGCATACAAGCAGGAGTAGCAGCAGGCAAAGGGAGAAGCAGGTTCCCTGCTAAGCATGGAGCCCAATGCGGGTCTTGATCCCAGGACCCTGAGATCATGACCTGAGCTGAAGACAGATGCTTAACCAAGTGAGTCACGCAGGCATCCTGCAACAGCAATTTTAAAGAAACTTACTTCCTGTGACTACTTTTCTTTCTGCTTTTTGACTTTGTCTCTCTTCCATTGTATCATCTCATGACTGCTAGGAAGGGAGTGGTGTTCTCTGCAGTAGCAATCATCTGGAATAATCTACCTATCCATCTTTGCTTTACTAAGATCACATAAGTTTTTAAGTCTCTTGACAAAACCTTTCTGTTTTATTCCAAGTTATCATTTCTATCTTTGAATGAAGTTACTTTACTTTGCCTCTAAAGGATCTTCCAAAATTATTTCCTTAAAGCATTTTTGTCACTAAAAAGATAAGAGGTAGAAGTACTAGAAAGATTTTAAAACAGGTTTTCTCCTCAAAAACATTCAGCCATTTACAATTACACCAAAAGCCATATGATACCTGGGAATAAACCTAACCAAAGAGGAAAAAGATCTGTACTCTGAAAACTATAGAAGACTTATGAAAGAAATTAAGGAAGATGCAAAGAAATGGATAAACATTCCATGTTCATGGATTGGAAGAACAAATATTGTTAAAATGTCTATGCAACCCAAAGTCATCTACACATTTAATGCAATTCTTATCAAAATACCACCAGCATTTTTCATAGAGCTGGAATAATTCTAAAATTTGTATGGAACCACAAAAGACCCCGAATAACTGAAGGAGTATTGAAAAAGAAAACCATACCTGCTGGCATCAAAATCCTGGATTTCAAGCTCTATTACAAAGCTGTAATCATCAAGATGGTAAGGTACTAGCACAAAAACAGACATACAGATCAATGGAACAGAACAGAGAACCCAGAAATGGACCCTCAACTCTATGGTCAACTAATCTTCAACAAAGCAGGGAAGACTATTCAATGGAAAAAATACAGTCTCTTTAACAAATGGTGCTGGGAAAATTGGAAAGCCACATGTGGAAGAATGAAATGCGACCACTTTCTTACACCATACACAAAACTAAACTCAAATGGATGAAAGACCTAATAGATATGAGACAGGAATCCATCAAAATCCTAGAGGAGAACACAGGCAGCAACCATTTTGATCTGGGCCTCAGCAACTTCTTGCTAGATATGTCTCCAGAGGCAAGAGAAACAAAAGCAAAAATGAACTACTGCAACTTCATCAGGATAAAAAACTTTTGCACAGCAAAGGAAACAATCTATAAAACTAAAAGGCAACCTATGGAATGGGAGAAGATAATCACAAATGATCTATCAGATAAAGGGTTAGTACCCAAAATCTATAAAGAACTTATCAAATTCAACACCCAAAAACCAAAAATCCAGTAAAGAAATAGGCAGAGAACATGAACAGACATTTCTCCAAAGAAGACATCCTATGAAAAAATGCTCAAAATCATTTAGCATCAGGGAAATACAAATCAAAACCACAATGAGATATCACCTCTCAGAATGGCTAAAATGAACAACTCAGGAAACAACAGATGCTGGCCAGGATGTGGAGAAAGGGGATACACTTCTTACACTATTCAATGGAATGCAAACTGGTGCAGCCACTCTGGAAGACACATGGAGGTTCCTTACAAAGTTAAAAACAGAAGAACCCTACAACCCAGCAATTGCACTACTAGGTATTTACCTGAAGGATACAAACATGTGATTCGAAGGAGCATTTGCACCCCAATATTTATAGCAGCAATGTCCATAAGAGCCAAAATATGGAAAGAGCCCAGATGTCTATCCAGTGATGAATGGATAAGGAAGAGGTGGTTGTGTGTTTGTCTGTGTGTGTGTGTGTGTGTGTGTGTACACACTGGAATATTACTTAACTATGGAAAAGAATGAAATCTTGCCATTTGCAATGACGTGGATGGAACTAGAGGGTATTATGGTAAGCGAAATAAATTAGAGAAAGACAAATATCGTAGGATTTCACTCATATGTAGAACTTAAGAAACAAAACAGATGAACATAGGAGAAGGGAAGGAAAAATAAAATAAGATAAAAACAGTGGGGGGCAAACCATAAGGGACTTTTAACTATAAGAAACAAACTTGAGGGTTGCTGGATGGGAGGAGAGTGGGGGGTAACAAGGTAATTGGGTGATGGGAATTAAGGAGGGTACCTGATGTAATAAGAATTGGGTGTTATATGCAACTGATGAATCACTAAATTCTATCCCTGAAACTAAAAAAAGTACAGAATCATTTTTTTTAACATTTTATTTATTTATTCGTCAGAGAGAGAAAGACAGGGGAGACAACATGAGCAGGGGGAAGGGGAGGGACAGAGGAAGAGGAGGCTCCCCACCAATCAAAGAGCACGATGCCACACTTGATCCCAGGACCCTAGCTAGGATCATGACCTGAGCCAAATGCAAACGCTTAACCGGCTGAGCTACCCAGACATCCTCAGAATCATTTTTTTTTTAAGGATTTTATTCAATTATTTGAGAGAGAGAGAGATCGATCATGAGCAGGGGAGGGGGGGAAGGGAGACTGAAGAGCAGACTCCCCACTAAGCACAGAGCTAATGACACAGGGCACAATCCCAGGACCCTGAAATCATGAACTGAGCCAAAGTCAGATGCTTAATTGACTAAGCCACCCATGTGCCCCTGGAATCATTTTTATAATATTGTAACCCTACTGTGTATACTACATTGGAGCCTATTATTTTAAAATTCATGATTTAAAAGAATGACTAATTATAACATCTTATATGAAAATAATTTTAAAAATACAAACCATGGATGCACTTAATCTTAAGCTACTATTAACTGGACATTTGTTTTTAAAATTTCATGCTATATATAATCTTTTGATCATTTTTTAATAAATAACATTTGGGGAAAAATATCCATTAAATATCCAGTTGTCTGAAACAATGCTCAAAATGGGTAATGATACAAATAAACCTATATAAAGTCAAAAATATTTATATTTCTATAAACAAGTCATAGAAAATAATTTATTTGATTTGAATGATTTACTAAGAGATTTTCTAAATGGAATAGCTACAATCAGCATATGTTTCACATGTTCCCAACAATTTTATATGGGCAAAAGAAAAAAAGGCAAATAGGAAAAGCTTGAGTGTCAGAAGAACTGTATGTGAGCCTTGACTGTATAGCCTCTAAAAGCTTTAGTTTCTTCATCCATGCAAACATATTTATCACAACTTTTTTGAAAAATATAAATGTATGCACAAAAAGAGAATGGGTAAATAAATTATGGTCCAACCCCATGATGGAAGCAGCACAGTAATCAATTTTTAATTAATTAATTAATTGATTGATTAATTACTTTGAGAGAGAGTGAGAGAGCACAAGAGCACATGAGCAGGGGGCAGGGGCAGAGGGAGAGGGAGAGAGAGAATCTCCAGCAGACTCCTACAACCCTGAGATCATAACCCAAGAAGAAACCAAGAGTTGGATGACTGAGCCACCCAGGTGCCCTCAATTTTTTTTAATGATTTAAAGACATTATATAACTTAGGCAAATACTAAAATCATATTTTTGTAAGACTACAAAACTATATTCAGAAAATGATTCAGATTTGTAAAAAAATTAAAATTTAAAAATAAAATATATATCCTAGAAAGAACTAAAAATAATATGGCAAAATGGTAATAATAGTTATTTTCTTCTCTAGCCTTAATCCTCTGTTTTCTAAGCTGGATTTTGTTGGATTGACCAGGGAAAATGGGTATTATGACAAAAGGAAAAATCTTTAAAGAAAAATTAAACCTCTTTAAAGATTATTTAATTTTTTCACAGTTCAGTATAAAGTATGTCTATGTCATGCATTTTTTTAAAGATTTTATTTATTTATTTATTTGTTTGTTTGTTTATATATTTATTTATTTGACAGAGAGAGATTGCAAGTAGGCAGAGATGCAGGCAGAGAGAGAGGGGGAAGCAGGCTCCCTGCTGAGCAGAGAGCCTGGTGTCAGGCTGGATCCCAGGTCCCTGAGATCATGACCTCAGCCGAAGGCAGAGGCTTTAACCCACTGAGCCACCCAGGCGCCCCTATGTGATGCATTTTGATGTACTAAAGTTTGCTGTAAAACTAAGAACTATTTAAGTTTTCCCCATAATTCGACATTTGACACCAATTCTTACCCGAATCATTCTACCATAAGGTTAAAGACACATTTTGCTAAGAGGTAAATTTTATAATGGATAAATGTACTCGCCTTTTGCCTCAGGAGACCTGTGATCAATAATTTGCGTAAGTAGTAAATGACAGTCAAATACTGGTTTTTTAGTTGACATTAATATAATCACAAAACTACTTCACAGTTCATCATAACTAATGATTTCTCCTTAAGAAAAGCCCAAAACCATGGTTGTTTTAGTAATGATTAAAAAGTATTGGCAGAGCTTTGATTTCTAACTCATCTTGCTAATTTTCTTTTAGAATTCTAATATAGCGAGCCCATGTAATGTACGATTATAATGAATACATTATTTCTTGGGTTTTCATTTCATTCTAAAATACTTTCTTGCTAGTTTTCTCCTTATCTCACCTTGATGACCTAAAAAATGAGGTCAATTAAAATAAGGTAAATTAAACCTTATTTTTATTTTTGAAATTTGTCACACTAATAAAATCTGGTAATTGAAAGTACTGCTTTTATAGACTTTAAAAAATACCTGCCATTAAGGGGCAACAAAACAATACATTATAGTAACTTGAGTATGATAACCCCAAGCCTTTACCACTCAACTAATGACCTTTTTTTTTTATTTGACCACTCTACCAAACTAACAGCTGATTTTTCACATTCTTAAAAAATGTAGTTTTATTCCAAATTAGTTTTTCATATATTTTGTTCTCTGTATTTGTTCATGAAGTTATGAGAAACAAAATATTCTAATAAGGAAAGCAAATACACTTATAAAAAATTTTAAGGTTAAACCATATGAAATGCTGATATGCAATCATTTTTTAACCGTAAAAGTTTGGCTCAACCTAAAACAGAATTTACATGGCAGGGGAAGAGGGAGGGTTACCTTTTTGGGCACAGAATCAACAGAAGAAATCATAAAGGAAAAAGAGACAGGTTTGGCTGCATAAAAATATTCAATTTTATATAGAAAGGATTTCACAGAAGTGAAATACAATGGCAACATAGTGACAGTAAAATTATTAGCAACAAATTTAACCCAGAGTTTAGAGCTTCCTTTCAAAATAGTCCCTAACAGCTGATATTAAAAATCATTAGTTCCTAAAAGGTGAGAAGGAAAGAGCATTAAGATAACTCACACAGTAAAAAGGCAACTGGTCAAACTTTCTCCTTAAATTCCTCTGGTAGAATTAACTGTCATTATTATTAAAATATGCAAATTAAAAATGTTTAAATGGTAGGTAATGCTAGACAATGTTGTAAAACTCTCTTACTTCACTAGTGGTCTTCTAAATTGATGCACTTATAGACAGCAATTTGAAAAACGTGAAAGAAGCCCAAAGATTATTCATATTCTGAGAATATTGCCAATTTGGGGGCTTAGAAGAAAATATTTAAACTATTAAAGAGTTACAACCATTCAGATATTTTAAATACTTTCCTTTTAAAAGTGAGGGGCAGGAAATAACCTAAATCTCCAATAATAAAGAACTGGTTAGGCAAATCTTACTTAGTAAGAGGTAGTATATCTTTTAAAAACAATGACAATGTTAAAAACTTAAAGTATGAATAATTGCCTACTAACCAGAAAATGACAGAGTACTATATATTAATATCTAAAATATTTATACCTTTTGACACAGGATTTTCATTTCAAGAATATACTCTAAATTATTTTTTTAAAGATTTTATTTATTTACTTGACAGAGAGAAAGAGATCACAAGTAGGCAGAGAGGCAGGCAGAGGGAGAGGGGGAAGCAGGCTCCTTGCTGAGCAGAGAGCAGGACCCCGAGATCATGACCTGAGCTGAAGACAGAGGCTTAACCCACTGAGGTACCCAGGCACCCCAAGAATTTAAATTAATCATTTAAGATACCAAGATCAATACAGAGAGATGTTCATCCCAGTGTTATCTATAACACCAAATTATTGAAAATAATTAAAATCAACAAACAAATGATTTTTAACAATGGAGGAATAATTGGATTTAACTCATTAAATTGATATATGGGGGTTCCTGGGTGGCTCGGTCAGTTAATCACCTGCCTTTGGCTGAGGTCATGACCAGCATCGTGGGGTCAAGTCCTGCACCTGGCTCCCTGCTCATTGAGGAATCTGCTTCTCCCTCTCCCCTGTTCTCATGCTATATCACTCCCTCTCAAATAAAATCTTGAAAAGAAAAAACTGATATATTGAAGTATAATGCAGCTATTAAAGATACTTACAAAAAATCTTAATGACATTGAAAATTATTCAAATTATACTACTAAGTGAAAATGCAGGACATAAATTTAGATCATACTTTAGATTCAATTTATGTGAAATATGCACTATAATATGTATGCACAGGACAAAGATATGAAGAAACCATCCCAAAATGTTGTAACAGTATGTTCTTACTTCCAATAACAGCTGCAAGAGTAGAGAGATATAAATCTAGACAAAATTACAAAAACCAACTATTTTAGAACACTGGGAAATAACCAGTTACAGAGAAGAACCTGAGAAATACTGCTGCTTCATCAACCAGGAATGGCATCTTTTGACCTTCTTGCCTGGGGACATTATATTCCCCACTGCCTGAATGGCAAAAATCCCACAACTTTAGCACCCATAGTTGGTACGTTTGGTTCAGGGCAATAGCAAAACTAGATTTGGGAAGTGAGAGAGCCCTGGACAGTTGAGATTATAAACTGTCCACATACTCCTGGCTGTCTACTAAATTATGTACATATGCAGAAGATTTTAGAGAACACGGAAAAGACTGAAAGCCTAGGGCCTGTAAATTTGCTTTACCTTGGAATGCATTCCTCATCTACACACATCCTAGCCATAGTGTGGAAGCCTTACTGCCCTAAGGTACCACTCGCCAATCACTAAACTATATAGGCACAAAAGAGACCCCCTAAGGAGCCATGCGAAGAAAGCAGACAACACCAACAAATACATAAAAACTGGGATGAGACATCAGCAGCTGAACACTATAGAGACAACAAATTTCACAGACTGAGTCAAAGAAAGAGAATTGCCTACTAAAACAAAACCCCAAAACAGAAGAAAAAAACAGAATCTAGAGTTACAAGAACACGATTATCTACACACCTGCAAAATTTACTAGATATTTTTAAAGACGCATGAAAGTATAAACCTACACTCAAGAAAAAAAACAGTTAATAGAAAATAACTCCAAAGTGGCACAGATGTTTGATTTAACAAAGGCTTCAAGAAGCTATTATAAATGTGTTCAAAGAATTAAAGAAAACCATGCTAAGAAGGACTAAATAAATAGGGAATTTGAACAGAGAACTTTCAAACGATAGAGAAAGAGCCAAATGGAAATCCTATAGTTGACAAGTACAATAACTGAAATGAAAACCAAAAACAAAACAAAAACTTCACAGATGGGCTCATTAACAGATCTGAGATGGCAGAAGAATCAGTAAAGACATATCAAGATAAAGACGTATCAATAAAAATTACCCAAACCAAAAAATGAAAGGAAAAAGTACTGGAGCAAAATGACAGACCCTTTGTGATCTGCGGAGCAATATCAAATATCCTAACATAAATGTGATTTAAGGCCTAAAAGGAGAAAAGAAGAAAGGGCAGAAAAGGGGTGCCTGGGTGGCTCAGTCATTAAACATATGCCTTAAGCTCAGGTCATGATCCCTGAGATGGAGCCCCGCATGGCATCGGGCTCCCTTCTCAGCGGGAAGCCTGCCTCTCCCTCTCCCACTGCCCCCTTGTGCTCCCACTCCTGCTGTGCGTGTCTCTGTCAAATAAATAAATAAAATCAGAGAGAGAGAGAGAGAGAGAGAGAGAGAGAGAGAGAGAAAGAAAGAAAGAAAGAAAGAAAGAAAGAAAGAAAGAAAAGAAAGGGAGAAAGAGAGAGAGAGAAAGAGAAAGAGAGAGAGAGGGAGGGAGGGAAGGAGGGAAGGAAGGAAGGAAGGAAGGGCAGGAAAAAAAATGTGAAGAAGTAATGCCCCCCAAAAAATACCAAATTCTGTGGAAAACTTTTAACATTTCAACAATGCTCAATAAATTCCAACTGGACAAATGCAAAAAGAACAACACTTTTATGCATTAGAGTTAAACTCCTAAAAGCCAAAAGCAAAAGAGAGAATCTTGAAAACAGCAAAAGAAAAATACCATGACACATACAAGGAAAAAATATGATTAATAGTTGACTTTCATCAGAAATAATGCAGACTAGGGCACCTGGGTGGCTCAGTTGGTTAAGCAACTGCCTTCAGTTCAGGTCATGATCCCAGAGTCCTGGGATCGATTCCTGCATCGGGCTCCCAGCTCCACGGGGAGTCTGCTTCTCCCTCTGACCTTCTTCCCTCTCATGCTTTCTCTCACTCTCAAATGGATAAATAAAATCTTAAAAAAGAAGAAGAAGAAGAAGAAGAATGCAGACCAGAGGCAATGGGAATGGCACACTTAAAAACTGCTAGTGGAAAAATGTACCTATAAATCAAGAATTCTATATCCAACAAAAATAAAGACAAAATATGGGTGCCTGGGTGGCTCATATTTGGTTAAGCATCTGCCTTTGGCTCAGGTCACGATCCCAGTATCCTGGGATCGAGTACTGCATGGGGCTCCCTGCTCAGTGTGGAGCCTGTTTCTCCCTCTCCCTCTGCTGCTCTACCTGCTTATTCTCTCTCTCTCTTGAACTTTCTCCATCAAAAAAAAAAAAATCTTAAAAAAAAATAAAGACAAAATAAAAACATTCACAGATAAACAAAACTGCAGTAAATCATTGCTACTGGACCTGCCTTAGTAAGAAATACTGATAGAAGTCCTTCCGGCTAATAGGAAATTAATGGTAACTCAGAACCACTCAGAAGGCATGAAGAGCACTGGGAATAGTAAATATACAAATATTTTTAAATTTTCTTCTCTTAATTTCTTTGCAAGACATGTACCTTGCTGAAAGCAAAGATTCTAACGTATTGTTGAATTTATAATGTATATACATGTGATAATATGTATGACAGCAATAGTACAAAGGAGAGCAAAATGGAGGCAAAAGTGG
>CM052799.1:100531198-100542017 GCA_028533885.1 Nasua narica | reverse complement strand
TACGTGCCCTTCTCAATACCTACCACCAGGCTCGCCCACCCCCCCACCCCCTCCCCTCCCAACTCCTCAGTTTGTTGCTCAGAGTCCATAGTCTCTCCTGGTTCATCATCCCCTCCAATTTCCCCCCATTCACCCTTCCCTTCCTTCTCACAATGCCCTCGATGATTTTCTTTATACTCCACATGTAAGTGAGACCATAAGATAATTGCCTCTCTCCGCTTGCCTTATTTTACTCCGCATAATCTCTTCTAGTCCTGCCCATGTTGATACAAAAGTTGGATATTCATCCTTTCTGATGGAGGCATAATATTCCATTGTATAGATATACCACATCTTCCTTATCCACTCATCTGTTGAAGGGCATTTTGGTTCTTTCCACAGTTTGGCTATTGTGGCCATTGCGGCTATGAACATTGGGGTACATGACACATCTTTCTTAAAAGGTGGCCAACTACCATTTTAGCGAATAATGGACTAAATTTAAATTCTCTTATATAGCCCACCCTCTAGGTGAGCTTTTTTCTTTCTTGTTATGATGTAAAACATACATGTGGAAAAGTGGACATATTAGGAATGTACAGCTCAATGAATTCAGGAAGCAATTTTAAGACCTGTATGGAATTTTCTTGTAGCAATTAAGTTTACACTTTTCTTATATTTATTTATTTTTTTAAATTAACATATAATGTATTATTTGCCCCAGGGTACATGTCTGTGAATCATCAGGCTTACACATTTCATAGCATTCGCCATAGCACATACCCTCCCCAAGGTCCATAACCCCACCTCCCCTACCTCCCAGTCACCCTTAGTTTGTTTCATGAGTTTAGGAGTCTTATGGTTTTATACTTATTTTCTTGAAAGATCTGGTTACCATGCTCTTTTACATATATTACAATAAATTTTTAACATGTGTTATAACTTTAAAAAGATGCATATTTTGATTTCTAGAGCAACTACTAAAAAAGAAAACTTTCTACAATGTCTTTGAAAATTTCTATAGTCAGAATATCACTTGAATACAATGATAAAAATATATACTGTTTAAAAAAGACTAGAAAGTGGGGCACCTGGGTGGCTCAGTCGATTAAGCATCCAAATCTTGATTTTAGCTCAAGTCTTGATCTCAGGGTCATGAGTTCAAGCCCTGTGTTGGGCTCCACACTACTTAAAAAACAAAACAAAACTAGAAAGAAATACATTAAAATGGTAATCAAAAGGATAGCATTGTAAGTGACTTTTTCCTTTCTTTGTTGTTTCTGGATTGCATGTCAAGTAGTTACAATATTTTTAAATTGGAATATTCCAACGAAATTTAAACCATGCAAAATATACCATAAAAAATATGCCAAAACCTCAGGAGACACTAAAGGCATTTAGTATGGGTATCACGCATGGGTATCAGAGAGTCTATGAACTTCCTGAAATAATATGCACTTATATTTTCCTGGACAGAGAATCTACAGCTTTTATCAGATTCCCAGAGGGATTGTATGTCCAAAAAAAAGTTAAAAACCAGTGTTCTAAAGTATTAATAAATGACCTGTCATATCCCATTCATTCGGACTATGGATTCCAAGGCATCCTTACCTAATTATTGCCTTTTGAAATGATAATTCACTAATTTAAGTTAGTTCATAACTCTTTAATTTGCCTTTATTCTTATTTCAGAGGCTCAGATCTGGGTGACAGGAAGACATAGAGTAAAGAGAATATTCTCTGTGCTGCAAAGACAGAAAACAGCAAGATGATTATATGAACTGGAAGGCCCCTACTCCTGAAGCAAGGTACTAAGCTATATAATTCTTACTTTTATTTTTCATATAAGTGTTCAGGATAGGACCCATCAGTTTATGAATTTTAAATATTTCTCAGGTAATTTAATTAGCAAGGTTGGGTATTACTGCTCTGAATTAACAGTGAAATCCTGAGGCCAAGAAGGTTTGTAATCATTTCTATATCCCTAGCACCCAAAGCAGTGCCCAGAACACAGAAGATTCTTAGCAAATAATTTGTTGAAAGAATAAATGAGTCTTCTTTTTCAGTATGTGGATAAAAAATAAAATCAGGCAAAGTCAAATTATCATACATATTACACATAACAAATATGCCAGATAAGAAAATGGCCATACTCCTTAGATAATAAGTTATTGGTTATATCAGAAGATCTCTGTTTAGATTATTATTGCTGAAGTATTCCAGGACTCTGACCTTGACATCCCAACTGATCAAAGTAAAAATAACCTCTCATTCACATTATTTTCTAAGGGAAATAAGTCATATTCCTGGAGTCAGCAATACCTCCAGTGTTCCTGAGTGACCACATCAAGAGACACTTAGATTTAGACACTAAAACTTACTATTGTTTTCCTTTCCAAAAAACATCATTTTAGATAACTTCCAAATCCAAGAAAATCTTCCCATATAATTGCTTAACATGTGTTAAAATTCTTGCTACGAAAGTATTCTTAAACACATGAAGATCATAGATTAAAAGTATATAAGGTACCTTTAATATCATATTCAGAGATTATTTGACCAGGCAAGTCAGAGAATATAGAAACCTTTCCTTGAAAAACCAGGAACTCATTTACCTTGTTCCATGCTGAACATGCAAAGGATCCCAATGTTGTGAAAAGAGATGTTTCAAACAGTACATACATGCATGCCAGTAGTACATCCACTTTATTATAAAATTCATTTCAAATTTAAAATTGCTAATGATAATCATGTAACAAAAAAATTAACTGTATGGAAAACAAGTGTGAAAGAATATACTTTTAATGATTAAATACAGTAGAACCCCATTCTGATTAGAAACGACATAAAATGTGCCGTCTTGGTCCACTCAATTTTCTACTTACTAACACACATTATAAATGTAGTTGGACAGCCCATATTAAACTGAAACTGAGTTAGATTCACACATTTCAGGGCCTGTGTGGTCAACCTTGGAGTGGATATATCAGAAATCTAGTGTTGGACCAAGAAGTGGCTTGCAAAATGAGTCATTCTTCCCAGAAGTGTGAGTTAAAGTAGACAAGCTGAACCTTATAACAATGTTTTAGCTGTCATATTTGTGATTTCCAAGTTTAGATTATGTATCCATCACTCAAATTTCTCTTTGATCTAAGCTCCCTCCCCTTCTCCACTGTGGATCTTATTTATGGGTCTTAGGAAAAGAGAAGGGTGCAAATAAAAACTCAAAGTTACTTTCACTATAATCTTCTTGAAAACACTCAGGAGTATAGGCATTTATGCTTAGGTATTCCCTACCCCCAACATAATGTAGTGTAAAAAGGGGGACAGGCACCTTTCCTAAGTTCTAACAGAAGTTCATGCAGGAAGATGAGTCACCTGGCCTGGCACATAGAGAACATACCTAGCATATGTGGCAATACCTACTGGGATTAGCAGTGCTATAGGGCAGAGGAGGGTCAAGGTGAAGGAAGATTTAAAAAGGAGAGGTGAAGGCCTTCTTCCCTTCCACCCCTCCCCGCCTTTTTTAATATTTCAAACTACTGGGACCTTTGCTTATGAACACAGAAGAGGCAATTCTCCTCAAAACTGCTACAGACACTTGGGGAACACTGAAATCCACTTTAACTAGAAGGACAAAAGTCAGTAATGCACCTTTTGCAAAAGAAAGTTTAGTTCTACTTTAACTTTGTTTTTTGTAGAATGGTTCAGAATACACAGTAGGAAAAAAATCTGGAATAGACAGATACTCTGGTACATCTGCAATGTTCAAATGTCACCTGTGTCTCCATGCGTTGCTAGGATACTGTCGAATGATAACATCTCAGTGGATTAATGGCTCTATCACAACCTCTAGAGCAGAGTCCCACCTGGAGTCCAAGAAGTCCAAGAAGGCCTGAATATGTTCTAGGAGAATCCCATGGAGAACGTTCTCTAAGAATCTTAAAATGTGCACTTAGGGATACTCTGGAAACTACTAATACAAGTATGTGAGTGCCCCACTTATTATCAAGCAAATCCATGCAATTTCAGTGCCAGCTTTTATGTTTGTGTTCATAACCAGGTCTGGTGCCAGGTGACCTTCTAAAATGCTGGTGTTTGCTTTTAATGTATCCCTAAGCATGTCTCAGCGTTGCTAAGGAGGTGTGCCCAAAAGTCAAATGACAATGGCCTCACAACCGCTGCTACACTCATCTTAAATTTTCTGGCAGTTATAAAGACAAAATGACTCTTACTGCAGTTATAATTTGCAACTAAGAAATTTCCGCAAAATAATGTCTTTAACGTTTCGTACTATATAGTAAATTAAGACTTTTTCACTTTTATGAAGGTAAATCAAAGTACTTTTGATTTAGTATCAGAAGTTTATTCTGGGCTAATGAGAGAAGACTGGACTTAATGTCAAAATTTTGTCTGTGTCAAGAGCACACGAAAGTCACTCTTGCATAAAATTCAGGGATTCTCTACTAGACTAAACAGAAAGAACTAGTGGGATAATGAGGCATTGAAAATTGAAACACATGAAACAGAGTAGGCAGTACAGATAGGGCAAACTCAAAAAGCCTGAGCTATAGCAGCCCTTTCTACATTTATCATTTAAGCTGATGTTCTGCTAGTATGCACACACCAATTTGCAATGATTGCAAGAGCAGTGATGGTAAAAATTTTCTGTTAAATAGATTTTTAAAAATATTTTAATATTTTATTACTTTTGGTTGCATTAAGTGACTAGATCATTAAAACAATGGCCCAGTAATTAAAATGAGCTTATTTTTTCAGAATAGAAAAATTAAAATAATTACAATGACATAAATCTTAAGATCATTCAGGCTCTATAGGAAACATAAAACATTCAATCAAAACTACAATGAGCTATCATCTCATACCTGTTATAATGGCTAAAATCAAAAACACAAGAAACAACAGGTATTGGGGAGGATGTGGAGAAAAAGAAACCCTCTTTCACTGTTGGGAGAAAGCATACTATTGCAGCTACTGTGGAAAACAGTATGGAGGTTCCTCAGAAAACTAAAATAGAACTACCCTATGATCCAGTAATCGCACTACTGGGTATTTACCCACCCAAAAAATACAAAAACGCTAATTCAAAGGAATACAGGCACCCCTATGTTTACCGCGGCGTTATTTGTAATAGCCAAGCTATGGAAGCAGCCCAAGCGTCCGCTGATCAATGAATGGATAACAAAGATGTGATATATCTCCATACAATGGAATATTATTCAGCCATAAAAAGAATGAAATCCTGCCATTTGCATGGATAGAGCTAGAGAGTATAATGCTAAGTGAAATAAGTCAGTCAGAGAGAGACAAATACCATATGATCTCACTCATATGTGGAATTTAAGAAATACCAAAGGAATAAAAAAAAGGAGAGAGACAAACCAAGAAACAGACTCTTTACTACAGAGAACAAACTGACAGTTACCAGAGGGGAGGTCGGTGGGGAGATAGGTAAAATAGGTGATGGGAATTAAAGAGTACACTTAGCCATGATAAAAAAAAAAAAGAGAGAGAGAGAGAGACAAAAGAAAAAAGGAAACATAAAAATGTAATTTGTCTATCAATAAACCAAACATTGGAAATACAATGTAAATTTAAAAAATACCATCTGTATTAAATTAATTATATTGGTCAAGTCTTATTTTCACAGATTTTCATGTTTTACTTTTAATTTGTAAATTTATCTGGTAAATTTATATTAATATGTAAATTTATTTGAGAGATAACTAAGTACATGAAAAGCTTGAGCTCTGGACCCTAGAGAGCCAGGAATTAAATCCCAGACCTGACATTTATTAGCTGTGGGATCTTGAACAAGTCATTTAGTCTATCTGTGCCTCCACTTGCTTATCCATAAAATGGAGATAATAATACTGAAAATGTTATAAGTGGGATTTTAAAAAAGGGGGTATAAGCTCTGGAGTCAGGTTGCCTGGGTATTAGAGTTCAATTTCCCTTCTCTTGGAGTGTATTGCAGGGTTTTATTGTGCTTAACTCATAGGATTATAGAAAAGATTAGATGAGTGTGAATGTATATATATTATCTATTTATACATCCATCCATCCATTCATCCATCCATCCATCCATCCATCCATCCAAAGTGCCTAGCATATAGCAAGAGTTATATGTGTTATCTAGAATTATTATTGTTACTATATAATTTCATTATTAATATTAGTATAATGGTTTTACATTTAATAAATACTATGACTGTAAGGATTTAAATCTACTTTTATATATATACAATAAGCAACATTATGATATAGTAACAAAGTCTATAAGGTGGAGGTCACCTGGGTGGCTCAGTCAGTTAAGCAACCAACTCTTGATTTCAGATCAGGTCATGATCTTGGGGTCCTGGGTTCAAGCCCCACGTTGGGCTCTGAGCTCACTGGAGAGTCTGCTTTAGGATTCTCTTTCTCCCTCTACGTGCCCCCAAAGCTAAAATAAATATATATTTTTAAAAGTCTGGTGGGAAGATTAATAAGAATTTTTTTCTCTTTAAACAGAGTCCATATATGACTAAATAAACCATTTTTAAAAATAAACCATTTTTTTAAAAGATTTTATTTATTTGAGAGAGAAAGAGAGCACGAGTGGGGGAGTGGCAGAGGGAGAAGGAGACACAGACTCCCCACTTAGTGGAAAGCCTGATTAGGGGCTTGAATCCAGGACCCCAAGATCACAACCTGAGCCAAAGGCAGAAGCTTAAATTACTGAGCCACCCAGGCACCCCAGCTTAAACTATTTTTTAAAAGTATTTCTCCACTAACCTGTTTATCTAAGCTATGATTGTTTCACAACAGAAAACATGTCATTTCTGAAACTCTTAAGAGCAATGGCAATTTAACAACACAGCAAGGCTCACTAATATTTTAATGGTCTATCCTCAACCCAAATCATCTTTATCTCCTTACAAAACACTGTATCAACTACACACGCACATAGCCTGGCAGCTACTAGTCAGGCACGTGGTTGACATCAGCCGAATCAAGTGTGGTTTTATTTCTGCTGATTAAATTTAAATGTTAGATCAGTGAATGAAGCAAAAACATTAATAATAATAATAATAAACATTTTTTCAGTTTTCAAAAATGTAGCACAAGTTACTTAGGACAAATAGAAATACCACCTTTCATTTAAGTGCTATGCTACCTTCTCATGTCAAGGTAACTATCCGTGACTTAGAGACTTTTTGTTTGAAGATTTTTTTTCCTTACACTTTAATGATTCCATGAAAATTTTAAAAGTATTTGGAATGAAATGCTATGTAAATCACAATGTATCAGTTCCCTTTTAAATGAGGATCAGAGTGAATTCATTTGTAGTTTGACTTAATGGTCTTTTTCTATTAACAATAATAGGCATCTTAGTTTCTCTAGGAATGAGCTGGTCTCTAAATAAATAAAACCACACAATGATAGTACGTATTCTTTGTTACTATGTCAGGACACAGTTTAATTCCCTTTTGCTGGGGTACATGATTAAGTTATTTCATTTGTCTTTGCCATGCATGTGGTGGTTAGTTTTTTTCATACAAATTCACAAGAAAAATTTTCATAGGTATACGTCCCTAAAAATATCCAGTGCTATGCTCCGTTCTAGATAGTGGAGACAATTTGGATAATAGCCAATAGATGGCACTGTTCGCACTAGGTAGCAAAGACCTCATAAAGGTCTCATCACAGGCACAAATTACTAAGACCAAATATCTGCTCAATCAGTGAATTTGAATTTTTTGTGATGAGGACATATATTATTAATAGATATTGACAAATTTACACTTAACAGTTGCAGAATATGGAGACCAATACAAGGCAAACCATTTACTTATTCACTTAAAAATATTTATTTAGTACCTACTATCACTAGGCACTAGAGACACAAAAGTGAGTAAGATACTTCCCAGGTTTTAGATAATCATAAAATAATGTGATGAGTATAACTGTTAATGGAGATATGCACAGAGAAGCACAGGAGCTCATTCTGGGGATGGAATGGATCAGCGAAAGATTTTTGCAGAAATGATGACCGAGCTGCTCACAAAGGATTCAGGTTGGGGGAGTGAGGATGGTAGTGTATCATACTTTAAACAAAGGGAAAAGTAACAGGCAGGACAAGAAAGTAAATGGTATAATACAATGCGGATAGGATGAATCAGAACATTGCAAGATACCTGAATGAGAGCCTGCTACCTTAAGAAATTTGGACTTCAACCTTTGTGTAATAGGGATCCATCAAAGGAGTGACAGGGAGTGGCTTGATCAGATTTGTATTGTAGAGAGATTACTGCTAGAATTTGTGAGCATGAATTTGAATGGGATAATATGGGAGGTGATAATCCACCACAGTAGCTATTGTGGTGGTCCAGGTAGCAAGCAGTGAAGCCTTAACTGGAGCAGTGGCAATAGAGTAGAGAGGAAGACAAGTTTGAGAAATATTTAAGGATATGGCATTCAAATGGATGTAAGCAGATGAAGGAGGAGAAATCTAGGAAATGACAATCAAGACGATGTATATCATAGTTCCTTCTGAATGTCACAGATGACTCTTTACTTGATCCACCATTCTTTTAATTGCCTTTAATACAAAGTATAAGTTGTTGTCCTTTTACCCATATCATCTTTTCTCTTTGATAGCATCCTGTACTTTACCTTCAAAACAGCAGAATTTGTGAGAATTACCACAAAAATATGCATATTATGTATCTGTTTGCTTTCTCTTCATTAGATTTTACTAAATGAGGACAGGGTCATCTCTCCTAATCGAGATCACTATTGCACAACTAGCATAGTTGTGGGTACATAGTTGATGCTCAACAAATTTTTGCTGAAGCAAAATATATTTCTGAAGCTTCAAGCTCTACTCACATCAAACACGACTTTAGGCCACATTCAGGAAAGCAAAACCATAAGAGAGGCTGCTTATTCATTAAATACTTTAGCTTTTTTTCAGTGACAGCTTTTCTCACCAGGACAGGAACGAGCCTTTGACATGTCAAGTTAGAAGCTATTTTCCAGTGTAATAGGTAATAGGTGTTCTCTGGTCTGGCCAACGTTCTTCATTAAAGACAACAACTAAAATACCACTCTATAAAAACAAGACGTTTCCTCCTTCACCTCTTTGGACTCTTGCCCTGGTTTCAACCATATCTCCTTGCCTCTCCTCCTTTCATGGATATTAATTTATTCAAATAGCTTACTCTTCTCTTCTCAAGGCCATCTTAAGATATCACAGGGGTTAGTCAATTCCCTAAGATTTAACTGTCTGTCCCCCTTAAAGAAAAACCTTTCCTCACTCTCATACTGTAGGATATTAATTACAGCATGTCTGTGGAGGGGGAGGACAGTGCAGTGTGCTATATTTTAAAAAATATACCTGATCTTCCAATGATTTCCTATTTCTATGTCAGTTTCCTTTGACTTTCGAGGAAAAAAACTGAATGTAGACTACAGGAAATAAACATTTAATTTAATAAACCTAAAAATAAAACCTGAATTTAAAAATGAGATAAACCTTCTAATCAGAATAAATATTTATTTAAAGAATAAGCTGTTCTGGAGCATTTAAAATATTCAACCAATAGACTAAAAAAACTTTAGTTCATACCTTGCATAAAACATGTTCAGAGTGGTGATATAATGAAGAATACAAAAATGGATCTAACCTTAAGTAATTTAGAGTCTAATATGGAAGGTAAGATAGCCATATAATGACTACAATAAATTATTCAAGGTATTAATACTATTAGAGAGGTATTATAAACTGGCACAGTAATTCGGTACCATGAAAGATCAATTTTGACTCAATATATGCAGATAACTTTATAGAGGAAATCGAATTAGGCTGGTATTTGAAGAGAAAGAGGTAGTATGCAGCTACAACCAAAGTGTAATTTATAAATCTATTTTTTTCAAGAACAAAGATGCTGCAAAAAGTGAGGTCCCCAATAACAAACTCACAAGCATCTGAAGATAGATGGTATTAAGCAGCCATGTAAAGCTAGTTAAATTTCATATAAAACACCAAGTCAAAAAAAAGAAACAAACAAAATTCACCAAGTCAAGATCATTAGAATGCCAAAACTGAGAACAAAATTAATAAATGCTATTAGGTTACCTACTTAGTAAGATATATGTATTCTGAACTGGATTCAATTCTAGTCTTCAAAGATTCCAAGGCACTACTGCCTCTAAATAAAGAACTATCAACAACTCTGATAACGTAAGAACAGGTATTTTAATAAATACCGCTTTTGTCATTGTAGAGTTTCTTCTAGAAATATATACTTACATAGAAACTTTGACAAACCAGGAAGGATAAACATTTTATAAATCATAATAAAGGGAGAACTGAATTAAGGAAAGAAAGAAGTAATAAATTATGTTGAAGTAGCATTAAAAACATGTTAAAAAGCAAATTCAGTGTGAATTTTGCCATTTAAGATAGACACCACGTATCTAGGGATAACAACTTATTAGATGGCATTTCAGCAATTATCTTCACAATCTTTTCACTACATTACGTTACACTTGATACTTATGTAACATTCTTAAAGTAGAAAACAAGTGTTCATTTTACAATGAGTACTGATTTGTGTTAACGTTTAAAAAAACTGCTTTTCTAAATTTATCAAACTCAGAATATACTGTGCTTAAATTTAGAATAAATCTGAATATATGGTTATGGAGATACAGCAAACAAACTTACATACATTATTTATTATAAGTACTTGATCACAAACCCCTTAAAAGGAAATACACAGAAACAGTCTGTATAACTAATATCTTCATTCACTCCTGGGAAAACCCAAGTAAT
>CM052799.1:100423698-100526198 GCA_028533885.1 Nasua narica | reverse complement strand
TCTATTAAAGCTTTAATAAGCACATGTACATAAAACTCAGAAAATGAATTTGATCTAGATTAAACATAACTCTGAGACTATTAGTAATATCATGAAAATTGCAGGGCATCTTTGTCATCTATTACCTTTTATTTTTTTTTTTAAAGCTAACTGGCCACCATTTTCTCCTGGGACCACTCTGTCATAAAAATGCAACAACAGATCTTTCTTTGGAAGCAAGGAGATGGAGGGAGCATAGGAAAAGTGCCCAAGTTCATGCTGTTTGGATAAGCGGGTAATATTTACTAATCATTCATTGAAGGAGCAATTTTTAATAAACTTATAACTGACCAAAACATGTCAGAGAAATGGATCACTGACAATGGCACTGTTTCTGACTGGAATGTGAGCCAGTTCCCAGATTTCAGACCTGTAAACTGCCAAAGAAATCATGACAGTAATAGGACATTAACATTTAATCCACATTAAAGGTATTTTAATTTGCACACATTCATAAGACACACTTCTTTGTTAAAAGGAAAGAAAGATTTATGAAATTGATCTTCCAAAAAGAAAAACTTCATGCTGTTTTATCTCATGATCAGAGTTTGAGGAAAGTGTCGGTTTTAATATGCACATTTACCCTAAACCTCAAACATATATTGGCTTAGGTGAGAAAAATAAATTAAAATGCTGGGAGGAGAGGGATCTATTATGTTGAAGTCCTTATATGAGGGAATAAATATTTTTCATCAGTGTTTAATAAATATATAGACTGTATGAGTAATGTCAGTGCATTTTAAGATAACTATATTCTCAAACTCATCTGGACAAATGTCAAAAACATTTTTTCAGAACACTGTGGGAAAATATTAAAATAAAACAGATATTTTAAAATGCAACAGATAAAAGACAAGTGACTTCAGAACAGGGTTTATAACTTCTGTTCGCATTTTCTAGTTCATGCTGTATGTCAACTGAATCCTCAATGACAACATTAAATTAACTACGTTTATTCTTGTATTAAAAAAGTATTAGTCTGTGAACTAAAATACAGCAGTTTTATTTGCAAGTTCCAAGCAAAGTAGCCTAAAACAAAGAGGAAAGGGCTTTTATTAGAACCAGTAGTGTTACTGATGAGCATGTGCCTACATTTCTGGCAAGCAGCAACTATATTCTACAAACCACTGATGGGCTAAACAAGCTATTAATGAGAGTTGCTTTTCAACACTTAAAATGGTCAGATTGTGTTACCTGACCACAAGGACAAGTAGGTCATCGCTCTCAAATGTTATACAATATAAGAAACATAAATGAGACCTCTGTGGGGAGAAAAACCCACAGGTATGGCTCCAGAGTTCTTTTGCTATTCAACTATTAATAGAAAGCAAATCCCACTTAAAGTTGTAAACACTTGTAACCCTTTTTACTAAAAGATTTATCATCACTTATTTAATTTTCCACCTAAGACTGAACAAGGTATTATTAGTTCTAGTGTCCAGCTTTAGCCCTTATATATACAACTTTACATCTGGAATCAAATAAAGGAGAAAAATAATGAATGGTCTCTCTGTTACTCTTGCAGAGTTGGACGATGAATTTTTTGACCTTATATAAACCTGTGGAGTGTCCGTCTGTCTGGGTTTATGAACACCCAACCAATCAATTATAGGCTACAAAATCATACTCCGTGAGTACATGCGGGAAACATCTTAATTCTTCATCACATGCAGAAGACCTTGTCTTCTAAAAGGACACATGTCTTTTAAATCAATTCCTTTCAATGTACCTTTCTTCCTCATGGTTGCTGGACTAGCAGCATTAGCCTCACTTGGGAACTTACTAAATGAGGAATCTCAAGTTCCACCCTGGACCCAGAGAATCAGAACTTGACTTTAAACAATATCCCCAGGCGACTCATACGTACATTAAAGGGAGTGAAGCAGTGGCCTAAATCACCCCACCCCATCCCACCTCCAATTATTTGACTTTTCAGAAAAGTGTACAAGGGGAGTCTTGGAAACATCATACTGATCAGGATAATCCACTTCATTCCCTGCCAAAGGAAGCATGGCACAGCAGTCCTTCTTTCAAGCAACAAACTCATGTTTGTTGCACTCATGTTGGTTGCTTGAAAGAAACAACTCACAAACTATTTTGGCCTAAAAAAGTGACAATTTTTCATATAGCTTAACCTAATATATTCCGACCTCAATCCCTCTTCCAAGAGGAAAGGATAGCATTATTTTTACAGTTTCCTAATAAAATAAAGATAGCTATATTGTAATCAAATGACAAAGCTCTAACTCCCAAATGTTTTCATAATTATGAAGATTAAAATGCAGCAAATCCCACTTGGCTGCATTAAAAACACTCTAAAAAGTAAACATTTTAGTCCCCATTCAGTAGTTCAATAAGGGTTACCATTCATTACATTATCTAGAATTTTAAAACATAAGATGGTACAAAAATACGGAGTCAAGTCCCTTTGATATAACAGAGGGGAACTTAGAGTTAATTTTCTATACCTTCAGAGCACCATTACAAAAAAAAAAAAAAAAAGTCAGGAGCAACATCACCACCTAGTAACTACCCACCTCCATTCCTTCAACCCTTTAGTATTACTGAGGTCCTATCCCTAAGTCTTCAATTTGTATATGATTCTTCATCAGATAAAAAGTATTATTTAAGTTCATTATAAAATCTAACTGAGCACAACATGATAAGCAGTATATTCATTTGTTTCCTCTAAGTCTTTAAATAGATATGGGCACTGAATTCTTTGAGATGTTTTGTGTTTATTTCTGCTGACAATTCCTGTAGGATTTGGCAGGACAATTACTCAGGATTCAAGGTCTGCTCAACATTGATTTCCAACATTTTCCATTATGAGCTTCTCTTTGAGGTAAAAATGTTCATAGAGTTGTTCCCACCCCTGACGGTAGTCATAAGTTTAATATATAACTGGAAGCACAAACAAAAATTATCCCCAGAAAAACGAAGTTCAATGCTAAAATGCCAAAAGAGTGAGTCAAGATCTAGGCTTTGGTGTTACCACAGTACCAGCTAGAGAGAATGGGCTTGAAAGTGAGTGGGACCACTCTTGGGAAGCATTGCTCTGGGAGAAAATCAGAAAATACATGACAGTGACAAGAAAGAAGAAAGAAAAAAGAAACAAATGGCTAAACAGAAATAAGACATGCCAGCCCCTTCATCCCTGCAACACCCACCATCTTCCATTAAAGAAACCGTTTTTGCTTTACTGCAGAAGCAGGTACCCTTGAACTAGAAACCATGTCCACAAAATGTCTAGAACTTATAAAAGAAAGAAAGAAGGAAAGGAGGAAAAGAAAATCACCCCCCCATAAAGCTACTGTAAGAACTAGTAAACAGAAAATGCAAATCAAAACATGTCAAGAGATGAAAATTCTCCCCCAAAACCAATCCAAAGCACAAGGCTTTTTTGGACATATAACAATAAGAAAACCTAGAATCAGATATTCAAAAATAAGAACAGATATAGAAGAAAAAGTATTTCAGAAATGATGAATAAATTCGAACATGTCCAAGGAAGAATAAATTTGAATGAAAATTTAATAAGAAATACTATATGAAACCAGGCAAACTGCCTCTCAGTTGTTTAAAAACAAAGAGTCAAAGACAGAGAATGAAATAGAAGATGAGCAAAGAAAAGATTTTATATATAATTATATAGAAATACATATATAACTGGAGTCTCTGAAGAGAAAACAAAACAACGGAATGGAATGAAGAGTTAATACTATAATCCAAAAACAATTATTTCCAGAAATGAGAAAACATAAGTCTACATATGAAAAAGCCCAGAAAAATTAGCCAGGAACATCCAACTCTGAGAATCATTCTAATCAAAAGGACAATGAAAAAAATGGCAATGCCTCAGGCAAAAAGCAACAACAACAACAAATTTTACATAAGGGTAAGAAAACAAGGATAGTGCCACAAATATCAAGAGCAGAATAACATTTTCCAGAAAGCCAAGGGAAAAAAAACTGTAAGCCAAGGATTTTATGTCCAGTCAAGCTGTCATTCAAGTAGCAAAACTATAGAAAACCAGCTTGGAATGTGCAAGATCCAGGGAATACTGTACACAGCAGCCCATCCTGAGGAACATACTAGAGGGTGAGTTGTGCACAAATAGGAGATGAGTGGGGAAATATCAGCAAACAAGCTGATGGTAAATATTTAATATAGTTAATTTTAAAGGTGATTCTAAAAAAGGGTGACAGCATGGACAGAAGAATAATATGCAAACATCATATTTTCCAACAGAGTAGCAAGAATACAAGAAGAAGAAATGGGAGGAAAAGGAGGAAAGCAAAGTACAACAGGAGCACTGGCTATCACAAGGGTTAACACGTGGGAACCGAGGGATGCCATACAAAAGGTTAATAAGAATGAAGGGGAAAAAAGCATTATGCATTTTAAAAGATATAAATACAGAGGTAAAAACTAAAACAAAAATGCAAGTCTCCCTAAACTTAATAATAATAATAATAATAATAATAATAATAATAGCTCTTCCGAGACAATTCTCCCATAGGTTCTACACATCTTATATTAGCCAATAGCCTTTCTTCAGAACTATCGTTTCAAACAGTCTTGGCAGGTAAAGAATTGCCCCCGGGACCAGAAGGCAGTTTTGTTACCAAATTAGGATACTAAAGATAATATCTTTCTCTTAGGTAAAGTTTGGGCCAGTTTTGTCAGCTCCTTAAAGAACAGAGTCCCTTAGCCATGACACAAACCCACTGGGTATGCAGCATCACCCCATGGAAACCGCAGGTCACAAGGAAACTATATAACTACGGAGTGCCACCTTTGCTAATGTTAGTAATAGAGAGCTTTGTCTCTGACCCAGAAATCTCATGTCTTCTGCCCACATCTATTAAAATATGGCAGGCATACAAATAGGCTAAAATCTCAGATCCTTAATAAAGAAGACACAGACAAACAGAGAAAGAAACATAGTAAATATAACGATACAGTAATTAGGGAGTGATTTCCAGGACAGAAAAAAGCAAAGTGCAAAAAAGTACTTATAAAATGCTATATTTTATAAGATGGGGGAAATAGGAATAATGCACATGTGTGTATATACACACACATATACACTTAATTATACAAGAAGATGAACAGGAAGCATAAATCAGAAGTTAAGAAAATTGGCTACCTACAAAGGATAGAGGAGAACAAACTAGAAAGGAAGTGAGTGACACCTTTCTGAGAGATGTACTGTGTACAATATTTTAGCTTTGTATAATATTTTGACTTTTGGAAGCATATTAACATATAGATATCCAAACATACAATTAAATACACAAGAATGGGGACAAGGGCACCTAAAACTGAAAACAAACAGAAACAAATGCATTCAACCATATTTCAAAGGAATTGGCTAACTACTCTCAAGGGGGAAAAGAATTCTTGAATAAACCTGAAATAAATTTTAATAAACTCCTGAAATAAATCTTGAAACTTTATTAAGTTTTATTTTTCATAAGGAATGACTGTCGCAATTGTTAAACTATTTCACATGTATTATATAATTAAGCAAATGGGTAAATGTATTGGTGTTATTAGGAGTCACAGTTCTCACCAAATGAAGGGAAAAAATGTGAAATGGGGAACAACAAGGAAGAATTCTGTGGTTTGGATTAAAATTGGAGGTGTTAGTATAACTCATAATTTCTTAAAAGTACCCAAGTATCTGTCCTAAGTATCTACCTACCTACCCACCCATCTATTTATCTATCTAATCTAGGACTGAAAAGTCATAGAAGTAATGAAATCCCAAAGGCAGTGGACATATCACATATCCAGACCTTGATTCATAAATAGCATTTTCCTCTAAAATGAAATGTCGTAACTTGAAGAAGTAGCTGATTCCATAAGTAGGATGGGGAAGGTTTCAATTGAGCCTGGAACATCTTGTGTGCCAGAAAATAAGGAGGTGCTTTAAAAAAAAGATGGGGTATGTAGAAATAAGCCAAAAGCCATCTCAAAAGGATACTCCCTGGACAAATCTGGGACAATTTGAGCTTCAAAATAAGAAAAGTGATGGATCCATGAGTCCTTGCTCACAATAAATAGATAAAAAGGAAATAAGGGCGGGCTCCTCCTTAAAATAGAATGCTGGCTACTAAATCTGGGAGGGAGTGGTAGAGTTGGAAAATCCATTTATAATCATGCTAGAATCACCAATGGACGATGGAGCAGCAACCTTCAAAGACCCTGTTTAGAACTTTCAACAGACATGGGTTTTATGAGTAGTACACAAGTTTGTGAAAAGAAAAATAAAATAGCACTGGACAATATAGTAAAAATTTAAGGTAAGAATGATAAGCTGGGCAGTTCCCAGGAAAAGGTAGCAAAAAAAAAAAAAAAGAAAAAAAGAAAAAGAAATGATAGAACAAAGGCCAAATCAAGAGTTTGAGCCGTTGTGATAAATAAATGAGATCAGCCTTTGAAGAGGTCCAGGGGAATACAGTCCACTTATGCCACCCTTTTTGCTACCCACACCGGCTTTTTCATTTCTAGGGTTACAGATAAGTATATACCAAGAAAAGCCCATAAACAGAATACAAAGGCAGTGCAACTATGCTATGTATGTGTCCTTGTGACGAGTATAATACACTGCATATGTCATTTTTCTTAGCTTATTTTTTATTTTTAAAAGATATTTTTTTAAGCAATCTCTAAACCCAAAGTGGGGTTTGAACCTACAACCCCAAGATCGAGAGTCATACCCTCCAGCAACTGAGCCAGCCAGAAGCCCCTTTCTTAGCTTATTTAAATTTATACTTGCTTTTACTCTCGCTTAGAACTGTTAATTTGCTATGATAAGTCAAGTAAATTTGAAAAAACAAAGACTGAAGTATACATAAAAATTAATTCCACATGTGTGGGATGTTCTTATTTTTATACCATGTATTTTTAAAGATCAATCTATTAGAAGCTATAATTCGAATTGTATTTAGCTACACAGCCAATTCAAAGAAGGGCTGCATGTGTTAGAAGGCAAGGGCTCTAAGTATCTGCTCAGCTGGAAACTGGAGAGAGACAAACTTAAGGAGTGCACAGCTGCTAGACAGACAGGTTTCATTAATGCTCAAACAAATTCTTGAGTTCACTTCCCTCTAGGCAGTTGCGAAGACTATCACTGACTTCACTGGATAGTAGTCCACAAGGCAGTATGATATGTATATATGTGTATATATAGGATATTATGTTATATATCATACATTCACATTATTGCTAATAGTTCACAGTCAGTGGGTCAATTTTACAATGTCAACCTATAGAGTCTTTAGAACAACCTAGATAAAATGCATTAAAATCATCCACTTCCCACTACCTGTTGTACTAATTCTAGCTCTCTCATCTCTAAAATATATTCATATATAAAATATATCTTTGAAATATGTTTGATGTATATGACCCAGATAAAAATGGAATATAATTTAGTGTCAAGAATAGAAAAGAATAATTAACAATTACTCCTGACTTTAATAAGTAGCTATGCTTGAGCAAAGGTTTTAAATGTGTTCAGTTAGAAAATTTTCTTCAAATAAAATCTTATTTTAAAAATTAAAAAATTTATAAAATAACTAAAAGTGGAACTACTCCGATTAAAGCGAGCAGTGACAGTCTGGAGTACCACCTGCTTTGGGGAGCATTCCTGGCAGCCCAAGGCAGTTAGAAAACCAGTGCTGAATAAGATTATGAGTAGAGTATAAACATATTAAAGAGTCACTGAAAATAAGTTCATACTAGTAAATATTAAAAATATAAAATTTAAACTAAAATATTTAATTCACTATTATTTACTGAGGAATATGAAACAAGTGAAAACAAAGTCTTTTTAATAAATAATAATTTATAAGATAAAATAAAAGACAGCTCATTTTGGCACAATTTTGATAGCTGTTCTTCCTTATTATAAGCCCCCAACTGATACTAGAATTTGATGTTTTAGATTAACATTTTTATTCTAATGTCCATACGTCTTAAATATATATGCCACTAAGAAGTAACAAACAGGGAATCAGGAAATAATTTTTAATAATAAGAGAAACAATGCCATCTATTTATATCTAATCTAGACAAATATATAGTTCAAATATTCTAAGTAGGTTGTTATGTATTGCTCTTAATAACTAATTTGTACTTTTTAGGCTCGTTTTTTTAAAAGTCTGAGTTTCCTCAGCTTCCTTTAGCTATTGCAAGGAAAACCAAAAATCCCTTCTAACTCTAAAACTACTATAAGTCAAAGTGAAGCTGCCTCTTGCTACTGTTTGCTTTTGTGGGAGCAAACGAAAGCACATTAATAGTTAACAAAGCTACAATATGATATACGAATGAAGTCTTGCATTAAAAAAGTACTTAGATTGTATTTACAAAAGAATCTCTATCATTAATTATTCAACATTTGGATTTGACCAGAAACCAGAGCATGACTTTGTAATGCTCTGTTTAAATGAACTACTTAATGTTGTAATGAACACTCAATGCAGGAAGCTAAATGAATTTTGGACCTGGTATAACAGAACACTTTTTCTAATTTTTTGATCAATGGACAGATTTTAAAGTTAAGTCAGTTTGAATTTCATTTATACTTTAAAAATGTTTACTTAAACCAAAAATTTTGCATCTCAATTATTTTATATTCTAAAACTGAATGTAGTTTAAACCAATGCATTATTCATAAAGCAAAGACATCAGGAAAAACAAAGCTGTGCCCTTCTTTCAAAGCTGTTAAATTGCTAAAACATACCATATTTATGCATGCAATATTTGATTGTGTTTTTCTTAAAACACAAGCTTGTTTTTGTCAGATCAAGATATGCCAAAAATTCTACACCAAACATTTTTGTTTATAATTAAAGCAATCATCAATCCAAGGATTGTCATCCATTTTATTTCATCTCTACATCAAAAAAAAAAAAAAAGTAATTTAAAAAAAATTTTAAATTCCCTTGAAATGGTAAGATAAATGAAAATGTAAGTGCCTTCACATAATAACAGTAAGCTGACCCTTTGGGAAATGGTTGACTTTCTCAATACAAGGTATTCAAAGCTCATTCAAAAGTGTTCATTTAGAATGCAGATATCAAAGATGATGCAAATGTTCAAGAGAAAATTAGAACTTACCAGATGTTCTAATCCAGCTTTGATGTTTCCGGATTCCCTAAAATAGAAGAATAAAAGTTCTAAATAGTTGCTAAACAGTTGTCTGTTATAATTTACATTTACCTCAAATACATTTTATAAATCCTTATGATTTTTTCATATTATCTTCACTTAATGTTCACAATAACACTGTTTTTAAGGACAAAGCAGTTTCCATCAAAAGAAAACAGATAATTTATTTACATCTAATAATATTACCACTAAAATTGGGATTCCACTAACAGTTGTTTCAGATTTTTCAAAGTCAGCTCAGAGAACAAAAGGAAGTCAAGAGTGCTATTATTTTACTATTCACGCAGTATCTATTTATTTCACATTAGCTTTTTCATTAGAGTTTATGTTTCTCCAACATTTATTACAAAAATGGTCATACAGATTCCATCTACCATCTAGATTCTATTATGGACATTTTACTCTGTTTGCTTTATCAAATATCCATCCACTAATGACTGCATTTTATATAAAAATATACACAGAAAGAATATGTTGTGACTACATATTCTTTATAACCACATCCTAACAAATTTTTCCTTGACATTAATTTTATTAACTTCGTGCACACTACAAGTCAGGACCTAAGAGTGTTGTAATATTAAAAAACAAAATATCATCAATGAAGACACAAACATCAAATATGATATATTTTAAGTATTTAGTTCTTGCTTTTCACTGTAAAAAAGGCTGTTGATGGAAGTAAAAATACAAATAACCATGTCACTAGCAAAGATAATTTAAATATATATTTGGCAAAATGTGGCCAATAGTTGATTTTTTCCAATTTTAGTCAATATTAATTTAGTAGTGACAAATAGACTTGGAATTTCCTCACTCAGACCAAATAGTATTTTAATTTCATCATAAATACCAAGTCTTGTGTTTTTAACATGAAAGTATACTTCTACCACATTGCAGAGAATAATCATGAAACATCCAAAAACAGTATTGCATTCATGATGTTTAATCTTTCCCTCACACCTCTTTCTTTCTCTAGAGGGGCCCCAAGTTTACTTCTCTTCTATTTCTGTCTCCAATTTTCACTGCCAAAAATATACTTCCCTCTGTTTCCTTTGTCTTGCTATACAATCTTTCCAAACCTCCCTATCGTTTTCCCCTTCAGATGTGCTGCCTGAAAACTACATTCATGTCTTCCAACTTTGGCTCTCACTGCCCAGTCTCGCATACTGGGAATAAATTCCAACATCTACTGATTAGCACTCATCTTCAGCCATTCTCTTCTCAACTTTCTGCTTCTAGCAATCTTAGCAATACTATATATTCAACACTTTAAAATGTAAGGATTTCTGAAACTCATTCTCTGGATGCAGTCCTAATGACAAATGATAGGAATAAATTGTAACAAGGAATTAGAAAAGGTGAATAGGTACATTAATAATTATTTTTAACTTTATTATTACAAATATAATGCATTTGCTGGAGTTAGAAGTCAAATAAATCTTTATGTTTTTACAAGGACATTCTCATCTAGTCACTATGCAATTTAAAATTTAAACAAAAAATAATGCATATAGTGAAACGTCGGCCAATGCAATGCATGTGTGTGCACTGCAGTAAATTGATTCTTCCTCCCATCACTGACTCCCTGGTTCTCAAGCAAAGATATTAGCTCTTTGTTTGTCCTTCTAAACATATTCTGTGTGTGTGTATGTGCATGTGTCTTTCTCTTCCATATTTTTTAAACCCAAACAGAAACATACTAAATTCACTGTTTTGTCCCTTCATTTGGCAATCTAACTCGAAGTTTGCACTATAATATACAAATATACATCATCTCTCCCCATGGCTATATTGTCACATAATGGTTCTTATTAGAAAATAACACTGCAGTATAAAGAACAAAAATGCTCAGATTCAAAGTACAAGTCCATAATTTACTATCTGAGACCACTAGAATAAGACACACTTCATCAGAATATTTGGGATTTTAGAAAGGTACTAAGACAGATAGTATGCTGTATGTCACATAACATTGGCAGCAAGGTTTGAGCAGCATCTCATCATTACATACAATAATTCTGAAAGCAAAATGAACGTCCACAAAAAATGGTATAAACAAAGACTATGAATAACTTCATTTCAGGGTTAGTTTTCCTATCAAGTTTGCCACCAACTTAGGGAAAATGCCCATTTTTTCAGCTATTTATATTTTGGAAACAAGAATAACAATATATTCTTTAAAAAAAGGCTAGTTAGACTATTTGTTATAGTTTCAAGTGATTCTTTAAGTTAAATACTTAGGAAACAGGCATTTTGAATGGTATGCAGCAGAGAAAACCAGACATCATCCTTGACACAGGCCCTTTCTTCCATTACCAAATGTAAACAAATGTATTCAACCACAGAGTCTTGGTGACCCAACAACCGTAATTATCGTTTAGAATTAGCCACCTCTATTTTCACAGCTACTACTTTACTTTAGGTCATCATCTTTTCTCTCCGAGGCTACTGCAAAGCATCTTAATGGGTCCCAATGGTTCCTGTCTTGCCCCATGTTAACTCATTCTCCATAATACAGCAAGATCTTCCTAAAATGTAAGCCTGATCACATCATTTCCTTTTAAAAATACACAGTATCGGGGCGCCTGGATGGCTCAGTGGGTTAAGCTCTGCCTTCGGCTCAGATCATGATCTCAGGGTCCTGAGATCGAGCCCCGCACTGGGCTCCCTGCTCAGCAGGGAGCCTGCTTCCACTTCTCTCTCTGCCCAGCCTCTATGCCTACTTGTGACCTCTCTCTCTCTCTGTCAAATAAATAAATAAAATCTTTAAAAAAAAACACACACACACAGTATCCTACTACACTCCAGTTTATTCATTCTCTGTTATCTTGCCAAAGCTACATTGCCAAAAATGTGACAGCAATAGCCATAAGGAAGTCACCTGTCTTCCCTCACCACTGAACCACTCTCTCTACCTGGAATGCTCCTTTTCTCCTAGCCTCTTGTCTTTTTTCACCTAGCTTACAAACAAAAGCAAAACAACAACTACAAAACATCCTTCAGGACTCAACCCATATGGGGAAGGAAATCGCCTCCCTTCCTCACAAATGAACTAATCAACTCTTCCCATGTGTTCTCATCACATAATTTATCATACTTTATTATAAATACCTAATTAGTTTCCCAATGACACCACTAAAATGAAAACTTGAGAAAATGGATTGTATCTTTAAAATTTTTATATCCCAGCACCCAATACAGTGCCTGTGTCAGAGTATGTATTTCACTAATAAGGGTCTGACATACGAAGGTCATGAACATGAAGACAAGGTGGGATGGAGAATCAGTAGCAACCAGTTCAGGTCGCTGAGTGGTGCTCCCAAGCCCCACTCTCTCTCCAGACCATGCAAAGAGCAAGGCAACTCCAACAACAAGAAGTTATTTGGGAAGGTAGTATTGGGAGTTGTGTGTATATGTGTGGTGTGTGGTTGTTTTGTTTCGCTTTGTTTGTTTTGTTTTTTTGAAGGAGTATGAGGACACAGTGGAAAACGTGGTTGATTCAGGCCAGAGTCCAACACTAGAGGCTTTGCACTCTAGTTTTTAAATTATCCCCGAGAAGCACAAGCCAGATCCTCAACTTTTACCTCTCTCCTTAGAACAAAGTAACTAGCCAAGGCAGCTCAATGTTGCAAAGAAATAAAAGAGAAGTCTACGGGAAAACTGTAAGACCTCTGAGGTGAATAAGCCCAGGAATAAAAACCAACAAATGGAGCAACCTCATCCAGAGTGGGAGAAAAATAGACCAAGCCAAAATATACTATAAGCATAACATCTTTAAAGATAAAAGATTTTTAGAAATTTAGTACAAAAAAAACCAGTAATGAAGAGGAATCAATATTAGATAGTGGGTTTTAAAAGTACAGTAGTTTGAAATAAAGAACTCAGAGGATGAATTGAAAGCACAACAGCTACAGACTGAGAATAAATTGGTGAGCTGGAACACTGGGTGGAACTCTCCCAGAAAGCATAGGAAAAGGGATGAAGAGACAGAACAAACAAGAGATAAAGTTAAGAAGAGGAACAGATGTGTGAACATCTAATAATAGGAACCCTAGAAGGAAAGCAAAGACAAAACAGAAGAGAAAAAATATCTGACGAAATAACAAAAAATTCCCAGATATAGAATTATTCAAATCTTAGACTGAAAGGGCACACAGAGCGATGAACAGGATAGTTAAGTGAAAATCCACAGCAAAGCATAATATAAGGATAATTAAGACTGTTACAGATCAAGAGCAAAGGCTAAAAGCTTCCAGAAAGAACAAGCATACCCCTCCATACAGGAAGAATAACACTGACATCAAACTTCTCAACCCTAATGCTAGAGTGTAACATATGTAGTATGAACTGCCAAGATAAAGTATTGAAAAGAACTGTGAAACTAGAATTTATATATAACTAATAAATTATTATTCAAATTGAAGGGAAAATAAATTCTCAGCATCTCAGGAAATTCACCACAGAAAGACATTATTTGAAAGAAGTTCTAAGGAATGTAATTCAATAAGAAGAGAAATAAATTCAGGACCAGATAAAGCCAGTAAAGGTTGACTTAGAACATTATTATTATTATTATTATTATTATCTAAATAGCTAGTAACTAAAAAGGAAACTAATTTCACCTGCAGTGATGTAGAATCAAAATGCCAGAGAAGATTCTCAGGCTGGGTAAGAAACAAAATCCAGTAATGTGTCATTTACAAAGAGATACATAAAACAAATAGATTAAAAAAATTCTCCAAAAAAGGGATAGTAAAAGGAATAACCAGGCAAACATGAACCAAAACAGAACTGGGGTGGTTAAGTTTAATGACAAAATATATTTAAGCTACTCTCTCATCCAAAGAATATATACATACATACACATTTTTTGAGAGAGATATACATAAAAGGATATTCTATTCCAGTAAAAGATACAATAAATCAAGAAATTTTTATGTAAACCCAGAAGGTTTGCATTTTCCTAAAATGTAATATGTATCATAGTTTAGGACACTAAAGTTTGAACAAGTTTTCCATGAAAATCAGTTTTCTTTAGTTTTACTTGGGGCAGAAAGACAAGGAAGAATGGCCATCTCAAAACAACACAAATAAAACATCAGGAGTACATAACACTACAAAAGACAGCGTGATTTGCAACTCTGGTTCTAGAAGCAGAATACCTAAACTCAAATTTAAGATATACTACAAAATAGTTGCACAAGCTTGGTAATAATCTGACTTCTCTGAGCTAAGATTGTCCACCAATGATGTGACAAAAGAAGCAAGATAATGTATTCGAAGGAGTACTATAAACATAATAAATTGCAATGTACTATAGAAATCTGTTATTATAATACATATTTAAATAGGAAAGTCTTAAAGTGGTTCCAAAAGCCTTAATGAATTTTTTTTTAAATAGAGAAGCAAGATCTAAGGCATTGACAGAGGGATCTTGCAACAAATGGTATAAAGCCTGTCCTCTTTAGTGGTCTGTCTCTTGGGTTGTCCCTGTCATGACTTCATCAATATTTGTGCAACTCCTTTTGCCCTGTGCTGAAAGCAGACTTAATTCAATTATAGGTCTCAAAACTGATAAAATGGTCTTGAAGTGGAAAATGGGAAGAAATTATTGGCAAATGAATAAAGATTTGTATCGAACTAACACACAGGAGTACAGCAGGTCTTTTTTTAATCATTCCCTGTCTTAAATCTTCTGGGAACCATGAGTTTCCCTTTCCCTCATGCAGCACATCGATTTCTGAATTAGACTGCAATATTAAATAATTAATATACTTGCCATGATTGATGTTTTGCATTAGTTGAATATTAGGTTATCAATCAAAATCCACTTGGTTTAATGTAATAATATTGAAAAAGTGTCACGGGCTGTTCATCCAATTTGTAGTTGAGGCAGCACAGATAGTAATGTTGGCATTACACGAGGCTCTAAAGCAGGAAATGCAGTGGCTCAACATGTATAAGGCAGACATTTTGAAACTAACTAGGACAAGGCTGAGGTTGTCCTAAATAAACCTCTGGCACCTGTCAGTTTCAATGTTAGGTCTCTTTCCAGGACAAAGATGCCATGCATCAATTGACATGGGAGGCAAGAAAAGTTTTAAAAAGGATACTAATTTAACTTTGTGGTAAACATTTCATTATTTTGACAAAGGAAGCATGTTCTAAATTCAGAAACTGTTGCTATGATAAAGCTTATATCCCTTAGAAAATTTCCAAACAAATGCAGTACGAATTTTTAGAACTAGCCTTACTAGGAAGAGATCTATTTTTTGTTTGTTTGTTTTTCATATGGGAACAATATTATACCAAAGTGATCACTCAGGTTTTATAATGGTCTAAGAGAACCAAGTCAAAGAGTCACAATTAACAATATTATTTATTTTTTAAAAACTCTATTCCTTCTGGGGCGCCTGGGTGGCTCAGTCTTTAAGTATCTGCTTTCGGCTCAGGTCATGATCCCAGGGTCCTGGGATCGAGCCCCACATCAGGCTCTCTGCTCAGCGGGGAGCCTGCTTCCCCCCCCACCCCCCGCCTGCCTCTCTGTCTACTTGTGATCTCTCTCTCTGTGTCAAATAAATAAAAAATTAAAAAAAAAACAAAACTCTATTCCTTCTGATGAAGGCATTCTCCTTTATTCTCAATATTTTGCACATACACCTGTAAAATATAAACAAATTTTTTTAATTACTTACTTCTCCCAATAAATGCTTTTTTCCATTATTCCTTATTACATCTGAAATCTATTATGGATTTACTTATAAAAGTAATATTTTTAAAACAAATTAAATAAATAAAAGACATTCAAAAGGAAAGTGACTCTTTTAGGTGGAGAGTAGAAAAGTAACAAAAGAAATGTAAACCAAAGCCATTTCATAGAGCAGCCAAAATCCAGTGGGTATTTAGTTATAAAGTACTCAGAAATTATAATGAAGGTGACTAACTGAAGTAGCATTAAAGTATCATTTCACTGACCAAATCTTTAAGAAATATAAGATTAAATATATTTATAATCAATAACACTTATGTATTATCCCATATAAATGTGAACATATAATAATTATGGAGAACACAGTAACTCCTAAATAAAAAATTTTACAGGTTTTTTTTTCTTGTCATGAACTAAGTATATTATTCACTTTTAAAAGATTACTACACTGCAGTTTCCTACAGCTATAAGAAATTCTGATCAAAATTAATTTTTTATCATCTCTCTCATAAAGCAAAAATCTACATTGAGTTTGGTTTTACATAATGGCAGACAAAGTTTTTAAAAGCTTGAGTTATAAATTATAAAAGTATCTACACTTCCCATATCAAATAATCATTGATAAATTTTTATATGTATATGTTACACTTCAAATGTTATTAATGAAAAATTTGGTAATATATAAATCTAAGAAGAACATGGATTCAAATTCCAATTCTACTATTACTAAATAATTTTGTCAAGTTATAGATATTCTCTAATTTTTCCATTCTTAAATTCAAATAAAAGGTTAAAAAGATAATCAGAATATACATAAAAGGCTTGGCCCAATGGCTGGCATCCAATAAAAATACCACGTATATCCTGGCATAAGCACATTCTAATACCCTGATCTCTTTAAAAAGAGCAGAATGTGTTTAACATGTGCTGAAAAGGTAAGCAAAAATAATTTCTCAATTATCTGATGCTTTTTATATTTTAATCCCAGTAAGAAACATACAGATAAAACAAAAAAGAGAGAAAGAAACATACAGATGGGGCGGCTGCATGGTTCAGTCATATAAGTGTCCAACTCTTGATTTCGGCTCAGGTCATGACTTCAGGATCCTGAGATCAAAGCCCTGTGTGGGACTCCAACTGGGCATGAAGCCTGCTTAAGATTCTCTCCCTCTGTCCCTCCCCCTCTCTCAAAACCAACCAACCAAACAAAAGAAATATACAGAATATCAGCTCTAAGTTCTAAAAAGATCTTTCCAGAATTCGCAATTTCAACTTACCAGGTTTGGTTAGAATTCTCAGCATTTTTCTCCTGATTACAGACTATCTTGCAAATCACTGGCTCTAAAGATACATTCTTACATTACCACAATTCAGAATAATAGTTTTCAGATGTTTGTATAAGTAGATTTTTTTTTAAGATTTTATTTATTTATTTGAGATAGAGATAGAGAGGGGAGAAGGTCTGAGGGAGAAGCAGACTCCCTGCGGAGCTGGGAGCCCGATGTGGGGACTCGATCCCAGGACTCCGGGATCATGACCTGAGCCGAAGGCAGTCACTCAACCAACTGAGCCACCCAGGCGCCCCTGTATAAGTAGATTTTTATCTGACTGATTATTACTTGCAATAAATTCTGCTTAGAACTTACAAATCATTTGCACAAACAAATGTGGCATGGTTACTGAATATTACATGTACTATTCTCTTTTTTAAGAGTCTTTAGTTAGTTTACGGGTGATGGACATTAAGGAGGGCATGTGATGTAATGAACACTGGGTATGATAAAGACTGAAGAATCACAGACCTGTACCTCTGAAACCAATAATACCTTATATTTTAATTAACTTAATTTAATTTAAATAAATAAATAAACTACCTAACTCCAGGACTGCAAGGAAAAAAAAAGTCTTTAGTTAGTTTTACAAATATTAGTGAGCATTCACTCACCATATTAAACAGATAAGGACATATTACACACACTGAGCTTACTGCAGAGAGAAGCTGAACACAAGTTGTTATGTATCAATTAAGCCATTTATAGTCATTCAGGCAAACAGGTTCTGAAGTTCACAGAAATGGTCGACAAAGGAAAGAAAAGAAATTTCAATATTTTTGCAGTTGTGTTCTAGGTAACAGTTTCGAAAGAAGACCAAGTGAGAGATTTCATCACCAATAGATCTGATCTAAAGAGCTGCTAAAGGAATGCTTCAGATACAAGGGAAATTATACTAGAAAGAGACCTGGAACATCAAGAATGAAAAACAAGAGAAATTTATTTACTGAGCACCCTTACACCTTTCCCCACAATAAATTCTGAATAGATAAAAGAACAATAAGTAACATAACCAAACATCATCAACAAAAAATACAATTATTAAGATATGATATCCATGCCTTAGATATTTAAGGCAGCATTGTTAACCCAAGACTACTACATAAAATAGTTAATGTCCACGCCAGGTAGGGAAAATGATTGTGAACATGCTACCTATTTGCTATTTCCCACATGCAGTATGCAGTATTAACATTCATAATCAATGACAATCCTCTTTCCCACTAAGGCCAAACACAGCTCAAGAATCTTTCTCAACACTGTGCTCTAAAGAGTCATTGCCAGTTGTCTTTAGTTAGCAGGTAAGATGTAACCCATTCACCACCATCCCCTTCAATCTGTGTTCCTGACCCAGCTCAACTTCATAAAAAGAAGAAACTGCCATATGTATTAGAGTGGTTGGGAAATATTTTAAAGAGGTAACTTTAGCTGGATCCTGGAGAATTAACTGCATGTGAGCGGACTAGGTAACTAGAAAAGAAGAGGCAGGAAGAGTGAGCTCAAAGGTTCCACATAACATGGTAGAGGTCAAGTAAGGTGAGTCGCCTGCCCAGAATAGTACATGAAAAGGTCATAATACTGTTAGTCTTTAATTTTATTTATTTATTGAAGGTGTTATTTATTTATTTGTGTGTGTGTTGAAAGAGAGAGAGAGCATGAAAGAGCATGAATGGGGGGGAAAGGCAGAGGGAGAAGCAGACTCCCCACTGATTAGGAGCCCAATCTGAGACTTGGATCTCAGGACCTTGGGATCCTGACCTGAGCTGAAGGCAGATGCTTAACTGACTGAGCCACCCAGGTGCCCAGCCTTGTTAAGACTTTAATTTTAAATAGTTGTTATTTTGTAAGTTTTTAGGGCCATCATGTACAATTGTGCATGTTGTTCATTATGGAGGAAAAAAGGAAAAACAACCCTAATGGGCAGTGCAGCTAAAAGCTCTGTGCATCCACGTAGTGCATCCTGTAGTCCTGCATCCACAGGAAGAAGGGACAATTTTTCCTAATATGCACAAACGTATCATATGGGCTAGCAGTAACCCTGCAAAAACATAGATGCTTATAGTAGAAAAATTCAAAATCATATCTGGTTCTAATGAAGAAGAAAATAAAGATCACCTAAAATTCCATCAGGCAACATAAAATCTCAACATGTTTTATTTTTTCCTCCATTCTTACACATACACAAAAATACACTTACTTTTTTCTTACAAAAATGAGATCATCATTGATTTCTGCTAGGTAGCTTCAATTATTTCACTACTTAATCATACTTACTTACATTCTCAGGTTCTCAGGTGCTAATATATTTATATGTAATATTTTTACTGTTCACCTACTATTCTGCTCATAGATAAATAATACATTAAATTCTCCATTATTGTTGGACATTTCGTTTCACATTTCTAACTCTAAATAAAACTGGGGTGTAAAAATAGCTGATCATTAGATTTAAAAATCATTTATGACTTTTATGTAATGTTAATTTCAAAGTGAATGGAGTTAAATAATCTTATTAAGGTGAAATAAATCAGTACATCAGTACTTGTGTTTAAATAATTTAAAGTTTCATTAGCATTCATAATATTTTAAATTTAAATGTAATTAAAAATAAACTTCTGCTTTCAAGAGAGTCCATTATCATAACATAGTATCCCAATAATTTCATAAAAGCAATATCTACCTATATGGAATACAGAATCAATAACCCCAAATAAAAAGTAACAAGTATCTTCACTGTGAGAAAATGCAACATGAGTATGTTTTTCCCGAGAAAAGCAACTTTTCAATAACTCAGAAGTTGATTATTCAATTTTTCAAGTATTAACATATTTTGATGCTTTTTGTTTTCCCTGTGATGGTCTCCTATGTAACTACCCTGGTACTCTAGCAGGAAACAAAAAACTAAGGTGTGATTTTAGGCAGGTAAGTACCTAATAGTCCTAGGAAATAAAACTCCTAAAATTATTTCTTTGTTTAATGAATAAAAATAAACTACTCAGTCTAGAATTCAAGATTCTTAGTCAAATCAAATGATTTGCCATTTCCTAAAGACCTCTTTGCCCTTCCCAGGACTTAAATCTTTGATCACATTATTTGCCTAAGTAAACTGAACTTCTCGTAGATTCTACCTTTGAGGAAATATGAAACAGTATGTGCCAACCACTGTGGTAAATGCTTTACATGAATGAACTCATTTAATCCTTATAACTTAATTATAAAACAACTTAGATGAGCTCATTGAGGCTGAGAGAAGTTAGGTAGATCACACAGTACACCCTCCATGCTAGTAAAAGATTTGAAATCAAGCAGCTGGAGTTCATTGCCCAAATTTTAATCAAGAGAGAATTTATTACTGTCAATCTCTAAACAATGAAGCAAGATTCTACAGTATTCTCCTACTCCTTAACTGGTACCATGATTGGAAATGAGGCTGCAAAGGGGTGAGGATTTAAGTAAAATGAACACTGACCCTTAAAAATTGGCTAGTATTTGCTACGTGCTGAACTTTTTCATCTATTTATAATCGCATTAAATTCTCATTATCTCATTTAATCGCATTAAATTAAAAGAAAAATATTAGAGTGCACAGATCCACAAGATAAAACTAAATGCCATTTTTCACCTAGCAAACACAGATTAAAATGAATAATAATGTTTCCAATGTTGGCAATAGTGTGTGGAATCAGGTACCCTTATCTCCTACTGATGAGAGCAAAAAATAATACAAGTTTTCCAAAGGGCAATGGGAAAATGTTCAAATTCTCAATAATACACATAAAGCCTTTGACCTAATGGTTCTACTTCTCTGGGTTTATCTCAGTGATACATTCACAAGACATTAATAACTCTACTGTATTTAATACAAAACAAACAACTGGGGAGAGGTGCCTGGGTAGCTCAGTGGGTTAAAACCTCTGCCTTCGGCTCAGGTCATGATCTCAGGGTCCTGGGATCGAGCCCCGCATTGGGCTCTCTGCTCAGCAGGGAGCCTGCTTCCCCCACCCCCTGCCTGCCTCCCTGCCTACTTGTGATCTCTTTCTGTCAAATAAATAAATAAAATCTTAAAAAAAAACAACAAGAACTGGGGAAAACTAAATGCCCAATAATGGCAAACTATGAAATAAAACATGATTATATCCATAGAACAGAAAACCATATAGGAATTAAAATTATGATTTGTGTTGTGTATGTCCATGAAAGTGTTCTTATGGCATATTGTTTTTTAAAAGAGCGTATTACAGGATTATATGTCAGAGTTGCTAAAGAAAAGTTTTATATATATATATATATATATATATATATATATATATATATATATATAAAGTGTTAGTACATAGGTGTGTATATCTGTGTATAACTGGAAAGTCATAAACCAAAATGTCAACAATTGTCAACACTGGAATTTGAGTGATGTTTATGTTCAATCTAATTCTCTTATGTGTTTTCTAAACTTTCTTCCATGAAAACACACTACTGTCAATCCAATTAAAATAATAAGTATTTAAAAAAAAATTCCTCACAGGGCGCCTGGGTGGTGCAGTGGGTTGGGCAACTGCCTTTGGCTCAGGTCATGATCCCGGAGTCCCGGGATCGAGTCCCACATCGGGCTCCCGGCTCCATGGGGAGTCCGCTTCTCACTCTGACCTTCTCCCTTCTCATGCTCTCTCTCACTCTCTCTCTTTCCTAATAAATAAATAAATAAAATCTTTAAAAAAAAAAAAGTCCTCACAGCAACTCTGTGGTGTAATACTTGATCTTCATTTTGTCAATAAGGGCTCTCTACAGCATACAGCAAGAAAGTAAATAACTTGCTAAAAAGAGCAATTTTGGCCAATCTGAATTCAAAACTCATACTTTTTCTTTTACAATGGAAACACTACCTGCTGTTTCAGATTAAATAAGGTTAGATCTATATTCAGCCACACTTTTCCTGTTCTATACATGCTTGAAAAACTTTCTCATAAATTATCTGTGTACCCAATAGCCAAACTATTGAAAGAACCTAGATGTCCATCGACAGATGAATGGATAAAGAAGATGTGGTATGTATGTGTGTGTGTGTGTGTGTGTGTGTGTGTGTGTGTGTGTGTATATATATATATATATAATGGAATACTATACAGCCATCAAGAGAAAAGAAATCTTGCCGTTTGCAATGACATGGATGGAACTAGAGGGTATTATGCTAAGCGAAATAAGTCAGTCAGAGAAAGACAATTATCACATGATCGCTCTGATATGAAGAATTTGAGAGGCAGGGCAAGGGGTCGTGGGGGGTGGGGAGGAGAAATGAAACAAGATGGGATGGGGAAGGAGACAAACCATAAGAGACTCCTAAACTCACGAAACAAACTAAGGGTTGCTGGGAGGTGGCGGGGGTAGGGTTATGGACATTGGGGAGGGTATGTGCTATGGCAAATGCTGTGAAATGTGTAAGCCTGATGATTCATAGACATGTACCCTGGGGCAAATAATACATTATATGTTAATAAAAAATTAAAAAATTAAAAAAAGAATAAATATAGTTTTTATTTAATAAATAGCATCAGAAAAAAAAATTATCTGTGTACCGACCTGTTAACCTTCAGTGTTCTCTTTAAAGACTCAAGTCTACGATTTTGTTCATTTTTATACCAAATACGGTGTTTAATACCAATGGACTCTCCCTAAATTCAGTACATGATTACGTAAGATATGGATGAATTCAATTTAAAGTCAGAGAATGTGAAACTGGAATAAAGATAACAAAACATATTTATGTCCACAATGCATGAGACAAACGAAAATGGTGAACCTTTCAATAATCCAAATTGGTCCAAGTTCTGCCAAATTCCCTTCCTTCCCACTTTGTCTATATTAGTTTTGGCTCCTATCACTTTACATCAAAATTCTTCCAATACTCTTCTCCCTAACAATGTCTTCATACCCCAAGTTGATGTTTCTGCATATAACATACAATATCTACCTAATAACTTTTCACTATTATCCAAAATGTACCTCTTCTCAGACCAGTTCATTATCACCTTCATGATTTTGCTCATGCACTTGCCTACCTAAAATGTTCCTTCTCTTCATCACTACACCTTCGAATTCTAAATATTTATTGTGTAATAACCAAACTCCCATTTTTGCTATGTTCATAATAATTTCATACATCTCTAAACTTATAGTCACTCCTTGACATTCAACGGGTAAGTTCTAGGAACTCTGAAATAGCCTTCATCATGAGAGCAATAATGTATGTAAAGTGCTTAGTAGATTATATTTAGCATATACTACTAATTATTATCAATATCCTTATTACTGTGCAGACACTCGATGAGCATTGCTCAATAAATTCTAAGGAGAAGGAAACAAAGCCACTCTTGAGATACAATGCTGAGAAGTAGCTGGCCTCACTCACCAGCTAAGCGAAAGGACTCCTGCACATGACCCTCACAGAGCCTATGCTTTAACATAATGCCAGAATAAAATGACAAAATCTCACATGCAATGGGCCATATAAACCCCATTTGAATAGAAAGAATATTGTATCTGTGGTTACCAACTGCACTGCCCTTACAGAAAATTCTCCATCGTCCAGTACTTAATATTCAGTAATCATTCGATGTGGTTTCTATGTCTGTATCCATTGCCCAGGCTAATTGTTTAAGTAAACAATTTGTTACCACATGAAACTTTTGATAACCTTTCTGGTACTCATGGATTCTTAGTGTGGAATGGCAATCAAATCCTAACTTTCCCAAAAGTACACATTAAAGATAAAAGTCTTTTGGTCTTGGAGTATGATAGAACAATTTTGTTTACATATCGCGAATATTAGCAAATTAATTAATTAATTATGAAGTAATTAAATTAATTTAATTATTAATTAATTTGCTAATATTAGCTAATTAGCTAGTTCACAAAATTAGAATTGGAAGAACTCATTAGGAAAAGGAGAAAAGTAAGTAACACAACAAAAGATTACAAAGGCTATGTTAGCCTTCTAAATTAATGAGGCTATGGGGTGAAGGACTTGGAAGAAGGAGAGGGATGGAAGCTGTTGGTAGGAGACTCCTGGAAATACTTCAGGGAGGTGGTACTGGAGGTTCCTTCTAACAAGGCCACCCCACCACACGGGCTCTGGAATCAGCTACTCTGGCTTCTTCAAGGACCTCCAATTATCTGTTCTTTTCCCCCTGCCCTGGACTTAGGTACTATAGTACAATCAGAGTTTGAGGTGGTTAATTAAGACCAACAAGTCAAACTGAAAGTAACAACCAAAACTTTGATTCACTTACTTGTAACAGTGCCAAGCAAGAAGGAACATTTGCTTCCTAATGGTCAACTTTCCCTAGAAGAACAGCATGGGCAAGCATCAGGTAGATGCAGTGCAGGGAAGTGGGAACAGGGCACTGAAACGCAGGGGAGGGGGACTCATCTCACTGCTAAGGAGCCCCAACGAAAGACTCCTGCTTCTTTATAGACCAGTGGACTGTAAGGAGGGAAAAGAGAGAAGGAGTAGGAATGGAGAAAAGTACTGAATCGCAGTGGAGAAAACTGCCACAGATCCTAATAAGGAAGACTCTGGATGGAAGCACCTGGCCTAGAAATAGAAATGCCTGTGGTTGAGTGTGAAAGATCACAGAGAGGACTTTGGCCTGGAGTCGGCTTCCTCAGATACCATCCTCTAACTTCTCTGCTTCCCTAAGTCAAAGTGTTTGAAAAACTATATACACGTTATGTCTCCACATTCCTAGCTCCCATTACATCTCCAAATTACTCTTGCTAAAATCATTAGTATTTTCCCTGTGCTACCCAATCCATTTGATTATCCTTCTCTTTATACACATCTCAGAAGCATTTGTTATTGTCAAACACTCTTTCCTGCATACCCTCTCCTCACCTGTCTTCTGTGACATTACATTATTCAGGCTTTCCACACTTTTTCTCAAAAAATGACTCCTCGAGTCTCCTTTGTAGGTTCATGCTCCTGTCTTCAGACATCAAAGGTTAAAGCTTCTCAAGGCTCATTCTCAGGCCCTGAGCTTGTGTGATACTTTCCTCCTAATCTACCTTGCCCTCATGCACAGCGTTAATATCAATCTATAGGTAAATAATTAAAAAAAAAAGTATAGTCTTCAGAGGCTCCAGATCCACTTTTCCAGTTGTCTATTTGCTATCTCTATGTGGCTGTCTCAAAAATCCAAAACAAAAACTTATACTCGGTGGGTCAAAAACTGAACTCTTAACTTCCTCCTTCAAAGATGGTGCTTTTCAGTATTTCGTGTTTCAGAAAAGAGTCCTATCACTCATCTTGTTGCTTAAGCCAAAAACCTGGGAGTCCACCTCCTTCCTTTCTTCTCTCTGTTCCTACCTGTATAATCTGTCACTAAGTCTTATTTATTCTACCTCTTAAGTAACACTAGACACTATCTGTCTCTACTTACATAAACTAGGGCCATCCTGGTCCAACTACCATCACCTCTGGCTTAGTCTTTTTTTTTTTAAAGATTTTATTTATTTATTAGGAGAGACAGTGAGAGAGAGCATGAGAAGGGAGAAGGTCAGAGTGAGAAGCAGACTCCCCATGGAGCTGGGAGCCCGATGTGGGACTCGATCCCGAGACTCCGGGATCATGACCCGAGCCGAAGTCAGTTGTTTAACCAACAGAGCCACCCAGGCGCCCCACCTCTGGCTTAGTCTTGTCCTCATTCCCTTGTAATTATTTTCCCCACATCCACTGTCATTTCCCTCCTATGCACATACTACAAACATCTAATCATGTAAGAATAGATGACATCATTTCCCTCCCTGAAATTCTTTATTGCTTTTCCACTGAAACCATCAAGATTTGGTCCCCCTGCCTCCATCATTTATTCATTCAAATACTACTGAGTATAATCTTTGGGTCAGATCCTGTGCTGAGTGTCAGGGATTATGAACAGACTGGATTTCAAGGAGCTTATAGACAGGCATGAATCACACACAACTAACACACAAACAATTAAATTTGTAACTATTACGTGAATAACATTTCAAAAGTACTGTGAAGGAATAGTACAAGGACCTATGAGATACAATAAAAGGAATACAAAATCTAGTCAATAAAAATTATAGACATTTTCTCTCATTATATAAGTATTTGCATAATACTCTCAATTTTGCCTCTTAGCCTACAAAGCCTAAAATTTTACTATCTAGGCCTTCACAAAAAATATGCTAACCCCTCAGCTAAATCATTTAAATTCCACTTGTACTCAAGCTGACAGTCCATACGAACTTTTTCACTTTGGGAAATTTAGGGATAGGTAGATAGAGATAAATGGAGATTTCTTGTTTTCTTATTATTTTGATAATTTATGACAATCATTGACAGATTCATTGACAATAGTGACAGTATCTCAGAACTCAAACTGCAAATGACAGACGAATTAAGAAAAGGAAGAAGATGCAACAAAATACAAAGAGCTAAATTACCTGAGAACTTAGTCAACCTTTCCCATCTGCTTTTATTCTACTTTACATATCAAAAAGATAAGAATTTTCTTAATTATGTATAATAAAATCAAATTTGTAACTGTTACAGGAAAATATTTCAAAAGTACTGTGAAAGAACAGTACAAGGACCTATGAGATACAATAAAAGGAATACAAAATCTAGTTTAAAAATCAAGGAATTCTTCATCTTATTTTCACTGCTATACTTACTCACTACACACTTCTTCTTCAGTAGATCTCATGCTTTTCTAAGCTACCCAGAATCTGAATACCCCTCCAAATTAGGTGAGCTTTCACTCCAAAGTAATCCAACATAGGAAGACAAGGATAATTCTAGGAACTTTGGATCAATCAAGAATAAATTAAGGACAAGAATACAAAGATTATTCTAGGTGATAGTGGCAACGATGAACTGCAAGTCAAATGGCAGCAATGTTGGTGTGGCCAGTGCTCATCTATTAACTATACTGACCCCATGATACAGCCATCTTAACTCCTGCTCATTTTCATAACCTGGTTTTTCAGAGTTCCACTTATTACATAAGCTACCCAATAGTCTTGCATAATCTATATTTATTTGTTTACTTTCAGTCTTTTTTAATAGAATCTAGCTGAAAGTGAGGATAGTTTACATGTAGACAGGAAGGAATGGCATGTGTAAGTCCTGCAGGCTTGAAACAGCCCCCATGTAGAAAGATTTTTGTTTTTTCTCGTTCATATAAAGTGAAAATACAAATGAAAATTCTTCTAGGAGTGACTTTATCAAAAATAGTTTTATATTTGACCATATAAAATAAAAAATAACATACTCAATTCATGAGCACTTTCCACCAAATTTGTATTAGTAGTATTTGAAGGCCAGTAGGGTTGCCAACAATTCTCTTGAGCTCAAAGTCCAAATCAGAGGTCAGCAAACTATGGCCCAGGGCCAAATCCAGCCTGCCACCTGTTTTTGTACAGTCCATGAAACTGACTAGTTTTTACATTCTTCAATGGCTGGAAAAAATTAAAATAATATTTTGTGATATGTGAAAATTAATAAAGTCCAAATTTTTTGGTCCGTATATAAAGTTTTGTTGGAATACAGCCACACTCACTTCTCTAAAGTTTTCTCTGCCTGCCTGAGTGCTACAATGGTCAGTTGAATGGTTACAACAGAGATCACATGTAGTACTCTCACTGATCTGGACTGCTGCTCAGCACAAAAACTCAACAGAATTTTTAGGGCTTCATGAATTGTTGTAACATAACATGTAATTTTTGTTTTAATACCAGTATATTCCAAACATATCAAAATAAGAAAAGAAGGGAGAAGAGAACTTCAAATGATATGCTTTTAAGGCACCAGGGAGTGTAGATTATTTTATCAAATTAAATAGCAATACATTGTATTTAATATACAATGACACTATAGCTATGCTTAAAGAATACATGTTGACATTCCCAAACTAAGAAGTCTTCACAACAAACTACAGTCAGGAAACTTATTAAATTTAAAATGGAATATCTCATCACAGCAGAATATCTTCACAAAACTATAAAATGAGTTTGGATGGTATATTTGTCAGCCAATCAATGAAAGCCATTCAATAATGATGAGTTAATTAAATCTCGTTTGACAGCAGAAACCAAAGGAATGTGTCCAGAGAAAACAAACTTGTTAAAGTGATTAGCCTTTCAACATGAACAGTAACTCAAAAAGTTGAGGACATAGGGAGTATCATCAATAGTCTAAGACATGTCAAATAATTTGGGGTGGTTTTCCTTAGCTCTTGATGAATCCACAGATATTAATGACACTGCTTATTTGAGTCAGTGCTCCTCTTATATGAAATAACTGAAGAATTAGCCTCTGTTAATAGTCTATGTAGAATGTGAAAACCATTTCGAAAAAACTGAGTAAACACTAATTCGGTATAACCTGATGTGAAATATACTAAACTATGTTACATATCATGGTGGTTAAAAATATGTATAGGACAGAGAGGCTTAGTTGGACAAATTTATAAAGCTTGTGAAAATAAAAGCATATGTGAAAATTTTAAAGCCTATGGTTATTCACTGCATTATTCATCAGCAAATATTTTGTGAAAATATTTGAATGTGTTGGGGCACCTGGGTGGCTCAGTCGTTAAGCGTCTGCCTTTGGCTCAGGTCATGATCCCAGGGTACTGGGATCGAGCCCCGCATCGGGCTACCTGCTCCACGGGAAGCCTGCTTCTCCCTCTCTCCCTCCTCCTGTTTGTGTACCCTCTCTCACTGTGTCTCTCTGTCAAATAAATAAATAAAATAAAATAAAATTTGAATGTGTCAATGTGCTATAGAAGCAGTCATGTCAACAGCAAACCTCATTTATTCTTGTAGATTTGTCCATCGTCCATTTTGTAAATTTTTTACAAAAACAAAAGCTGAATATCCAGATTGCTATAATACATAGCACTGTGATATCTGAACAGTGGTAAAGTTTTATTATAAGTTTTTGCAAAAAGGGTCAAGACTGAAACTATTCTAAAAGAAAAGAACTGCCCTCAACCATTTTTAGTGAACACTGGACAGCTTTGGAAATTAGATTTAGATGTAGACTTGGTAATGGTACTTAATTAATTCAGCCAAAAATTACAAGGTAAACAGCGCTTACATGTAAAACTTACACTGCAATAAAGTTATTTTGGTCACAACTGATGTTGTTTAGGTCACAAAATAATGTCAACCTGCTTTTTATAGTTCCCATTTTGTCAAAAGTTAAAAACAAGAAGATCTCCATTCCCATACAACTTTCAAGGAGTATATTTTCCAAGTCCAAACTACAATTCCAATAGCATTTTCCAACCTTGAGCAAGTGCAAAGAAAATTTCTGTACTTTCAAACTCATTTAACTGTGCAACTAAGGAACTTCCACTTCAACTGGAAATGATCAAACTGTAATATAATAAACTAAAAGACAAGTATCAAGAAAAGAATAACAATTTTATAAATGCCTTCCAAGCAATAATATGTTCAATTAAAACTATATGCTCATGGATCGTGATCGGTATTTAGCAGTACCTTTCGGCATGAAAAACATTTCAAAGATAAACTATTTAAAATCTCATTACAATCTAGCAATAACAGATGAAACTTTGTAATCAATTTTGATGACAGAGATCACTAACTCTGAACCCCAATTACAATTAAGTGAAATTGCTATCTCTCCCAAAGAATTCCATTTCTCTCATTTACATATTGGTATAACAAAAATTGTGCCAAGTAATGACCTTTGAATTTTGTCAATAAAAATTTAGACATTTTTCTCTCATTATATAAGTATTTGCATAATACCCTCAATTTTGCCTCTTAGCCTACAAAGCCTAAAATTTTACTATGTAGGCCTTCACAAAAAATATGCTAACCCCTCAGCTAAATCATTTAAATTCCACTTGTACTCAAGCTGACAGTCCATACGAACTTTTTCACTTTGGGAAATTTAGGGATAGGTAAAAGAGATAAATGGAGATTTCTTGTTTTCTTATTATTTTGATAATTTATGACAATCATTGACAGATTCATTGACAATAGTGACAGTATCTCAGAACCCAAACTGCAAATGACAGACGAATTAAGAAAAGGAAGAAGATGCAACAAAATACAAAGAAGAGCTAAATTAGAAACCTGAGAACTTAGTCAACCTTTCCCATCTGCTTTTATTTTACTTTACATATCAAAAAGATAAGAATTTTCTTAATTATGTATAATAATCTATTGGCTGAAAAACAGAAGAAAATAGCTACCAAAAACAATAAAATAAAAAATGAAATAACTATAAGACCAATACTAAAAGACAGAAACTGTTGTCTTCCATAACATCAATTCATCTCTTTCTAAAATGAGAGTTTGACAAAGAAGGAGTAACATGAAAAAAGATAAATGTTAATTAGTCCATCTAAAGACTAACCTTGGCATAATCAGAAGGAAACATTCTAGTACACTGGAGAAAATGGCTTTTTCTTCATTAATTAAAGATAATTTAGCATAACGTTGAATAATCAGTTTTATAGGCATTGAATTTTTATAAAACAGGACTATATGAATCGTAAACACATTCTTAGTACTTCAGAATATCCTCCAAGTTATTAACATTAAACATTAAAAAAAATGTTTAAAGTCATGCATTATAAGGATTTATTTATTATAGAGCAAGTAACAGAATTATTAAAAGACGATATAATATTGTTTCAGGTTTCAAATGGGACAACAGTAAAGAAGCATTCTCAATGTTTCAAATGTTATTTTATAGAGTCATAACTATTTAAGACTTTTAACATTTAAATCTGTATGGTGTTATCACTGTGAAAACAGCAACACTATAATTTTTGCAAAGCTATATGAAAACAAAGTAACCAACCAGATATGCTCTTTTCTGCCCAAGACAGTTCTGGCTTATTTTTGACATCCTAGCAGAATTATCAACAGCATCTCCTTTCACTTTTAAAGTGTCAAAGTCAGGACAATATATTAAATGATTGCTCTTTATATAAAGGAATGCCAAGGTTAAACATATCATAAAAGCGTAATACACCAAGTAAACATGGTCCAACCTAACTACCATGTAGAAGAGAGAGATTGAGAGATTGGTGGGGGAACCTGGGATAAGATAGAGTGAAAGATGAAATAAGAAGAAATGGCCCAGCTTTCTTCTCAACTGATTCCATTTTCTCTCTAAGACTATTACCACTGCTTAACTCAAAGATAGTAGGCTTTGGGTAACACTTGCTTAATTTGGTGATACTTGCCAACACAATCATGTCTTTAAAAGACTGGTATTTTTATAGAAGTTCTCAACAAATCGTATCAATATAATACATGTTATGAATGCCTGGAGTTTCCATTATATAAACTAGGTCTTAGCACCAATGTTCATGTTGAAAAGCCATAGTGATAAAATGGGAAATAATTTATTCTTAAATTTCATATTTTATTAAGATTTGTATAGCAGAACAAAATATAACAGTGGATGTACAGAACCTTAATTTTGAATCCTCAAGCAGTAATTAAAAGCTAATTAACATAACTCCACAAGAATATAAATACATGTATGTGTGTAAATAAAGACCTTTTGGGGTCCAAAATGTATATTACTTAGACTGGGGAGATACATGAAGTACTACTTTGAATATTTATATTAAATGGAGCATACAAGTTTTAACTATTAATAAAAACTATCTGGGCAAGTAAAATAAGGTTATAGGTTAATAAATTATATATAAATAATTAACTAAAATTAACATATTAATTTAGATTATTAGAAATATAAACAGAAGCATTATGCCATTTTAGATAAAAAACCTGCACAATGATTTCTTACTAAAATAAGAAAATTAAAAACCATAAGATTATGTTTTCTTTTTTAACTCTGAGTTCTCAAAACCTAGTACTCATGGTTATGTAAGAGAATGTCTTTGTTCTTAGGATATGTGCACTGAAGTATTTATGGGGAACAATGTTTCCAATATACTCTTTGGTTCACAAGAAAAATATATTTATAAATATATGTGTGGACAGAGAGGGAGGGAGAGCTGATAAAACAAATGTGGGGAAATTGTAAACAACTGGTGACTCTGTATAGAGGATACATGGGAGTTTCTAGTACTATTCTTGAAACTTGTCTCCAAGTTGGAAGTTTTATCAAAATAGTTAACAAAGAAAAGTGGCTAATTCTATTAAATTTTGCCAAGTTTCTGTTTTTACTAACTATAATATTTTGTGAGTAATTTTCTACTTTTTGAAAGCCAATAAATTCTTCTCTTTTACCCAATTACTACTATACTTACATTAATCGAATCTAATTCTGTCAAAAACAATAGTAGTTTAAACAAATTTTTTAAAAATGTAAGATTAAAAACTTCTACACAAAGAATAAACTCCAAGAGAAAAGATGCAAATAAAATGACTATCATAATCTTTTGTTTTTTATTTGCAAGTATAAAACTGAAGAAAAACAAAAGCCTGGAACATAGCATCTGTCATATCAGAATATAAAAAGATGATCCTGGCACAAAATGAAAAAGCTCTAATTCATTTGCAAATCAAGCCTGCCGGTTCCATTTCAAGCTGGCGGTAACTGTCAAGAGTTAACAAGATAATCACTTTCAATCCTGCCTTCAATGGTACATTACACTGTTATTCCATTCAATAAGGCCGTTCTTTGGGGCACTAGATGAATGGTTTTCATTTCTAACTCACACAAAAAGTTGTGCGGGGAAAAATCCACGGGGCTTAAGAAAGAAATCCCTTTATGGGCATTTATCTGCCGGTACTTGCTTTTAGGCAAAATGAGATATTTTGAAACATCAGTGTCCATTCACTTCCTCTATTCCTTTAGGCCCTTAATCCGTTAAAAAAAAAATTGGCATATGAGAAAAGTGCAAAACCAGTTTCATTTTCTAAATTATCAATGCACACTAAACAAAAATTCTCTTAAAAATTATTCTATCCAAATATAATGTTATTCCACACAGAAGACTAATGTTAACCAATCTTCTTATCTCATGATAACTCGTGTGACTTTCTTAGATTACTCACCTACATTTTAGGTGAAATGTAGGTGTTTAAAATTTCATATTTTCTTTCTGCTGTACCTATAGTGACATGCATGCCTAAAAAGGATAATTTTTTAAAACCTTTCCAGATCATTCCCAATTGAATAAAAATTAGTTTTACCTAAGTGTATCCTTACAATGTATTAACCAAACAACTATAAAAGTTTTATTATTTCATAGTTTAACTTAGTTTTACAAATGTAGCAAAGGTATCTCTTGTTTTTACAACAATATAAAACTGTATTAAAATATATACGCCTATATATATTTTGCTTCCAATCTAAAAAGAACCCAAAAGTACAAGGGTTTAAATGTATCTACTACTAACAATTAGGTCATCTCCAAACTGTAGTTTGAGAGTAAAAGAACATTAAAATCTCTTCCCTGACTCCTTAGGCTGCCCTATATCCATCAATTTCTCCCAATGTCAAAGTGTAAGTTTACAAGAACCATCTGTGTATGAATTACAACCTATTATTCAGGTCTACTTAGCAATAGCAACAATAATCTTTCCCTACCTACACCCTCAATTCAGAAAATAGTATTGCTGTATATTTCTATGTAAATCACAATCTCCAGCCAAGACTTTTAATCCTTTTATAATCCCTAATTATCTGAGGTAAACTTGGATTTTTAAAACTCATATGTCTAACAAATGTTTCAAGTCTTTCTAAAATCATTACTTAAAAAAATATTTATATTGTATCCAAAGGCCTTAAGAAGTTAGAATATTCATGTTTGTGACTGCAAAGACTATACACTTGAATTTTTAAATTCAGAAGACTTCATGAATTCATACAACACATGAGGATAATCCTTTTATACCAAGGGAAAAAGAAGTCTTCTAACTAGGTACCTTTTCTGCAGCAGCACAAGTTCATCCAATTTTTCTAAGCTCTGGTCTGACTAGTCACTTGACCTCAAAGAGGAGCAAACTATCCCTAGGCTTTAAATAAAAAGTAAAGTAAAATAATACATGGGAAAGTAATTCAGAAAGTTTTATATTATCCAATAGGCTTGGTCATGAATATTTAAATTTTAAAACGGAATCTAAATTCAAATTTACCACTATGAAAATTATAATGAATCTGTATATTTTTAAAAGTCCTTAATAAAATTTGAGCTATATTAGAAAGCTTGAAAATTTAAACCATAAATGGCTTGTGTTAAGTCCAATTTACAACAAAAGTTTACAAGGTATTAGCAAAAGACAAATTGAGCAAATTTTGTTGTTTCAAATTTTAAAACCTTGGCAACAGATGTGTTAAATGCACCAAGTCAATAATGAGTATTAAGGTATGATTAATAAATTATGACTGAAATGCATGATTACCATGTGTAATTTATTTATTTATTTTTTTATTTATCTATTTGTCAGAGAGAGAGAGGGAGAGAGAGCACAAACAGGCAGAGTGGCAGGCAGAGGAGAAGCAGGCTCCCTGTTGAGCAAGGAACCCGATGTGGGACTCAATCCCAGGACCCTGGGATCATGACCCGAGCCAAAGGCAGCAGCCCAACCAACTGAGCCACCCAGGCGTCCCACCATGTGTAATTTAAAACCAACTGGTAACAACACTAGAAATTCCTAAAGAACTCTACAAACACAAAGCTATCTGCAGAACACAATTCTTCTTAGACCCTACCATTGTGAGTCAGTCCTTATAGAGTGAGGATACCATGGTCACCCTATCATTGGGGTACCCTAACCTTTTGTTGGGTTCCAGGATCACAGTTAACTCAGGAGGTAGAAATGTTTAATTTTTAAGCTTCAAGCTGCCCCATTACAGCTCTTTCCCTCATTAGGATCCCTGGAATTAGTTATAAACAAAAACACCAGCAAAGACAGCAGGAGTATGAAGCATCTCTTATACATCAACCACTAGAACAGTGAAGAGTGTCTGAGGAACAGCACAATGATAACATAAAAGCTTTACGGAGAGTCACACTGCATCCAACAAGTAACCTGGTGTCCTGAATTATGTATGCAGTGCCGTCTTACTAACACCTGACAATATAATTCTGGTTTGCACAAATACAATTCTTAAATTATAAGAATACCTATTTGCAAAGAGGACCTTTAGTGATGAAACAAGATAGCCCAGGCCCTCTACAATCTTTGTAGATCTTCTAACAAATGTGTTTCTAACAAATGTAAACTTTATTATCTCAAGTGAATAAAAATGTAATAAAATATTCAAATTACTATTACCATATAATATAGACAATTTTTTATGTTGGCAAATATCTCTCTGAATTTCTGAATATATAGTAATAATTTATATTCCAAATAATTCTTTTATTTTCCTCAGTTAAAAGGTTCATCAAACAAATATTGTGAAAACGTCTTTGCTACCTAAAGCAATCTACACATTTAATGCAATCCCTATCAGAATACCATCAACATTTTTCAAAGAAATGGAACAAATAATCCTAAAATTTATATGGAACCAGAAAAGACCCCAAATAGCCAGAGGAATGTTGAAAAAGAAAAGCAAAGCTGGTGACATCACAATTCTGGACTTCAAGTTCTATTACAAAGCTGTAATCATCAAGACAGTGTGGTAGTGGTACAAAAACAGACACATAGATCAATGGAACAAAATAGAGAGCCCAGAAATGGACCCCCAACTCTATGGTCAACTAATCTTCGACAAGGCAGGAAAGAATATTCAATGGAAAAAAAAAAGTCTCTTCAACAAATGGTGTTGGGAAAATTGGAAGAAGAATGAAACTGGATCATTTCCCTATATAATGCACAAAAACAGACTCAAAATAGATGAAAAAAGACCTCAGTGTGAAACAGGAATCCATCATAATACTTGAGGAGAACACAGGCAGCAATCTCTTCCACCTCAGCCTCAGCAACTTCTTCCCAGAAAACATTGCCAAAGGCAAGGGAAGCAAGAGCAAAAAACGAACTATTGGGACTTCATCAAGATAAAAAGCTTTTGAACAGCAAAAGAAATAGTCAACAAACTGAAAGACAACTGACAGTATGGCAGAAGATATTTGTAAATGACATATCAGATAAAGGGTTAGTATCCAGAAATCTATAAAGAACTTATCAAACTCTACACCCAAAGAACAAATACTCCGATCAAGAAATGAGCAGAAGACCTGAACAGACATTTCTGCAAAGAAGATATTCAAACGGCCAACGGACACATGAAAAAGTACTCAACATCACTTGGCATCAGAGAAATACAAATCAAAACCACAGAGAGATACCACCTCACACCAATCAGAATGGCTAAAATTAACCAGTCAGGAAAGGATAGGTGTTGGTGAGGATGCGGAGAAAGGGGAACCCTCCTACACTGTTGGTGGGAATGCAAGCTGGTGCAGCCATTCTGGAAAACAGTATGGAGGTTCCTGAAAAAGTTAAAAATAGAGCTACCCTATGACCCAGCAATTGCACTACTGTGTATTTACCCCAAAGATACAAATGTAGTGATTCAAAACGGCATGTGCACCCCATTGTTTATAGCAGCAATGTCCACAATAGCCAAACTATGGAACTATGGAAAGAGCACACATGTCCATCAACAGATGAATGCATAAAGAAGATGTGGTGTGTATATATATATACACACATACATATGTATATATATATAACACAATCTACAATATAATATATGAATATAATATATAACATTATTACATATTATATATGAGTAATTATATAATATATTAATATTATTCATATATTATATATAAATAATATATATTATATATTGTTATATTATAATAAATTGTATAAATTATAATACAATATATTATATATTATATAATATATATTATACATATATAATATATATTGATATACACAAACACACACACACACACAATGGAATACTATGCAGACATGAAAGAAAAATGAAATCTTGCCATTTGCAACGACATGTATAGAACTAGAGGGTATTATGCTAAGCAAAATAAGTCAATCAGAGAGGGACAATTATCATATGATCTTATTGATTTGAGGAATTTGAGAAACAAGACAGAGGATCACAGGGGATAGGAGGGAAAAATGAAACAAGATGAAACCAGAGAGGGAGACAAACCTTAGGAGACTCTTGGTCTCAGGAAACAAATTGAGGGTTGCTGGAGCGGAAGGGTTGGGAAAGATGGGGTGGCAGGGTGATGGACGTTGGGGAGGTTATGTGCTATGGTGAGTGCTATGAATTGTATAAGACTGATAAATCACAGACCTGTAGCCTGAAATAAATAATACATTATATGTTAATAAAAAAAAGTTCTTCATAAATTGCATTAAAACTCAACAAATGTGTTCTTATGCCATTGTTATTTTTGTTTTGAAATCTTCAAAGTATCCAAAGAAATAAATAAGGTATTTCACGGAGATAACTCCTTAAAAATTAGTAAAAAAAAAAACCAAACCAAAACAAACAAACAAAAAAACCAAAAACTCTTTACTGAAAATATTAGAAAGCATGGTAGTTGGGAAAAATAAATTTCATTATCAAATGAATAAGAAAAAAGGTAGAGAAATTTAATAAGCATGTATAATTAAGATTTTAAATGCCTCAAAGTTTGAGAATATAATAAAACTTCATTCAAGATGATTCTTGTTTATCACACATGGTAAGCTAATGTTAATTGTATTAGTTTATCTCAACTACAGTAAGATAAAATAATGAAATAATTTTCTAAATATCATTTGATAATGTATTTGAATATTTTAAACATATCTAAAACATCTGAAATTAATATCCATAATTCATAAAGATCTCCCCCCAAATTAGTTATATTTAAAAAAGCAAATAACACAAACAGAATAATAAACAATGGAAGCTAAATGGCAATTCATCAAGAAAATATAAGTGATCAATGAGTATAAAAAGATGTTCAACCCCAACAATATCTAAGAAATACAGATCAACCTAATAAAAATATCTTTTTTTTTTTTTTTGGCCTAGTGGAGTTACAAATCTTTCTTTAAGATTATACCTTCTTCTCCAATTCACCCTTCCTTTCCTTTTCCAAATGTGGACTCTGAGAAACAAACTGAGGGTTTTGGAGGGGAGGGGAGTGGGAGGTTGGGTGAGCCTGGTGGTGGGTACCAAGGAGGGCATGTATTGCATGGAGCACTGGGTGTGGTGCGTGAACAATGAATCTTGGAACACCGAAAAAATAAAATAAAAATAAATAAATAAATAGCAGGTTCCTATAAAAAAAAAGATTATACCTTCTTTGTAGGTGGTTGTGGGTCAATGAACAGTCTCATGCAGAGCTACTGATATATAAATAACAAAACCCTTTATAGGATGCAGTTAAGAAACATATACTCTTAGGCCAAACAATCTACTTCTAGAATCTAAAGTAAGTCAACAGAGATATAAAATAATTTTGAACAAAGTTTTATACTATGCCGTTAGTTACATAATGGAATCCTGGTTAAGTCTGAGCTAAGGACAGGATATGTTAAAGACTAAACATCGAGGACTAGGTAAAGAGAAAATAGAGTATATTCTTATAAGGGAATAAGATGTTCTACAGTCACTAAAAATAGCATTTAGGAAAATGATCACAATATCTTTAAAAGAGTATGTCAACAGTATATATAGTAAGAAGTCAACTGTGTAAAAACACAAACAGTGACAAAAAGAGTATGATGTTACTAAAACATAAATAAGTTTATTGTGAGGGGTGAAGTTATGGGCAACTTTTATTACCTTTTATTTTTTGTTCTATTCTATAATTCTCAAATTATTTTATAATGAACATACATTACTTTTATATTCAGGAAAAGTCTTTAAAAGTTTCTACTTTACAAGAATAAAATCTCTGCAATCAAAAAATCCTAACTAGAAAAATTAATTCTCTAATATCCCAGATAGCAAAACTTTTATTGTAACCTTTCCAAATTTATGTACACTGACATCAGCACAGAAATCTACGCATAAAAACTACTGAAACATTTATCAAATAAGTCTCTTAGGGATGGAAAAGTAAAGTGATCCTCAGCCAAAATTTTGATCCCATCATTTCTAAAGGTATTAATTCATTATTTTGACTGAAAGATAAATGCTTCTGAGGCTATATTTTTAATTTTTAAAACAAAAGATAAAAATCTAATATGATTGGGCGCCTGGGTGGCTCAGTTGGTTGGGTGACTGCCTTCGGCTCAGGTCATGATCCCGGAGTTCCGGGATCGAGTCCCATATCGGACTCCCGGCTCTGCGGGAAGTCTGCTTCTCCCTCTGACCTTCTCCCCTCTCGTTCTCAGTCTCTCTCTCTAATAAATAAATAAAAAAAAATCTTAAAAAAAAATCTAATATGATTAATAAATGTTCCTTCAAGAATTTCATGCATTTTTAAACTATTAGCAATAGACATATAAATGAAAATTTTAGTATAAAAACTCTCAAGTCACAGCATCTTTATATTAGAGGTTTTGTGTTAATGCAATTTTAAGACTAAAGTTACCAGTGATTCTAATTATAGTAAAGGAATGAATGATGGAAGAAAACTTCCAACATATAAAAATTATAAAGACTGAATAACATAGTAAAGAATCTATTTAAAAACACTGGACAAAATCCAAAAAGCCACCAAGAATAGTTTAATCCCCAAAATCACTTAGAAATGAAAAGAATTGCCATTTTGTGCCTATCTGGTTTAAGGGCACTCCCTAACCATCATATCTGTGGCTATAGAAACACAACAGCAGAAAACCACCACCTTGACAGCCCATGGTACGAGGATCAGAATTCAGGACTGAAAGGGCACAGAAAATTTAAAGGGAGAAAAGCTATCAGCAAGAGAATCACAGAAAGAATATGACCGAAACCTGAATATAATTTGTGCCAAGTCCCTAGCCAATAACTAAACTATACATACTTCGAGGAAATTCTCAGGGAATTCAGCAAAAAAGTAGGCAGAGATCAGAGAAAAATGTATACACTCGATGCTTTTTGAAACTGAGCGCATCCCCCATACATGTGTGCTGTGGACTGAATGTTTGTGCTCTCCAAAATTCGTATGTTCAAACCCTAAACCCAGTGTGACTGCATTTGGAGGTGGGGAACTCCGGGAGAGGTAAGTAGGTTTAGATGAGGTCACAAGAGTAGATTCCCCAGGATTTATTAGTGCCCTTAGAGAACAGAGTCCTCCCTGTTTTCACCATATGAGGATACAGGAAGGTGGCCATCTGCAAACCAGGAAAAAGGCCCTCCCTCCATAACAACCATGTTGGTACCTTGATCTCATATTTCCTAGCCTCTACAACTATAAGAAATAAATGTTTGATTTTAAACCCATCTAGTCAGTGGAATTTTGTTATATCAGCTGGAACTAACTAAGACTAAGACTAACTGTATCTCTGGTAGCAGAAAATTGATGTAAAATGGACTTGAAGTGTCTAAGTATAAATTGTAAAAGTGGTAGAGCAGCTAAAAATTAGGGAATCATCTACAGAAGAAAAGCACAGTGAGCTCTACCTCAACCTAAATTCTTGGCTGGCAACCAAGGAGCAAAATAGGAACAGAACAGACCACTCCAAGGAACCAGTCTCAAAAAGCAGCAGTGAGAAACCAAAACAGTGTATAGAGGTATCAGATACTGCTACAAGCAATGCAAGTAAGTCTGCAGTCTATGATGAGAAAAGGACAAAAACAAAACAACAGGAAATAAAGCAATACTCTCCAAAAGAACACAACTGAATTTAGAGTGGTTAAAATGTTCAATTTTTAAGTAAAAAATACTATATGTGCAAATAAACAATAAAGTGTGGACCACATATGAAAAAAAGTGAACAGAAACTATGAGTAAACCAGATATTAGTTTTAACAGGCAGAGGTTTCTTGATAGCCATCACAAATTGTTCAAATATTGAAAAAAAAATACTGTTTGAATGAACAGATAGGAAATCACAGTAGAGGTATGGAAACTATTTTTTTAAATAAAATTCTAAAGGTTAAAATAAAATATTGAAATAAAAAAATTACTAAATGGGATCAAAATAAGAGAGAAAACAGCAAAACAGATTAGTGAACTTAAAGATACATGAATATAAAGTTATCCAATCTAGAGTAGAAGGAGAAAAAAAAATAAGGAAAAAAAGCAGGACCTCAAGAGATCTATGAGACAATAGCAAGTGGTCCAGTATGTGAGTAAGTGGATACCAGGAGGAAAAGAAGAAATGAACAATATTTTTAAAAAATATTTTTCCCAATTTGGTTGAAAACATTGATTTACATAGGCAAAAAGCTCCCTGAACAACAAGTGAAATAAACATAAAGAAAACCACCCCCACATGCATGACAAATAACTGCTAAAAGCCAAAGATAAAGAGAAAACAGTAAAGAGGCCATAGAACAAAAATAAATTATATAAAGGAACGATTATAAGGTTATGGCTAACTTTACATAAAAAACTATGAAAGCCAGAAGACACTGGAACAACATCTGAATAAAAGAAAAACTTGTCAGCCAAGACCTGTATACAGAGGAAAACTATCATTCAAAATTAATGATGAAATAAAAATACTATTGCTTGGAATAAGTTAAAGTAGAATAGAATAAGTTAAAGATGTGCTTTAATGGGACAAGTTAAAGATACAATCTCTAGTGTAACAACTAAAAATAATACAAGGAAATACAGTTTTCAAAACAATAGGTATTTAAATTAAATACTAAAAATCATTTGAGTAACAAGAAAAAAGGTAAAGAAACTAACTCGAGAAGACAGATACACCCCTGTGTTTACTGATGCATTTACAACAGCCAAAATATGGAAGCAACCTAAATGTTCATCAATAAATGAATGGATAAAGACGTGATATGTGTGTGCGTGTGTGTGTGTATACATACATACAAGAGAATATTAAAGAGCCATAAAAAGGAATAAGATCTTGCTATTTGCAATAACATGGGTGGACCTAGAGAGTATAATGCTAAGTGAAATAAGTAAGACAGAGAGAGACAAATACCATATGATTTCATCCATATATAGAATTTAAGAAACAAAACAAATGAACAAAGAAAAAAAGAGACAAACCAAAGAACAGATTCTTAAATAAAGAGAATAAACTGGTGGTTGCCAGAGGGGAGGTAGGTGTGGGAATGAGAAGAAAAGAAGGAAAAAAAAGAAAAAGAAACAGAAAAAAATTTATGTCTTAATTAAAACAAATCTAAGGAAAATGAGAGATAATATACAACCATATCAAAAATTACATTAGGTACCTATACCTAAAGGAGCTGGAGAAAGAACAGCAAATAAAGCAGCAAATAAACCCAGCAGGAGAAGAGAAATAATAAAATCAGGGCAGAAATCAATGAAATAGAAACCAAAAAGACAGTAGAACAGTAGAACAGATCAATGAAACTAGGAGTTGGTTCTTTGAAAAAATTAATTAGGTAAAAATGGATTAAACCATTCAATTAAAAGGCACAATCAGAATGTATTTAAAAAAAAAGACCCAGATATAGAGTGTCTAAAAGAACTCCAAATTTAATATAAGGAACAGAGACTGAATGGAAAAACTAGAAAAAAGATGTACTATGTAACTTGTAAGAATAAAAAAGCTAGATAGATAGGTTAATATTATTCAAAACAGACTTCAAGGAAACAAGCATTACTACAGATGAAAAAAGAACAGATCATAATGATAAAAGGTTAGTACAGGAAAATACTATAACAATTACAAATGCATATATGCCTCAATAACAATTACAAATGCATATATGCCTCATAACAGAGTTTTTTAAAGTATCAAATAAAAGGAAGTAGAACTAAAAGTAGAAAGACAGAGGTGCTTGGGTGGCTCAGTCGGTTAAGCATCTGCCTTCCACTCAAGTCATAATCCCAGGATCCTGGAATCGAGCCCCATATCAGGCTCCTCCTCAGTGGGGAGCCTGCTTCTCCCTCTCCCTCTGCCTTTAGCTTCCCCTGCTTGTGCTCTCTCTGTGTCAAATAAATAAATAAAATCTTTAAAAAAAAAAAAGTAGAAAGAATATATTCAGAATCTTCAGTGGAGAACCTGACATATGTCAATTTAACAAGGAAAAAAATTAATACTCAAGACAGAAGACCTGAACAACAGTGAAACCTCCTTAATCCAACTGATACTTATATAACACTACACTCAACAACAACAATATACGCATTGTTATCTGATCAATTATAGGACAATAAAAAAAAACTCAAAAGATTCAAAAGACTGAGCCTTATGAAGTATATTTTCAGAATACAACAAAATTAAATTAAAATTCATCAAAAATCTATAAAAGATCAAAATATTTAATTTAAAACAGTGCTAACAGAAAATTTATAGCCTCAAATATTTTTTATTAGAAAAAGATATCTAGTTTTAGTGGTCAAAATTTCCTCCTTAAGCTAAAAAAATAAGATCAAACTAAATCTAAAGTGAATAGAAAGCAGAAGAAAAAAAATGAGAGCTATAATGAAATAGAAAACAAATGAACTACAGAGAAATGAGCTTCTGTGTTTTTCAAAGAACAAAAGCTATAAATTTTGATAAATCAACTGTGAAAATCATTTCCTTAATGGCACAGCAATCATACCATGATGCTTAGATTATATATATATATTATATATTGGTAATATATAGAGATTAATAAACAGAATGCAGAGACCAGAAAAGGATTCACATATAGAAAAGTGGATTTTTGCTACAGTATCAAAGTATTAGTGGCATTCAATCAAGAAAGAAGGTCTCATACATGAAAAAATGCTCAACATCACTCATCATCATGGAAACACAAATCAATGAGAGGGGTGCCTGGGTAGCTCAGTGGGTTAAAGCCCCTCCTTCAGCTCAGGTCATGATCTCAGGGTCCTAGGATCGAGCCCCACATGAGGCTCTCTGCTCAGCAGGAAGCCTGCTTCCCGCTCTCTCTCTCTGCCTCTCTGCCTACCTGTGATCTCTCTCTCTGTCAAATAAATAAATAAATAAAATCTTTTTTTAAAAAAGTTAAAAAAAAACCCACAATGAGATACCACCTCACACCTGTCAGAATGGTTGAAACTAACAACTCAGGAAATGACAGATATTGGTTACAAAGAAAGGGAAACCCTCTTGCTCTGTTGGGAATGCAAACTGGTACCGGCACTCTGAAAACAGTATGGAGTGTCGTCATAAAGTTAAAAATAAAACTACCCTACGACGCAGCTATTACACTTCCACATATTCATCCAAAGTATACAAAAACAGCGGAATGTCTGGGTGGCTCAGTTGGTTGAGCGTCTGCTTTTGGTTCACATCATGGTCCTGGAGTCCTGGGATCAAGTCCTGCATCGGGCTCCCTGCTTGGCAGGGTGTCCGCTTCTTGCTCTGCCTGCTGTGTGCTCTCTCTCTCTCTCTCTCTTTCTCTCTCTCCTTCTGACAAATAAGTAAAATCTTAAAAAAAGCAAAACACAAAAACCAACAAAAAACCAAAGTATACAAAAATACTGATTTGTAGGAACACATGCACCCCAATGTTTGTAGCAGCACTATCAACAATAGCCAAATTATAGAAAGAGCCAAATATCCATCAACTGATGAATGTTTAAGAAGATGTGGTGTGTGTGTGTGTGTGTGTGTGTGTGTGTAAAATAGATAATGGATTATTACTCAGCTATCAAAAAGAAGGAAATCTTGCTATTTGCAATGATTTGGATGGAACAGAGTATATTATACTAAGTGAAATAAGTCCATCAGAGAAAGACAAATACCATATGATTACATTTGTATATTTAAGAAACAAAACAGATGAACATAGGGGAAGGGAAAGGAAAAGAAAATAATATAAAAACAGAGAGGGAGGCAAACCATAAGAGACTCTTGACTATAAAGAACAAAACTGACGGTTGCTGGAGGGGATGGGTTAACTGGTGATGGGTATTAAGGAGGGCATTTGTTGTGATGACCACTGGGTGTTATATGTAAGTGATGAATCACCAAATGTAAGTGATGAATCACCAAATTCTACTCTGAAACTAATACTACATTATATGTTAACTAACTTGAATTTAAATAAAATCCTGTAAGGAGAATTAAATAAACAAATAAATAAATAAATAAATAAATAGGAAGGAAAGAAGGAAGAGGGTCCTGGAGTAATTGGCTATCTGTATGGGAAGATCCCCCTACCCCCAAAGGAACATCAAGCCTACCTCACTTAATAAGTCAAAATAAATCATGGATATAAATGTAAAAATTAAGCCTATAAAAAACTACTAGAAGAAAATCTTTGTGACCTTGAGGTAGACAAATTTTAAGCAAACATCAAGATAAAAAATAAATTGGACTTTTACTCATGAAAAAACAGTTAAGATTAGAATAAAATTTAAAATGGGCTAAAGATTCTAAGACTATAAGGGGACATTCTCTATGCTTCCCCCTGAAACAATCACAAAACAAAATGCTAAAACAACAACAACAAAACCAAAGTGTTTTTTAAAAATGGTTTACAAGACAGTGGACATCAAGCAATAGAGAACAGCGACTCTTGAGTGACATGACACAAATGAATGGAGGCTTATCACTGTAGAGGGAGGGAGAACCCAGGTGCAGCCTGGCAACATCCTTTTGAGAAGTCAGAGCTGAGATTCCATGGGGACTAAGGCAACTAGAATTCACAGGACAAAATACAAGAGAGGAGACAGTAGCACAGAGACAGAACTGTGAAAATCTATTGAGAATCCCCTTTGTATAGGCAGCAAAGTACCAAATAGTGCATGCCTATAAAGAAAGTACATAAGGCAAAAGAAAATACCATCCCAAAGAACTGGAGATCAGAACCTGGTGCTCACACAAAATGGGAAAGAATGCTGTTCCAACAAGCCAGACAGGGAAAACTTATAACTCATAGGTATTTGTTAGAATGTTCATGAAGTTCATACTTGAGTTGTGAGAATAGTTAGCACTAGACTGAATACTGCTCCAGATCCACCTAACGTAATATGAGAGCAACACCTAAGAGGACCAAATTGTCTCCAAGGAACTTAACTGCAACTCAGATTAAAGCTTAAAAATATTTACAGAATTGCACAAATATCCAGAAAAATACAGTATTATGGTTGGAAATTTCAATTTCTTTCTCTTAATCTATGATAATGCAAGTATAGAGAAAATCAGCAAGGACATAGTAGAGGTGACTACATTATCAACCAACTTGACCCAATTAACATTTACAGAACACCTCGTAGAAGAAAAAGCAAAATACATGGTTTTCAAAATATTCATTAAAATAGCACATATTCTGAGCCATAAAACATCTCAATAAATTCAAAAGCATTCAATCATAAAAGTATGTTCTTTGGAACAATGAGAGTAAATTAGAAATGACTTATAAGAAGACATCTAGAAAATCCCAAAATACTTGAAAAATAAATACCACCATTTTAAATAACCCCAAAGAATAAACCAAAGTGAAGTTAGAAATTATCTGAACTGAATGAAAATGAAAACACAACATATCAGAACCTGTGGATGCTCCCAAAGAAGATACATAGCACTAAGTGCTTATATGAGAAAAAAATGAAGGCTCTCAAAGCAATGACCTCAGTTTATACCTGAAAAAACTTAAAAAAAAAAAAACTGAGCAAATTAAACCCAACCTAAGCAGGAAAAGAAAGGAAATAATATAGTTCAATGTGGAAAGCAATAAAATAGAAAAGAGAAAAAGTATAGAGGAAATTAATGAACCTAAGAGCTGGTTCTTTGAGAAAAATCAATAAAATTGATAAAGCTCTAGCCAGACTGATGAGAAAAAAAAGAAGAAACAAATTATCAACATCAGGAATAAAAGAAGTATCATCAGTATAGATTCTACAGATACTAAAAGGGTAAAAAGGGAATATGAACAGCTTTATGCCTATGCATTAAATACCTTAGGTGAAATGAACTAATTCCTCGAAAGACAAAACTACCAAAGCTCACTCAAGAAGCAGCAGATAACCTGAATAACAGTATTTCTCTAATTTGTTTACTCATTTCTCCATTAAAGAAATTTAATTTTTAGTTAAAAACCTTTCTGTAAAGAAAAATCCAGGCTAAATTGTTTCACTCGTGAATTTTATCAAACATTTAAGAAAGAAATATCAATTCTAAATAAACTCTTCCACAGAATTAAGAAATACTTCCCAACTAACTCTCTGAGGCCAGCATTACCCTGATAGAAAATATAGTCAAGGATATTATAAGAAAATAAAATTGCGGATCAATATTCCTCAAAAAAAACAAATGTAAAAATTCTAAATATAATTTTAGCAAATTAAATACAAAAATATATAAAAAGGATAACAGACCATGACCAACTGCAGTTTTCTACAAGAAATGTAAGAGCAGTTTACATTTGAAAATCAGTGTAAGTCACCACATTAACAATTAAGAAAAAAGATCATCTCAATAGTGAAAAGGCACTTTACAAAATCCAACATCTATTTCTAAAAAAAAAATGTCAGCAAACTAGGACTACAAGAGTGTTTCCTCAAGACAAGAGGCATTTACCAAAATCCAGCAGCTAACATCACACATAATGGTGAAAAGACTAAATACTACCTGACTAATAGGAACAAGACAAGGACATCCAAAGTTTCCACTTGTATTCAATGTTGTATTTGATGCACTAGTCTGAGCAGTCAGGGAAGAAAAAGAAGTAAAAGACATCCAGATTGGAAAGAAGTAAAACTGCTGTCATTATAAACAGCATGATCATATTTGCAGAAAATCTTATGGAGTCTACAAAAAAGCAACTAGAGTGGTAAGTTGAGTTCAACGAGCTTCCAGGATACAAGATCAATATACAAAATTCAAGTGTATATCCATGTATTAGTAATGAATGATCAGAAATTAAAATTTTTTAAATATTACATATATATGTCATTTGCAGTGTCATCACAAATATAAAATACTTCAGGATAAATGCGAAAAAAGAAAATGTCAGAGACCTCTAAACTGTAAGCTACAAAACACTGTTGAGAAAAATCATATAAAACCTCAATATACGAAAAAAATGTACCTTGTTAATGGATCAGAAGACTCAGTATTATTAAGATGTTAATTCTCCTCAAATAGATCTATAGATTCAATGCAATCCCAATCAAAATATAAGCAAGGTATTTTGTAAAAACTGACAAAATGATTACAAAATTCATATGGTAACAGGGGCCCCCGGGCGGCTCAGTGGGTTAAGCATCAGGTCATGATCCTGGGGTCCTGGGAATCCAGCCCCACATTGGGCTCCCTGCTCAGTAGGGAGTCTGCTTCTCCCCCTCCCTCTGCCGCTCTCCCCCTGCTTGTGCTCTGTCAAATAAATAAACTCTTTAAAAAAATTCATACGGTAATGGAAAGGACTTAAGATAGCAAAAACAACTCTGAGAAAAGAATAAAGTGTGAACACTATGACTACACGATTCCAAGTTTTATAAATAATCAAAACAGTGTGGTACTGGCATCAAGAAAGACATGCACTTCAGTGGAACAAACAGAATGTCCAGAAATAGACCTACATATTTATGAACAACAGATTTTACTGCAAAAATACAAAGGCAATCCAACAAAGAAGAGGTGATCTGGTCAAAAAAATATGCTGGCAATATTAAATTTTCAAGATGCAAAAAGAAAAAATGAACTTTGATCTGTATCTGATGTTATACTCAAAATTTATCTCAAAATAGATCGTAAACCTAAATGTAAAACCTGAAACTGTAAAACTGGTAGAAGAAAACAGAAAGTCTTTGTGGGCTTTGGTTAGGAAAAGATCTCCTAGACTAACAACAAAAGCATGTTTATAAAACAATAAATTAATAAACAGTATTTCACCAAAGTTAAAAACTTCTGGCAGTGCTTGGGTGGTGCAGTTGGTTAAGCATCTGACTCTAGGTTTTGGAGCTCAAGTCATGATCTCAGGGTCATGAAATTAAGTCCCGCCTGGGGCTCCACACTCAGTGCAGAGTTGGCTTAAGACTCTCTCTTCCTCTCTCTCTGCCCCTCCCCTCCACACTCTCTCTCTAAAATAAATAAATAAAATATTTAAAAAAAATATTAAAGGCTTCTGTCTTCAAAGGGATTCCTAGTGGAGTGCCTGGGTGGCTCAGTCAGTTAAGCATCTGGTGTCAGCTCAGGTCATGATCCCAGGGTCGTGGGATTGAGCCCTACATCAGGCTCCCTGCTCAGCGGAGAGCCTACTACACCTTCTCCCTCTGCCTGACACTCCCCCTGCTTGTGCTCTCTCTACATGTGTTAAATAAATAAACAAAATCTTAAAAAAAAAAAAAAGATATTCCTAGTGAATGAAAGAAAAGCTACAGCATATACCTGATACAGTACCTGAATCTAGAATATATAAAGAACTCTCCAAACTTAATAATAAGGAAACAACCCAACACAAAAATAAGCAAAAGATGTACACAGATACTTCACTAAGAAATATATATAGGTGGCAAATAAGAACATTGAAAACATTCTCAACACTATCAGTTGTCAGAGAAATGTAAATTAAAGCCATAATAAGCCACTTCACACCTATTAGAATGTCTAAAATAAAAGACTAACCCTACATGTGGTATTGATGAGGAATAACTGGCACACTCGTGCACTGCTGGCAAGACTGCATAATGGTACAACCACACTGGACAACAGACTGGCAATTAAGTTAAGCATAAACCTACCATATGATCCAGCCCTTGTACTGACAGAAAGAAAGAATGTCCATACATGTACACAAATTTTCATAGCAGCTTGTTTGGTAATAGCCAAAACTTGAAAACAACACAAATTCCCATCAACAGGTAACTGGGAAAACAAACTGTTTCATACACACACAATGGCATACTATTTAGCAATAAAGAAAAATACATGCAGGGCGCCTAGGTGGCTCAGTGGGTTAAAGCCTCTGCCTTTAGCTCAGGTCATGATCTCGGGGTCCTGGGATCGAGCCCGGCATCGGGCTCTCTGCTTGGCAGGGAGACTGCTTCCCCCTCTTTTTCTGGCTGCCTCTCTGCCTACTTGTGATCTCTCTCTCTCTGTCAAATAAATAAATTTAAAAAATTAAAAAAAAAACCAGTAATATCAATTGTTGGCAAGTATCTGGAGAAACTTGAAATCTCGTATACCAGTCATGTAAATGTAAAATAATACAACCCCTTCAGAAAACCATTTAGCAGCTTCTTACAAGTTAAACCTAAATCTTCCAAATAAGCCAGTCATTCACTTTCCAGGAAAAAAAAAAAAACCACATGTCCACTTTGAGAACTTTATATTAACGCTCATAAGAGCTTCAGTAATATCCAAAATGGAAAACAACTCAAATATCTATTAAGAGATGAGTGTAAAAACAAAATATGATATATTTATACAAAAGTACATTACTCTTCATTCAAAAGGAACTATCTGCTGATACACATCCAATATCATGGATAAATCACAAAATAATAATGCTGAGGGAAAATGCCAAACACAAAAGAGTACATAATGTGTACTGTGATCCTACTTATATAAAATTTTAGAAAATATAAACTAATTTATAGTGAAAGCACTTTAGCAGACATCTAAGGCTGAGGTGGAAGGAAAAATGGACTACATAAGGGGAAGTGAAAACATTTGTGGTGATGGAAATATTCACTATATAAATATATACCATGTTGATTTTTAATTGTCCTAAAGCATTTTTGGCTCTGCAATATTAGCAAAAGTTGTTTACTCTCTTGTTTTTTCTCAATGAATTATCACTAGCATTTTTGATGGGAAAATGTCTTTGTCGAATGGGCTGTCTTATACACTGTTAAGACATAAAGCGTTCCTATTTTTTCTCCTCAACTACTATGATCCTATATATTCCATCATATATTTCCAAAAAGTCCCCAAATGTGCCAAATGTGATAAATAAAAGTCTAATAAATTTTTATTTATCACATTTGGTACTTTCCATAAAATGATACTGACCAAGAAACAAAATCAGTAACAACTAGATCTGTAAGATGAGAGCATACCATCTAAGAGGTCTTTTGTCCTTTAAGGACTAATTCTATTATCACGTGTACATTTTACTTACAACCCTCATCAAGTAGAATACTCAGGAAAGTCTAAATAGAAAGAAATCATTTCTTATTCATTTCTCACTCCTCATCATTAGTGATACTAACACTACTCAAATAAAAAAAAAAGAAAATGTTGTATAACATGTACTGCTTTTTATTGCTATAAGAGAAGAAATATAATTTCTATCTAATTTTAAAACTGAATAATTAAAAGTGATTTGAGCATTGTCAAAAGGATTATGTAGTATGTGCTTTGGCATGTGTAAAACAGAATGAGTTAAACTGTGTGGGAGAGAAGCAGACACCCAGAAAGAGAAAGCCTTTAGAAGTGAATTCTGAATAATCTAGACAAAATATCATCTTCAAAGAAGATATAAATGCTTATTTTTTGTTTCTTTTTCATAAAGGTAATAAAGAGGAAATGAGAAGTGAATGGGAAACAATAGACAGGATTAACATTTTCAAAAGCAGAGGGAATAAACCTACCAAACAATGCTATGGAGATCAAAAGTTAGTAAGAGTATCATGCCAATAAATCTGTATACTTAGGTAAAATGACTTTGTTAGACAAATTTCCGGAATAAAAACTTACACAAACTGATTTAAGATTAAATAGAGAAAAAAGAAAAAAACCCAATATAATAGAAAGCCTTCATAGTCCTTTCACCATCAAAAAACCTGAAGAGAGTTTAAAACCCCTCACAATGATAATAGTAAGACTGAGTTGTATTACAGGCTAGTTCTACCAAATACTCAAGGAATATTACAATTTAGTCCTACACAAACTTTCTGAGAATAGAAACTGATGAACCATTCACCACTACATGTTTTAATAGACTCAAATTTTTGAGCAGTTTTAGGTTCATAACAAAATCGAATGGAAGGCACAGAGATTACCCATAAATCTCCTCCCCCTTCATACACAGCCTCCCCCACTATTAATATCCCTTACTAGTGTTCTCCATTACATTAACAAGGCTAGTATAACTTTGATACTAAAGTTGGAGAAGGAAAGAACAAGAGAGAAAAATTACAGGCAAATCTCATCCAGGAACAAAGATAAAAAATACTAATAAACAAACAAGCCAAATGAATCCAGCAATAAAAAAAAAAAAAAAAAAGGTAATACACTACAAGTAAGTTGAATCATCTCAGGACTGCAAGGACAGAATAATAACAGAAAATCAGTTATCATTCATACATTCTTATATTAAAAGGGGAAAACTTTAAAATGATTTCAATTAATATAAAAAATTTTTTGATAAAAATATACAAATAAATGATTTCTTTAAAAATCTATCCAATAGGAATAGCAAGAAATCTTGTGAAACAGCAAATTTTATCTACCAAAAACAAAAAGAAAATTATTCTCATTAGAAAAATATTAGCAGAATTCCCATTCAAATTCCAAGTAGGATAATTACAATGTTATTTAATATAATAAGCATACAAGGTAGATAGACATAAATTCAACAAAATACTTGCAAGATCTTTATAGAGGAAAAAAATTTTTTTTATTGAGACATTTTTAAAGTACTAAATAAATAAAGAGGTATACTATGTCCATGGATGGTAAAATGTAATATCTTACAGATACAAGTTCCCACCAAACAAATCTATAGATTCAGTGCAATTCCAGTCAAAGTACCAACAAGCATTTTTGTAGAATCTGACAAATGGATTCTAGCTTTTACATGTAAGAAAAAAGGTACAAGTTGTAAACATAAAAGAAAAAAATTACAAATAAGACTTCAAACTGGGGCGCCTGGGAGGCTCAGCCATTAAGCGGCTGCCTTTGGCTCAGGTCATGATCCCGGGGTCCTGGGATCGAGCCCCACATCAGGCTCCTTGCTCAGTGGGAAGCCTGCTTCTCCCTCTCCCACTCCTCCTGGTTGTGTTCCCTCTCTCATTGTTCACTGTGTCTTTCTGTCAAATAAATAAACTCTTTAAAAAAAAAAGACTTCAAATTATAAAACTATTATTTATACATAAACATTGTTAAGAAAATAACAGACAAACCACAAACCAGGAAAAAATACTCACAACACATGCCTAACAAAGGAACTGAACACAGTTCATATTACAGATTATGTAAGAATATTCTGTAAGAATTATTATAATGTAAGAAATTTCAACTCAATAATAAAAAGAAAAATAATTTTTTTTGAAAAATAGATAAAAGGCTTGGAAAATACTTTACAAGAGAAAATATATAAATGGCCAGTAAGCACAGAAAAAGTGTTTAACATCATTTGTCATCAGAAAAATGGTAGTTAAAACTCACGGTGAAATACCACTTCAAATCCATTAGAAGAGCTGGAATTCAAAGATCTGTAACACCAAATGTTGGCAAAGATATGCAACTGAAACTTCTTGTTGAAACATATATTGTTTATGGGAATGTAAACTAAAACCACTGTGCAAAACCATCTGGCAGTTAAATATACACCTATCGTACAATCCATCTATTCCACTGTTAGGTATTTATACAAAAGAAATGCAAACATATGTCCTTCAGAGACATGTACACAAGTATTCATAACTGCTTTAGTCTCAAGAACTGAAAACTCACTGCTGTATATTTACCCAAGAGAGATGAAAACATACATTTCACAGACTTGTACAAAAAAATCCATGGCAACTTTTTCCTTAACAGCTTCAAAGTGAAAACAAAATGATTTCTAAATATCTTTCAATAGAACGAACTGTGGTACATTCATAAAGTGGAATAGTAGTCAGCAATAAAAGGAACAAACTATTAATATATGCAACAACATGGATAAATCTCAAAAACATGCTAAGCAAAAGAAGCCAGGTACAAAAAAATACATATTATACGATGCCATCTATATTAAGTTCTTGAACTAATCTATTGTAAATGAAATTAAGATAGTGATTGCCTCTGGAGGTTGGGGGAAGGGACTGACTACAAAGGAGCACAGGAAATTTTTGAAATTTTTGACATGGAACACAAGTTCTACAAATGAATGTATTTGATAAAACTTGCTGAACTGCATACAAAAGATGTTTTACTGTATGATTTAACTTATATTTTTAAAATCACATAATAACACTCTTAACTCTGAATTACCAAAAATAACTGAAATGAACAAGGGAAGACATCACTAAACTCTTCTGACTTATTACTATAGCTAATGATATTGACAAATCTCACAATATTGAATTACCTTTGTATTTCTAGTTTGAACTACTCTTAACACCTGGTTCATTTTTCTGACTTACTGGTGGATTCCTTGATAAAGTTCTACTTATACTTTTTCTACCAATTGTTTATAAACTCAATAACATAATTTAAAAAAATCATTTCATGTACATCATACAATAAAGCAAATAACTATGCTAATGTTATTAGGAACATTCACTGAAAAAGAAAAAAATATACGTATAAACTAAACTTTAAGTCAAAATCCTGTGATAATAAATTTCAATTTAAAATAATAGTATGAACTCATGATTTAGTATACCATATTTCATTTATTCTAAGATGTGCATTTTGATTATTAACATATCTGTAATGAGGATGCATTTATTTGCATTAGATGGTATCTTAAAATTAACGGCAATGTTTTTTTTTCTTAGTAGTACACAAAATTACAATTGACCACATCTTAGATTCAAGGAAACACAGTGTGTTTTCAAGTTCTGCCCACTGAACTAAAGAAATGAAGTCCATGGAGCATCATATTTTGACCTCTAAATACCATGCTTCACTTAAAGGAGCCATGGTTATTTGGATAAATGGTTAATTTCAGGCTCTGGAACATAAAATTTCAATCTCAGACTGAAATAAAATGTAAAGAATCATTTTAAAACTAACAAAGTCATGTGTAAAGGACACAGGAGCCAATGTGAAGAGATTCATACTGAACAAACTTGCTACAATTTGAGCATCAAAAAATAACAAGATAACAATTCTGACTGAACTATGTTGAATAAAATTCCCATGTATCCTTGTGATACTCAAGGAGAAAGCAAAAAGCAAAACCGACTACTACTAGAAGGGACAATAATATAACTCTTCATTTTAAAAACTGGTTCTATAATGGAGGTTTCATAAAAAGTATCCAATGTCTACAAGCATTTGATATGTATATCAAAATATAGGCCATCTGTGCACAGCAACTTAGCGGGACTTATAGTTAAGTAGGACATCTGAGAAAGAGTGATTAAAGATTTGTACAAGAAATTTTCAAACCTGTCTCTATTTTCCACTATTTCTGTTCTAAGAATATACCCAAAGTCCAGAATTGGGTAAAGCAAAGAAGAACGGGTTAAAGAAGTGAGAAGGGAAACAGGAAACACAAACAACATCCTTTTGACTAACACCAATTGCTCCTTTTTCTTTACCATCAACAGACTAAAACAGCTCTAAATAATGCTTTTATATTTACACATAATATCTTCAGTTAGAGCCTAAAATGTCACTAGATCTTCACTTATTCAGAATTTACATAATCATTGCTACCACAAGGTGGAAGCTAAATTTCAGTTTCTGATGATCAGTTTAACCTTTAAATCGCCTGATTAAACTCCGTCTTCATTCTTAAAACCCCAAATTAGCAAACAAGCCACAATACAATATATGCTATAGCATAGGTCTTCTGTGAATAGCTGGGATCTTCAACTGCTTCAGCTGCAATACAAGCCATTGAGCCTTGGCCAATATAAGCCAATTTGAATAATCAATATGACAACCTTATTTTTCTAATGCAAACAGGATTGCTACAGTAAGGTGTCTCACTGCCACATCACAGTCATGGCCTCTTTTAACCCCTAATTAGATTGAGGCGATTATCCCTGCTCTTCCTTACAAGTGTACAGCTTGGATAAGGGATGACAAAAGCTATCTGCCACTTATTCAGCCTTTGCAGACAGCAGGTTATCCAGGGAGATAGAGAATAAAATCAACAAACAATTGTTATTCATATCATCATCTAAAGTGTTAAGATAGTCACAGTTTCCATACATGCACAGTGAATATAGCCCAGAGCATGAGGTAACTGCAGACTGCTTAAGAACATCAGGGTTACACAGATGGAAATTCATGGTGATGTTGGGGAATTATGTCTAAATCAAATTCATTTGCATAAAAAGAAATGATCGGGGATTTGTCTTTTGTATATAATGTATCAAGATTTCATTATGTTTCTCTTCATGAATTCTTTGAAGCTAAATTTTATATTGATTTTTCTAAACACATAGCATTTAGCATGGAAAGAATGCCAAAATTAATGGTCTGTAGAAATGTAAATGCATTAAGATTCAATTAAAATACTCTTAAATATAAAACAGGAAACTTCTTTTCACTATGATACTACCTGAGTTCTCGTATTAAAGTTAGTTGATCAAGGGTTATTTCATTAACTCTGGATTCCAAATTTTTTTTAACTTTCATAACAATTTCTGAAATCTTGGTCATCACTTCAGACCAATTATTAACAAGAGAACTGTGGTCACAAGAAAGTAAGAGAGGAGTTGCAAAGACATCAAACTGACAGTTTCCTAGTAAGTTTAACTAAGCTAACACAAGGACAATATAAAAAGCTGGACCCACTGATAAGAAAAAACTTTGGGGGAAATATCTGCATCTACTCTGAGGATGATAAAATCACAGCAGAAGTAATAAGATAAGGAAATGTTGAAAAGGGTTTTGTATCTTTTCCTTTCCACTTATAAGAGTCAGTAGGTGCCTTTTTTTAAGGTCATAATCACTTTGCTAAAAGAAAAAGAATGGAAAAGCCACAAAGTTTGATACGGAATTCTGTTTCTGTTTTATATTATTCATTCAGTTAATCAACATTGTTGCCCTTAAAGAAGACAACTAGAAGGATAGTCTTTCCAATAACAGAGGTCCCAGCCCCAAACTTCATTAAGTGCCATCAAAACCAAAACATTTTAAATATAACCACGGTAGCAAAAAATCTGTCATATACGCATGATTTCCATATACAGCCATGAGTTACTGAACCGATTCCCATGTAGAGGGCTGTGATTACTTGCTTATCAGGAGATCATTTAGCCAAACTGCATCATGAGTTTAATTTAGTGATTGCCAACCTGTCTGAGCAGTGCAAGATTATCTAAAAAGGTGTGCTTTATCTAAAACAGTGTGCCATGGGGCACCTGGGTGGCTCAGTGGGTTAAGCCTCTGCCTTCGGCTCAGGTCATGATCTCAGGGTCCTGAGATTGAGCCCCGCATCAGGCTCTCTGCTCGGCAGAGAGCCTGCTTCCCCCCTCCCCCCCGCCTGCCTCTCTGCTTACTTGTGATCTCTGTATCAAATAAATAAATAAAATCTTATAAACAAACAAACAAACAAATAAATAAATAAAACGGTGTGCCTTGTTCCCCTGACATAGGCTGAAACATGACTTCATTCTTAAACTAGGATAATAAGTCATAATATTGGGCAGGCCTTGAAATTCAGGTCATAATTCACATCTAAATGTGTCTCCTGAGCACTGCTGGATACAGACACCAAAGCATATTTTATTCACATGTATGCATGCATGTGTATATATTTGGTTATTTTACACATTTACATTCAACAATTTCATTTTAGTCATCTGATTTTAAGCAACATGCTTTTCCTAGTATCCCAGATAGTCATTTATTTTTGTAAAATGGACTTGATAAGAAAAAATGAAATCGATTGTCAAAAGATATGGGAATACTTTACTAGATATGATTAAATTTATTAACCTTAGTTTACTTAAACTGAGTGTTAAAATTTGAATTTGTTATGATTTTGTTTCTCTAACCTATTTCTGGTCTTAAAATATATATATATATAGAGTACCTTCCAAAAGTAAACATAAATCATACACATCTACTGTAGATTTTTGACTAAAATATTTTAAGAATTTAGTAAACATATGCTGGTAAAATTGCATAAGGTCAAACTATAGTAAACAAAAATACATAGACGGTTGTTTTCCATTACCTTTCTACTCAATGTAGAGTGCTAAAATTCAAAAACATTAAAAGGGAAAGTAACAACAAATGACATTTTAGCCAATGGGTAAAGAACAACTTCATTCTTACGGTCTTATTTTAACCCATCTTTCTGTGTGTTATTTTAATCTTTTTCAGCTTTCTTTGTTCTTTTACTTGGAAGTTTATATGTGCTTAAAAAGTTACTAGCAACTCTTTATTAAAAGTACAATAAAGAACTAGACCTTGAATAATCTGAGAAATGCAAAGTGAAAAACTAAATTATAACATATAAAACTATTGATTTTCAAACTTTCTTCTGCAGCTCAACTTTATACAAAACTTTAATACTGTCAGCATGTCTCAATAATATTCCCACTCAAAAGAAATAATGCATTATTGGTTTTTTGCTTGGATTAAAAACCATGCAGCATACTGTAAATTTAATAACATTAAAGTTTAGCCAATAAATAGAAGGTCCACGGTCCCTATCCAATTCTGGATTTCTAACTAAAGAGTGGCATGATGGCCACAGGTTAGTCACACATCAGACTAGAGAACCAGAAAATGGTATCTTTGAAAGTAAGTAATTTACTCAGGATGGGGGATTTAATATTTTCAAAGCCATTTTTTGATAAGAATAATAACTAAATATTCTTCATCTTTACTACAAATAAATAAGAAATAGGATAGCAGACTTAGGTCAACTACAGAAAAGCATTTCTAGGGTGTGTTAAGTACTTGAATAGATTGCTAAAAGGAGGTTGAAATTCTCTTACGTCAAGGACTTGAAAAGGATACATTTTAATTTTCAGGAATGGATTCTCTGAAAGCAGAGTAAGGGACTTGTGACTGTCCTTCTTGCCTTAAAATAAAATTCTTAAAACCATGTACTTATGGAATATCAAGCTTTTGTATTTGTTTCATTCCTAATTTAAAATTTGTCTCAGAGGAGTATACAAATAATGGAATATTCCACATTTGATTTAGTAGAGTGCTAGAAACAATGGGGATAATATACGAATAGGGCTCAGCACTGCATGAGAAAAGGAAGAAAGTATTAAAACATGAAACAATTTAAAAAAATTAAAATTTCATATCATAACAACTCTTTCGGTAAGTTATAAGATGTACTATCATCTACCAATACAGTCTGAAAACAAACTATAAAGAATTTCAAACAAATAAAGTACAAACACCCCCTCCCAATTGATTTAAGTAGGATGATACAAATCTATTATTTTATTTATTCACCTAACTTTTTCACCATTATTAAACAAGTCCATTTGGTTTTGTTTTGTTCCCCAAATGGGGAACAGGTATTATATACAGAGAAAATATATCAAGCAATTTATTCAGACAAGAATGTGTGCCTTAGAAATCAAACCACTATAAAAGTTCTTTTATGTTGCCAGATCAAATTTTGAATGAACTTTAACAAAATGATCAAAGATACCATCACCAATAATGGAAAAAACCAACATCCTGTGAGTCCTAATATGATGTGTTACATGACACAACGTTACTTCTGTGATATTCCTGTCAAAAAAAATGCACAACCTGAATCTAATCATTAGGAAACACTGGACAAACTCAAATTGAGGACATTCTATCAAACAACCAGCCTATATAGCTTTAAAGATGTCAAAGGTCATGAAAGACAAAGAAAAACCAAGAAACTAGTCTACATTAAAGGAAACTAAAGAGACATAACAGCTATCTGTAATACATGACCCTGGGGCACCTGGGTGGCTCAGTGGTTAAGTATCTGCCTTCGGCTCAGGTCATGATCCCAAGGTCCTCAGATAGAGCTCCACATCTGGCTCCTTGCTCAGCAGGAAGCCTGCTTCTCCCTCTCTCATTCCCCTCGTTTGTGTTCCCTCTCTCACTGTCTCTCTGTCAAATAAATAAATAAATAAATTATATATATATATATATATATATATATATATTTTTAAGATTTTATTTATTTATTTATTTATTTATTTATTTATTTGACAGAGAGGAGAGAGATCACAAGTAGGCAGAGAGGCAGGCAGAGAGAGAGGGGGAAGCAGGCTCCCCGCTGAGCAGAGAGCCCGATGGGGGCTCGATCCCAGAACCTTGAGATCATGACCTGAGCTGAAGGCAGAGGCTTTAACCCACTGAGCCACTCAGGCGACCCAATAAATAAATTTTTTTTAGAAATACATGACTCTGGACTGGACTCAGTCTTTGATGGAGGGAAAAGGTGGTTGACATGCAAATAGGAAGTTACAGGACATAACTGGGACTATGAACTACTGATTAGATAATACTGTGTCAATGTTAAATTTCTTGATTTTGATTACTGTACTGTGACTACATAAAAAAAATTCTTATGGAATACACACAAAAATATTTAGGCATAAAGGGACAGATTGATGCCTGCCACTTACTATCAAATGATTCAGAAGAAAGATACTGAGAGACAGAGAGAGAGAATCGGATAAAGCAAATGAGGCCAAAAAACGTAAACAATTGGTGAATCTGGATAAAGTATATATGAGAGTTCTTTACTCTTCTTGAAACATATTTGTTAAGTTTGAAATTATGTCAAATAAGAGCTGCAAAAAAATCTTAATTGGGTATATTAACTCCTACACAGTACTTTCATTTCCAACCAGGAACTTACCCCCTTCAAACCTGACAGCACCAGAAAAAGAAAACTCTTATTTAGTAGGCAAGGCAAAGCTACTCTTTAAAAAGGTATACATATATCACGTAGTCCTAGAGCATTATTTCATATACTTAGAAATCTGGAATTTATAAAACTATTTAGGAAGCACAAACATAATTTTAAAGTGCCAGATTTTACCATTTTCAGTCTTAAAATGTTTTCATCTGATGATAATTTAGCAAATCTTATTACCTGCTGCTTTAGGAATCCCATTCCTAAGGTGATGTTAACTCAATAATTTTTTTCCAGGAATTTTATCAATAGTTGTATCAGAGCTGAGATACTATGAGGGAAAAGTCATGGCATACAATCTAAAAAGATGGGATCCTTCCCCATTGACTTCAGAACATAAGAAGCTAAAGCCATCCAGATACAAAGTACATAGTTCTTAATGTTTTACAACTTCATATAAATAGAGCTCTGAAAGCGAAACTAGGCTCTTGGGATAGCTGATGAACAAATGTCTGAACACCGGTGTGTGCTTTGTTATAATGCTACAATAAGCGGGTCTGAAATGGCTTTACTGAAGCACTGGACGACTTACTTCCTGGGTGCTCAGCCATCCTTTCATCAGATCTGTCAGTATCCATCCCTTTTAGTAATAGTCAAAAAATAGGATCATTAAATTCCCTCTAGAAAGGGTACTGCAATCAGAAATGACAAAGTAAATTTTCTATCATCCACAGAAATAAGAAGTATCATATTATATTAACTGTATTTTTAATTATTTTACTGATTCAGTCAATAAATTTTTGGCTAGAGTAATATTTTTGGTACATTAAAAGTGGGCACTGCTAGCAGTGGAAGAAGGGGGAATTCATACTAGCTTCCCAGGGTACGAAATGACAATGTGTGTTAACCTCATAAAAACCAATACTCTTTGACCCAGCAAGTTCACTCCTAGGAATTTATTCTACAGAAATATAAGAAATATACACAAATGTATTTATATACAAAAATATTTCTGCATATATGTACAGATATACAAACATGTACAGATATATGTATGTGTACAATATTTATGTGCAAGAATATCCATCATTTCAACAATAAATGAAAGCAACTTATATGTCCAAAGACACAAGGATTATAAAATAGGTTAGTACATATCTATACAATGCAAAGTATGCCTCTCTTAAAAATTATGACATAATAGATTAGTATATTAGTACATCTATCAAATTTTTAAATAAACTAGAAAATATATACACATATACTAAAAATTGTATTTAAGTTATGGAGGATGCAATCAAAAGTCTTTGAACCTCATCTGGGAGGCTACTTTTCTATATAAGAGGTTGTGGCAGCCTAGACCAGGAGATGACAAACTATAGTCCTTAGGCTACCTTAGCCCCACTGCCTGCTTTTGTAAGTAAAATTTATTGCAACAAAGACATGCCTATTCATTTATTTATTGTCTGTGGCTGCTTTTCACATTACAACCACAGAGCTGAGTACTTCTGACAGACACTGTAAGCCCAAAAATATGAAATATTTACTATCCAGATCTTTATGGAAAAAAGTTTCTGAACCCTGGTTTCTTCTGGTCCAGAAACCTAGCTCACATTTCTCTCCAATGCTTTCCAAATAGCCTTTCAATTTATTGGATTATGATATAATCATAGACTAAATGGTTTCCAAACTATCTTTGTATATGTGACAGAAGAGTAAAACAACCTCAATCCATTCACTCACTCCAGCGAAGGGAGGAAGAATGAAGCAAGCAAGGAGAAAGAAGGTAAGAAACAGAAAGGAAAGGGGAAGACGAGGATTAAAGAAGGGATAAGAAAAGTTTTAAAGCCACTGATCTAATTAAGGGGTAGAAGGAGGAGGGGAAGACAAGGTGATCCTTGTTTGGTAAATGAATTTGTCTTCAGGAACTGAGTTTGTACTGGAACCCAAGTCTCTTAATATATACCGTGTATATTATATAGATGTATTCTCAACTGGAGGGGGAGTAGCAGACAAATTTTGAGGTATTAAAATGGTTTGCGGCCTTCCAGAGCTCAACTCAACTCAGGAATCTTATTCCTTAGTATTTAATTTTGTTAATTTCTATCTCATTTAAGTTAAATGAAAATCAGTCAAATTGATTTAAATTTAATTTTTCTCCCCTAAAAAATCTTGAGAACAATGGTATATGGAAAATATTCCTTAACTTAAGTTCCCTTATACAGAATGTTAAAAGGCTCTTAATTACTGACATACACATTTTAACCCATCACTTTTGGTTCCAGTGTGCACAAACTACAAATCAATCCTGTTAGGAGCCAGTCTAAAAAGAGGAAACTCCAGGTAGGTACAAATAAGGGAAGGACAGTAAAGAGCAAAAGAAGTTACTCCAGTGAAATGCGTAGAGAAAAGTAAACTCAAGACTCAGAACTGTACACCATTAACATTTGTAAGAAAGAGGATGCTCAGGGATGTCTGGGTGGCTCAGTTGGTTAAGCATCTGCCTTCAGCTCAGGTCTTAATTCCAGGGTCCTGGGATCGAGTCCCACATTGGGCTCCCTGCTCAACAGGGAGCCTGCTTCTCCCTCTGCCCCTCCCCCCACCCACGTGCTTGCTCACTCTCTGTCTCTCTCTGACAAATAAATAAAATCTTAAAAAAAAAAAAAAAAGAAAGAAAGAAAGAGGGAGGATGCTGAGCCACATGCTATATCATGAAGTTAACCACCATGGGCAAAAGACTACATTAACCTCACACTAGGCTTGGGGCACATAGATTGAGAAACACCTAGTCAGTAATCTCATTCAAGTTATTTCCTATCTCTTGAACAACAGCAGGAACCAATGGATATAAACAACTATTAGCACTTCAGGGAAGAGAAATGGAAAGTTTTTAGTATGAAAGGATGAAAATGGAAATTAATGGTTGTGCTAGCTACCAAGCTATTGCCTCTGCCATAAATCTACTATAGAACTCTGCGAATGACATTTTTCCTTTGCCAGCTAGCTCCCTGTTAAGTTCTGCTAGGAAGAGGTGTTAGAAGGAAGTTGAATAGTTCCAGAAAGACAGAAGGGCTTCCCTGTTTTACTTGCTGCTCCTGTCGGGGCTGCCACGGCAACAACTCTTTACTCTAGAGGAAGTAACTCCTTTAGTAGAGTTGGTTCCAAATTCTAGGTTGTTGTTGTTTTCCCTTTTCCCAGAACTAGACTCATCGTATTGCCTCAGAGGCCACTAGCAGCAGCCAAGCAGCACCTCCTTCTCAAAGGTCCAGCTCTAAGCTCTGTGAAACCTGGGGTACCAACACTAGTCAGGCAACACCTATTCTTTCTAAGTCTGGGTCCCAGCTCTGCCCTTCTCTGAGATCCTAAATCCTGATAGTCCCAACCTCTTGTCTCTTTTTTCCCCCCAGAGTCTGGAAAATATATGGAATGCTTCACAAACTTGTGTGTCATCCTTGTGCAGGGCCATGTTAATCTTCTCTGTATTGTTCCAATTGTAGTACATGTGCTGCTAAAGAGAGCACCCAACCTCTTCTCTTTGTTCCTCCAGGAGCAGTACATGATTCTTGCTATTACTATCTCTGTTGTCTCAGTGTTCCCCCTTTTGCATCACCTTCCCATACTATTTAACCAACTCATCATAAAAAAATCTGTTAAGGGCGCCTGGGTGGCTCAGTTGGTTAGGCAACTGCCTTCGGCTCGGGTCATGATCCCGGAGTCCCGAGATCGAGTCCCACATCGGGCTCCCAGCTCCATGGGGAGTCTGCTTCTCCCTCTGACCTTCTCCCCTCTCATGCTTTCTCTCTTTCCTAATAAATAAATAAATAAATAAAATCTTAAAAAAAAAAATCTGTTAAGATAATGAGTGTGGTTTCACCTTCCTGACTGATACAATGGTATCAAGTAATCCTTATTTTAGATGTAATTAATATTCTCTTTAGGTGTTGTTTTTAGTGTTTAATTTTAGTTTATGTAAAAAATACTTTTAAGTATTAGAATTTTATTCACCCTTCAGTCTCCCTAAATATATATATATTTTTCTTGTTAGGTGTAAGAATTTTTTCTCCCACAATTCTTTTGGCTAAATCTGTGAGAAAGCCCTAGCAAGTCACTAATGTGTCTGTTGCCATATATCTAACATGAAAGTCTATAAAATTTCTTTTGGTGCTGAGGCACTGGGAGCTCAGCACCATTATCAAGAGAAACAAAAGACTGGTTTTGTAAAGGAAAAAGTAAAGAGGTAGAAAAAGGGTATCAAGATTGACAGTTTAAAAACAATTTGAAAGAGATTCAAACACATAATGTTAGAGAATTCTTTATTTTCTTCCTCTAAGTCAAGGAAAAGGAAGAAAGTATATCACAGGCAAATTATCTGGTTAAAAAGATAAAAAGTTTCTTTATTTCTGTATTATCACCGTCTTTGAAAACATTTACTAAGTCAGAAAAGATACTTCTTAAATTCTCAAGATAGAAAAAATGAACTTTTTTGTTTTTCAGTTTTAAAAACTAAGTTAGTTTTGATATTCTTCTTTCAAATTGTCTGACCACCTGCCATACAGTAGACCATAGCTTTCACAGCTTATTTACAGAAATAATTAATTTAAAGTACCAGTTAAAGGTTCATGGGCTAAGCTAGATCATTTATCATTTAGCAGTTACCACTTAACTAGGCACAACTGGTAGGTTTTGATGCAAGGGAAATTTGGTGAAAACAACTTTCAAATTTAAGAATCAATTAGAATTACTCCAATGTAAACTGAGGAAGAAAACCTGAAAGAGGATGACTAATGTTTTTAAGAGATCTCCCTGGTTGCTGTGTGGATAATGGTTTGTAGAGAGGGCAAGAGTGAAAGTAAAAAGTCCAACTAAGACACTAAGCTATACCTCAGGTAGAAAATGATACTGGCTTGGTCTCTATCAGTGGAAATACCACTCCATTCAGGTATCAATGGAGACAAATAAAAAAAAAAGGCTTTTCTTTTGATGGCCTCAATAAGGTCAAACATTTTTTATAGAGAATACTAAAGTAACTGAACTGGAAATGTAGATGGTGGAAAGAAAGAGATATATGCTAACAAGATATGATTGGGGTATAACTGGTGATAATGACAAACTTGTTAACTTTTTAAGATGTGACTATAGGACAGCAGAGCATATGACTATTGATCTCGGGGCCAAGAGGTCGAGCCCCACATTTGGCATGACTATTGGAGTAGGCAGTTTAGAAAGGTTAGAGGCAAAGATAGTTACAAGTGAGAAAAATAGAAGCTAAATGAGAAGTAATGCTATCATTATTAGCAAATGACTGGATATTCCCCTACTAACATCTCTTGGTCAGAATGTTTAACACAACATATAGAACACTGTATGAAAATGAGAACATTATAACTGCTCATAAAATATCTAACTTATAATGTCCCTCTTATTATTAATCTAACCATATACCCAAACTTATCAGTCCACTAAAATAGCAATTAATATCTAGGCCATATAATAGTTTATTTTAATATGGAAGGTAGCTTAGACTTACTATGGTGATCATTTTGCATTATATGCAAAAATTGAGTCATTATGTTGTACACCTAAAACTAATATAATGTTATACATTAATTACACCTTAATTTAAAAAATAATAATAATAGGGGCGCCTGGGTGGCTAAGTGAGTTAAAGCCTCTGCCTTCGGCTCAGGTCATGATCTCAGGGTCCTGGGATGGAGCCCTGCATCGCATCGGGTTCTCCGCTCAGCAGGGAGCCTGCTTCCCGCCTCCCCCCTCCTGTCTTTCTGCCTACTTGTGATCTCTCTCCTGTCTGTCAAATAAATAAATAAAATCTTTAAAAAAAAAAAAAGAAAGAAAAATAGTAATAATAGTTTTCCAAAGCTACTTGTACACAGGATACTTAAAACAGACCATATATTGCAAATTGTTCAAAGTAAAAGATGGATAAATTGGGTTCGTTACACCAATCTCTCACTTTTTTATAAGTCTTACTATTTCTATAATAAAAAGTTTACAGAAAAACTAAGTGTTGAGAATGTGGACTGGCAACCACAGTCTCAGAATCTATTTATTTTTTTAATTAACCTATAATGTATTATTTGTCTCAGGGGTACAGTTCTATGATTCAGAATCTATATTTTTGATGAAAAGTGGGCTCCTCTATTTCGAAAAACTGGCATGTTGAGCTCTATAAATTGCCCAGGGCAAAGTGCTAAGCATAGGAAAGGCATCTACTTTATGAAACCTTTGTCCTGGAAAAGACACTATGAATCTTTCAAAACAAAGGAGTGCAAGTTTGCTGCTCAGGATAATACATTGAACATAAAAGATTACTAATGACTTATGAACTCCTAATGTAGCATGAATCATGCCAGCAACACTAGAATATTGGTTTCAACAAATAGCCTATTTTATTTTATAAACTTCACCAGAATATTATCAACAGCAGTATTAGAAAATGGAAAGCTAATAAAATTAGGAGGCGGCATCGGCATACTGCACACAGTGTTTCTCATCGCTCTAATGCAGAATCTAATGGATGAGAGATCCATCTTTTAACTTAAAAAAAAAAAAGGAGCCAGTAAACCTAGAAAAATAGACCTCCATTTGACAAAGTTATTAGAGAATATTTTGCTACCTCAATTCAATAAACTGCATTAATGAAACCAGCTTCTTTTATAAGAAAAAAAGAGAGGCAGCATACTTTCTTCTTGTGTTTTATTATAGTTCAAAAAGCCTGATTATATTAACAGTTTCTTTTTTTTTCTTGAGCAATTATCTGAAGTAGAAGACAACTGAAAGATTCGAGAATTATAAATATTCTCTTTATATAAAGATATTTTCCTAATTCTATAATAGGGGATATTATAAATACTGGATAATAAACTTTCAGAAATCAATGCTTTTCTCAAACACCAGGGTCACCCACCTGTGAAACAGAGCTTTTAATAGCTAACCCTAATTTTATTTGATATCATGACCCAGTATTTTTCTGAAAAGTAAATGGTTATTAGCAATTTCTACTATAGTTCCATAACAGCAAAGGCAGAATCCATGTTTAGGTGATTACTTTATGTTTTGATTCAGTTATCTGCAGGGTGTCTGCATGGTACTCTAACTATTTAAAGCCAGCAAAAAAGATTACAGCTCACACTAACTGGATTTTCACAGCTCCCTATCATTCGGCTTGAATTCCTCATGGGCAGATTAAAAGGGCCAAGGCAAACAATAGTCTTTTTACAAAGTGGTTATTGGAAAAAAAAAAAAAGGAGAAGAGGGAGAAGAAAGGAAGAAAAAAACTATATTTTATGGTCAAAACAACAAACTTATTTAAGGAAGCAGCCACATAAAAACAAACTTAAATGTCTAACAGAGGTAAAACTCCAGGTGTTGCCAAATAATGAATCCAAATCAAGAAATTAATAGCATCTAAAAGAACAGTAGTTTTTATACTGAAATCTGTAACACAGATAATATGGTTTTAGAAATCAAAGATGGTTAGTTATGGCAGCAAAGAACAGAGTTAAAAGTATCTCGATGATCACTTAGTTTAACTTACTATTATAGTATACATAGATAGGCTAAGGCCCAAAGAACTCACCATGGCATTTTCAAGTCAACTACTGGCAGATTATCAATATAACCATGTAATATTTCATATTCTTTTCCACTTTGACTTAACTACCCTCTCATCCTCTACCTTCATTCATTTCAAATGATCAAATAACTTTCCAATCTATGATTAGCCTTTCTCAGTGAATCCTGGATACAAGGCCTTCCTTATACATTATCTCCTCTAATCCTCATGCAATCCCAGGAGGTAGTTATTTTCATCATGTCATTTTACAGATAAAAAAAACCTAAGACTTAGAGAGATTAAGTGACTTGCCCAGGATCACACAGACAGTAAATGGAAGAGTTGGATTTAAAATCAGGTCTACAGAACTCTAGTGTATGAACTATTAACCTCTGTGTTATACCTACCTTCTCTATTAGCTTCTTTTCCTCATTTCATGGATAAGCCCCAATGATTTGCACTTTTCTTTCCCTGCACCATTCACACAACTCATCCAAACACCACCCTTAGTGTCTACACACTACTGTTTAGTATTAAATAACCAGTTGGTTTCTGAACTCAAGTTAGATCAAGATCTAGTTGGATAACATTCTTTACTTATTTCCTACTTATCTTATCCTCTACTACCATGACCTTAAGTAAAGCTTCATCACTGCTCTTTCAACAGTACTTACTATAAAACTTCAAAATGGTCTCCAGGCCTTTAATCCTTTCTCCTTAATGTTGCTTCCCAGATTTAAAATTCCTCAAGTCAAAACTCCTTTGGCACCTCCTTTTATAACCTCAGCTTAAATTTATTTTAGTCACAATAATCCCAAAAGGAGAAATAAGTTTAAATGCATATATTTATATTTCCTTATAGCTTTCTTTTTTTTTTTTTTTAAAGATTTTATTTATTTGACAGAGAGAGATCACAAGTAGGCAGAGAGGCAGGCAGAGAGAGAGGGGGAAGCAGGCTCCCCGCTGAGCAGAGAGCCCGATGGGGGCTCGATCCCAGGACCCTGAGAGCATGACCTGAGCCGAAGGCAGAGGCTTTAACCCACTGAGCCACCCAGGCACCCTCCTTATAGCTTTCTTAAAGAACTTCTAGAAGGTTGTGTAGGAAACTAATAAATATGGTGACCTGGATTTCCGGGGGTTAGTGTGAGGCTAGGAATTGGGTGGATAGGAAACAAGGTGGAAGAGAGATTCCTTACTGTATGCTTATATCATTATATAATGTTCAAATTTGAACTATATTAAGAAAAAAAAAGAAACGGAGAAGGAAGGAAGGGGGAGGAGAGAAAGAAACAAAATCAAAAAAGGAAGAACAAAGCTAAATGTCACCCTCTTGTTTCCAGAAAGTTTCTGCATTTTGCCTGACAATAAAATGGTAATTTCACCCGAAAGGGGGGAATAAAAATAATTTCCAAACACTCTGTGATCCCTCTTGCTTCAGTCCTTTCCTTTTTCCCTCTCCATTTTACTTCCTCTTCCATGTTCTGGTTTTCCAGATGGCTTAGGTATCAACACCTTTAGAAAATCTTCCTTGACTAATTCCTTTTGGGTCAAGTAGCCCTCTGATATGCTCCTCTAGTATAGTGGGCATCTCTCTGTCACAGCACTCACACTACACTGTTATCATCTATTAACACGTCCAACTGTCAAACTAGATGAAAGTTTCCTGAAATCAAAGACCATGTCTCATTCACCTTCACAATCTCCAATAACCATAATAGTGCCAGGCACATTTTAATAGCTCCCAAAGAAATTGATGGAACATGGCATTTATCTTTGCCATGGCCCATGGATCAGATTCAGCAGTCACTGTCATTTAATCTTTCCATATAAGAAATATTGCTTTGGTCACTATAGCCTCCCCTTTATAGGTCTCTACAGTTATCAAATTCCAAGTAAAATACCTGAAGAATTAAAGATAAACAGGAATTAAAAACCCAAAATCCCAGGCCAGAACACTCCTCAGCTCAGTACCTACACATTCTTTTGCCTACTTTATTTCACTTCTTGAATGTCCAAAGCAAACTTACGATCTTCTGTCATACCATGGTCTCTTCCAGGATAACCACTGGTCAATAAAGTATGTACATATTACCATCACTCAAATGATACAAACCAGAAAACTACTGGTTATCCTTAGCATCTTCCTCTGTTTTACCAAATTGAATCCATCATTAAATATATAAATTATGTCTCAAATCCATCAACTTCTCTATCTTCAATGCCAAATCCCTGGTTCGAGCTACTATTACATCTCTCCAAGACTTCTGTGCTACTAATCTGGTTTCTCTGCATCCACTCTTATCCTCTGCAATCTGTCCATACTGCAGCTGGAGTGATCTTTTCAAAACACTAATCTGATCATGTCACCAATCAGATTAAAACACTTCAAAGGCATCCTGTTATTCTTAAGATAGAGACCAAAATCCTTAACCAGGTTTGCAAGGCCCTACAGAGTCTAGCCTCTATCTGCTTCTCTAGCCCCAACTCATACTTTGTTCCCCCCTCTTATCCATTCTAATGACTATTACCATCTTTCGGTCCCTGTTCATATCAGTCTCTATCCCATCTAGAGACTTTTGTAGATGATGTTTCCCCTGACTATAATGTTCTTCTTCCTTCTTTCACTGGTTTCAATTCATCCTCATTTCTTTTTTTTTTTTAAAGATTTTATTTATTTATTTGACGGAGAGATCACAAGCAGGCAGAGAGGCAGGCAGAGAGAAGGAGGAAGCAGGCTCCCTGCCAAGCAGAGAGCCCGATGCGGGGCTCGATCCTCGGACCCTGAGATAATGACCTGAGCCGAAGGCAGAGGCTTAACCCACTGAGCCACCCAGGTGCCCCCATCCTCATTTCTTTAGGATTTTGTCTGACTGTTGTAAATCAAATTCCTTCCCCCATTATATGCTATGTAAAGTACTATACATATCTCATCTATGATATTTATCACCACTGAAAGTTTATATATTATATATATTTATGTGACTTTATAATTGGTATTTTCCCTCACTGGACTATAAGCTCCATGGATTCAGGAATCATAACAATCAATCACCATGGGATCTCCAAGAAACAACTCAGTGCAGACACAGTAGGTACTTCAAAAATATTTGATAAATTAGTGACAGAAAGAAAGGAGGGCATGTCTTAGGTAGTAACACCTATGCTACACTCAGTCACCATTGTCCTTCCATCTGGAAAAGGTAGAGAGTCCACATCAGGGTAATTAATTTAATGTGAAGAGTCTAATCATTATAATTTAAAGTTTATACTGAGAATCTTTTCCTTCCCCTTCAATCACAGAATATTATATATACTCTTCTTTGTTCAAGACTGGTAAGGTAATCTTTCACCACAAAAGGAGACTTCAGGGACCATGTACTCTATCCCTCTCATTTTACAGTTAAAGAATATAAACCTAGAAATGTTAAGTGACCAACCCAAAGCCATATGCAAATTAGAAGAACCAGGACTAGACCCCACACCTACCTGTCTAATATAATATCCACTATATCTACTACGGTGAAACATGGATTTTTTCAGAGAAAAGAATGCAGTACTCATTACTAATTTATAATCTAGTAACCCTGTAGGTATATACAAGTATGTCTGATCACATGCTCTAATTCTGGGTTGAGAAAATATGGTAACCATTATCCCCAAAGAACCATGTAAAAGTTATATACTCAATAACAGCATAGTTTATCTATGGGATGAATGGTCTAAAAGCAGTTAGTTGGATATGATTGGAAGTATAACCCCACAGAAAAAATTTTAAATTGTTTTGTGGATATGGAAAAACTTTGGCTGGAATTCATGACATTAGTTACAGACAGGTTGGACGTAAGGTTCTGAAACATATACTTACACATGTATCTGAAGTTCCAAGAGCTCTGGCCTGCTGAAAACTTAGACAATGGATTCAAGGACAAAAAGACAGTAGGCCAGATGCCAGTCTTCAGTGAAAGAGGAATATTACCCAGGAAATATATGGCACCAGAAGAAAGGTAAAGAAAGTTTCATGATGACTAGCACAGCCTCACAGAAATATATTTTAACTTATTCTATTTGAACTAATGGGTGAAAGAACAATCATTTGGAAGGGAGAATAGAAAGTACAAAAGATAACAAATTGATCTCCTTATACTAAAGTATATCGGAAGTGATAAAATAAGATGGAAACTCATATTCTAATAATGGCAGACTAAATAAATCCAGAGCAACACTTTCTCTGAGAAATAGTACAGTGGGTAGCAATTTTTAAAAAAATTTTATGGCTTCTTTGATGGCATTTAAGAGTTAGAGATTCAAAGGGTGCCTGGGTGGCTCAATTGGTTAAGTGTCTGCCTTTGGCTCCGGTCATAATCCCAGGGTCCTGGTATCAAGCCCCAAGTAGGGCTCCCTTCTCAGCGGGGAGTCCGTTTCTCCTTCTCCCTCTATCCCTACCTGCCTCGCTTATGCTCCCTCTCTCTCTCTCTCAAATAAAGAAATAAAATCTAAAAAAAAAAAAAAAAAAAAGTGACCCAATTGCTGAGAAAAAATTAAGATAATTCCAGATTGTCCTCAAAGGCAACAGAAATGAACCCATTTGGACCATATACAATGAAGTCATAGATTATAAAATAACTAATTTTAGTTATTTTATTTCAGTAAGTTAAACAAAAAAAGAGCGGCTGTCGGGATAAAATTTTTAGAAGTCCATACAAGCCTACCTCAAGAAGCAAGAAAAAGCTCAAGTGAAGAATCTAACTTTATATCTAAAGGAACTAGAAAAAGACATCCCAAATTAGTAAAAGTAAAGAAATACTAAAGATCAGACTGGAAATAGACTAAAAAGTAATGGAAAAGATCAACGAAACTAAGGGCAAAATTAAAAAACCCTTTAGTTATAGTAAAAAAAAAAGAGCAGGCACACAGAATCAGAATTGAAAGAGAAGTTGAAACTGATTACAACCAAGAAGCTACAACCAAGAAATACAGAAAATCATGAAAGACTATTACAAACAATTATACACCAATGAAATGGAAAGCCTAGAGGAAATAAATTCCTAGAAATATACATTGTTCCAAGACTAAATCATGAAAAAATAAAAAATCTGAATACACTGATTACTAGTAAAAAGATTGAATCTTTAATCAATAAACTCCCAACAAGCACAAGTCCAGGACCAGAAAAATTCACAAGTGAATTCCATTAAATATTAGATGAAAATGTAATACTTACCGTCCTCAAACTCTTCCAAAAAATGAAGACAACGGAATATTTCCAAACTTATTTTGTGAGGCCAACATTACTGTAATACTAAACCCAGAAAAGAACACTACAAAAAAGGAAAATTACAAGTCAATCCCCAATGAACGTAGATATAAAAATCCTTAACAAAGTATTAGCAAATTCAGTTAAACAATACATTAAAAGGATCATACACCTCAATCAAGTGGAATTTATTCCAGAAATGCAAGGATGGTTCAACATACATAAATCAATCATTGTTATACAAAGATATTGACAAAATGAAGGATAAGATCACCTGATCATCTCCACAGATGCAGAATAAGCATTGGACAAAAGTCAACTTTCATTTCTGATAAAAAGACTCAACAAAGTGGGTATAGACAGAACATAATCCTACAACATAACAAAAGCCATATATGACAAACCCACAGCTAACATAATATTCAATGGACAAATGCTGAAAACTTTTCCCTTAAGATTAGGAACAAGAAAAGTATGCCCACTCTTGCCACTTTATTCAATACAGTATTGAAAATTCGAGCAATTTGGCAGGAAAAAGCAATAAATGGCATCCAAACAGGAAGGGAAGAAAGTAAAACTGTTACTGTTTCTGAACAACATGATGTATAGACTACCCTGAAGACTCCACCAAAAAGCTCTTAGAACTAATAAATGAACACATTAAAGTTGCAGGATACAAAATCAATATGCAAAAATCTGTTATGTTTTTATAAACTAGCAATGAACTATCAGAAAGAAGAAATTAAGAAAAAAATCTTCCTTAGAACAGCATGAAAATGAAAACCTATTAATAAATGTAACTAACAAGGAAATGACATGTGCACAGAAAACTGTAAGATACTGATGAAAAAAAAATGAAGATGACACAAATAGATATTCTGTGCCTCATGGACTGGAAGAATTTATAATGTTAAAAGGTCCATATTACACAAAATAAGGTACAGATTCAATGTAACCAAAATTCCAATGACATTTTCCACAGAAATGGAACAAACAATTCAAAAATTAGTATGGAAACACAAAAGATCCCTAGTAGCCAAAGCAATTCTGAGAAAGAACAAAGCTGGAGGTATCCTGCAACTTGATTTCAAACTATACTACAAAGCCATAGTAATCAAAACAAAGTATGATATTGGAAAAAAAAAAAAAGATACATGTATCACTGGAACAGAATAAAGAGCCCTGAAATAAACCCACACACATATGGTCAATTCATTTATAGCAAAGGAAGAAAGAATATACAATGTGGAAAAGAGAGTTCCTTCAATAAATGGTGCTGGAAAAACTGGATAGTCACATGCAAAAGAGTGAAACTGGACCACTATCTTATACCACACACAAAAACTAACTCAAAATGGAATAAAGACTTGAATGTAAGACTTGACATCATAAAATTTCTAGAAGAAATCATAAATGGGGGTAAACTCTTGAGATTCATCTTAACGATATATTTTTGGATCTAACTCCAGAAACGATGGCAAGAAATGCAACAACAAACAAATGGAACTACATATGCACTGCAAAGAAAACCACTGGTAAAAATAAAAAGGTGACCTACTGAATGGGAGAAGATATTTGCAATCATATATGTATCCAATAAGGGGTTAATATCAAAATACACAAAAAAATTCATACAACTCAATAAAAAAAAACTGATTAGAAAAACTGGTTGGGGACTGAAAGACATTTTCCAAAGAAGAGACATGATGGCCAACATGCACATGAAAAGATGCTCAACATCACTAATCATCAGGGAAATGCAAATGCAAAATGAGATATCACCTCCCAACTATCAAAATGACTATTATATAAAAGACAAAAAAATAACAAGGCTTGGTGAGGATGTGGAGAAAAGAGAACCCCTGTACACTCTTGGTGAGAATGTAAAATTGTGTAGCCACTATGGAAAAGAGTACAGAGGTTCCTCAAAAAATTAAAAATAGAACCATCTGGGGCAACTGGGTGGCTCAGTCAGTAAAGCATCCAACTCTTGATTTCAGCGCAGGTCATGATCTCAGGGTCATGAGACTGAGCCCCGTGTTGTGTTTCACCCTCACTATGGAACCTGCCTAGGATTCTCTCTCCGCCTCCAACCCCCAACTCTCTAAATAAATAAGAAAGAACAAATGAATGAACCATACAATCCAGCAATTTCACTCTTGCAAATTTATTCCAAGAAAATGAAACAATAATTCAAATAGATATATGCACCCTTATGTTCATTACAACATTATTTACAATAGCCAAAATATGGAGAAAATATGAATGTCCACAGGTGGATAAATAAAGACAATGTGTGTTTGCGTGTATATAAGGAATACTACTCAGTGTTAAAAAAGAATGAAATCTTGCCATTTGCGACAACATGGGTGGATCTCAAGAGTATTATGCTAAGTAAAATAACTCAGAGAAAGACAAATACCATATGATTTCACTTATAACTGGAATCTAAAAAGCAAAATAAACAAAACACAGGTACAGAGAACAGACTGGTGCATATCAGAAAAGAGATAAGAAGAGATAGAAATTTCCACATGTAAAACAAGTAAGTCATGGAAAAAAAAACAAGTCATGGGGATGTAATGTACAGCATGGGGACAATAGTCAAAAATACTTTATTACAAATTTGAATGCTGCTAAGATACTAAATCTTAAGTCTGCCTCACATGAAAAAAATGGGAATTTATATGGTGACAAAGGGTGAACAGACAATATGGTGATCATTTGACAATGTACCCAAAGGAAAAATCATGATGTTCTACATCCGAAAGTAATATAATGTTGTATCTCAATTATATATCAATTTAAAAAAAAAAGCCTCGAGCTACTATCTGTGCCTGGAATAGGGTTGCAACCTCAGCTGTGCCTGCTGCCTGCCACTGCCTCTGGACTATGGACCTCCGCAAAGTAAGTGAGCTTTGGGCCTTCGTGAAAATATGTAAGCAGGATCTGAGCATTCTGCACACCGAGGAAATGCGTTTCCTGCAGGAGTGGGTGGAGAGCATGGGGGGTAAAATACCACCTGCGACACATAAAACTAAATAAGAAGACAATATCAAGGAAGAAAAACCAGATAGTAAGAAGGCGGAGGAAAACATAAAAACAGACGAACCATCAAGTGAGGAAAATGATCTAGAAATTGACAATGAAGGTGTGATTGAACCAGATACTGATGCCCCTCAAGAAATGGGAGATGAAAATGTAGAGACAAGCGAGGAAATGATGGATCAGGCAAATGATAAAAAAAAGTGGCTGCCATTGATACCCTAAATGATGGTGAACTACAGAAAGCCATTGACTTGTTCACAGATGCCATCAAACTGAATCCTTGCTTGGCCATTGAATCCAATCTCTTGGCCATTCTGTATGCCAAGAGAGCCAGTGTCTTCATCAAATTACAGAAGCCAAATGCTGCCATTCAAGACTGTGACAGAGATATTGAAATCAATCCTGATTCAGCTCAGCCTTATAAGTGGTAGGGGAAAGCACACAGACTTCTGGACCATTGGGAAGAAGCAGCACATGATCTTTGCCCTCGCTTGTAAACTGGATTATGATGAAGATGCTAGTTCAATGCTGAAAGAAGTTCAACCAACAGGCCAGAAAATTTCTGAAGAATTTTCTGAAGTATGAGCGAAAACGTGAAGAGCAAGAGATCAAAGAAAGAATAGAAAGGGTTAAGAAGGCTCAGGAAGAACATGAGAGAGCCCAGAGGGAAGAAAAAGCCAGATGACAATCAGGAGCTCAGTATGGCTCTTTCCCAGGTGGCTTTCCTGGGGGAATGCATGGAATGGCAGGGGGGATGCCTTGAATGGCAGCGATGCCTGGGCTCAATGAAATTCTTAGTGATCCAGAGGTTCTTGCAGCCATGCAGGATCCAGAAGTTATGGTGGCCTTCAAGGATATGGCCCAGAACCCAGCGAATATGTCAAAATATCAGAGCAACCCAAAGATTATGAATCCCATCAATCTCAATCTCAATTTGACATAATTGTCAGCCAAATTTGGAGGTCAAGCATAATGCCCTTCTGACAAATAAAGCCCTTGCTGAAGGAAAAGCAACTTCGATCACCTAATGGATGTTGCAATAATACAAACCAGTGTACTTCTGACCTTCTCATGAAGAAAGCTGGGATGCTATGAAAAGAATCCCTATCCCTCTGCCCCCCATGCAACTGAAACATTCTACAATGGTTTGCCATTAGGGTATTCATTCAGATAAGGTTTTCCTACTAGGAACTACAAACTTTAAACACTTTTTAAACCTTAAAAATATTTAAAAACATATTAAAAGGGTGTGCTAGTCCCAATAAATAAATAAATAGGGGCGCCTAGGTGGCTTAGTGGGTTAAAGCCTCTGCCTTCAGCTCAGGTCATGATCTCAGGATCCTGGGATTAAGCCCCACATCAGGCTCTCTGCGCAGCAGGGAGCCTGCTTCCTCCCTCTCTCTCTCTGCCTACTTGTGATCTCTCTCTCTCTCTCTGTCAAATAAATAAATAAAATCTTTTAAAATAAACAAATAAAAATTAAAATTTAAAGAAAAAATTTTTAAGAAGCCTCTTCAGGATCAGGAAAAAAAAATTCTACCTATCTGCAAGAAACTCATTTCAAAGACAATGGATATCTGGCTTAGCTATATTCAATATCTGACAATGTCCACTGCTGAGCAATAAGAGTTAAGAACAAAGAGCAACACCATATAATGATTAAAGAGTCAATTCGCCAAAAAGATTTAACAATCTTAAATATACACATAACAAAAGAACTAAGAAACCCACATAACAAATACTGAAAGGTAAAACAGACAAATCCAAAATTATAGTTGGAAACTTCCCTTCTTCTAAATAGCAGCTTTATTGAGATATAATTTACATACCTTAAAGTTCACCCTTTTAAGGTATACAATTCATTGGTTTATACTCTATTCATATTGTGTGCTAATCACTTCAATTTCATCCATATTGCAGCATGTTACAGTACTTTATTCTTTTTTATGACCAAATAATATACAATTACAGGTGACCTTTCAAAAACATGGATTTGAACTATATGGGTCCACTTATATGCAGACATTTTCTTTTAATTCCAGTATAGTTAACGTACAGTGTTATATGTAGTTTCAGGTGTACAATATAGTGATTCTACAATTCCATACATTACTCAGTGCTCATCATGGTAAGAGTACTCTTAATTCCCTTCATATTTCACCCATCTCTCCTCTGATAATCACCTGCTTGTTGAATATAGTTAAGATTCTCTTTTTTGTCTGTTTTTTCTTTGTTTCTTAAATTCATATGAATGAAATCATACAGTATTTGTCTTTATCTGACTTATTTTGCTTAGCATTATATTATCCAGCTCCACCCATGCTCTTGCAAAGGTTAAGATTTCATTCTTTTTTATGGTTGAGTAATATTCCTGTGTGTGTATGTGTGTGTGTGTGTGTGTGTGTGTGTCACTTCTTCATTCATCAATGGACACTTGGACTGCTTCAATAATTTGGCTATTGTAAATAATGCTGCAGTTAATACAAGAGTGCATGAACCCTTTTGAATTAGTGTTTTTGTGTTCTTTCGGTAAATAATCAAGAGTGCTATTACAGGATCATAGGGTAGTTCTATTTTTAATTTTTTTAGGAACTTCTATACTGTATTTCACAGTGGCTGCATCAGTGTGCATTTCCACTAATAGTACACAAGAGTTCCCTTTCTCCACGACCTCACCAACATTTGTTGTTTCTTGTGTTATTTTATAAAGCCATTCTAACAGGTAACTATATCTCACTATAGTTTTGATTTGTATTTCCCTGATGATCAGTGATGTTGAGCACCTTTTCATGCTTTTGTTGGCCATCTGCATATCTTCTTTGGAGAAATGTCTGTTGATGTTGTCTGCCCATTTTTTAATTGGAACGCTAGCTTTCTGGTGTTGAGCTGTGTAAGTTTTTATATATTTTGAATACTAACCACTTATCAGATATGTTATTTGCAAATATCTTCTCCATTCAGCAGGCTGTCTTTTTGTTGATTGTTTCCTTTGCTGTGCAGAAGGTTTTTATTCTTTAGTAATGCCAATAGTTAATTTTTGCTTTTGCTTCCCTTGCCTCAGAAGACAAATCTAGAAAGATGTTATGTCCAGTGTCAGAGAAATTATTGCCTGTGTGCTCTTCTAGGATTTTTATGATTTCATGTCTCACATCTTATGGTTTCATGTCTCACACGGTCCTTAATCCATTCTGAGTTTATTTGTAAGGTGTAAGAAAGTGGTCCAGTTAAATTCTTTTGCATGTAGCTGTCCACTTTTCCCAATGCCATTTATTAAAGACACTGTCTTTTTCCCAGTGCATATTCTTGCTTCCTTTGTTGCAGATTGATAGACCATATAATCATGGGTTTGTTTCTAGGCTTTCTAATCTGTTCCATTGATCTATGTGTCTACATTTGTGTGAATTCCATACTGTTTGGAATACTACAGCTTTGTAGTGTTGCTTAAAATCCGGTATTGTTATACTTCCAGTTTTGTTCCTCTTTGTCAAGAATGCTTTGGTTATTCAGGATCTTCTGTGGTTCCATACCAGTTTAAGAACGGTGTGTAGTTCAGTGAAAAAAGCTGCTGGTAATTTGATAGGGATTATACTAAGTCTGTAGATTGCTTTGGGTAATAGGGATGTTTTAACAAAATGTGTTCTTACAATCCATGAGCATGGAATATCTTTCCATTTCTTTGTATCATCTTCAATTTCTTTCATCAGCGTTTTATAGTTTTCAGACCACAGGTCTTTCACCTCCATGGCTGAGTTTATTCCTAGGTATTTTATTATTTTTGATGCAACTGTAAATGGGATTGTCTTCTTAATTTCTATTTCTCCTGCTTCATTATTAATGTATACAAATGCAATAGATTTCTATACATTGATTTTCTATTCTGCAACTGTGGTGAATTCATTTATCAATTTTAGTATTTTTTTGGTGGATTCTTTTTAGGGTTTTCCATATACAGTGTCATGTCATCTGCAAATAGTGAACTTCTTCCTTACCAATCTGGATGACTTTTGTTGTCTATTTGCTGTAGCTAAGACTGCCAGTAATATGTTTAATAAAACTGGTGAGAGGAGAAATCCTCATCTTATCTTAGGTGAGAATTCTCAGTTTTTTTACATTTGAGTATGAGGTTAGCTCTGAGTTTCTCATACACAGCCTTCATCATGTATAAGTATGCTTGCTCTAAACCATCTTGTTAAGGGTTTTTATCATGAATGGATGCTATATTTTGCCAAATGCTTTTTTGGCATCTATCGACATGACTGTATGGTTTTTACCCTTGCTGCTCTTGATGTGATGTTTCACATTGATTTGTGAATATTCAACCACCCTTGCATCCCAAGAATAAATCCCACTTGATTGTGTGTGAATGATTTTTTAATGTATTGTTGGACTTGGTCTGTTAGTATTTTGTTGAGGATTTTTGCACCTATGTCCATGAGAGATACTTGCCTCTAGCTCTCTTTTTTTGTGGTGTCTTTATGGCTTTGACATCAGGGTAATACTGACTTTGTAAAATGAATTTGGAAGTTTTCTCTCCTCTTCTATTTTTGGAACAGTTTGAGAAGAATAGATATTAATTCCTTTTTAAATGTTTTGTAAAATTCACCCGTGAAGTCATCCGGTCCTGGACTTTTCTTTTTTGGGAGTTTTTTTTATTACTGATTCAATTTCATTACTGGTAATCACTTTGTCCAAATTCTCTATTTCTTTCTAATTCAGTTTTGCGAGGTTGTATGTTTCTCCATTTATTCATTTCTCCTTGGTTGCTCAATTTGTTTACATACAATTTTTCAAAATATTCTCTTACAATCCTTTGTATTTTTCTGGTGTCAGTTGTTATTTCTCCTCATTCATTTCCAATTTGAGTCCCCACCGCTCTCTTTTTATGGGTCTGGTAAAAATGAGTTTTGTTTTTCTTTTTTTCTTTTTTAATTTTTTATTAACATATAATGTATTATTTGCCCCGGGGTACATGTCTGTGAATCATCAGGCTTACACATTTCACAGCATTTGCCATAGAAAAATGAGTTTTGTTGATCATTTCAAAGAACCAGCTTTGGTTTCATTGATCTGTTCTACTGGGGTTTTTTTTGCTTCTCTGTCCCTTCACTTTCAATCTACCTGTGTCTCTAGGTCTGAAATGAGTCCCTTGTAGGTGTAATATAAACGTGTCTTGTTTTTTTATCCATTCTGTCACCCTATGTCTTTTGATTAGAGCATTTAGTCCATTTACATTCATCGTAATTATTGATAGGTATGTAGTTATTAACATTTTGTTACTGTTTTGTGGTTGTTTTGTACTTATTTCTACCTCTTTCCTCCCCTTTTTTTTTTTACTCTTACTCATGGTCTTTCCTTTCTAGTCAAAGAGTCATCTTTAACATTTCTTGTAGGGCTGGTTTTGTGATGATGAATGCCTTTCACTTTTTGTGGCCTGGAAATTTCTTATCCCCTCTTCTATTCTAAATAAGAGCCTTGTTACATAGAGTATTCTTGCTACAGATTTTTTTCCTTTTAGCACTTTGAATACAACACGCTACTCCTTTCTGACCTGCAAAGTTTCTGCTGAAATATCCCCTGAGATTCTAATGGCTTTTTCTCTTGTATGTAACTGCTTTCTTATCTTTCACTGATTTTAAAATTTTCTCTTTATAACTTATTGTCATTTTAGTTACTATGTGCCTTGGTGTGGACTTTCTTGGGTTAATTTTGTTGAGATATCTCGATGCTTCCTGGATCTGGATTTGTTAACTTCCCCAGGTATGGAAAGTTGCCAGCTATTATTTCTTCAAATAAATTTTTTAACCCCCTTTCTCTCTCCATCCTTCTGAGGTCCCTATAATGCAAATGTTACTATACTTGATAGTGTCACTGAGTACTCTAAGTTTATTCTCATTCTGCATAACTTTTTTCTCTCTCACCTGCTCAGCTTGATTACTTTTCATTACTTTGTTCTTCAAGTTGCTTATTCTTACTGATTAGAAAAAAATCAGTAAAATGCAAAATAAAATTCTAGCAATATCTATAAGGAAAATCAAAATATGAAAAAGGAATTATTTCAGATCATACAAACATTAAAAGTATATTAAAAGAATACTCAAACAATGCTATGCATATAAACTCAACAATCCAGATGCAATAAACCAATTCCCTAATAGCCAAAACGACCAAAATTCATCCAGCATGAAACATTGGATCATTGGAATGTTTGGATCATTGGAATAACTATTTAAAAAACAGTAACTACTAAAGAAATGGAATTCACAATTAGATTAGAAACTTTCCAAAAAAGAGCACTCCAGACCCAGGTGGTTTGACAGGAGAATTGTACCTAATATTTTAAAAAGAAATATCAGTTCTACACAATCTCTTCCCTCTAATTCTGGAAGAGATTGTGTAGAATTGATATTTCTCTACACCCAACATGGGACTCCAACTCACAATCCTGAGATTGAGTTGCATGATCTACCAACTGAGCCAGCGAGGTGCTCTGGAACAATTTTCATTTTATTGTATGAGACAAGCACTAACCTGATAACATAGCCTGATAACATAACCTGATAACCTGATAACATAACCCTGAGAGAGCAATATCTCTTATGAACAGATGTAAAAATCCTCAACAGAGTATCAGTAAACTGAATCCAGCCATACAAAAAATATACACCACAACCAAATGAGATTTATCTCAGGAATGCAAAGTTGGTTCAATGTTCAAAAGTAAATCAGTGTAATCTATCATATCGACAGTCTAAAGAAAAAAAAAATAACACATGATTGTATCAATACTGGAAATTTGACAAAACTCAGCACCCAACACAAGAAACAAAATTCTGTAAAGTAAGAATAGAAGAAAACTATTCAGCATTAATAGAGGATATCAAGAAAAAATCTGTAGCTAAAATCTTCATTCATGATAAAAAATTGAGTACTTCCCCCCTTAAAATGTCCTTGCCTATCACTTCTATTAAAAGCAGAACTGGAAGTCATACTCAGTGAAAAGGTCAAGAAAAATAAATTAAAAACATAACATTTGGAAAGGAAGAAATAAAACTGTTCCTATCTACAGATGATAAAACTGTGTATGTAAAAGTCATAAGGAATCTACCACAATAATTCCTACAACTAGTAAGTACATTTAGCAATGCTATAGACTACAAAGTCAATGCATGCACACCCATGTGCACACAGACACACATACACACAAATTATACTTCAATTATTTATATTACATTTCTACATATTAGTAATTAAAAATTAGAAATTAAAATTTTAAAAATATCATTTAAAATAGCTCCCCCCATGTGTTGTAATGAGCACTAGGTGTTATAGAAGACTGATGAATCACAGACCTGTACCCTGTACCCTGTACCCAATTAAATGTTAATTAATTGAATTCATAAATCAATCAATCAGTAAATAAAGCTTCCCCAAAATGAGCCTGCTTCCCCCCTCTCTCTGCCTGCCTCTCTGCCTTACTTATGCATAAATCTAACAAAATATGTACAAAATCTATACACTAAAACTAAAAAAACAAATAAGATAATTAAACCATTTTCATTTCTATTCTTCCCCAGTTGATCTGTAAATTTAATATAATTCCAACCGAGATCATTTTTGTACATATAGCCAAACATGATATTTTGTATGTATAGTCAAATTGACATTAAAATTTATATTGAAAGGCAAAGGACCTAGAACAGCCAAAAAAGAAGTTTTTAAAAAAAGAATAAGGTTGGAGAACCAAAGCAACTGATTTTAAGACTTACTATAAAGCTATAGTAAATAATATAATGTGATATTGGGGGGCACCTGCGTGACTCAGTGGATTAAAGCCTCTGCCTTCAGCTCAAGTCATGTTCTCAGCATCCTGGGATCGAGCCCTGCATCGGGCTCTCTGCTCGGCAGGGAGCCTGCATCCCCCCTCTCTCTGCCTGCCTTTCTGCCTACTTGTTATCTCTCTCCTCTCTGTCAAATAAATAAATAAAATCTTAATGTGATATAATGTGATACTGGCAAAGGAATAAGCAAATAGATGACTGAAACAAAATGGAGAACCCAGCAATAGACCTAAACATATATGACCAACTGATTTTTGACAGAAGTGGAAAGGCAATTCAATAAATTACAGTCTTTTTATCAAACTGTGTTAGAACAACTCAACATTAGAACATCCATATGCACCCTCCCCCAAAACAATTTAAACCTCCCACATTATAAAAAAAAAAAAAACAACCCTCAAAATAGACTACAGATCTAACTGTAAAATGTAAAACTATAAAACCTTTTAGAGAAAATCTTCATGACCTGAGGTTAGCCAAAGAATTTTTAGACATCCCATGAAATACATGATGCATTAAAGACATAATCAATAAATGGTCTTCATCAAAATGAAAACATTTTGCTTGCAATGACACTAAGAAAATGAAAACACAAGCCACAAAGCAGGAAAAAATATTCACAGTACATATCAGGCAAGTGCAAGTTCTCAAAATATACAAGTCTCAGTACAAGCTCTTGAAATACATATGAATTTTAAAAAAGTGAATAAATGATTTGAAGACATACTTCACAAAAGAAGAAATATAAATGACCAATAAACACATGAAAAGATACTCAGTATCATACTTTCAAATCACAGTCAATAAAGGACTTCTATGCAGAATAGAATAAAAATCTTTCAAAACTCACCAGTATGAAAACAATGTAATTTAAAAATGGGCAAAAGAGTTGAACAGATATATGGATTGCAAGTAAAGTACATGAAAATATGTTCAACATTAATTATAAATTAATTATTAGCATTAGGGAAATTCAAATTAAAACCATGATGAGGGATACCTGGATGGCTCAGTCACTTAAGCATCTGCTTTCAGCTCAGGTGATGATCTCAGGGTCCTGGGATCAAGCCCCGCATTGGGTTCCCCACTCAGTGGGGAGTCTGCTTCTCCCTCTCCCTCTGTCCTTCCCCTCCCCCTACTCATGCTCTTGCTCTCTAAAAAATAAATAAAATCTTAAAATATGATGAGACACCACTATACACCTATATGAAAGGCTAAAGTAAATAATATATAAAATGTCCAGTGCTGATAAGAATGTGCAGCAACTGAAACTCTTACACACTGCCAGTAAGAATGCATAATAATACAACCACCCTGGAATACAGTTTAGCAGTTCTATACAAAGATTAATGTACACTTACCATATTTTATAGAAGTCTTTCACCCAGCTGTTTACTGAGAGAATGAAAACTTATGTTCACAGAAAATCCTGTACACAAATGTTTATAGAAGCTCTATTCGTAACCACCAAATTTCTTTCAACAAGTGAAAAGAATAAACACTGATATAATAGAATACTACTCTGCAATAAAAATAAATGGAACTGTTGAGCTTATTACAACTTGAACAAACTCCAAATACATTATGCTAAGGGAAGGGAGCAATTCTCAAAGGTATATGCTATATGATTCATTCATATAACATTTGCAAAAAAAATAAACCTTTAAACAGTGGTTGCCAGGTGCTAGCAATGGGCAAATAGTATAAATTCAAACAGATAACACAAGGGATTTTTGAAGGGTAATGGAACTGTTCTTTATCTTGACTGTGGTGGTTGTTACATGAGCCTATACACATGTTAAAATTAACACACTGTTCACCAAAAAAAGAGTCAATTTTTACTATATCCAACTTTAAAAATAAAATTAAATATGCCAAAGATAATTAGAAAAATCCCTGTTTGCTTGGAAATTCAGAAAATACTCTTTAAAACAGCTCCTAAGTCAAAGTAGATGTTGCAATGGAAATCAGAAATTCTGAAGTGAATGATAATGAAACGTAAGATGTACTCTAAAGCTACGACTGGAGGAAAATTCATAACCTTATATCAGTATATTAGAAAAGGAGAAAAATTCAAAACAAATGAATGGCAGAAAACAAATATCACATAAAACTTAAAGAAATAAAAACCTAAAAAATTAAGAATTAAAAGAACAGTAAGAATTAATGGAAAACAATAATAAGAATTATGGACAAACTAACACTAAAATTACACAGTCTTTTACAGTATAAAAATAAAAATATAACCTCTAATTCTTCAACTGGTAAATGGATAATAATTTGTGATAAATGCATAAAATGGAATACTATTTAGCATTATAAAGGAATAAACTGATACATGATCAGCTTAAATGTATCCCAAAAGCATTATGGTAAGTGAAAGAAGCCAGAAACAAAAGGCTACATGCTGTATGATTCCATTTATATGATATTGAGAAAAGGTGAAACTTTTCAATTTGACAAAGGGTAGAAGTGGAGGAAGGACACTGCATACAGAACAGAAGGAAACTTTTTAGGGTGATGGAAATACTCTGTATCTTGATTGTGATGAGAGTTAGATGCCAATATAACTGTCATATGACTGTCAAAACTCATAGAACTACATACCTAAGAAGTGAATTTTACTGCATGTAAATTATATCTCAAAAATCTATTTAAAGAAATACCTAATATAGAAAAAAGACATCTGAAAATTCTAAAAACAGTATCAATGGTAAATATTTTTAGCAAATACTACTTTTTAACTCAGAAATACACATCTTGTGATATAATATCCATGTAATTTCTTGGGCCCAGGTTAAGCCAAGACAATTTTTCAAATTAACTTTCCAGTTGAAAATTTACGGGACCTAACACTACTGATGGATGGATAACATTTAAAGATCTTCATTTAAAGAGTAAATAATCAAATAGTTACTTATCAATTTCAGCGATGGTATATGTGTGCTTACACAAAAGCACTACCCTTATTTGTCTAGATAGCTTTGAAAGATGAAAACATTTTCCTTCTACTTTTATCTTTCATTCTTGTGGTTGAGTGGATTTAATTTCTAAGTAGTTACAACATAAGTTTTAACTCTGGCTTATTCCAAAGACATATTATTTTTCAAAATTTGGTATCTACCAGTTTCTTTTTCTAATGTGGAATGCCATCCTTTATCTTTCTCAAGAAAAAGAAACTAAGACTGCAACATTACAACCAAACTGATTTTGTGATCTACTTCCAGGTGGCCTGTCACAGGCTGGATTATCCACAGAGGCCAAAGGCTGCCATTTCAAAACCTCCTCTAAGAGTTCAAAAAGAATTAAAACAGCAGCACTCATTGTTATATTTCCCTAACTGCACTTGCTGTGTTAGTGATCATCACATATGTAATAGCATTTAGAAAGTGCTTTGTGTTTATACCCACAAGGTCCAATCTCTGACTGACATTGATTCCAATCTTCCTATAGTTATATATGCAATCTCAAAAACTACGGACAATATCCTTAGCACTAAATGAAAAGCGTTAACCCCAATGACACCATCTGTGGTGTTTTTATTTTACAATATACTTTCAATATCTTGAAATCTAAGCTATGTTAACAATACTTATATGAATGGAATGTATTACAACTTACTCTGCTTTAGTGGAAAAGGGCACTCCGTTAACTACATCGTTCAAAAAGACATATGCTATTCCTATCATCTGGCTATACACACTCCATTTACTGGGATATTAAGAACAGTTAAGCTAGCCTTCTAAAAATTGTCCCATAATATCACATTAGGATATAAAAATAGATCATCATCCAGGTATCTATTTCCCAATCTTTGCTGTTTAATCAAAGGAGGTTAAATTTCTGCTTTTCCACTTGTGCTGACCAAGATTTATCTAATATGTCAAGCATACATTATGGTTTATACAATCTATTTTGGAGATGCCACTCTAATGCTCACTAGGTTGGGAAGAAAGCCTATGAGAACTGAATAAACTAGATTTATGTGTATATATATATATATATATATATATATATATATTGAACTAATTGTTTCTATTTGGAATAGCATCATTCGTATCTGGGATCCTCAAGGTGCTTTACAACAAGGTATAAATTAGAACAATAATGAGCACTCATAAGCAAGGGCTTAGCTTTTAGAGGAACTGCTTGTTTATTTAGGAAGAAGAGACTTGGCTGACACTCCCAAGTTTATTCCCTCTACATTTCTCTAACAATAGTGCAGATTTTTTAGCTTACAAAGCCATACATAACCTAACTGAAGGCAAACACCAAGGCCTTCAGTAAAGGATCTCTATGGAACTGCATACTTAAGTCTAGTTGTTTGCCCTGTAACCATGTACCAAATCAACAGAGTAGGTGATACCAATTAAGATCCTGAAACAAATTGGATCAGGCATGAAGAGTCATCAATGAGGACTGGAATTTTAAACAGTAATTAAAATATAAATTCTAGAAGTGGCATTCAATTTTTTAAGCAACTGATGCTAAATGATATTAACCGTAACATATTTAAAGTACAGAAAAAGATAATGAAAGTTATGTAGACTTGGTAAAAAAAATGTAGTCTGGAGACTCTGATGGAGGTAAAGTATATATGTGTGGGTACATATGCACATTTAAATAGGCATGGAGTGGGAAAAATTCAATTTTTTCATTTTCAAATGCTTTAAAAGCTAGATTTTATTACCTAGAAACAACTTCTAAAACCATCTTTACAAATACATCAGTACTTACTATGGTCCAGGTAAATACGGTGTTGAATAAAACAGACAAGGTATATACAATCTGGCAATTACAAAATTTTGAAATTACAAAATTACAAAGCTCTCTATTCCGATTAGGTATAAATATTATGAACACTAACTGCAGGGCTATTTAATATACTCAAGAAGCGCAGAGAATGTCTCATAAAGGGAGTGATGTCTAAAGTGAGCCTCAAAAGATGAATGGAACTAGCAGGCGACGTGGAGGAAAAAAAGTATTTCAGGCTGAGAGAACAGTCTTCCAAAAGACTCAAAAGTTAGAAAAAAGAACAGTAGTTGAGAAACTGGTAATCATAAGTACCGATAATTAAATTTGTGTTGTTAATAAAAAAATACCATTGAGATCCTACTCTACAGTATTAGCTTTCTTACACATACTGTTTCTAATATTTACAGTTTTTCAATTATCATTATCTCCATTTAAGGTTCAATGAAAATAACTTGCCCTGACAAGAAAAAATTTTAAATGATTTGAAATGGCCCAAAATTAGTAGGTCTCCTGTCTACGGTGACTTTCCATGTTATCTCCACCTTTCTGCCTTTCTTTGCCTATTTTTAAATTTCAGAAATTACAGATAATTGATAGCAATGCAAATGATTATTTTTCATAGATATGCGAATGGATTTTGTCCAGTGGAGTTTTCACTGATTTCCATCCTGCATGTGCAAAAAGCCAGTTTTGACTCTATTAAACAATTTTGTGTCCCATAAATTCGTGTCTGCTCTTTGGATTCTCCTTGGAGCTACTGTAGTAACATCTTTATAGTTCGCTCATTAATTGAGTTAAATAAAACCTTTGGCATATGTTCATGAGTATTTTTATGAGTCACGATTTTACCTTTTTAAAAAATTATCCTTTAATGGCTCCAAAGCACAGTTAGTCAGAATTTGAAAATTTGTGTGGATTCTGTTATGGTTTCAAAGATAAAGTCCTTCCATTACACACAACTCACTATTTCTTCCTTTTATTCTTGAATATTAATGCTGACACAATTTTTTGTAATACCTCTTTTAAGGGTCTCACCAAATTTTTTATAGTCAATGTGATGAAACGTACTAATAAATCCAGCATGAGGCTACTTCACTCTCTCGCTAACTTCGCGTAACTGTAATTCCTGAGCCTTCTGTGGAAAGAAAAAGGAAAATAAAAATACCTTCTCTCATTCCAAGGCTTTTCACAGCTAGGCAACCACAAAAAGAAAGAATGAACCTACAATTCATGCCATTTAATGCTCTATCAGGCATAATTCAAGTCAAATCCCATTGGGCAAACTCTGGGATAATTAAAATGTACTGATATAATGAATAAGAGAAAGGTGGTGACCTGGGGGAGAACTTCTAAAACCCCTGCCTCCTGCTTTTGCTGATTATTCTTTTTGTTATGTTAGACTCCCTTTCTTGACCTTGTCTTTTTGAAAAAAATTACAGATTGTTTCTGTTGAACAAAACTAATACCTAGTGGCAAACCTACACAATGGAAATTGGGTGGCAAATTTTACTGCAATAAAAAATATCCAACATAAAGGGTCACTGTACAGTATTCATTCAATTCACAAGGAAATTGTAAAAAATTTAATCTAAAAAGGAAGAAAAATCTAGTGCACACATTTATATAAAAATGTATTTGTTTACCTGCTTAACAAAACTGACAGTACGAAGCTTCCTTTGCATGTTACAATGACATGTGTTAAAGGTATATCCTTCTGTCGAACCAAACATTTACCCTTCGCCACTGGTGAAAGGCAACAAGATCTCTTTACAAAGCCTCGTCTTTTTCAATAAATTTTGCATGAAAACATGTTATACTGGCACAAAGTTGCCTGCTGTCACATTCGAAGTGTGATAAATGTTTAATGAAAACAACACCACACAGCTTGGTGTCAGACAACAGCTATCACACAGCCCTGCTTTGATCCAAACAGACACTTAAAAGGAGTTCTAAGCACACGCTGCACCACAGAACTCTATAACCTATATGCAAATAGAGGTAAATTAGCATAAATGACTTCCTGCTGCATAAAGAAATAAGAGGTAAGGAAAAATATGACAGCCTCTATGAGTATGTAACTGCTGTCAAAACTCAGAATCCAGCACTCCCAAATCACTTCAACATCTTCTGCCAAGTACTAGCTAGGAAAAATCTCATCAACAGAATCTTAGTGGATGAAACTCTACAACTGACGACTCTGGAACATTGTCAGGTCAAAGCCATAACCAATAAACATCTATAAAGTATGATTACTACATGTATTATATTTCTTATATATGCTGCTTAATACTTCTAGTTCTTTTTAAGTATTGTTACCCCCATTTTACAGAAGAATAAATTAAGGCTCAAAGCACATAACTTGTTCTATAAGGAAAAAAATTGTAAATGATTTAAATGAGCAAAAATTATAATTTCTGCAAGTTTTAACTTTCCCAGAATCTAAATACCTTAGCGTACTTTTAAGTGTGTGTGTGTGTGTGTGTGTTTGTATTTTACAATACTACATGTTCAAAGGCAGTAATTCCTATGAACAAAAAGTATATGCTGCTTCTGTTGATAAGCTTTCAGTGCATTTAGTCTATAAAGACTATATAGTTTTGATACAAGCAACATAACTACCGGGGCACCTGGGTGGCTCAGTGGGTTAAGCCTTTGCCTTCGGCTCAGGTCATGGTCTCAGGGTCCTGGGATTAAGCCCTGCATCAGGCTTTCTGCTCACCAGGGAGCCTGCTTCCCCCCCTCTCTCTGCCTGCCTCTCTGCCTACTTGTGATCTCTCTCTCTCTCTCTTCTGTCAAATAAATAAATAAACAAACAAACAAACAAACAAATAAATAAATAAATCTTGTTTAAAAAAGCTTACTATGGAATGCAATTAGAAGTTACGTTACTTTTTAAAAAATATTTTATTTATGTATAAATAAAAATAAAATAAATAATAATAAAATAATAAATACATAATAATAATAAATCATTAAATAATAAGTATTTAATTAAATATTATTATACTTATTTTATAAATAAAATAAAGAGGGGAGAAAGCAAGCTCCCTGCTGAGCAGAGAGCCTGATGCGGGGCTTGATCCCAGGACCTTGAGATCATGACCTGAGCTGAAGGCAGAGGCTTTAACTCACTGAACCACCCAGGTGTCCCCATAGTAAACTTTTTAATGAAAGATTTCATAAATAGGTAACATACAAGCCATGAGATCCAATTTCACTGCTGTCCCAGTAGCTTCTAATGTATTTTCAGAAAGATTTAAAGACAATTGATGTAGGAGTCATACACTTCAGTATAAGAAATTCTATTCAAACATATTCCCCTTCCATTACCCACCAAAAAGAACTGCTTCAGTTGTCCAGATATGAATTTCTATGTCCATTGGGAAACACTTAACTAGCTCTAAAAGCACAAAGGTTTAAAAAGTTATATAAAGAAAGAAAAGAAGAAAAGTATAAACTCAAGTGTTCGAGCAAAATATTCCAGAAATCTTGATGGGCACATATCTGAAAACAATATCCATTTACTGAAGAGTCAATAAGGGGATGATAACTGAAAGCCTTTCATAGTACCATATCTAAAGGAGCCTATGTTCAGGAATACTAAATTAGACTCCTGATGAATCCCAAATATACTCAAATTAAGAAACTATTTTACTAGGCAATAACTGCTTTAAAACAAATTCTCGTTGCTGGTGATTTAAATAATGATGGAAAATAGATTTAAATCAAATCCATCTAAATTCTACTCTTGAGGACGGCACTATGATTTAAAATAAACAGTAGAATGTCACTGGTGGTACTGATGTAATTATTCACCAATCTTTTTTTTTTTTAAGATTTTATTTATTTCTGAGAGAGAGAAAGAGAAAGAGAGAAAGAGAGAGAGCAGGGTGAGGGGCAGAGGGTGGAAGCAGACTCCCCACTGAGCAGGGAGCCCCATGCAGGGCTCAATCCCAGGACCCGGGGATCATGAGCCAAGCCAAAGAGAGAGGCTTAACTGACTCCGCCACCAAGGTGTCCCCCACAACCAATTTTTCAAAGAATCTATAAAAGATGTTTTATAATAGCCAAATATACTCAATGGAGTTTGATCAAATGTTGCTAAAGAAGACACAATATGAATACACTGAAGACTCGGATGGGGTGTACAAGGTTCACAATCATCAAAACAAGCTATAATTATGATATGTCATGACAAATTTCATATTTCTGATATTGACTCTCAGTATCAGTGTGCTTAACAAAATAATGTGTCCAACTTCAACAGAATAGCTACTATTAATAAAATGTTTTCATATTTTAAAATATATTTCCATAAAATAAATACAAATATCTAATGATATGATAAATATTTGAAGTTTTATAAATTTGGGGGGAAGATACTAAAAACAAGAAAATCTGTATCAATGTTTAAAGGTAAAATAGTTCTGAAAAACCAAATTTTATAAACATAAGACATTAAAAATTAACATCATTAAACCATCTTCAAAAAAAATCTAAGACAAGGCTCAGTTGGTGTCATTCTTAAATTAATCCTTCATATAGTATTATAAGGAAAGACACCTCTTAGTCTATACAAACTCCTGATACCCTCCCAGCTTTAGGCCTTCCTTATTCAGTAGCTTAATAAAATGAAAAGATCAATTTATAACACTATAAGATACAATCATTCAAATGTTCCAGGAATTTCAAGAACTGTATTTAATTAGCTGCTGTATTTATAAGATTTTTCAGAATTATCTAATTTGGTATCTTTTCCCTCAAAAGTTTAATAAAAAAACTCTTCCTCATTATTAGGCTCATTAAATTCTTGCACATTCATTTCTCTCTCACTTTTATTTTTCCCAATTTATAACAGTCCTTTACCATTAATGTTCCTACTCTTCTTACTTTGTACTTTACAAATGTATACTTTATATTCTATCAATTTTCATATAATATTGATATTTTCAAACTAGATTGATAAAACAAACACTGTTATACATAAAGAAGCAAAAGCACATGAGTTGTTATCTTCTCTTATGTGGGGAAGTAGCTAGGTTATTTAGCATAACATAAGCTAAAATATTTGGTCTTGGGTTGCTCAACCCCCATTAACTAATATATAAGTCCTAATTATGTGGTTTGTGAATTTTTTCCCTTTTTCTCCACCCACTTTTCTTCAGCGGGGAAGTGAAATCATTTGGCAAGAGACAGCTAACAAAATGATCATGAGATAAATTTAAGTAAGGGCTAGAAATTTTGTGGGTTTTATCAAATATAATTCTAAATAAATATATGAAATGCTGTTGTAGGAAAATATGTGCAAAAGAGAGAGGGAGAAAAGAAAGAACCAATCTTTTACTAATGACAGATTTCTGGCTTGAATGAAGAAAAATAAGGCACGGAAATTCAGTTCTCTTTAGGTATTTTCTAGGGAAGTTTAAGCAACAGCATATCACTTGATCTCAAACATTATACTTCATCATCAGTGATTATGGATTACTACAGGAATGAGGATAATGTACTGTTAAGAGTCAAGATGCTCTTGTCAGGAAACATGAATTAGAAGCCTAACTCTACCATTTACTAGCTCTATGATTACAAGTTTTCATCTATATGAAGGATAATAAAAGTTCCTATTTCATGAGACTATTATGATATCTAAATAAGAATGCGTGTCAACTGTTTAGCAAAATTCTTGATACTTAGAAAATATATTTAAAACATTAAACACTTATTATTCTTATGTCCATGGTAAACAAAGCGTTTTGTTCATACCTCATATAGATCTGATCATATCATTACCCTATTTGCAACTTCATCAGCTTCTCACTGCCTTTAGAATTAACTCCAAATTTAACTTATAAGGTACTCCAATACTCATTTCTCACCATTATTCCTTTTAAACTCTAAACCAAGCCTAATTAGACTTTAGTTCCTCAAATATGCCATACCACCCTGCATGCCTCTAAGTCTTTCCACATGAAGTTTATTTTGCACATAACATTCTTTCTCATCTCTTCCTTCAATGCAAAAGACCACTTCTTCTGGGAGACCTTCCCTGACATGTTGACTAGTCTGGACCAAATGGTTTAATGTTCATGGATATACCTTGCAACCACATTGTGTCAAGACTAAGGATAAAAGTCAAGATGATAGGACTGGCCTATTGCAATTAAGTGCAACTAACTGGCCTGCAATTCTTAGTTTTGGCTCAGGCCGTGATTGCAGGGTCATGAGTTCAAGCCCTGCATCGGGCTCCGTGCTGAGCGGAATTTCTCTCTCTCTCTCGCCCTCTGCCTTCCTCTCTGCTCTCTCCCTCTCTATAAAATAAATAAATAAAACTTAAAAAAAAAAAAATGTGCTCAAGTTTTAAGCCAGAAGCTGACAAATTACAACCTGTGGGCCAAATCTGCCAATTGCTCATTTTGTAAATAAAGATTTATTGTGATACAGCCATATCACTTATTTTACATTATCTATGGCTGCCTTGGTGTTCAGTAGTTGCAACAGAGACATATGGCCTAACAAACCTAAATTATTTGCTATCTAGCCCTTTACAAAGAAGTCTGCTGTCCCTGGTTTAAGCTACTACTGTTCAGGTTTTGTTAATTATGTCCAAAAACATTCTAACTCATACACTTGTTTCCATAGCTTCTTAGTGAAACATTCATCTGATTTCCCTGTAATTACTTATGCATCTTCCCTTCTATCTATGCTTATTTTGCTATCTGCATGAACTCTCCAAGTAGGACTGGCCTACTATTATGACTCTATTATCAACACAGTACTTCACAAATAGAAGGCATTTAAATATTGTTGACTGAACAAGCGAATGAATGAATGAATGAATGAGTGTATCTGATCAATAACCAATCAATATTTAATAACAACTAACATGTACATTATGTACTCTAAATGATACAAGAGAGTATAAGATATATTCTCTGCCTTGGATGGCTTAAGAAATCAGGTCTAAGAAATAAACACATAAGCTTTAAAAAAAAAAGATAAATTATTTCTGAAGCAAAACAGGGTACATCTGTACACATATAAATACTATCATTAAATGTGTATGTTGACCCCCCCAAAATTCCTGATTTTAGATCATACCAAAAGGTAAGAATCTGGATGTCCTCGGCACTAACCAGAAGAAAGAATAGCCTGATACAACACCATCCTCTACTATGGTCCACTAAACCCATGGACATTACTGAATCAAACTACTCAACAGCTTTTGAGTTGAGTAGCTTGACACTGGTGCCCAGAGCCCTTCAACTGACACCTCTTGTTTTAACCTTGTTCATCCCTTCTACTGAGATTTTATTTTATTTTTTTTTAATTTTTTTTTTAATTTTAAGATTTTATTTATTTATTTGACAGAAAGAAGGAGATCACAAGTAGGCAGAGAGGCAGGCAGAGGGAGAGGAGGAAGCAGGCTCCCCGCTGAGCAAAGAGCCTGATGTGGGGCTCCATCCCAGGACCCTAAGATCATGGCCTGAGCCAAAGGCAGAGGCTTTAGCCCACTGAGCCACCCAGGCGCCCCTGAGATTTTAAAAATGATGATGAATACAACATTATTACTTTGTAAGTCTGTCATCCAGGATTCAGTCCCTCAAACATAATCACCACTGAGTTTAACCTGTAAAGCTGGCTCAAACTTTCAAGACTGATGTCACCACATTAGAATCTTTCCTGAAACAACCCAACCTCCCTTTTTTATTCATGCACTCATTTTTTTTACCTTTAAAATCTCCAAAATAATACTTTATGTAATATCAATTTTATACAACTGTGTAATTATTCTGGTGATGTGGAAAGCAAAACTTTAATGACTACCAGAAAGCATAGTCACTCTTCCCCTAGCCACGAAACCATCTAATGCATAAACCAAAAGAAAAAGAAAACAAAAAAGGAACAAGGAGTAAGGTATTTCCTTGACTGACATAGTTTTTTCATCCTCTTGGTTCATATTTTCCAGCCTCAAAAAAATAATCTCTATCCTCTCTTCAAATCTATCATCCTCCTGACTTCCTCCCTCTCTCAATAGATTTCTGTCATATCCTCTCTGATCTTAATTCCATTCTACCACTCTAGCTAACTCAGCCTCCCTATCCTTATGGTCAGATATCTAACCCCATCTCCTCTCTAACATTCAACAATCCTTAAATCTAGAAAAAGACAGAATTTTGCAGGACCACAACTGCTCTGTGTACATTAAAAGTTGTGAGGTGATCGAGAAAAAGAAAGTCATATAATAGTATTATCCTCCTCCAAAATCTATCACCAATTTATCATTTCAAAGAATCTGGAAAGTTTACATAATATCACTATAAACCTGGAAATAAAAAATAAGCACAAAGACAACTATGAAAAAAAAAAAAGGATGAGAGACTCCATATCCTTTAATAAATTTAATTCTTCATAGAATCAAGATCTCAAGGAACTACATTTAAGATCCTGACAAGCTCTCTGATTTAACACCAAAAACTGATGCGTTACAGACAAACACTTTTGTACTCAAGTATTACAGTAAGTAATTATGGGGTATTAAAAGATTCACAAAGGGGGATAAATTCCAAGATGTTCTATCTCATATAATAAAAGAATGCAATGTCAGTTTTAAATAGAACAAATAATAAGCCATAATTCAAACTACAAACCAAGATTTTGTTTCATTTTAACATTTTCTTTCTTTTTTTTTTTTAAGATTTTATTTATTTATTAGAGAGACAGAGAAAGTGAGAGAGAGCATGAGAGGAAAGAAGGTTAGAGGATGAAGCAGACTCCCTGCGGAGCCGGGAGCCTGATGTGGGACTCGATACTGGAACTCAAGGATCATGACCTGAGCCGAAGGCAGTCGCTCAACCAACTGAGCCACCCAGGCGCCCTATTTTAACATTTTCTAATTTAAGAAAGAGTTAAGAATGGATTTCAACCTCCAACTGGACAAAGTTAAACTAATTGTTTCAATAATACCAATTCCAGAAAAAATAAATTCTGGATCTCACACACACATACATTCACTCTAAAAGACACACAAACACACCCTAAACAGTGATCAAGTCTCATTCTATATAGAAAGAGGCCTAACCCGTAGTAAATTGCATCGTTCCCTACCTTTGTTTCATCTTTATCCTTTTCTCCTAATAGCTTTACAGTAAATTAATAGACATTTTTAATCATGAACTAGTCTTTAAATTTTAAAACCATATTCATGATAAGGAAACTGAATGTAGAACTTTCCTAAAGAATTATGTAAATTTTTCTTTATTGACATGGGAAGCTTTGATCATGCCATTTATTTTGTGTTTCTAAAGTTTGTTATATAAGTCTTAAATGAAAACAGGGATATAAAAGAAGCACAGTAAAAATCTGAGATGACCATTTTGATTTATCCTTTCTTCTTTTTTTTTCTCCCCAAATATGTTTATTTTATTTTTTCAGTGTTACAAGATTGATTGTTCATGCACCACACTCAGTGCTCCATGTAATACATGCCCTTCTCAATACCCACCACCAGGCTCGCCCAACGCCCCCCCCCCTCCCCTCCAAAACCCTCAGTTTGTTGCTCAGAGTCCACAGTCTCTACTGGTTCATCACCCCCTCCGATTTCCCCCCACTCGCCCTTCCCTTTCTTCTTTATCTAATTTATTTTCCTCTTTTGCCAATCTAAGAAAAATCTCAGAGAATGAAAATTCAGTTTGAATATTGCCATGGAATCAGAGTCATCACTACTTAAGATTTGTTTCAACTTACCCCCGTTTGATGTTGTGTAATTCCTTGTCCTTGCATTTATCCTTCTCCTTTTCTCTTTTCTCCTTGTCTCTGCCTTTACGTCGTTCTCTATCCCGAGATCGACTACGGGTTCTTCGGTGACTGGACCTTTCACTGCTTCGACTGTGGGACCGTGGACGAGGTCTTGACCTGGATCTATATTAAGTAGATTTTATTACATTCATTTAATGTATATTTTGTATTATGAAATACAAATATTTTTTTTTTTTGACAGACAGAGATCACAAGTAGGCAGAGAGGCAGGGAGAAGCAGAGGGGGAAGCAGGCTCCCTGCTGAACAGAGAGCCCGATGCGGGGCTCGATCCCAGGACCCTGAGATCATGACCTGAGCCAAAGGCAGAGTCTTAACCCACTGAGCCACCCAGGCGCCCCGAAATGCAAATATTCTTAAAAACAATCTAAAAGGATTTAGTTTTTAGTTATGGAATTGGTAACTAAATAACTGTGTGAAGTAAGCATCTGTATAGGAATCTTTATGAATAAATATGTTGTCAACTTTGGAGGAATTTAAGGTTTAGTCAAAAAATGTCTGCAAGAATAAGTCTTAAAGGTTCAAATTGAGTCTTGATTACTCAAGTCTCCTCAAATAATATAACATATCTAAAAGTACCTAAGCTAATTTCCAAAAATAGTATCTTCCCTATCTCTATAATCTCGGCTTCCATATCTATTCAACTTCTTTTCTTATATCTGTTACAATAAAACTATTCCTCTCCTCTACCCTTATCCAGCTATTCTTTGTATTAAATTACAGTATGAGGTAGGATATACCATGGTTTTTTAAAAAGTAAAGATTTCAAATCTTGCTTACAGTACTGGAAGAAAGCCTCTACCGGACTGGTTATCTTATAGATAACTATAAAAAAACAACTACCTAAAGGCACTTTTGAATAGTGACAAAAAGGAGGCAGATTGTATAGGGGGCCAACACTTGGGAAAAGAACAGAGCAATAAGAAAGTTTCCCATTTTATATCAGCCTCTTTTCTGAATGTTAGGCTAAGTCTGTGCCATGCAGGACAGCTAAAGCTCCAACAGAAAATTTCAGGATTTCTGCCCTAAAAAAAACAAAAACAAAAACATAATAATTATTATAAAAACCCAGAAGAAAGACTCAGAGCAACCACTGTAAATGGAAAATGAAAGGGGAATCCTAAAAAAGAATGAGAAGAGGAAGATAAAATTCTAGATGTAAACACTACTCAAATCCCACACTGAACCCTACATCATGCATAGGAGGGGAAACTCCACAGATAGCTAAGGATAAAAGAACTGAAAACATCAAATGTCCCTGAAGACACAGGATTTTTACAATTTTAAGTCAACTCACATAATTTTCTGCTAAAACAAATACGTAAATAAACAAAATCAATATTCTTCAGAGGAATATAACAGAAAGCAGTGTATTCAAAAATGTGACATTCTTCATGTCCAGGATAAAATCCAAAATTACTACGTAATACAACAAAGCATGAAAAATATGATCCAATCTCAAGAGAAAAGACGGTCAATGAAGATTAACCCTGAGATAAGCCAAATCTTAGAGTTACCATAAGGATTTTTAAAAAGTATAACTATGTTTGCAATAAATACAAAGAAATCTCAGCAGAAAAACTAGAAAATGAAAAAAAATTCTATAACTAAAAAATACAATAACTGAATTTTAAATTATTCTGAATGAGATTAAAATCTATTAATCACTAATGAGATTAGTAACAACAGGAGGAAAGAATTTGTATACTTGAAAATAAATCAATCAAGATTACCCAATCCAAAGAACCAAGAGGAAAAAAGACTTTCAATAATAAAAACAGATCCTCCAGGATCTCTGTGACAATATCCAAACATCTAATATGTTTATTTAAACCCAGAAGTAGAGAACAAAGTAAGATAGAAAACAATTTTTTTTTTAATGGTGGCCAAAATTTCCCCAAATTTAGTGAAAGACAAATTTCAGATCCTGGAAGTTTAGTCAATGCCAAGATAAATACGGAGAACCATGACTACTGATGAAATGGATAAAAACTCAAAGTAAAGAGAAATCTTGAAAGCATTCAGAAAAAAAAATGACAGATTACAATCAGGAAGGAGAGCAGTGATAACCATTACTGCTGGCTTCTCATCAGATACAGTGGAGATCAGAAGACAGTAGAACAAAGTTCTTAACATGGTGAAAGAAAAAAACAATCAGCCCAGAACTTTATATTTAGCAAATATATCTCTCAAAAAATGAAAATAAAATAAGGACATTTTTAAGATAAAGGGAAGAATAAACCATAATCATCAATAGTAAAACTGTACTACATTAAGTTCTAAAGTAAGTTCTTCAGGCTGAAGAGAATGATGATAGATGAAAACTTGGGATCTTTAGGAAAGAATGAAGACCACTGGAAATGGTAAATCTATGAGGAAATATAAAAAACGACTTCCCTTAGTTTATTTAAAATACAAATATGTGCTTGGGTGCCTGAGTGGCTCACTAAAAACTAAGTGTCTGACTCGCATTCTTGGTTCATGTCTTGATCTCAGGGTCCTAAGTTCAAGCCCTGCACTAGGCTACACGTCAGGCAGGAAGCCTACTTAAAAAGATTGTGTGTGTGTGTGTGTGTGTGTGTGTGTGCTTAAAGTAAAAATTATAATGTTTCATTGTAGAGTTTATAATGAAGGTAGATATAACACATATACTCTCTATAAAATGAACTACGTGGCACATAAATGGAGACCCATACAGTTATAAGGTTTCTACATTTCACATGAATGGTGAAATAGTAACTCTAAGTATGCTGAAATGGTAACGGGGTATATGTAATCCTTACAGCAGCCACTTACAGAAAAAAAGCAGAAGAAAATGAATGCAAATATGTATAGCTAAAAAGCCAAAGGATAATAACCTAAACAAGAATTCTTAAAAATATTCATTAATCCAAAAGGAGGCTGAAAAAGAAGTACAAAGAAAAATCAGAAGGATAAACATAAAAATTTAAAATAAAATAAAATATTATATAAAATAAATGTGTATATAAAATATATAAAACAAAATACATTAAAGTATACATATAAAATACATAAAAGATAAATATCAGATGGTAGACTTAAATCAAATGTATCAATAAATATCTTCAATATTAATAGAATCAATACTTCAATTAAAAAGAGCTTGTCCTGGGTTGCCTGGGTGGCTTAGTGGTTAGGTGTCTGACTCTTGATTTCTGCTCAGGTCATAATCTCAGGTTCATGAGATGAGCCCCGAGTTGGACTCTGTGGTGCCTGCTTAAGATTCTCTCTCCCTCAAAGGGGAACCCTCCTCCACTGTTGGTGGG
>CM052799.1:100410397-100423598 GCA_028533885.1 Nasua narica | reverse complement strand
AATATCCAACTTTTGTATCAACATGGACAGGACTGGAAGAGATTATGCGGAGTAAAATAAGTCAAGCAGAGAGAGTCAATTATCTTATGGTCTCACTTACATGTGGAGTATAAAGAAAATCATGGAGGGCATCGTGAGAAGGAAGGGAAGGGCGAATGGGGGGAAATCGGAGAGGGTGATGAACCAGGAGAGACTGTGGACTCTGAGCAACAAACTGAGGGTTTTGGAGGGGAGGGGGGGGCGGTGGTGAGCCTGGTGGTGGGTATCGAGAAGGGCACGTACTGCATGGAGCACTGGGTGTGGTGCATGAACAATCAATCTTGTAACACTGAAAAATTAAAATAAACATATTTGGGGAGAAAAAAAAAAGATTCTCTCTCCCTCTCCCTCTGCCTCTTCACCCCTGTACTTTCTCTCTCTTAAAAAAAAATGCTTGTCCAAGTGAATCGAAAGGCAACACACAACCAAATGCTATCTACAAAATATTTCTTTCAATATACAGACACAGGTTGAAATTAAATAGCTAAAATTAGATATATCATGCAAACAGTAAGCACAGGAAGGGTGGAATGAATATATTAATATCAGATAAATTAGACTTGAGAAATAAAGTATCACCAAAAAATTAAAAACTTCATCATGATCCAAGGATCAGTTCATAAGTAGAAATCATACAAATGTTTATCTGGGGCGCCTGGGTGGCGCAGTTGGTTGAGCAACTACCTTCGGCTCGGGTCATGATCCCGGAGTCCCGGGATTGAGTCCCACATCGGGCTCCCGGCTCCATGGGGAGTCCGCTTCTCACTCTGACCTTTACCCTTCTCATGCTCTCTCTCACTCTCTCTCTTTCCTAATAAATAAATAAATAAATAAATAAAATCTTAAAAAAAAAAAAATGTTTATCTGACCACAACAGAATTAAACTATAGTTTAATAACAATAAAATATCTAGGAAAAATACAGAGAAATTAAATACTCTTCTAATTAATTCCTCAGAAATCACAAGAAAAGCTAGAAAATATTTTGAACTGAATGACAGTGAAAATACAACATAAGAAAATTTTAAGATGAGCTAAAAGCAATGTTTAGAGGTAATCTTAGAGCTTTAAATTTATATTAAAAAAGAAAGGTCTAAAATCAAATACCTAAGGTTTCATCTTAAGATGCTAGAAAAAGAAGAGCAAAAAGTAAACCCAAAGTAGGTAGAAGGAAGGAAACATTAAAGAGCAAAAATCAATAGAATAGAAAGCAATAATGAAAAAAAGCCAAAATCTGGTTCTCTGAGAATATCTACATATTTGATAAATCCCTGGCTAGACTAAAAAAGCAAAATAGAAAGAACAAACACAAATTACTCCCCCAAAGGATGATAAAGAGATTGCATATACTAGACTTGGGTATTTAGGACATATGTAGGTCCTGAAGAGAATTACATGGATTGCAATGATAGTAATGCCTATCTTTTTCATCCCTAATCATTTTATTCAGTGAATGAATAGCAATAATATCCGATAAGGACATAGTTTTTAATATATGATTTGGAGAAGTTACAATATTTCTGGCTATGATAAAAATATGGGTTTATTACCCTAATTTATAAAAATTAAATTTCTATCATTTTCTCTTTAAGTTTAATTGCTCCCTCTCTTAATTTTGACACAAGACTTCTTTCCACATAAAGTTTTAATTTATCCTGACAATTTATTTCTCCCACAAATGTTAGTTAATTCATTTCTAATTAAATCTTCTACTATACGTTAATATATAGAAATTTTAACAGATTATTCTAAAATCTTTGAACAATAAACACGTAAAATTTAAAGTTTTCTATTAAAAGAAAGTAATAATAAAAATAGAGAGGGGCTCTTTTTGTTATAGCCTCAGCCACTACACATATATATTTTATGTATATACACAGAGTATATTATTTTAATTTGGTTCTACATTGCTCAGGACCAAAATATGATTCTTACAATTAGTTTTCTGAAAATGCAGAGTACAAAAGACAGGTTAGCATAAGTTTAAACTCTAACAACAACTAAGTTTCTCTTTTTTAATGAATCTTTAACATAAGCTCATTTATTAGTGGTTTGCCTTTTTGTCAAAAAATACACTGTTTGACAAAAATGTGCAACCAGGGGTGCCTGGGTGGCTCAGTGGGTTAAAGCCTCTGCCTTTGGCTCAGGTCATGATCTCAGGGTCTTGGGATGGAGCTCCACATCGGGCTCTCTGCTCCCCAAGGAGCCTGCTTCCCCCTCTCTCTCTGCCTGCCTCTCTGCCCACTTGTGATCTCTCTCCTCTCTGTCAAATAAATAAATAAAATCTTTAAAATAAAGTGCAACTATTTGTGGATTACAAATGAGATGGATTTGGGTGAAATCATTTTTTTTTACTGTATCTTAAAAAACAGATGTATCTGTTATTAATATACCCAAAGTTATATAAGTATTAAGTTAAAAAAAAAGATTTCTTATATAGTGGTGTCCTCAAACAAGTTATTTCCTCTCTGGGCATCTGTTTCCTTATCTACAAAAGGGGGATAATAACTACCTTTCAGGGTTACCTAACTGAATTGTGAAATAGCAGACAAGTGATTTGGGAGCAGGCAGGCACAGAGAAAGACATAACTGAGGGATGTGCTAATATGAATGAATGAGTAAAATCTGAATTGGAAGCATATTACGTATGTTTCCCTTATGCTATAGCTAATCCAGTAAAGAGAAACATTTTGATTTTGATAGACCTTTAAAATCTTAAGGCGGGCATAAGGATTACTCAAGTCTCAATATATTTCTTTTTTAAAGGAAGGTAAGTAACTAATAAACTTGGCCAACAATCCACGTCTTCTCCACAGGAAACTCACAGCTGCCAAATACATGATCTTCAAAAATTTGCTATTAACAAGAAAATCACATCACCTATCATACAAGCTTCTGAAGAATAAAAGAAGATATTTTTGAGAGTTAAGAAGGGCACAGTAACATAAAGACAAAAGGCCTAAATTGGTACTGTCCCAGAGAAACCAGAAAGTAGGATTACTCTATCACCATCACAGCGAAGCCAGATACCACAAGTAGAGCGTGGACAATTACTATCTGCCCACGCTTCCATAGCACCTACTTTCCAAATCTCTAGTCCTCTCCAAATCCCCAATTCACAAAAAACACACAATTATCTCCAAACTCATCTCACGGTTTTCCCTAACACAAAGAGTCCACTATAGAAAACCTACGACTGTCAGTCTCAAAAACATCTTGTTCATTATTTACCATATGTGAATATATGCAACCCATGCCATTTTGGAATACTCTCCTATAAATGTTGCTGATGTGGCTCAAAGAACTATGATATCAACAGCAGATCTATAAGTTAAGCCATCTATGATATTAAATTTAAAGAAAATAACAAGTTTTAAAATATCACAGTATGCAATATAAGCTACGAGGCTTTTCTCCTCTTATGTCTTAATGTTTGTTATTTTAATTCTAATATTGTAGGCCTCTTAATTTTGCTTATGGGCTACAAGAAGCAAAAAGTGACTCCAAAGAGAATACATGGGGAAAAAACAAGTCCAAAACACAGGCAAAATAACATTATTAAAGGCTGTTTAAAAGGACCATAAAATCAAACAAAGATTTAAAGTGAATTAAGCTGCTGACTTCTTAGTTGTCACAAGAATTACTTTATATAACTTTGAGTAAAATACATATCTTAGACATATGAACAACTCCATTTACATTATTAAGTAACTTAAACTATATATTTGAAGGATCTACATCAAGAAGAAAGTAACAGATCACAGTAAATAGATTTCCTACCCTGACCAAACAAACAAAAAAGTTAAAGAAACTATGCTAAAATTTAAGATGGTATTTGTCCCTCAGTCCTTAAATAAATACCCTTCTGATAGATCACTCCAGAAATCTCTAGAGTACCATAACCAAAATGGAGATATATTATAAAGCAAAGAAACATTTGATAAAAAATGTGGCACTCTAGAACACACAATATATAAGCAATAAATGGACAGCAAGATGTCCTATTATACCAGATAAATGCTTTCAATATCTACAGAATAGGAACAATCACCATAACATCCCTACATAAAATGAATTACTGCCCTCAAAAACCAATATGTCAAGTTTCTTAATTGGCTAATAAGTTCTAAACACATGTAATCAAAACAAATATCCTAATATTTTATCTTTCAAAAAAAATAACTACAATACTTCAAGTAGACTCTTAAGTAGAGTTCTATAAAGACTATATTTACCATAAAGTAAAACTATACTTAAATTAAATTTTAAAATTATAAGTTGAATAAATTAACATGAATTCCATGTCAGGATGACATTTTGAACATGGACATCTACTTTCACACCCAAGTGAAATCCCACTAAAACCTTAACCACAAGAGGAATTTTTTTTTTAAAGAATGTCACTCTAAGAAAGAAATATACTATGAAAAGGGAAGTGTCCACTGGTGGCTCAGGGCTCCGTAAAATAAGATGTCACTGAAGAATCTGAAAACAAACTTAACTTCTCCCATTAAGTTCTCTATTTAGATAAATTCCATTTCACTGTATTAATAATGTACAGTGCCACTCAAGAAACCTTGTAAGCCACCTAAAATCTTCAGTCCATTCACAGAATTTCCTATTATTGCTGATACAGGAAAATTCTGCACATTATCATCAACAATGACAACAACAAAAGGAATCAACATCCATATAAAGCAACTACAGTTGAGCCTTGAACAAAAGTTTGAACCGTGAGGGACCACTTATACACAGATTTTTTTCAATAGATGCAGTACAGTACTGTAAATGTATTTTCCTTATAATTTTCTTAATAACATTTTCCTTTCTCTAGCTTCCTTTATTGTATGAATACAGTATATAACATACAAGATACAAAACATGTGCTAAGCAATTGTTTATGTTAAGCAGTAAGGCTTCCGATCAACGTAGCATGTTAGTAGTGAAGTTTCCAAGGAGTCAAAAATTATATGTGGATTTTTGACTGCATGGTGGACTGCCACCCCAAGAGTCAACAATACTAAAAGAAAAAAAAAAAACAACAAAAACAAAGTTAGAATCAAATACGTCCCACAAAAATACCCACGAAGCAAAGGAGACTATAATATTCCAACATTAATAAAATATACCATTAGAATAAGAGACACAGTGTTAGTGATAAAGATTCAAGAAAAGAAAACGTCTAAAAAATAAAAGTAGCAAACACAATCAGAAAAAGTAATAGGCAGAAGAGATAGACAATGAACATCCAACTTAACTGAGGCTACAGAAAAAGGAAAAAAAAGGTAACAGAACTAATATTCACTTTCAGTTCCAAGAACACTTTTGGAACTAAATGAATCTATATATAGAAAGGGTCCACTGTGTATCTAGGGAAATGGATTAACCATAGCCAAATCTTGAGGTTTACTCTGATGAAGTTATTGCATATTTATAAAAGAAAAAAGAATACTCCGATTAAGTCACTAACAATGAAAGAAAGTCACATTGGCATCAGTCTTCTCAAATGCAAGATAAATAGCAAAACAATGGCTTTAATTTTCCATGAGGAGCTCAAGGGGGAAAAAGTGTGTTCACAAATGTTCTATCTAGTCAAGTTATTCTTCAAGTACCAAGCTATAGAAAAAAAGTGATAAAAGTACTGATTTGTGTTAGACTCTAACAAGTCAAGGACATGCTACAATTTTCAGATTAAGCACTTCAAAGTAAATTAAAAGAATGTAAGCTAAAAGCTAATAAGAAAATGTGGTAACATTAAACCAAAGGTGAGAAAGAAGAGGAAAAAAAGAAAATGGATTGGAACAAATAGAAAACAAAGAAGAGAGATTTAAATCCAAATATAATAGTAATCAATAAACAGACTAGCACAACTGAAAGAAAAAGGCTGTCTGACTGAAAAAAGCGAATTACAGATAGCTTTCAAAATGAACACATTAAATATAAAACAAAGTGTGAAAATAAAAGTATGAGAAAAAATATGCAGCACTAAAAAAAGAAAAATGATGAAATTATATCAATATTGATAGACTTCAATGTAATATTTGTAGAAATAGAGACATTTCATGATGACAAGGTCACTCCAAAAAGAACACAAAACAATTCTGAACTTGCGAATCTACAATCAGGATTTTCTGTGAGTTCTCTCAGTAACTAATAAAATAAGCAAGTGTTAAAAAGGGGGGGGAAAGGTAAGATATAGAAGATTTTAACAAATGGTAGTTAAATTTACTTATTTAACTGCATCTCAAAACTGTAATATTCATTCTAAAAAGGTGTGTCTGGGGGCGCCTGGGTGGCTCAGTGGGTTAAAGCCTCTGCCGTCAGCTCAGGTCATGATCTCAGGGTCCTGGGATAGAGCCCCGCATTGGGCTCTCTGCTCAGCAGGGAGCCTGCTTTCCACCCTCTCTCTCTGCCTGCCTCTCTGCCCACTTGTGATCTCTCTCTCTCTGTCAAATAAATAAATAAAATCTTTGTAAATAAATAAATAAATAAATAAATTAAAAGGTGTGTCTGTTATATTTCCTAAAATAAACTTATGATGTACCATAAAGCTAATCTCAATATATTTCAAAAATGAAAGGTGATCAGGGGTGCCTGGCTGGCTCATCAGTACAACATGTAACTCTTGATCTCAGGGTTGTGAGTTCAAGCCCCACAGTCGGTGTAGACCTTACTTAAAAATCTTTTTAAAAAAAATGAAAGAAGCTCAGATTATGTTCTAAGATTACAGTGAAATTAAGCAAGAAAAAACAAGACAACTAGAAAAGCCTCAATGTTTGGAAATATTTTTTTCAGTATAACCATGGGAAAGATGAAATTACAATGGATATTTTTTAAATATTTGAACTGAATAAAAACTAAAATATGCATATCAAAAATATGTAGGTTAGCTAAAACACAGTAAAGATAAAAATTTATAGCATTAAACACATATCAGAAAATAATAAAGCTAAAATAAATTATCTAAGCAGCTATTTCAGAGTTAAGGAAAAACAGAAAATTATACTCAAGATAAATAGAAATAAAAGCCAAAATTCATGAACCACAAAGATAGTTGACTTTTTAAAAATACTGATAAACTCTCCATGAAAATGACAAAAAAAAAATAGAGAAATCACAAATAAAATAATATATAGTTAAGCGACCTTTCACACACAGGGATGTTAAAAACTATGGGAATAGCTGTCTCAGCACAAACAATTAGAATAGCAGGCAAAATGTATGAAACAACTATTGCAGACACTGAACAATAAGGTAGCACAAAACTGATTCCCCAAGAAAAGGGAAACAAATAAGGGAACCCTAGAATTGCCCCCAGCTTACTGCCTTGAGGAAATTTCCAAGCCACAAAGTAAGGAGAAGGAATCCAAACAGAGCTTTTTGAAGATTTGCTGACTTAAGGAGATACAGACCTTTAAGGAGGCCAAGGTGGCTAGAATTTTTAAGGCCTTAGAAGGATGTTGGACAGAGAGAGAGAGATCCAGAAATCTGTAGTGGGCTCCCCTAGATCTTCTGACAAGTTCTAATCTATAGATACAGTAATATGAAATTCACTGGAAAGCAACAGAAATCCTGAATAGCACACAGGGTTAGAAATAGTGTTCCACCAGCCAGAGTAGAGACACTCTGTACATGAGGCACTATACAGAGTCAAGTATTGAGACTGGAGCTAAATAAGCCAGAGAGTAAAGAGGTATTCTGAACCCATGCTAATGAAGCTTAAAAGCAAGCCTTCATTTTGGGAAAATACTATCTGTAAAAGTTAGATCATGGGTACATGAGGGTGTATTAGTCTTCTCTGTTTTAGTGGATGCTTAAAATTTTCCAAAGGCTAAAAAAATTATTTGAAACTTCATTTATAAGTTTGTTATTTAAAACTCACCATACAAATCACAATGGGTTTTCAATCTTTTTTTTTTTTAAATGTCACCCTGTGGGACTTTTTTTTTTTTTTAAATTCTATTTATTTATTTGAGAGACAGAAAAAGTGAGAGAGAGCATGAGAGGAGAGAAGGTTAGAGCAAGAAGCAGACTTCCCGTGGAGCTGGGAGCCCGATGTGGGACTCGATCCCAGAACTCAAGGATCATGACCTGAGCTGAAGGCAGTTGCTCAACCAACTGAGCCACCCAGGCGCCCAATGGGTTTTCAATCTAATTCACATAAGCCTACTGACAGAAGGTACCTGACACCTTATGCCAAAAGACTATTTCAAATACAACCACTAACAATAATGTTATTTCTTTGGAGAAAACCTTACACATTCTCAATTTTAACTAAGATGAATTCTGTGGGTTAATATTCCTCAGCTTTGGTCAGTAATGGAACTTATATCTGCCTCAGAGAAATTGATCTAGATTAGTAAAGTCGCCAACTATTCTAAACTGGAGAACCAAGATCAACTGTCCTCACCAGGGCCAGAGAGGATCAAGCCTCTAGTTGTAATAGGTGAAGGGATTGTGAATAGAGGTTGCTTGTATATTCCTGACACAGTAACTCCCTATCTATAGTGCCCCAACTGAAATATTTCTTATCAAAATTCGAGACACATTTATCTGGACCTAGAACTGACATCAAGTTTTACAACAGACTTAAGAGAATTCAAAGCTGGTAAGTAAAAATCAAAACCAATCCCTCACCATGATAGTTTGTGCTCTAAAATATACATAATAATATGCTTGCTTATTGTTATTTTTTAATTCTCCACAGTATTTAAACATTTACTTGTTATTGTCCTCTTCCTTAGGTGTTTGGGGGATTTTTTCTTGCTTTGGTAGATGTGGGTGGACTTCTTTGTTTTGGGATTTTTGGTTTTTTTGTGGGTTTTGGTTTGGTTTGGTTTGGTTTGGTTTTTGCTCTGAGAAAACTTAATTCTCAACTTTTCAGAGTTCACAGGGCCAATGTGTGATGGAGCTGAAATTTGAACCCAGGTTTCTCCACATCCTTTCAACTACAACACACTGCCAGTAAGATCTGATTGCAGTATCATTTTCAAATAAACTACATAAGAAAATAACTATACAAACTCATTTCCAAAATATTACCAAAAGATTTAAGTCCACCTTATTACAGGTAGATCCATTCAACTAAGTGTCTTGGAATGCTCATCATGTCAATCTTCAAAAATTCCCAATCATCTCTCTAGTCCCCTGATTTTTAAGAGAAGATATTAAAAGATACAATGGGGAAGAGGAAAAAAAAAAAAGCAAAAGAGAAATGCGGAATGCCAGTGCCTCCCCCCTAAAAAAGCATATAACCCACCCACTATGCCAAAGGTTAAGTCATTTAGTCAAGTTCAAAGATCTTCAAAGACTTCTTAGATCCAGATAAGCCCATATGTTACCAAAATTCTAAGAAAAAGCTATTACTTTCCAATCTGCTTCTCATGTTAAAGATACAGAACACACAGATGCTTGGCATCACTCATCAGTTTTCCTAAATTTTCACACCAGATAATCAAGGTCCACCAATAACTTTCCTATCTAAAAATCTCAGAAATGTCTTTATTCCATCACTGCCTGGTTCACTTGCTAAATCTGAAAGTAACCATAAAAGACCATTCAGTTACTGTACAATAAGTGTTAATTTGCTAATTTCTTCACAGGTAATCAATTAAAATGTAAAATATTGGATAAAATTAGTTGCACTAAATTTAACAGCTGTTCCATAAGCATAATTAGTTTCACAAGGGCCATATGTATTCTGAACAGAGACAGAGTTGAAACAAACAGACAGATTTTAAGCAAGTTTGAGAAAATCTGCATTTAATTAGCAGGTGGGCACTACAACTGCATAACGTTTTTATACATTTATATTTATGAAGTGACAGAAGATCTAAAGGCTTTTTAAAATGGCGTTTATTGTTTGAATGGGAACTGTTTTGCTGCATGCTAAAGTGATTTAAGTCCTTATAGCTCTGCTTTGAAAAAAATCATAAATGGTGAAAGAAAACATGTGGAAAACTGTAAAACTAGAAAGAATTTGCGACAAAAAACAGATACACATACCATAACTAAAAGGAAACTACACTTAATTAAATGTACACTACATCTGGAATATCAGCCTAATAAAACGTGAAACTATTAATTTTCATTGTTCTAAAGGAAATGAGGTCAGTGTCATTTAATAATTCCTCCAATTACATTAGACTAACTCATTGGACTGTATGTTCTGGATACCATCTAATCTTAAAATACTATATACTTTACAATATCCTTAAGTTAAACTTTTTAAATAAAGGCATTTAAATTAGAAGAGTAAAAGAATAAAATCGGTAAATGAAATTCTTTAGCAGCTGGTAGCTGCCAGCATTATATTTTGAACTATATGACTTTTGCATAAGGTTTTTCATGGATGCCCATAGTAAGCATGAGATTACACTTGTTAGTTCTTATTAGCACTAAAATCATCACTTTAAATATATAAGTAAAATACGTAATTTTAAAAATTAAAATGTTTACCCAGCCAATAATTTCATTAGTAGCCTATATCAACCATTATATTTAAATATTAAAAAATGTTTTTTTGGAGGCAAATGTTTTAAGAAGTCCTTAATAGAGCAATATTTGTAAAAGAAAATGATAATTTTACAAAATAAAATAGAAAACTGAAGCAAATTTCTGCACTGTCCGTATGTGCGGGAAGAATTAGAGAAGAGGAGAGTGCTTGGTTATCAACTAACTGAATGTAAACATCTTAATGCTTCTTAACATTCTTCAATTATATAGCAAATTCTATGATTTTAAAGCTGGAGGAAAAAAATTTTTTTTAATGATTTTATTTATTTATTTGACAGAGAGGAGAGAGATCACAAGCAGACAGAGATGCAGGCAGAGAGAGAGGGGGAAGCAGGCTCCCTGCCGAGCAGAGAGCCCGATGCGGGGCTCGATCCCAGAACCCTCAGTTCCTGACCTGAGTCCAAGGCAGAGGCTTTAACCCACTGAGTCACCCAGGCGCCCCAAAGCTGGAGGAAAATCTTAAGACACTGAACAGTTGAAAGTTATTTACTAACAACATTTTAAAAATTATTTTTAAAAAGTCTTAAGGGACTTGCAAGATTTCATTCAATGCAAATACAAAAAACATAAAATTTAAATGGACAGACTGATGGGTTTATAAATCAGACCACATTCTGTTGCCTTATGATAGGATTTCCAATTTCTGTTTTTTGCTGCTTTTCCAAACTGTGAACAAGTTGTGCAACAAAGACAATTAACAGTAATAATCAGAGAAAATAAGACACCTACAGCATGAAACTTTCCTCAATACACAACATGTAAGTAAAAACCAGGATGGCTACACCCAGCATTAATGTGTACGGAAATGTATGCTCAGGTATAAGATGAATCCTTGAAACTGAAATATGTATGTATTAGTTTATTCCTGATTATGAAGGAGTACTCTAAAAATGATCCTAATGTACTGTATGGTGAATAACATAATAAAAAACAATCCTAACGTGGTTTTTCCCCCTATAAACTTACAATAGGAAGAGGGGAGTTTTTTCTTTTTTTAAAAGAAACTGTGTTTAGGGTCTTATTCCAATATACAAGAAGAAACAAAGGCAAGAAAGAAATGTAAGAATGTTTTAAATAGTTATATCAAAATTCAAAAGTCATACTTTTCCCTGGTTTCTCCCTGGATCTTTACCCTGTATGTTTCCAGAGTGATTTGATAAAGGTATTCATAAATTCAAGTTCAAAATGAAATATAAATAATTGATTATATACTACTGGAAACAGCATCAACAAGTAAAGAAAGTAAACCCAAAAATGGGAGCTCACCTCAATAGCACAAAGCAGGTGTGGAATTTCATCAACAATAAAACCATAAACAAAATCTTTAGGCTCATATTCAAACTTAAAAATTATCATTTTACTGTTTACTACTATATAATTTCTTTTCTCTTCAAAGGTTCTTGGTAAAAAGAAATGGTTTCAATACATAATTTTCTATTTTAAGCTGACATTTTCCTTTTTTTTTTTTTTTTTTGACATTTTCCTTTTTAAACAAGAGAAGCAAAAGCACAATTTCCTAAATAAATCAATATTCAAATAGATAGCCCTTAAGTTCACTAAAAGAACAAATTAAACAGATAATACAAAAGTACTTTCTTTTTTAAATCACTCATTTTCTTTCCACTACTGATTAAGGGAAGAGGAGGCTACATATTTTAAAACGTAACTTTGTAAAAAAAAAAAAAAAAAAATAGGGTACCTTTGTAAGTATCCTTTCACCTGGCACTGAAAAAAATTGTATTAAAACCTACTTTATTCTCTTGAAAATAAGATTAATAAAAACCAGTTTATTCTCTTAAAAATTACTTTTTAAATCCTCAAATTATCACTCAGAGCTTTCTTTATAGATAAACAGAAAGTAAGCTAATTTCCCATTAAATTACTTACATTTATTTGCATTAATAGAGAATAATGTCGAGGAAGTGTAAGAATTGGAAGCAGTGACAATTGACAATCTATTTAGAAAAGGAGAATAGAATGAAAAGCCCACAGCAAATATCATTCTCAATAGGGAAAAGCTGACAGCCTTCCCTCTGAGATCAGGAACACGTCAAGGATGCCCACTCTCACCACTCTTGTTCAACATAGTAATAGAAGTCCTAGCAACAGCAATCAGACAGCAAAAAGAAATAAAAGGCATTCAAATTGGAAATGAAGAAGTCAAACTCTCTCTCTTTGCAGATGACATACTTTATATAGAAAACCCAAAAGACTCCAATCCCAAACTACTAGAACTCATACAGTAATGTGTCAGGATACAAAATCAATGCACAAAAATCAGTTGCTTTCCTATACACTAACAATGAAAATAAGGAAAGGGAAATTAGAGAATTGATTCCATTTACTGTAGCACCAAGAACCATAAGATACCTGGTAATAAACCTAACCAAAGAGATAAAGGATCTGTACTCGAGGAACTATAGAACACTCATGAAAGAAATTGAAGAAGACACCAAAGGTGGAAAAGCATTCCATGCTCATGGATCGGAAGAATAAACATTGTTAAAATGTCTATACTGCCAAGAGCAATCTATACTTTCAATGCCATCCCGATCAAAATTCCACCAGTTTTTTTCAAAGAGCTGGAACAAACAATCCTAAAATTTGTATGGAACCAGAAAAGATCCCACATTGCTAAGGAAATGTTG
>CM052799.1:100392834-100409897 GCA_028533885.1 Nasua narica | reverse complement strand
GGAAATCAGAGGGGGTGATGAACCAGGAGAGACTGTGGACTCTGAGCAACAAACTGAGGGTTTTGGAGGGGAGGTGGTGAGGGGGTGGGCGAGCCTGGTGGTGGGTATTGAGAAGAGCACGTATTGCATGGAGCACTGGGTGTGGCGCATGAACAATCAATATTGTAACACTGAAAAATTAAAATAAACATATTTGGAGAAAAAAAAAAAGAAAAGGAGAATAGATAAAAATAGAACTACTTTACAATCTAGTAATTGCACTCCTGGGTATTTAGCCCAAAAAAACCACAAAAACACTAATTAATTCAAGAAATAATTAATTCAAACTAATTAATTGATTGATTAATTCAAAGAAATAGATACTGTTTATAGCAGAATTCTTCAAAATAGCCACATTATGAATGCATCCCAAGTGTACATCAATAAATATATGGATAAAGAAGATGGGGGATGTGCAATGGAATATTATTCAGCCATAAAAAGAAGGATATGTTGCCATATGCAACATAGATGGAACTAGAGGATGTAATACTAAGTGAAAAAAGTCAGTCAGAGAAAGATAAATATCATGATTTCACTCATATGTGGAACTTAAGAAACAAGACAAACTAGCAAAGGGGAAAAAAAATGAGAGAGAGAGAATGGGACCAAGAAACAGATTCTCTTAACTACTGAGAACAAACTGCTGGCTACCAAAGGGAGGGGTTAGGGTGGGGAGATGGATGAAACAGGTGATGGGATTAAGAAAGAGCGCGTGTCATGATGAGCACCAGGTGTTGTATGGAAGTGAAATCACTATAATGTACACCTGAAACTAATATAACTCTATGTTAACCCTATTGGAATTAAAATAAAAACTAATAAAAGAGATAAGCAGAATATACTTAAAAATTAGACACCAGAACTCCAAATCAGAATACTATTGGACTAGCTAGCGTACTAGTCAAAAATGCAGTTTATAGCATTACCATACAGCTCAATATACCATGTCATAATTGATATTCACAAAAGGCCCAAGTCATTAGCAAAAAGAGAATACAACTGCACTTAAATTTCCTTTTCAAAAGACAAAAAAACTGCAACTCATGAAAACTAAAACCTGAAATACCTATCGTTAGGCAGGAATATTATCCAAAACATGTTAAATCAGAAAACGATTTTAATTATTATTTGAACCTTTCTTTCCTTTGAAAGCAAAGTACTGAACATGGAGAAAAAAAAAAAAGCTTAAAATAAAAAAACAGTTTCTACACAAACTCTCAAAGTATTTTCCATTAACACTTAGTCTACAGTATTAACTCTTAGAGTCTGAAAAAACCTAAGACTGACGTACATACTCATGTTTGGACCTGAGTAAGCCAAACTCCAGAATACCAAGAAAGGTATCTTGTGAAGGATTTAAAAAGAAGTTTATAATTTCAGGCATACTGACAAGCCAGTATGAATCCCAGTTGGGGTTCCCCTAACATGCTAAGAAAAGTATTTATAAAATTAGTTTATGTTCATTACATATCAGTTATATATTTGACATTATGAACTTTATAAATGATTTGTGATTAATGTACAAAACTGAAAAGACAAAAAAAATTAAAAAGTAAACTGAGAAGACAAAAGCAAACCAAACACCTTCCTGCCTTATGTCATTTGCATTGGCTCTTCCCACTGTCTCAACACTGTTTCCCAAGCATATCAGACTCCTTTACTTCTCAAATCTCTATCCAAATGTCATCTTTTTATTAACCCCTATAATGGCCACTCTGCTAAATACTGAAACCTGACCTCTCCCCTGACATCCACAACACTCAATTCCCCACACTTTGTTCTATTTTTCTTTTTTTATAACATTAAATTTAACATTTATATTGTTTACTTATATTTATTGTCTATTAACTAACCTCCTTGCTAGAATATAAACTCTAAAAAGACAATTTCTTTTATTAACTGACATATCCCAAGTGCCTAGCCGCAAAGAAGAGACTAAAATATTTGTTAAAAATAAATTCATATCCAAGTTTCCTGATTTTTCCCATTTTCTAATTCAATCTTACATGATTAAGTTTTCCTTAATAAATTCACTTAAATATTTACCTAATTTGTCATTTCCATGTATCTAAATTATCTTACTATTAAAAAGTAATGACATCTCATCTTCCTAGTAAAATGGCATATGTACAACTACAAGATAAATTATAATAACACTGTAAACTATTTTGGTTCAAATTTTCATTGCATTATCTTTCACACTCTACCAATAACATCTAAGAAAACACATTAAGAAAACTTCATTAAAGTGAACTCTTTTTATCATTAGTTTTCAACAAAGCAAATGCATATATTCCTAATTTATGCACGGAACTGAGAAAGTAACCCAGTCCATAAAAAGCCAAAATTTGCAGCATTTTCTCATCTCTGGGATCACTCTGACATCACACACTCCCAAACACAAACACCCTGATGATAGAAATTTCTCTCATGTATCCAGAATTCTTACTCTAAGCCAATCTATGTTATGAAGTTCCAAGAAGGATCCACACTATGCCACATTTATCAAATTCATTTTGCTCCCTTATCCTAACTGCTCCTCAATACGGTTTGTGAAAAGCATTTCATAAACTTTCAGGAATCAAATGAGTTTACTGATCATCTAGTTCAAGGACTGTCAACCTTGGCCCATCTTCAGTCACCTGAGCTTTTAAAAATATACTTATGGCCAAAAAATAAAAATAACTAAATAAACCTTGACCCACACCTCATATCTTATACAAAAATTAACTCAAAGTAGATCACAGACTTAAAAGTAAAACATGAAATTGTAAAATTTCTAGAAGAAAAATTGGGGGAAAAGATTTGGAATCTAGTACTTGACAAGGAGTTATCAGATTTGATAACAAAAACACAATCCATTATGGGAAAAACTGAAAAATTATACTTCATAAAAATTTAAACTTTTGCTCTGCTCTGTAAAGGACCCCATCAAGAGAATGAAGAGAGAAGCTATAAATTAGGAGAAAATATTTGCACCACATATCTGACAAAAACTAATATCTTGAATATATCATGAACTCTTAGAACATAAAAGCTAAAAATAAAACAAAACCTTCAAAACTCATCAGTTAAAAAAAATAAAAGGACAATTCCCTGGGAAAATGAAAACACATTAACAGAAATTTCACCAAAGTCTATATATAGATAACAAATAATCAGATGAAAGGACAAAGATTAGAATCATATGGATTTGGGGATAAGATGGAAAATAAGAGGACAATGAGGTCGCCCCATCCCACATTTACAACTAGATATCATCCACATCCAAAAAAAAATAAACTGGAGAGCAATCTGAAGACTGGCAGAATAAACTCCACAACTATATATAAGAAGACAACATATAGTGATAAAAAATTTTAAAACCTGCAAGACAAAAGACAGTAACTTAAAAGGGAAAACCCATAAGGCTAGCGGAAGATTTTTTGATAGAAACTTTGCAAGCTTGAAGGGAGTGGGATACGAGATATTCAAAGTGCTGAATGGGAAAAACTTGTAGCCAAGAATACTCTATCCAGCAAGGCTATCATTCAGAATAGAAGGAGAGATTAAAAGTCTCCCAAACAAACCAACACTGAAAGAATTCATGACCATTATACCAGCCCTGAAAGAAATATTAAAGGGGATTCTTTGAGTGGATAAGAGAGACTAAAAGTGACAGTATAAAGGTAGGAGACAAAAAAGTATAAAAATGAATATGTAAAAAAGCAGTTAAGGAACAAAATAAAGGGATATAAAATATAACATACCTAAAATGTGAAGAGGAGGGACTAAAGAATGGGATCAAACTTAAAGGACCATCAAATTAACATAGACTGCTATATGCAGAAAAGGTTATACACAAACATAATTGTAACCATATATCAAAAACCACTAAAAAACATGCAAAGAATAAAGAGAAAGAAATCCAAATACGTCACAAAAAAAAAAAAATCAGAAAACTGTGGAAAAGAGCAAGAAGAGACAGGAATAGAGAAAATCTTCAGAACAGCCACAAAATACATAATAAAATGATAATAAATATGTATCTATCAATAATTACTTTGTAAATGGACTAAACACTTCATTCAAGACACTTGTTCATTCAAGACATTCAAGACACTTCATTCAAGACATTCAAGACACACAAGTGACAGAACGGATAAAAAGAAAAAACAAGACCCATCTATATGATGCCTTATAAGAACTCATTTAAGACATAAAGACACCAGCAGACTGAAAGTGAAGGGATGGAGAAACATCATGCAAATGGATGTCAAAAGAAAGCCAGAGTAGCAATACTTATAATAGGACAAAATAAACTTTAAAATAAAGACTGAAACAAGAGACAAAGACATTATAAAACCATAAAGGGAAAAATCCAACAAGAAGAGATAACAATTGTAAATATTTATGCATCCAACATAGAAGCACCCAAATACATAAACAGTTAAAAACAAACATAAAGGAACAAATCAATAATAATATAATAATTGTAGGGGACTTTAACACCCCTCTTATATCAATGGACAGATCAGTCTAAAGAGAAAATCAACAAGGAAACAATGTCTTTAAATGACACACTGGAACAGATGAGTTTAACAAATATATTCAGAACATTCCATCCTAAAACAGAATACACATTCTTTTCAAGTATACATGGAACATTCTCCAGAATAGATCACATATTAATTCACAAAACCAGCCCCAACAAATTTAAAAAGATCGAAGTCATACCATGCATCTTTTCTGACCACAAAGGTATTGAAGTCAAAGACAAGAAAAAATCTTCAAAGACCACAAATTCATGGAGGGTAAATAACATCCTACTAAACAATGAATGGGTCAACCAAGGGGGGGGGGGGGGAGAAATAAAAAAGTACACAGAAACAGATGAAAATAAAAACATAATGGTCCAAAACCTCTGGAATGCAACAAAAGTGATTCTAAGAGAGAAGTTTATAAGAAAACAGACTTCCTCAAGAAGCAAGAAAAAAATGTAAAATAAACAACCTAATCTCACACCTAAATGTGTGAACAACAAACAAAACTTAAAACTAGCAAAAGGAAGGAAACAGTAAAGATTAGAGCAGAAATAAATTATATAGAAACTAAAATTAATTAATTAATTAATTAAAAAACAGATCGGTGAAACCAGGAGCTGGTTCTCTGAAAAAAAAATCATTGAAATTGATAAACCTCTAGCCAGATTTATCAAGAAAAAGAGACAAGAGTCAAAATCACAAAAGAGAATAACAACCAATACCACAGAAATACAAATTATAAAAGAGTATTATGAAAAATTATATGCCAATAAATTCGATGACTTATAACAAATGGATAAATTTCTAGAAACATATAAACTACCAAAAGAGAAACAGGAAGAAATAGAAAAACTGAACAGACCAATTACCAGCAAAGAAGGTAAATCCATAATCAAAAAAACTCCAAAAAAAACAAAAGTCCAGGACCAGATGGCTTCACAGGCAAATTCCATAAAGATTTAAAGAGTTAATGCCTATTTTTCCCAAACCATTCCAAAAAAAATAGAAAAGGAAGAAAAACTTCTATGGCATTATCATGATACCGAAACAAGATAAAGATATCACTAAAAGAGGCACCTCAGTGGCCCAGTCAGTTGAGCATCCAACTCAATCTCAGTTCAAGTCTTAATCTCAGGGTCCTGAGTTTAAACCCTGTGCTGGGGTCCATGCTGGGCATGGAGCTTACTTAAACAAACAAATAAATAAATGATAACACTAAAAAAGAGAATTATGGGCCCAAATCCCTGATGAACATAGATATAAAATTTCTCAACAAAATACTAGGAAGTCCCTGTGTTTACAGCAGCAGTATGTACAATAGCCAAGATATGAAAGCAACCTAAGTGTCCACTGATTGATGAATGCAATGAATGGATAAAGAAGATGTGATACACACACACACAAACACACACACACCCTATGGAATATCACTCAACCAGAATAAAGAATGAAATCTTGTCATTTGTAATAACAAGGATGGAGCTAGAGTATAATAAAAAGCAAAAAAAGTCCATCAAGAATGACCAATACCACATAATTTCACTCATATGTGGAATCTGAGAAACAAAACAAGCAAAGGAAAAAGAGAGAAAGGCAAACCAAGAAACAGACTCTTATAAACTCTTAACTACAGAACAAACTGCTGGTCACCAGAGGGGAGATGGGCGGAGGATAGGTGAAATAGGTGATGGGGATTAAGGAGTGCACTTGCTGTGGGGTGCCTGGGTGGCTCAGTGCGTTAAAGCCTCTGCCTTCAGCTCACGTCCTGATCTCAGGGCCCTTGGATCCAGCTGCATTGGGCTTCCTGCTCAGGAGGGAGCCTGCCTCCCCGTCTCTCTCTGCCTGCCTCTCTGCCTGCTTGTGATCTCTGTCTCTGTCAAATAAATAAATAAAATCTTTAAAAAAAAAAAAAAAAAGGAGTACACTTGCTGTGATGAGCACCTGGTGTTCTACAGAAGTGCTAAATCACAATATTGTACACCTGAAACTAATATAACACTGTGTTAACTAGCTGGAATTAAAATAAAACTTTAAACAAATTAGAATCATAATGAAGTATTGCTAAACACCTATCACAATGGCTAAACTAGAAAACAGCAACAACATCAAATACTAACTAGGAAACAGGTAGATTGGATAGCTCATACAGTACTAATTGGAATGTAAAATAGTACAGCCACCTGGAAAACAATCTGCAGCTTCTTGCAAAGCTAAACATGTAACTATGTAGCTAACCATGTAACTATGACCCAGCATTTATACTCTAGGGCATTTATCCCAGAGAAATGAGGATGTCTTCACACAAAACCTATACATGAATTACTAGAACAGCTTTTTTCATAATAGCCAAAACCTAAAAATAACCCCTACATATTTCAACATGTGAACAGTTAAACTATGGTACATCCAAACTATGGAATATTTCTCAGCAATAAAAAAGAACAAATTATTGATATATGCAACCAACTAGATAAATCTCCAAGGAATTAACGCTGACCGAAAAAAGCCAATCCCAAAGTTTCCACACTGGACAATTTATATAACATTTTTAAATGAGAAAAATCATAGAAAATAATAACACATTGATTGCTATGGGTTAAAAAGGGGGCACAAGCAAAGGAAAGGATATGTGGATATGGCTTTAACAGAGTAACATGAGGGACTCTTGTGATATTATGGTTCTCTATTTTGAATATATCAATGTCAATATTCTGCTTGTGATATTGAATTTCAGTTGTGGAAGACATTATCATTGGGGAAACTGGTAAAAGAGTACACGGGATCTTTTACTTCTTATACCTGCACGCAAATCCACATTTATCTCAAAATAAAACATTCAGTTAAAAAATACAGAAACACATTGTTCTGTAAGTAGTAGCCAATGCAATGGGAACTAGATTTAAAAAATAAGAGCCATTAGAAGTGGAAATAAAATTCTATTTGCAGACATTATACTTGGAAATCTCAGGCGATATATGGAACTGTTGAATTATTATACACCTAAAACTAAAATTACATAGTATGTTAACTGGAATTTAAATAAAGACTTACAAAATAAAATAAAAAAGAAAATTCACTCAAACCATTCAAAAATAATTTCAAAAAGAATTCAGGAAGGTAACAGGATATGAAATTAATATTTTAAAGTCAGTAGCATTCATTGCACAAAGAAGTTAGAAGTCATAATGGATTAAAAAACCCATTTGAAATAGTAATTTTTAAAATAAATATTTAGGAATAAATGTAACAAAAAATGTTCAAACCTAATTAAAAAAAATAACAACAAAACTGTAAAGCAATCCTGAAACACACATAAATAAACTAGAAAAAGTAGAAAAACATCCCTGTCATTGGTTATGCTGTCTTAATTTCAAATTGTTGGCAGTTCTTAAATCAATTTCAAACTTAAGGCAATCCCAATAAAAACTGCAATGAATACTTCTGTGGAGTTCAAAACACTGAAGCTAAATTTCATATGAAAAATAAACACCTAGGAATAGCTAGGAAAACACTAAAAAGTAAACAACTCTCAAAAGAGAATAGCCCAAACAGGTATTAAAACATGTTACAACGCCTTTATAATTAGAATAGATATGTACTGGCACATAATGTACAAACAAAAGGAACAGAACAGAAATTCCAGAAATATATCTGACTGCATGCAAAAGACTAGTATATAATGAAGGTGGTATCACTGGGGTAAATACAGACTTTAAAAAAAATGATTTGGGGTAATAATAATTATTTGGAAGGAAATAAAATCAGTTCCACCACATCATATACAAAAATAAATTTCAAATGGATTAAAGTTATAAATATAAATATAAATTTCTAAAGTGTCAAATCACCTATAACCTGGGTGTAGAAAAAGAGTCTCTATGTCCAAAATTCCAGGTATGAGACTGCTAAATCTGACTCAAAATAGGAGAAAATATTTGCAAATCTATTACAGATAAAGGGCTAATATTATAATTAAAAAGTAATTATAGAAGAACAGAACAAAATTAATTGTTGCTTTCAAGAAACATATATAAAACATGAGGACATAGAAAGTTTGATAGTATAAAGATGGGGGAAAGATGTTTCCCCAAACATTAACCAAAATAGTCACACTGGACAAACTATATCTTAAGATCAAATGAATTTACTACAGCAGAAGACAAACATGAAAAGCTTGAGAGAATTATAATTCATATTTTAGGCACGCATAATAATACAGCCTAAAAATTCATTAAAATAAAGGAAGCAGAAATTTTAACAGATAATTCTCAGTAACTAAGAACCAACATACAAAATATCAGGACAGCAATAGATTATCTGAAGATTTAAAAATATGACCTAATCAGTAAATAAGCAATAATTCTACTAATAAGAAAATATACAATTTTTTTAAGATCTATATAAACCACATTTACAAAGCTTGCCCTTCTATATGCTGGACCATGGAGCAGTCCCAACAAATGTTAAAGGACAGGAAGTGATCAAAATATGCTCACTGAGCAAAGGACCATAATAAAATTACACTAGAATATAGTAACAGAAGGATAAAACTAAAACAAACAAACAAATAACAAAGAACATTTCTGCTTGGAAGTTTCAAAATAAACTTCTAAATAACGCATGAGTCACAGAAGATACTATGATGGAGACAGGAAAACATCCTTTACTGAACAATAATAATAATAATCCATGAAACTTACAAGATACAGTTAAAGAAGTGCTTAGAGAACAAAGTATAACCATACATGGACATATTAAGGGAAAAAAAGACTAAAACACCAATGATGTTAATCATCTACTTCAAGAATCCATTAAAAAATGACCAGCAAATCAAATCCAAAGAGAGGAAGAAAATACTTCAAGCAAAAATTAATAATCAGAAAATAAACAACAGAAAGGTGAATAAAACAAAGTTAATATTTTTTCAGGGTACTATTTAATTTTAACAACTTTTAACTTGAATAAATAAAGCTTATCTGCTCTACTATTTTTAAATTTCATCTTATATATTTTATTGCACTTCAGGAAACTTTTGCTCTAACTAATAATGGCACATTACTATAACTAATAATACGATAATAATATTACAATAACTAATAATGACACATTTTCTTTTTTATATAATTTTCTTATGTTAATACTTTGAAAAAACTTTAAAACTTGACGAATCCTAGAATGGGAGAACCCAGAAATAAACCCACACTTCTATGGTCAATTAATCTATGACAGAGAAGGCAAGAAGAAACAATGGGGAAAAACAGTCTCTTCAACAAATGGTGTTGGGAAAACTGGACAACGACATGCAAAAGAATGGAACTGGATCACTGTCTTATACCATACACAAAAATAAATCCAAAATGGAATAAACACCTAAATGTGAGATCTGAAACCATAAAACTCCTAAAAGAAAACATAAGCTGTGATTTCTTTGACAACAGCTAACTGTAGAAACATTTTTCTAAATAAGTCTTACAAAAGGGAAACAAAAGCAAAAATAAACTATTGGGAGGGACCACATTAAAATAAAAAAGCTTTTGCACAGAGAAGGAAACTATCAACAAACCCAGCAACCTACTGAATGGGAGAAGATATTTGCAAATGATACATTCAATAAGGAGCTAATATATAAAATATATAGAAAACTTATACAACAACACACAAAAAGACAAATAATCCAATTTAAAAATGGGCACAACACCTGAATAGCCATTTTCCAAAGATAACAGATGGCCAACAAATGCTCAACATCATTCATCATCAAGGAAATGCAAATCAAAACCACACTGAGTTATCACCTCATACCTGTAAGAATGGCTAAATTCAAAAACAAAAGAAATAACCAGTGTTGGCAAGGATGTGGAGAAAAGGAACACTCATGCACTGTTGGTTATGTAAATTGGTATAGACACTATGAAAAACAGTTCCTCAAAAAACTAAAAGTCATCAAATTTTATAATTTTGTAAAATTATCAAATTTTAATTCTAGAATTATCAAATGACCCAATGATTCCAGTACTTATCAAAAGAAAATAAAGAGCATTAATTTGAAAAAATATATGTATCCCTATGTTTACTGTGGCACTATTTACAATGGCCAAGATATGGAAATAATCCAATGTGTAACCACAGATGAATTGATAAAGAATTTGTGGTCTCTGTGTCTATGTGTATATATATATGTATTTATGTATATTATATATTTATATGTTAGTCATAAAAAAGAAAGAGATCTTGCCATTTGCAACAACATGGATGGTCCCGGAATGTATAATGCTAAGTGAAATATGTAAAGACAAACAACATGTGATTTCACTCAGATGTGGAATAAGAAACAAAACAAGAAAACAAGAGACAAACCAAAAAACAGACTCAAATACAGAAAACAAACTTTTTTTTTTTTTTAAGATTTTATTTATTTATTTGACAGAGAGAGAGAGAGATCACAAGTAGGCAGAGAGGCAGGCAGAGAGAGAGGGGAAAGCAGGCTCTCCGCTGAGCAGAGAGCCCAATGTGGGGCTCGATCCCAGGGCCCTGAGATCATGACCTGAGCTGAAGGCACAGACTTTAACCCACTGAGCCACCCAGGCGCCCCCAGAAAACAAACTCTTGATTATGGGGGCAAGGGGGGGGGGAACGGGTGAAATAGAATAAAAGGGATTAAGAATACACTTACCATGATAAGCACTGAGAAACAGAAATATTGAAACATTATATTGTAACATTTGAAACTAATATAATATTACATGTTAATTATACTTCAATTTAAAAAAATAATCTGGTGTGCCTGGGTAGCTCAGTTGTTAAGTGTCTGCCTTCAGCTCAGGTCATGATCCCAGGGTTCTGGAATTGAGCCCCACATCAGGCTCCCTGCTCAGCAGGAAGCCTGCTTCTCCCTCTCCCATTTCCCCTGCTTGTGTTTCCTCTCTCACTGTCTCTCTGTCAATAAATAAAATCTTAAAAAAAAAATGATGAATCCTTGGTGAGACTGATTAAGAAAAATGGAGGAACTTCAAATAACTACTACTTAAAAAAAAATAAGGTGTTAGAAATAACTTCCTGTGAATCAACTTAAAAAATTAAATTCAGAATGCCTGGCACATAGAAAATTAGAAAATCTGATGTCAAGTCTCTCCATATTGATTCATAAAGCCAATAAAACCCCCATCAAAATCTCAGCATTTTCATTTTTTAGAAATAAGCAAGATGCAGGGCGCCTGGGTGGCACAGTCAGTTAAGTGTCCACCTTCCGCTCCGGGCTCAGGGCAGGATCCCAGAGTCCTGGGATCAAGTCCCATATCTTGCTCCCGATTCCACAGGGAGTCTGGGGCTCCCTCTGCCCCTCCCCGCCATTCATTCTTACAATCTCTCTCTCTCAAATAGATAAAATCTTAAAAAAAAAAATAGGCAAGATCATTCAAAAAATTCATGGATATACACCTGGTCAAAATTAGCCAACATACTCTTATGGAAAAAGAACTAGATTGAAAAATTAATCTGATATTAAGACTTAATTTAAGCACCAGTAATCAATTAAGACAGTATAGTGTTGGTTAAGGATAAACAAATCAATGGAATGGAAGCGAATTCAAAAGGTCCATGCACATATGGGCACTTCATTACGACAATACCCTAAAGAGCAGAAAAAAAGGAAAGTCTTTTCTTTCTTTATTGAAAAAATAATTGACAAACCACACTGTATTAGTTTCAGGTGCACAACACAATGACTTGATATTTACATAAATTATGAAATGGTCACCAAAATAAGTCTAGTTACCACCTGTCACTAGACAAGGTTGTCATAATATACATCTTTATTCCCTATGCTGTGCATCACATCCCCATGTCTTATTTATTTTATTAATGGAAGAAGTTAAAAGTCTTTTTAGTAAATAGTATTTGGTCAACTGAATGACCATGAAAAACAAGAACAAAAACAAAAAACTTCATGCTGTAGATACCACACATAAATATAAATTCCAGATTTAAGGCTTAAATGTAAAACTAAATAGTTTCTAAGAGGTTTGTTCATTAGGTTGGGAAAAGCAAGAATTTCTTTACAAAGACACAAAAAGCACTAATCACAAAAGAAAGCCTACATTAAAATTAGGAAGTCTTGAACTTCAAAAGACACCCTAATAAAAGCAAAAAGACAAGCCAGAGAGTGGAAAAAGATACTTAAAATACAAATTAATAGACAAAGGGCTTATAATGAGAATATATTGTAAAAAAAATACCAAAACCTTAAAAACTGCTACAAATCATTAAGAAACAGATCTCCTAATATAAAAAAATAGACAAGAGAGTTAAACAGACACTATAAAAGAGAATATCCAAATGGCCAATAAAGACATGAAAATGTGCCCAAGCCAACAAGGGGAATAAAATAAAAACCCAAATAGATAATCAATCTAAATGGTTAAGTTAAAATAACTTATATCAAATGTTGGTAGGGATATGGAGTGCAGAAAACTCATACACCTCTAGTGGAAATTTAAATGAGTATAAAACATTTTGGAAAATAGTGTGGCATTAATTTGAACATACACATATTCTATAACAAAGCAATTTCACTCCTAAGTGTATACACAAAAGAAAGGGATGCCAAAACACCGTGAAACCAGACATGAAGGAAAAAGTGTTTAGTGCCATTCTTTGCCAAAAGGGGAAATAACACAGCTGATCAACCAAAACATTGATAAAATAAAAAAATAATGTAGATAATAAATTGTGGTATATTTATATTACAGAATAATGTTCAATAACAAACTACAGTGACATAAAAAACATAAATGAATCTCATAAACAATGTTATGCAGAAGAAGCCATGTAAAGAAGAGTATATCTAATGAGTCCATTTATATAAAGTTCAAAAAAGGCAAAACTACTCTATGGATTTAGAAGTCAGTAGAGTGACTACCTTCGGCCATCTATTGCGTATGTGAAGAATTGAAAAAAGGTAATGATCGTGAGGAATATAAGCAGGGAGTCAAGGGTATTCTTAACATGCTATTTCTAGACCTCAGTAGTGTTTAAAGGGGTATGTTCATTATTTGATAATTCATTGAGCTGCACACTTATGACTTCCACATTTAATCCATTATATGGGGCACCTGCATGGCTTAGTCAGTTAAGCAACTGTCTTTGCCTCAGATCATGATCCAAGGGTCCTAGGATCGAGTCCCACGTCAGGCTTCCTGCTCACTAGGAAGTCTGCTTCTCTCTCTCTCCCTCTGTCACTCCCCCTGCTTGTGCTCTCTCTCTCAAATAAATAAATAAAGTCTTTTAAAAAAAAACATTATCTGATATGAATAAAAAGCTTTAACTAAATAAAAAAAGTAAATCTATCTTACTTGTTGACTTGAGTCTCAACTTTCTGAAATATTTTCCTAGGTACCAGGCTCAGTTTAATTTTGAAAGCACAACTAATTAAAATTTAAATCAACCCTTCATTAAATACATATCAAAATGCCAAGCATTTTTACCTTAAGTCTTGACATCACTACAATGCCAACGGTGAGATAACAAATCCTATCTCATACTCTTGGGGTTTTTTTCTTTTTTAATGACTTTATTGAGACATACTTTACATATTATAAAACTCACCCATATTTGTACAATTTTTTTAAAGATTTTATTTATTTATTTGAGAGAGAGCAAAAGAGAGAGGAGGTCAGAGGGAGAAGGAGACTCCCCACTGAGCAGGAAGCCCCATGCAGCGGCATATATATCCTGGGACTCCAGGATCATGACCTGGGCAGAAGGCAGTTGCTTAACCAAACTGAACCACCCAGGCGCCTGATTTGTACAACTTTCAATGACTTTTTGCAAATTTACCAAGTTGTACAACCGTATATAACACCACCATAAATCCATTTTAGATCATTTTCATTATCCCAAAAGATCCCTCAAATTCTTTTACTATTAATTCCTACTCCTCACTCCACCTTAGGCACAATCACTAATCTATTTTATGTCTTCAGAGATTTGCCTTTTCTGGACATTTCAAATAAATGAAATCATACAGTATGTGATCTCTTATAACTGGTTTCTTTCATTTAGTATAACTCATCCAAATCATAGCACATATCAGTAGCTTATACCTGTGTATTACTGAGTAATGTACCATTACATGGATATGCCATATTTTTTAATCCATTTATTAGCTGGTAGACATTTGGGTTGTTTCCACTTTTAGGCTATTAGAAATAATGCTGTTGAAAACATTCATGTGCTACTCTTTGTACAGGTATGTTTTCATTTCTTTTGAGTAAATCCCTATGGTGGAAATGATTGTTCATAAGGTAAATTAATGTCAAACTTTCTTGGTTAATTAATGTATATTCAATTAGACAGATAGAAAGATGAACATACAGAATCTAAGTAGAAAGCAAGAATGGTGGTCAGGCCAGAAGGACTTCATAGATATACATGGAACATTCCACCCTAAAACAACAGAATACTCATTCTTCTCAAGCGCCCATGTAACTTTCTCCAGAATAGACCTCATACTGGGTTCAAATCAGGACTCAACCAATACCAAAAGATTGAAATGATTCCCTGCATATTCTCACACCACAAATGCTTTGAAACTGGAACTGAACCACAAGAAAAAGTCTGGAAGGAATTCAAACACTTGGAGACTAAAGATCAACATGCTCAAGAATGCTGGGATCAACCAGGAAATCAAAGATGAACTTAAACAATTCATGGAGACCAATGAGAATGAAGACACATCGATCCAAAACCTATGGGACATGGCAAAGGCGGTCCTTAGGGGGAAATACATAGCCATCCAAGCCTCACTCAAAAAAACTGAAAAATCTCGAATACACCAGCTCTCTTTACACCTTAAAGAACTGGAAAATCAACAACAAATTAAGTCAACCCCATGCACAAGAAGGGAAATAATCAAGATGAGAGCATAGATCAATGAGTTAGAAACTAGAAAAACAGTAGAACACATCAATGAATCCAGAAGGTGGTTTTTTGAAAGAATTAATAAGATCCATAAGCCACTGACCAAACTAATCCAAAGGAAAAGAGAGAGGACCCTAATTAACAAAATTATGAATGAAAGGGGAGAGATCATGACTAATCCAAAGGAGATAGAAACAATCATCAAAAATTATTATCAACAGCTATATGCCAATAAGTTAAACAACCTAGAAGAAATGATGCATTCCTGGAAACCCATAATCTTCCAAGACTGAAACAGGAAGAAACTGACAACCTAAATAGACCCACATCTAGTAATGAGATTGAAGCAGTGATCAAAACCTCCCAAAAAAACAAGAGTCCAAGACCTGTCAGATTCCCTGGGGAATTCTACCAAACATTCAAGGAAGAAATAATACCTATTCTCCTGAAACTGTTTCAAAAAATGGAAACAGAAGGAAAACTTCCAGACTCTTTCTATGAAGCCAGTATTACCCTGATCCCCAAACGAGGCAAAGGCCCCATCAAAAAGGAGAATTTCAGACCAATATCCCTGATGAATATGGATGCCAAGATTCTCAACAAGATCCTAGCTAATAGGATTCAACAGCACATTAAAAAGATGATTCATCATGACCAGGTGGGATTTATGCCTGGGACGCAAGGGGGATTCAACATTCGCAAATCAATCAGTTTGATAGAACAAATCAATAAGAGAAGAGAGAAGAATCACATGGTCCTCTCAATTGATGTAGAAAAAGCATTTGACAAAATTCAGCATCCGTTCCTGATTAAAACTCTTCAAAGTATAGGGATAGAAGGAACATTCCTCAACATCATAAAGTCTATCTATGAAAAAGTCCACAGCAAATATCATTCTCAATGGGCAAAAGCTGACAGCCTTCCCTTTGAGATCAGGAACACGTCAAGGATGCCCACTCTCATCACCCTTGTTCAACATAGTACTAGAAGTCCTAGCGACAGCAATCAGACAACAAAAAGAAATAAAAGGTATTCAAATGGGCAATGAAGAAGTCAAACTCACTCTCTTCGCAGATGACATAATACTTTATATAGAAAACCCAAAAGACTCCGCCCCCCAAACTACTAGAACTCATACAGCAATTCAGTAATGTGGCAGGATACGAAATCAATGCAAAGAAGTCAGTTGCTTTCCTATACACTAACAATGAAAATATAGAAAGGGAAATTAGAGAATCAGTTCCATTTACTGGAGCACCAAGAACCATAATATATCTTCCCAGGTATCTTACCTAGGTTTGGTTAAACCTAACCAAAGAGGTAAAGGATCTGTACTCTAGGAACTACAGAACGCTCATGAAGGAAATTGAAGAAGACATAAAAAGGTGGAAAAGCATTCCATGCTCATGGATTGGAAGAATAAACATTGTTAAAATATCTATACTGCCCAGAGCAATCTATACTTTCAATGCCATCCCGATCAAAATTCCACCAGTTTTTTTCAAAGGGCTGGAACAAACAATCCTAAAATTTGTATGGAACCAGAAAAGACCCCAAATTGCCAAGGAAATGTTGAAAAAG
>CM052799.1:100284938-100392334 GCA_028533885.1 Nasua narica | reverse complement strand
AAAATCAACAAGACAGTAAACAACAAATGTTGGAGAGGATGTGGAGAAAGGGGAACCCTCTTCCACTGTTGGTGGGGATGCAAGTTGGTGCAGCCACTTTGGAAAACAGTGTGGAGATTCCTCAAGAAATTAAAAATGAAGCTACCCTATGACCCTGCAATTGCACTACTGGGTATTTACCCCAAAGAAGCAGATGCAGTACAAAGAAAGGCCATATGTACCACTATGTTCATAGCAGCAATGGCCACAATCGCCAAACTGTGGAAAGAGCCAAGATGCCCATCAACAGACGAATGGATAAAGAAGATATGGTCCATATATACAATGGAATATTATGCCTCCATCAGAAAGGATGAATACCCAACTTTTGTATCAACATGGACAGGACTGGAAGAGATTATGCAGAGTGAAATAAGTCAAGCGGAGGGTCAATTATCTTATGGTCTCACTTACGTGTGGAGCATAAGAAAAAACATGGAGGGCATTGTGAGAAGGAAAGGAAGAGTGAATGGGGGGAAATAGGAGGGGGCGATGAACCATGAGCTCAAGACTGTGAACTCTGAGCAACAAACTGAGGGTTTTGGAGTGGAGGGGGTGGGGGTTTGGGCGAGCCTGGTGGTGGGTATTGAGGAGGGCAAGGATTGTATGGAGCACTGGGTGTGGTGCATGAACAATTAATCTTGTAACACTGAAAAAATAAAATAAACGTATTTGGGGGAAAAAAAAGAATGGTGGTCAAGAAGAATTTATAGGAAATTTAAGACTTGAGGTTAATATGAAAATGTATAAGATTTGAGTATCAGTAATAGGTGTGCTTTTATTAAAAATAAGTATTTCAAATTAATGTTTGATGCAAAGAATCCAATTTCTAGTTAAAGCAACAGATTCTGCACAGCTAGAAAAATGCATTTGAACTGAAGGACTGAGTTACTAGCAAATGGTCCGTATTCCCCAGCAGCACCAATCATATATATGTAAATCTTAAAGTGTTAACCATAATTTTCAAATAAAAACTACTAAGCATTTCTAACATAAAAAACATATTAAACATCCTACAGATGAACATTGAATAACTATGTTTAATTTCAGGAACTTTTTCAATGGCTCAAAAACTCATTTCTTGGATTAGAATGTAAATACACATATGCTAACTAATCTTTTTAACTGAGTGGTCAACTAAATCAAGGAACGAACTATCAAGTTAACTCTACATTTTGAAGAGAGATGTACTGCTAACATATTCCTTTTCCTTTAACATCTCACTCAATAAAACATGCAAAAGTTGTTCTTTAAAAAATTATCTTCACGGGCACCTGGGTGGCTCAGTTGGTTAAGCAACTGCCTTCGGCTCAGGTCATGATCCCGGAGTCCCGGGATCGAGTCCCATATCGGACTCCCGACTCTGCGGGAAGTCTGCTTCTCCCTCTGACCTTTTCCCCTCTCATTCTCAGTCTCTCGCTCTCTAATAAATAAATAAAAAAAATCTTTAAAAAAAAAAATTATCTTCACAACTACATGAAAAATACTGTTTTCTTCATTACTTATTTTTTGCAGTTAAGCACAACAGGAAATATACTAATGCCTATTGGAGTGGCAAAGTACAAAAAATACATAACAAAAAGATAAATATTTCACTTGACAGTAAAATCATGAACAGTTAATGGGTTTTAGCAGTTTCATTAAGATGTATCTAGGTGTGGTTTTGTTTGAGTTTATCCTATTTGGGATTAACCGAGCTTCTTATTTCTAAAAATGGCTATCTGTCATCAAATTTCAGCAATTTCTGCCCATTATTTCCTGAAATATGTTTTCTATCCTATTCTCTTTTTCATTCTAGGACTCCAATTATATGCATGATAGATATTTTGTTACTGTTTCATATGTTTCTGACTTTTCATTCACTGTTTTTAATATTTTTCCTCATTATTTTTCAGACTGGATTATTTATGTATCTTCAAGTTCATGGGCTCTTTTCATTCTAATTCTGAGCCCATTCAGTACATTTTTTATTTCAGATATTGTATTTTTCAGTTCTGCAATTTCCATTTAGCTTTCTTTTTTAGTTTCTATTCTCTGCCTAGAAGTTCTATTCTTCTATTCATTTCAAAAGGGTCTACCTTTACCTCATGTGCATAGTTATAACAGCCATTTTAAAGTCTTCATCTGACTTTAAGTCCAACATCTCATTCATTTTGGAGTTGGTAAGTTGTCTTTTCCCTTAAATATTGGTCAGACTTTTCTGGTTCTTTGTATTCTGAGTACTTTTGGCTTGTATCCTGGACATTTTAAATATGATGTTTCAAGACTCTGGGTCTTGTTAAAGTTCTCTACAGATTTATTTTGTTGTTTTGTAGGAAACTAACCTGGTTGGGTTTAGATCAAAAGTTCTGCCTCACTTTCTGTGGGTTGTAGTTCCAATGTCAGTTCAGTTTTCAAAGATTTTGTTGTGTTAGTTATAGTCTGTGTACTTATGCGCAGCTTAGAGGTGAGCCCAGGCCTTGTAGCAGTCATACACAAATGAGAGGATCTCTTTCTCTATTCTCTTTTTTCTGGGATTCTTCAGCTCATGAAACATCTTTCTCCAGGCCTCTGGAGGGAAATATGGGGCTATTCTTGGTGTTTTAGCTGCCTCTGCTGCCCCCATGCAGTTCTACCTGAATAGGATGTCTCTGAAGGCCAACAAAGCAGTGAGAGAAAAGAGGAATAAAAATAACAGGGAATCCACAGTCCACATCTGGAGCTGATCTCAAGGCAGTACCAGGAGAGAAAAAAAAAGGAGGGGGTAATGAAAATGAACAAAAAACAAGTATTCCTCCTATTTTGCTGACTCACAGGGTCTCCTTTTCTCTTCTTTTAGCCAGACATATGAGGCTTCCTAAGAGCTTTTGCTGCCCACAACACAATTCTGCAAAGAAGACTTGTTTGGGTAAAATCTAGGAGTGTAAAAGAGGAAATAAAAATGGGCAACTCTGAGCACACAGGTCACTTCATGTTTTGGTTCTCCCTCATCTACCTGCCATTGTTTCTAAGCCATAAAATAGCTTCTTTTAGCATTTTGTTCAGAGGGTTAGTTGTATCAATGAGAGATGGGCTAAGTGGACTTACTTTATCTTTTAAAGCATGATACACTATATACCCTTCAAGCACCATAAGTCCAAAGGACTTGTATAATTAATTTATACCCTCATACATTGTTCCAAATATATATATATATATGATAAAGATAAAAATTTTATAACAGAGAATGAGGAAGAACAAAGGAAAAGAAAAATAAAACAGAACCAGGAAAAAGGTTAATATGAAAACAAAACATAAGTCCCTTTTATTTGCTAGATTTAGACCAAAATCTGGCTTCAAGATTCCCAATTGCTACCTCAAAAGAAGAGCATAATGTTCATGGAATATAAACAAACCAGGTTTCAAACCACATACAACTATCTCTGACCCTGAGATCACTGTTAAAATAAACTCTCTAATAAATTTCATAGGGTAATTTGCAATAACTTCCCTAAATATAGGCAACATGACAAAAACAATCAGTAAAATCAGTTCCAGAGAAGGTCAATATGATGGGTCCAGATATAAGATTCAGGCTTAATAAAGAGGTGGAACTTAAGCTAAAAATAGATACACTGTATATCCTTTAATCATTCATCCATATTATTCTTCTTGGCAAAGCTTTTTTTTTTTTTTAAAGATTTTATTTATTTATTTGAGATAGAGACAGTGAGAGAGAGCATGAGAGGGGAGAAGATCAGAGGGAGAAGCAGACTCCCCATGGAGCTGGGAGCCTGACGTGGGACTCGATCTCAGGACTCTGGGATCACGACCTGAGCCAAAGGCAGTTGCTTAACCAACTGAGCCACCCAGGCGCCCTTGGCAAAGCTTTTAAAGTTTCTGCATCACAGTGAGTTTGAGATTACATCCCCTGACAACTACCTTTTGGACAACTATTTTATGTGGCTACTGTAGATACAAAGATCTGTATTGTAACAGTCAAACTAGATGGGGATAGAAGTAGCATTCTCTTACAAGAAATTGAGGACCCTAATAAGACTAGAATCTAAACAGATGGAATAATTCCATCCCATTTATTAGAGAAGCATTAGAGAAGCACATGGAACTAGAGCCAAGATTTCTTTAAAAAATGTAATTTTGAATCTGCCTGAATATTAAAAAAAAGATAATCAAAACAGAAAAATACAGTAGCAATATTTTTCACTCTAGTTTAAAAATATATTCAAATGATATTAGCTATACAAGAAAATCAATAAAGCGCTTCAAAATATTTTTAAGCACTGCTATAATTACTTGATATAGCCTCCAACATAAAACTAATAAACTACTTACAAGTTGTATACCCAAAAAACTAAATGTAGTTATTATCTAGATAACAAATCCTGAGGCACTTGTACCAAAAAATGATAATCAATATTGCAAACACTGAAACTTAAAGTCAATACTAATCAATTTATAACATAAACCCTTTCAACTATGTCCACCATTTTAATAAAATATTTATGAAAAAAATTTTCCAAAGTTTTAAAATATCTATAAATAAAAACAGTGAAAATCACTGAGATGGTTTAATATGAATGCCAAATTATAGCAATTAAACAAATCAAATGAAAGACCGCTCTTGTTCTCTTAAAGGTTCACTTAAGTGTTATACCAGTTAACTTTTGTTGCATAACAAACCACCCAAAACTTAGAAGTTTAAAACAACAAACATTAATATTTCTCACAATTCTCTAGATAATCTAAGAATTTTACCTGGTCTCAGCTGGTTAACTAATGTCAGCGGTTAACAAGATGAGCTGGGACACCTGATAGTTTAGGTGTAGATGGATGGCCTAGGACAATAGTCAGCGAACTTTTTCTTAATGGGATAGTAAAAATTTTTTGTCTTGCACGACATGAGGTTTCCATAGAAACTACTAAACTATACCATGTTGCAGGAAATCAACCACAGACAACACATAAACAAATGAGTTTGTCTGTGTTCCAATAAAACTTTATTCATAAAAATAAGCAGCAACCCAGTAAACCAGTTTGCTAACACCTGGTCTAAGATAGCTTCAGTCACCTGTCTGACAGTAGGTAGGTTGATAGGTTTAGGGGAACTCAGCTGGAATGTTTCACCTCTGCTCCAAGAGTTTATCTTCCAGTATGCTAACCAGGGTTTATTCACATAGTTGTTTCACAGTTCAAGGCCAAGGTCCAATGTGCATGGCTGCCTTGATTATGTCTACGTACTTCAAGAAAACTAAAGTAGGGGCACCTGGGTGGCTCAGTTAGTTAAGTGTCCAACTTTTGATTTCGGCTGGGATTGTGATCTCAGGGTTGTGGGATCTAGCTGGCATCAGACTCCCTCAGATTCCCCACTCAGTGTGGAGTCTGCTTGAGGTTCTCTCTCTCCCTCTGCCTGTGCCCCTCCCCCTGCTCTCTCTCTCCCTCTCTCAAAATTTAAAAAAAAAAAAAAAAAACCTAAGGTAAATAGGAATCCTACAGTAATATTTTTCTTCTCATGTTATAATTAGCAAATATTAATACAGCTATAGGAGTAAAATAGTAGAACTACATTTCACAGTGTACCTCAATATGCAGATTTTTAAAAAGATTTTATTTATTTAAAAGAGAGAGAATATATGAGAGACAGAGAGTGCACAAGCAAAGGGGAGGGGCAGAGGGAGAAGCAGACTCCCCATTGAGCAGGAAGCCCGTCTAGGGACTTGATCCCAGGACCTTGGGATCATGACCTGAGCCAAAGGCAGATGCTTAACCAACTGAGCTACTCAGGTGCCCTCAATATGCAGATTTAAAGCCCAACAATATAACATTAAGATAATGTCCCATTTTTTCTAGAGCACTGTTAGTAACACTTTCATAAACACATTCTTTACAAACTTACTAAAAAATAAAAAGTATTTACTTAAAGTGAAGCCATTAAGTTTTGCCCATTTCAGTTGAGCAATAAGAATCCCACAACCACAATTCCCCTAAAGCACCAAAAACTAGGTTCAGACAATATACTACCGGACAAGTAAATTATACTTATTCACGATCTAAAATTTCAATTTCAGTTTACAAAGTCAAAGGATGAGAACAACTGTGACAACTTGGTCAATGTACAGAATGTGAATTTCTAATTACATAAAAAGGGAATTCTAATCCAACCTTTAAATGATTTTTTCTATGCTTTAAAAGCAGATTAGGATTTCTGAATAAGCAGACAAAGCAAATTCTACTAAGATATAGTCTAAGTTTGTAGAATTTGATATATTATTGTAAATAAGCAATCCATTTACTAAAAGCTTCATGCTTCCTCTTAAAATATATGTTGAAAATACTCAGAAGGCATTATCAAAAACTAAAAAGTTCATAATTCTAGCAGGGGACAGGTTGATTGATTTGAGAGATTAAGTAGTTCAATCTATTGTTTCTAAATACTGAAACAATAGACTAAAATCCACAGTAATTAAGTCAGTTCCTAAGAAATATGCACTGCCTGATTGACATTTAAACCCCCAAATTCCTGAATAATGAAACTGTTAAGGGAACTAAATACACACATCTAGTTTCAATAAAGTTGGCAATACCTTAAAATATTCTGCATAAATAATTTTAACCTTAAGCATTAACATTAAGGAAATGATTAAAACCACATTTTTCATAACAAAGGGGTATAATTGACCTTTATTTTATTAGCTTACAATTTGCTTCACCACTGTTTTCTTAAACCACTCAAATGGCATATATACCTTGACAACATCCCACAGATGGTTATGATTAAGTGTAACAAGACAACAAGCTCATTGAAAACCTTTACAGATGCTTAGCTAATGGGATGTCACATTAAATCTGATATAAGATTTAAAAACTTTATATCAATTATATTGTAAACAAAGATACATCATTTGAAATTGACAATCAAACATTTCTAAATTAATTCCATAAAAGCACTAGTTAGTAATATACGTATTTAAGAACAGCTTTAATAACAAATGTAGACATTACACAGCTTATCCCCATCACACAACTTGCTTGCAGCATGTGCCTTTGGGGTGGGGGGGAATATATACATATATATTTTTTGCTTTCAACATCTTAGATATAGATGTTTCTAAACTACAAAACTCTGGTAAATGTCAGGATTCGATTTGACTACTTCTTACTTCCTCTCTTAATGCTTAATGACTAATTCCTCAGAGATGTCCTTAAAAGCCCTAAAATGTTGTCCTTGGGTAGAAACTTTCACCAGCAATCAATCAGGAGCAAATTAGATGATTGTGTTGAAATGTACTACACTGTTTAAGCTAACAAATGAATGAAGAAAGGTAGTATATCGGAACATATGCCACTACACTGAAGTCGCTAAAAGGGTTTGTTGGAAGAATATTTGGTTTCCAGTGGAGCAAATATGGAATAAGAAGGGACAGTGATAAAAGAATACCAAAGTCATATGGAAATCCAAATATAGTGACAGACACAATTATTTTACTAATTGCTAATGAATACAGTCAAGTGGCTTCAAAAAGCAAAACTTTGCTTGGACTACTTCAGGTTTTGACCTCTGCATGAGCAAATGCATTTAAACTGAGGCCCACCAAAATTGATTAACGGCGCCAGCCAAGGCCAGCATGTAGTTGAAGCTTTTTCCATCTATCACATGGCCCCAAGGATAGTTAAATGAACCTTAAAATGGCTACAAACAGCTCAATGACTACACAGAGTCCTGCCAATTAGAAATAATTAGGCAGTCATTTTGGTGGTAAGTCTTTTTAAGTGCATACATAATGATGCAATGATGCTTATTAACGATCTCATATGAGCTATGCTCAAACAGCCTGAAATAATTATGCAACTATCACAAAGCCTTGCTCATCTCTGTACTTCACCTTAATGCATTTAAAAATCCACTTCATTACCTCCAGTAATTAATCCTCCATTAATTGCAGGAAAAGCTCAGTTTACCAAGCTTCGTTTCTAATTATCTTATAAATAGTTATGGTTCTAATTAATGTGTTCATTAAGATGAATATCTTTCTCAAAGCCATGCTCAGAGCAAAGGTTCCACTTATTCTCTCAAAAGTCTAACTAGCCATAAGGTGAGGCCATTTTGGTTGCATTTGCTTTTATTTTACTATACTCAACCTCCTAATTGGCATTTAAAATCTAATTTAGAGAAACTTCAAGAAGGCTATATAGGGGAAACGGGCAAAAAGATATTTTCAAACTCTTTTTCAATCAATAATCTTAAAATCTTAATAGGAAAACTTTAGTGCATCTTTTTTGATAAAAATTGACTAATAGGCTTAAGGACTATATCCAAGCGAATTTAAATTCCATACAAACTTAGCTTTTGCCCCTTCTCAATTAGAAAACTAGACAAGAAAGATTAAATGTGCTATTAAAACAAATGCATTTAAATTTATATTAGGTTACCTAGCTAAATTTCCACTATAAAACAATTACTCAATATAAATTGTCAGCCATGAAAGAAAAAACTTACACATATCCTAGGATCACCAATTTGTCATACCATTTTGGATATTAGCTATGATACTTTTTAAAAATAGGAACCTAGTTCTGTGCTAAAAAGTATACAGCACTTAAACACTGTATACGATCACAATACAAAATAGGATGTAAAATAATTTTTATAAATATGAATATCTTTGTGTAAATAGTCTAAAACACAAAAAAGCATTCTTAATTTTTACAAAATGAATTTTATGTTCCACGAACAAAACAACAAAAACAATTTGGGAAACAAGTAAGTAAAATCCTTTAATAAAAAAGTATAGTTATTAGTATAATAGTCCTGACAGTTAATAATAAAGCTATAGTTCCACATATGATAAATGTCTCCTGCTTCTCTGTAATTTGCTGTTGCTCATTAATCTTCCCCCTTGTCTTCTGGAAGATAAGCCCACATAAAAACAGTTTCATTTATGAATTAAAAAAAAATTATATAAGTAAATTCTTAAAAGTTTCTTCATAGAGAATTATGGTAAGCATTAATTTCTAGCCTAAGTTTCTCAAGCATAAACTCAGAAACATTCTTTACACAAAACCAGTGACCTTGTGTTCCCACATTTAAATTTCTGATTGTAGACACTAATTAAATAAGATTTGCTAGAAGGGTAGATAGAGACTCACAATGAGCGAAGATTTCATAATTTATAGAACATTCATTCATTCATCCTTCTATGTTCTAGGTACTTTTCAAGGTGCTGAAGTTACAATGGTAAATAAGATAGGCATGGGCCCTGCCATAATGAAGAGTCTAATTTTTTTAAATTAAGCACTCCTAATAACTTAAAAGAAACATTACTACAACACAGAAACAGGCTGGTTTTAGCTATAATTTTTAATTACTATAATGTAGGTCGACATCAAGTACTCCTTAACATCTAGAGTGTCAATCCCCTAATATATGCAAAAGATCCTTGAGAGAAGACACATTGACCCATGCATCTGTGTATTACTGAGGAAAACACAACATAGGCACCAAGTTGATCCATTATAACAATAATGCACAGAGTTAAGAGACATAATATGAATACAAATGTATCTATGAGAACTTTAGGTTTGATGTACCTATCTTCTAAATTGCACAGAAAAATGATCCTCAGCCTTGGCTTTGAACACTCCAAGACGTCTCCAACAATTTCAAAATGAGAAAAAAAGTTCTCATGGCAAAACTTATTAACTCATTTTTATTTAAAAAATACCATTTCAAGGGGAAAGGGAAAGGAGAGCAAATGGTGATAAGAGGACACAATAACCAAATGGTTAGAAATTATTCTTCCTTTTTTATCTAGAGAAGTTAAAGGGCATAATTTCTGTTTATCTTGAAAGTGCTCAAATTTTAGAAAACTCTCATCATTTATCCTCTCTTCCTTTTTACTCCCCTACCGCCACTGAACAATTAAATCTAAAGAAATAAAGCCAGTGAACATTTCTGTTAACACAACAAAGCTTCCCGTAATTATCTGACCAATATCACAATAATAATTCTATGTTAGTCCCTCAGAATACATTCTCTCTTTGGTCTAAAATTTCTTCCTGTGTCCACAGTCTTATCCACATAAGTAAATTGGAAGCAAGAGTTCCTAAGAGGCAATAATGAAAAGCTGAAAAAAGTAAGCAATCGAAAAAGCTTAGATTTTAATGAACTCAATTTAAATGGATTTAAATAGTTAACATTCCTAATAAATTTGATTAGGCTCTAAATTGAGAGTTAAGTAAAATGCTAATTCCCCTAACTACTAGATTGGAAGTAATATTAATTCTTTACCATTACATAGATACTAAGGACAAAAATAAAGGCAGCCCATTACAAAATCACTGATAGGCCCTTTCCTCACTCGTTAGTCAGACAGAGGCCAGACTAAAAATGTTCTATGAGGAAACTTCTGATATCTACAGCTCGTACAGTGCCAACTAATGGTGTTGTCCCGGGCACCTTAGTTTTAATATCTAAATCTAAATACTTTTCACAGACATGATTAACTTACAGTATTTAAGGAAGCCACACAAAACATTAAACAGAAGTGAAAGCTCTTTATCCAGTTGTGTTTTCTTCATAAGGTCCATCAAGAGATGTTGATTATTATTCAGAATATAGTAATTTTCCCCACCCATACCATAGGCAGAGTATTCTTCTTTAGCTCTCAGTTTAGTCACATCGCTTGCTCTGGCCAATGAAATACAGAGCATGAGAATTAATTGTGCTTGGGATGTTGGGCTTGTTTTCCTTTTGTCTAAGAAAAACCTCCTTTGATTAGCTGCTGATCCAAGTATGAGGAGAAATACAAGGAATGGGGCTGATCTCAACCCCAAGACGGGAGCCAAGCCCAAGGAGCCCAGGCTAGAATAGAAGAGACCCAGATGACTCACAGATGTCTGTGTGAGAAACATACCTCTTGTCCTGTGTCACTGAGTTTTCAGATGGTTAGTATGGAACATTGTTGTGACAATAGCTAACTGATACAAAGACATTATTAGCACTCGAGGATATTGAGGCTTTGGAACCAGTTAAAATGGAACAAAGAGGGGCACCTGGGGAGCTCAGTTGGTTAAACATCCAGCTCTTGATTTCAGCTCAGGTCATGATCTCAGGGTCATGAGATCGAGCCTTACATCGGGCTCTGTGCTGGGCAGGGAGCCTGCTTAAGATTCTCTCTCTCCATCTTCCCATAACCCTCCCTAAAAATATGAAAAAAGAAAAGGAACAAAGAGTAAAACCCAGTAGACAATAAGAGTTCAAAATCCAAAGTGTTATGAATCTCCAGCTCTAGCCATGAGAGCATGATCAAGTTATTTGACCTCTGTAGTCTGTTTCCTTATCTGTTAAGTGAAGGTAAACATAAACTTAAAAGTTAGAAAGGCTGCTGTGGTAACCAAATAAAATATCATGATAACACAATTCCCTAATTCCTAACATATAGTAGATACTCAACAAGTTTCCTTTTTATCTTTCTTCTTGGCTATAAATCAAGCTTTTTTTTTTATTTCAACATACTTTCAGAAAATTTTTATTACATGTGAATAGGTAAACCCATTTTATTAAACTTTAAAATAAACACCTGTTAAAAGTAATTCTAGAATTACCTATCTCTGTGTCTAAGAACGCTCCCCCTTCTCATAGGTCCTAATGATCTTTCCCTTTCCTGTTATAAATCTTAAGTTTTTCATGATGATGCATTTTCCTACTGGAAAAATGGGAAGAAAAGACTTTTGCTTGTTTAATAAACAAAATTCCAGTATCTTTTCCTTCCTATTTTTCTCTATTTGTCATCCCTTCCTCAAAAAAGGTGACAATGAGCAGTTAAATCATCAACATATATTTCCTCTGTTTCAGAAGAACAGAGCAGATTGATCAAATAATACTGTAAAATTATTTGAGTTATTCAGAAGATGCACTGTACAAATTAAAACTTAGTAGTATGAATTTATTTTTTAAATTTTAATAAGTGAATAGCTTGGGGTAGTGATGATTTCTTTAAAAAAACAGAGGCTTCAGGGAAGGTCAAAGACACAGACACAATCATTCATCATAAAAGACTTCAGGGGACGTTTTAATAACTACCTGTGGCAGGATTTCTCTCATATTCATTATAAAATTCCCAAGGCAGACTTGCTTTCTCATTCATACTCACAAACATACAAAATGGAGGCTTCCCATCAAATGTAGTGTGAGTAGATGCATTTAAGCACCAGCTGTTTGATCACTGCATTGGTCACCCTAGTTTGCAATGGACAATATTAAAAGCTTTACAGGACCGACATGAACACACATACACACACGTGTGCACATGTTCTCACGGGCCACTAAACAAAAATTCTTGAAGCTATGTTATGTTCATGTTTATTTTTAAATGCTTGGCCACAAAAAATATATTTGAAAAAGACAAACTCATGATTGAGGTTCTCACTCACATTTTTTAAAAGGGCTCCAAATTTTTTAGAATTCTCATAAAAAAAAAAAAGTAATACATATTTGTATTGTATTTGTGTGTTTAGCTCCTTGGCATGGAGTAACACAATAATCATTTCTTTAATGATTCTTTAATCATTTCTACCGTAGCTTCTTCACTTAAAGCACTCAAACCCACTGGCTGCATTTCTCTACTTCTGTTCTACCTACAAAAATGTGCAACAGCCTCACTGAATTCTACTACTCCTCTCCCTGAAAAAACAACCACGATGCAATCATGCTAGGCTTTCAGGGTTTGAAACTGACACTATAGCTTGCCCTCTCTACCTATAAAGTGGGATAAATCCTAAGTCCTTCAAATATTGTGAGGAACAAGCCAAACAGGTAGGTGAAAGTGTATTTTGTACATAAGCCTATAGGGCTACACTAATAGTCCTACAATCGTTTACTGGTTTTCATGTTCTCCTGCCTTTGAAACTGACTCCATTGCTTCAAAAGGTATTTAGATGAACCAAGCTTACCAGACAAAAAGCCATCATATTCTGTCCTAGAATTCTCAAGACCATCTGTAATTTGCCCCAGTGGCTACTCCTTATTTTCAATTTTGTACCCATCTCAACCACATCTTGCTTGCCTCCTACAACTGGTGACCTGGTTTCTACCCTGTTATCCACACATTCCTTCTTCACATTCATACCACTTACTGTCTCTGAACTCTGGCTGGCTTCACACCCTGCAATCCCTGGCCAGGCCAGCCAAACCCACAGCTGCACCTTCCTAGACTAGAGAGATTCTCCAAACAGCTATTCCTCTAAAGCCAACAGTTTTTTAGTTTCTGTATAAGAACAAAAAGTAGAAGACATGGCATCATTAGGAGAGTGCTTTCGAAGCTATCTTTTGTGGGAAGATACCCCTATTTCTAAAAAGCCCCCAAAGACTCTCAATAGCTTTGAGAAATACTGATCCAGGTTTTTTTTTCTCATTTCCAGAGTTTTGCAAGCCCAAAGTGAAAGGGAGAGGTGGTAGGGAAGAGGCAATTTTGGGTAGAGGTATTCTAATCTAATAGGGGGAAAAAAAGAGTTCTACAGGCAATGTAGACAGTTTGTTATCTTAGAGAAACTTTTTAGAAATGTTCAAAATTTGAATAGTAAATGGAGTATGTCTTCTAAAAATATATTATTATTTTAAGGCGTAGCTATGGATTTCTTCATCAAATAGAAGTTAACTGCTACAGCGAAGGTAAAGACTTCATATAACACTTCATCAAGACTCTAAAGCATTTGTACATATTCTATAACTCATTAAATGAGCAGACTACTCATACTCTATAAATCAGTTTTTCTGAGAGCATTTTTGATACTCTTAGACACTAAGCTTTTACCTTACTCTTTGTTTAAATACAGACAGTTAAGGGGTGCCTGAGTGGCTAAGTCAGTAGGGCAGCTGACTCTTATTTTCAGCTCAAGTCAGACCTCAGGGTCATGAGATTGAGCCCCATGTCAGGCTCCATGCTGGACACAGAGCCTGCTTGGGATTTTCATTCTCCCTCTCCTTCTGCCTCTCCCCTGACTCGGCCTCTTAAAAAAAAAAAAAAAAAAAAAACAGTTAAAAATCAGTAAAATCAAAGTACTGATAATCCAAATAGGCTACATATATCACTTACTTTTTTAAAAAAGATTTCATTTATTTATTTGAGAGAGAGAGAGAAAGAGGGAGAGCACAACCGGGAGTGGGAGGCACAGAGGGACAAGCAGATTCCCTGCCAAGCAGGGAGCCCAATGTGGCTCCAATCCCAGGACCCTGGGATCATGACCTGAGCTGAAGGCAGATGCTTAACCAACTGAGCTACCCAGGCGCCCCTACGTATCACCTATTTTTCATTGTTTTCCACACAGTGGAAAAAGACTAAACCTACAGAGCAGTTAGGGAACTGCCAGAACCTCAGCGTCTCTGAACAGAAAGATCTGTTCTATTCCAATCCAGTTCTCCTTCTGATCATGATCATCATGATCATGATGTGAGCATTTACTCCACAACCAAAGACACCTAACTGTCATATTCCCACACTGAGTCATGATTTTAGAATAGGCTTTGGGTCCAGACACGGTAAGTTTATCTCCAAAAATTCCAAGTCTACTCTTACTGCTATTGAATCCTTGGCACAGGTATAAGATCTGGTTTCCTCATCAGCAAATCATGATACCATGATTACCTATTCCACAGAACTGCTCTAAGGATTAAATGAAAAAAAAAAAAAAAAACCAACATTAAGCATTCTACATTAGTACCTGGCCCTTAGTAATTACTTTAATAGGCAATTCATTATTACTATTATTGTTATAACTCAATATTAATCATCTCAATTTTTAATTTATCCAGTATTTCTTTACTTCTTAACAACTGTGCTGGATTCCTTATAAAGTTTCAATAATAACAAAGAAAAACTACAGGCATCTAACTTCTTAAAAATTCTATTTGCTGGGGCACCTGGATGGCTCAATCAGTTGAGTGTCTGATTCTTGATTTCAGCTAGGATCATAATCTCAGGTTCCTGGGAATGAGCCCTGCATCAGGCTCTACGCTCAGTAGAGATTGCTTGTCTGATTGCTCTCCGTGCCCCCAAGGGCTCTCGCTCTCTCAAATACATACATACATACATACATACAAACATAAAATCTTTAAAGAAATCTGCTAAGTAAGATACAGTTAAGGATTCAAGTTGTTTTAAATTTTGGATTTTGTTGTTTTATAGGGTAAATAGCTACAGAAGAATAGAAAGCTATATTTAAGTTACATCAATACAAATGTGGTTAGCAAAAATTACATTTTTCAAACATGTATCCCAATCTCATAATGACCCTAGAATTTCTCATCACATAAATGTGATCTACCTAAGATTACACAGCAGATAAACAAGAGACAAGACCAACATATACCATTGATAATCAGGTCATAAAATCTCTCAAAAGCCTGTCCCTGATTCTAAGACAATTTTGGTTCGCAAAACTTGACAGCAAAGATTCAACGTAATGAACACAATGCATGAGGTATTCAGCTTTCCTTAAAGGTCACACTCAAATTCTGATCAAAGTCAATCTTTTTAATTTTTTAGACTGTAAAATCCAATAAGATCTAAGATCAAGAGAATACCAAGTAACTCCCCCATCTATTTACTCCTACACACTATCTTTTCAAATCATGTTCCTTAGCTTTCTAGCAACCTCCTGGGAACCCTTAAAAGCACTCATTAAGTGACAGTGTTGCCTTGCAACACAATACCATGCCTTACTTTTCTTAGTTACACCAGAAACAAATATGGTTGACAAAAATGGTGCCCCTCCCTGATGGTTTTATTTAAGAATGAAAAATTAAAAAATTGTTCAAGAATAGAAACAAGCAATAAATATCCAATAAATGCAAAGAAGAACTGCCTCAACTAGCATCTTTAGTAGCAGAGAGTATCATGCCCATCCTCAAGTTTTTTCAAATAGAAGAGGCAAGACTATAAAGTGGCTTTGGCCTAACAGAAAATGTGTAAAACAAAAAGAAGAGAAACCACATATTCAAAAGTGAAATCAGCTCTTCCAAGATAACAAAAAATCATAGTAAGTATAAATCTCTAAAGGATCATGATTCAATTTTCAGTTCAACTCTCATTGCCTTCCGGAAAGAAGAACTATCTTTAATGATAACATCATCATATGTAGCTCACTTTAGACAATAGATACAAGCATGAAATATTGAGTTATCAAATTTTTGTATACCAAATTACTTCCCACACAAGTTCAGAGATGAATCCAAGGAAATAATGATAGCAAGAACAGCATCAGTTTCATTAGTACATCTTTTACTGTTTTCAAAATACTTCTACAAAATATCATTTGATTCTTATACATCAGTTCTGTGAACACAACAGAGGAGACATTCAATTCCAGTCACTAACCTACTAATTGCTAGCTACAAGCTAGACACTACCAGTACCAATAAAGTGACCGACCATCCTAAGATTGAAGGTGAACTCTTCACCTAAGATTGAAGAGTTTCTTGGGATACAGAACTTTCATTGCTAAAACAAAGAAACTCACAAGCAAGCCAGTATTCTTGGTTATTTTCTAGCAAAAATTAATATGGCATGGACATTGCTCTCAAGGAGCTTACTATTTATTACTGTGAGTCCCGTTGCAGATTTTTTAAAAAATGAAGTGCAGCTAAAAAAACAAAAAAGTGGGGGTGAGCCTCGCTGATTCGGTCAGTAGGACTTGTGACTCTTCTTGATCTCAGAGATGTGAGTTCAAGCCCCACACTGCACGTGGAGAAAAAAAAAAAGTTTGGCTGAATTAAATTATTGACCTAAGGTCAAACGTCTAATAAGAGAAACATAGCCTGGGCTTGTTCCCTATATCATGCTATATCTGAAAAAGAAGACATTTTTCCCATAAGACACATGAATTTTAATGAGTGAATTTTCTCATGAATATAGAAAACATATATATTATATATACATTATAGAGAAAAAAATTTAATATTTCAAGCCAGTCACAGGCTACGATAATCCTACCGTCCTTGAAAAAAAAGAAGAGCCTAACATGTTTCATTTTACTCTACAATAGTAAATATATTTATACATATATAGTTACATAATTAAAATGTATAATTAAAGCATAAAACATATGTTATGTAATGCCAAGGACTTAAATTAGGTTTCTTATACTATGCTCGTATATTTTAATTAACATTCATTTGTTAATATTTGTGTAGTTTTTACTACATATAAAGACTGTCTTCCCAACAATTTTCCGATATGTAAAAGTGTAGCATTTATATACCATAATCTAATCATGTCTATATACATTCTTTCCCAGAATCTAAGCTCCCTGTCAGACGACAATAAGTCCATACCTATCAATAATTTCTTTAAATATAAAAGGACTAAATTCTCAAATAAAAAGAAATACAGTGGCTCAATAGATTAAAAAAAAAAAAACAAACAACCAACTACATGCTGTCTATAAAAGAGTCTCACTTCAGCTTTAGGGACACATACAGACTGAAAATGAAGGGATGGAAAAGACACTCCATGCAAATGGAAGCTCAAAGAAAGCTAAAGTAGCTACACTTCTATTGGACAAAAGAGACTAAAACAAAGACTGTAATAAGAGACAAAGATGGTAATTTTATAATAATAAAAGGATTAATCCAACAAAAGGATATAACATTTGCAAAAATTTATGCAAATAACATAGGAATATCTAAATATAGAGAGCAAATATCAACAGACAAAAAGGGTGAAATAGGCAGCAATACAATAACAGTAGGAAACTTCAGTACCTCACTTTCATCAGTGGATAGATAGATCATCCAGACATAAAATCAATACAGAAACATCAGACGTCAACAACTCATTAAACCAGATGGGCTTAACAGACATTTACAGAACATGCCAAAAGCAGAATACACATTGTTCTCCAGTGCGCATGCTACCTTCTCCAGGAAAAATCATATGTTAAACCATAAAATAAGTTTTTTTTGGGGGGGGTGGGGGCAGAGGGAGAGGAAGAGAGAATCTTTAGCAGATACCACACCCAGCACAGAGCCCAACAAGGGGCACAATCTCACAACCCTGAGATCATGACCTGAGCCAAAATCAAGAGTCAGACTTAACCACTTGAGCCACCCATCCAGGTCCTCCAGGCCACAAAACAATTCTTCACAAATTTAAGAAGACTGAAATCCTATCAAGCATCATTTCCAACAATAGGATGAAATTAGAAATCAATTGCAAGAAAACTGGAAAATTCACAAATATGTAGAGATTAAACAAACTACTGAACAAAAAATGAGTCAAATGAGAAATCAAAAGACTAATCAAAAATTATCTTGAGAAAATAAAAATGGAAGTATAATATATCAAAATTTATGGGCTACTGCAAAAGTAATTGTAAGACAGAAGTTCATAGCAATAAATGCCTACATTAAGAAACAAGTAACTCGGGCGCCTGGGTGGCTCAGTTGGTTGGGCGACTGCCTTCGGCTCAGGTCATGATCCCGGAGTCCCGGGATCAAGTCCCATATCGGATTCCCGGCTCTGCGGGAAGTCTGCTTCTCCCTCTGACCTTCTCCCCTCTCATTCTCAGTCTCTCTCTCTCTAATTAAAAAAAAAAAAGAAAGAAAGAAACAAGTAACTCAAATAACAACCTAACTTGACACCTCAAAGAACTAGAAAAAGAAGAATAACAAAGCCTAAAGTTAGTAGGAAGGAAATAACAAAGATCAGAGTAGAAACAAACAAAACACAGCTAACCCTTGAAAAACAAAGAGGTTAGAAAAGTCAACCTCCCACACAAAAAAACACGCAAAACTTAACTACTGATAACCTCCTGCTGACCAGAAATCTTACCAATAACATAGTCAATTAACACATATTTTATGTGCTATGTGTATTATATACTATATTCTTAAAATAAAGTAAGCTAGAGAAATGAAAGTGTTATTAAGAAAATCATAAGAGGTGCGCCTGGGTAGCTCAGTGGGTTAAAGCCTCTGCCTTTGGCTCAGGTCATGATCTCAGGGTCCTGGGATCAAGCCCCACATTGGGCTCTCTGCTCAGCAGGGAGCCTGCTTCCCCCTCTCTCTCTGCCTGCCTCTCTGCCTACTTGGAATCTCTCCTGTCAAATAAATAAAAAATTTAAAAAAAAAAAGAAAATCATAAGAAAGGCACTGATTAAAAAAACGAAAGAAGATACTAATAAATGGGAAGCTACTTTATGCTCATGGATTGGAAAAATTAATGTCGTTAAAATGTCCATACAATCCAAAGCAATCTACAGATTCAATGCAATCCTATAAAAACCCCTAAATCATTTTTCACAGAAATATAATAAACAATCCTAAAATTTGTATGGAACTACAAAAGACCCCCAAAGAGTTAAAGCAATCATGAGAAAAAACAAAAGAGGAGGTACCAAACTTTCTGATTTCAAACTATATTACATAGCTATACTCATCAAAACAGTATGGCATTGGCATAAAGCAGACACACTGATCAATGGAACAAAACAGAGAGCCCAGAAATGAATCCACACTTGGATGGCAAATTAATTTATGACAAAAGATCAAGGAATATATAATGAGCAAAGGACCGTCTTAACTGTGGGGCTGGGGAACTGGACAGCTACATGTAAAAGAATGAAACTGGACCACTATCTTATACCATATACAAATATCAGCTCAAAATGGATTAAAGACTTGAACTTAAGATGGGAAACCATAAAATTCCCAGAAGGAAACAGAGGGGGATAATCTTCATATTGATCTCAGTAATGATTTCATATTTATAAAATAAAACACCAAGAGCAAAGGCAACAAAAGCAAAATCAACAAGTGGAACTACATCAAGCTAAAGTTTCTATAGAGCAAAGATAATCATTGGCAAAATGAAAAGGCAACCTAAGGAATGGGAGAAGATATTTGCAAATTACATATCTGATAAAGGGCTACTTAAAATATAGAAAGAACTCATCCAACTCAACAGACAAATAAAACAATTCAATTTAAAAAGAGGCAGAGGATGGAGAAAAAATTTTCCAAAGATATACAAAGAACCAGCAAGTACATAAAAAGGTGTCCAACATCACAAATCATCAAAGAAATGCAAGTCAAAACCACAATGAGGTATTACCTCACACCTGTTAGAATGGCTAAAATCAAAAACACAATAACAAGTGTTGATGAAGATGTGAAGAAAGGGAAACACTGGTGCACTGTTAGAAATGTTAAATTGGTGCAGTGACTATGGAAAATAGTATGGAGGTTCCTCAAAAAATTAAAAATAGAACTACAATGTTTCATCAATTCTACTTCTGGGTATTTATCTGAAAAAACAAAACTACTATCTCGAAAAGATATCTGCATCCTCATGTTCACTGCAGCATTATTTACAATAGCCAAGACGTAGAAACAACGTGTCTATCGACAGATGAATAAATAAAATTTGGTGTGTGTGTACACACACACACACACACACACACACACACACACACACACACACGGACTAGAATATTATTCAGTCATAAAAAAGAAGGACATTCTGCCACTGCAACAACACAGATAGAGCCTGAGGGCATTATGCTAAGTAAAGTAACTCAGACAAAGACAAGTACAATACAATAGCCTATATGTGGAATCTAAACAAAGGAAAACCTCATACCATACGTATGGAGAATAGATTCGTGGTTGCCACAGGCAAGGAGGGTAGGACGTGGGCAAAATGGGTGATGGTGGTCAAAAGTATAAACATCCAGTGATAAAGAAGTCCTAGGGATGTACTGTACAACATGGTGACTACAGTTAACAATACTATATTGTATATTTGGAAGTTGCTAACAGAGTAGATCTTAAAGTTCTCATCACAAGAAAAAAAATTATAACTAGGTGCCGTGATGGCTATTAACTAAACTTATTGTGGTGATCATTTTGCAATATATACATATATCAAATCATTATGTTGTACACCTAGAACTAATATGTTATACATCATTTATACCTAAATTTTTAAAAAATGCTTTCCTACCCCAAGTACCACTCTAGACCAAGAAACAAACCTCTCTGACAGGCTCTGTCATGTCCTCCTGACTCACATTAAGGACTGTATCTAACACATAATATAAGCTCAATAAATATTTTGTGAAACAGGCAAACATGGACCAGAAAGACAGCTTATTAAATGAAGACCTTCATTTAAATTAGCAAATTACCTTACTATATTTAGAAGAAAATTTCATTTCTTATACAGTCTTTCTTTTTCAAAATGCTATTTATCATTTTTAGAAGCAGTGTTCAAGTCAGAAATCCTTAGCTTTGTGATTTTCCCAAAATAGGAAGTAAATTCTACCCTTTTCCTTAATTTTATGCCAAGGGGAAAAAGCAAATAAGTAACATATTTTATACTGATACACTACATGGAACCACCTTAATTAAAAGGATGTGGCAGGCTTTTCTATCAATTGTGACTCAATTAAAAACAATGGAAATAAAATTAGTATAACATTTCCGAAAAGGTGTCTTCATGTCTTTATTTAATTTTTTTAAATAATGTCCCCTCTTCCCTTCAAACGTTTTCTCCCAAATGGGTATTAGTACTTCTTTTTATTAAAGTCCATCTATTCACTTAGACCAGTGTACTTGCACCACCCATGTCACTCCTACCGCCCCTGCCAGGCTCTGCACAAAGCTATCGCCCAATCACAGGTGACTGGCCATCTGATTTAAAGGAAGTCAGTTTGGGGCACCTGGGTGGCTCAGTGGGTTAAGCCTCATCCTTCATGATCTCAGGGTCCCGGGATTGAGCCCTGCATTGGGCTCTCTGCTCAGCCAGGAACCTGCTTCTTCCTCTCTCTCTGCTTGCCTCTCTGTCTACTTGTGATCTCTCTCTCTCTCCCCTTTAAAAAAATAAATAAAAATAAAGGAAGTCAGTTCAATAGGCTGGCTAGCAACCCTTGTAGCTCCTCACCTGTAAGAGACACTAGTTAAGCTAATCAGATTCCCCCACTTGGGAATCTGAACCAGGGTATACCAAGAAAATGATGCAGTTAGAAGAAAGAACAAAAGCTAAAATAGATATAACAAAGGAGCGTTGATGACTGTTAAGTGTACCGTCTTATAAACACTGAGGAGTAAAAAGAACCTGTAAGGTACAGAAAAGATATACTCACTAGAGGTGAGGAAGCTAGAAAGTAGTAAGTTGAAAACAGAACATGATCTATACAGTAGTTGAGGCAAGTTCTGGAGAAGTAGAACAAAATGCATAAACACTGCTGTGGACCTCTAGGGAAGAAACAAGCAATAAAAAGACAAAAATATGATGCTCAAAACTTTGCGAAGTAATCACAGTAGTTAGTGTTCACAATTTACAAATGAATAAACAAGCAAAGAGAGAGCTCAAGATGATGTTGCTTTTAAGTCAAGAAACAGGAATCAAAATCCAGGTCTTATAACCCCGAGCCTAACACTATTGCCATTTTATTGTGCCGTTTCTCTGGCTCATGTCTAAGGCTTCAAACCACATCTCATGACCCTACATAAACACTTTTCAAGTGCACATTCAGGTCTGGCACATTTTATAAGAAGAATAATCCAGTTGTTCCTTCAGCCCAACTGAACGACCCAATGACCCTATGTAAATATTGGTATGATGCTTGCAAATAGTCTTGAACTCCCAAACCAGGAGAGCTAAAAAGGTGACAGATAAATGGAAAATGTGAGAGACAGGTGGCTTTCTCCTTCCCGGAAGTATTTCTGCAACGATCACAAGTGATAAAATCATAGTAACTGCCATGTTTAATAGTAGTGGTGTTTCAGAACCAGTGCCAGTCCATGAACTATTATAGTTCACAAAAGGATGAATAAAGAAATTGAGGGGCCCCTGGGTGGCTCAGTGGGTTAAAGCCTCTGCCTTTGGCTCAGGTCATGATCTCAGGGTCCTGGGATCGAGCCCCACATCAGGCTCTCTGCTCAACAGGGAGCCTGCTTCCCCCCTTCTCTCTCTCTCTGCCTGCCTCTCTGCCTACTTGTGATCATTCTCCTCTCTGACAAATAAATAAGTAAAATCTTAAAAAAAAAGAAATTGAGAATAATAGTTTAGAAACTTACAGTAATTTCATGTAACTACATTTTTATTACATTTTAAAAAATTTTAGTGTGCAACAGATTCAAAATTTAGAGGGAAAAATATCCTTCAAAATAGATAATCTGAGAAGCACTGCTAAACTATGTAAAACAGAATTAGTTTTATCACACAGTCATATGATAATATGAGAATTTGTCATCTTGTCCAACTAAAAGGATACGTCTGAAACCTACATTTCTAAATTTGAAAAAGTTTTGAACATACCTGCAAGGTAGTAAGACACTATTATTCAAGAAAGATTTTTTTCAATTTGTTCTTTGGAGGCTACTTACTGTATACTACTAAACCACATGGAAAAGTAATCTTTCTATTTTTTTCTATGCTACAGAGAAATGAAAACTGATACCCTGTGGTCCAGGATAAATTCAATGTTAGCTCTTCTGAAAAAGGAAAAAAAAGGAAATAGGAAAAATTTTAAAGATATAGAACACAGATTTCCTGAAGTGTGACAGTGGCTTAAACGTGAAGATAGGCATACGCAAGAACATGAGTAGATGGCTAGAAATGCAGCATCGAACATAAATTTACTAATGGCATTGTGTCATGTTAAGAAAATTTTCACATTTTTTTAGAGATGCAAAGTGAACAATGTGTGGGTGAAATAACACAGTGCTCAAATTTGCTCTGAAATACTTCAGCAAACAAAAAGCAGCAGAGGAGGGGGTGGGGGAGGCGGACAAGAAGGAGGAGGAACAGCAGCACCACCATCAGCTTTAAAAACAGCAGCAGCTATGGTAAAAATCTTAGTAATGGTTGACTCTAAGTAATGGATGTACATTATATCATCCTCCAACTCTTGGGTATGTTTGAAATGTCCTTAACAAAAAAAAAAATCACCAAATTAGCCAGAAATGTTTATATTTCTGAAAAAATCAATTTACTATTTTATTCCATCTAAAACACTTTAAAATTTAAAAATAATATTCACATATTTATATTTTTTTACAAAGTGCCAAAAGGGAAACAAGAAAAAGTACTCTTAAAAAGACCGCCACAAAGCCATGTAGCTGTAGTTCAAGTGTAACTACACAAGCGCACTTGTTGTGAGGAACCCTGGGTGTAGTACAGAACTGCTGGGTCAATGTAGTGTACATTTGAAACTAATATTACACTGTACATTACCTAACTGGAATTTCAATAAAAGTTAAAAAAAAAACCCAAAGTGTAACTACACAGATTCGGAGCCATATTTTTAAATTTTTTCCAAAGTTAATAATAATAAAAGCCATCTAAGTAGCAGATATGGTCTTTAATGATAACTTAGGAGCCTTTGGCTTTGCCATATTAAGTTTAATTTCCCAAAGTAATCATAGAGCTTTGCAATTGTAATACCCTCTCTAGCGCAGAAAGCTTTAGGAGATCATGGGAGCCTTTTCTGTCAGCTCCCTTCCTGCCTATTAACTATAATTCAAGAAATTCACTGTTGTTGTTTTTTATTTTCTTTAAGTATCAGAGATTATGACTGCTAAAAAATTAAGAGAATACTATGATAGTAACATAACACTTAATGCAATCACTATGGCCAAAAAGAACTTTTCCAAGGTATTCATTTTCTGATAGGCTTGAACTTAATCATATAAAACCCTGATTTCTAAGAATTTAAACAACTGGCTTTAAACAATTCCAAAATATTCATCATTTAAAAGAAAAATAGTGAACAATGTTCCAACCTATTTATTTATTTATTTATTTATTTATTTATTTATTTATTTATTTATTTTTAAGACTTTATTTATTTATTTGACAGAGAGAAAGAGATCACAAGTAGGCAGAGAGGCAAAAGGAGAGGGGGAAGCAGGCTCCCTGATGAGCAGAGAGCCTGATGCAGGGCTCGATCCCAGGACCCTGAGATCATGACCTGAGCAGAAGGCAGAGGCTTAATCCATTGAGCCACCCAGGCGCCCCCAACCTTTTTATTTTTAAATATATTACTAAAGGAGCATCAAGAAGGCTACACCATACCACACCCTAGACAATAAAAATGCTTAATGTGAAATATTTAATCTATTATTTTTTCAGATCAATTGAAGAATGATCTTTCTTAAAAAGACTGAAAAGGCTGTATCTGATGAATAACTTTAAAACCAATATGAACCTCCTCCAAAGACTATCTTATAATCCTAAAAGGCATATTATTATTTTTTGGCAATGTTCTCTCCCAAGACTCCAAGCAATCAACCAGAATTTCAGGAACCAATATCCTGGAAATCAAACTTAGAGCTGATCTGGTCTAGCAAATATTTGAGAATACCCAGAACTCTTCTTTGGCCAGTAAAAGTATCAAACAAAGGAAATCTTTTAGACTTTCAGAAAGCCTCGTAAACAAAGGTCTCAAGTAGACTTTGTTTAAACACCTCTGTTGAAAATGGAGAAATAAATCATTCATTCAATCTACTGAATATATTAGGATTTATTAAAATCTACTAGTGGGCAGGTACCAGCATGCTAGGAACTAAAGATACAAAATTAGTAAGACTTAATCTGGGTCTTAAGGGAAGTTTCAGTAACCTGAGAACCAAGTGGAGGAGGGAGAGTTTGAAGAAACTGGCATTTTCTTCACTAGCCGGTATAAAAAATAAAGTACTCCAAAGGTATCCCAAAATGAGCTATTCCAAATGACTACAGGATCAATCTCATTCCATATTTTCATATTTTTATAAGTTATCTAGAACAATAATACTGAAATCTTCTCATATGAAGGTGACAGGGAAATACCTAACAAAAATCAACAGACAAAAAACCTGGAGAGATTACAAAAAGAAACAAAAATCTATAATGAAGGTAAGCATAATATAACATATTTAATGGATAATAAAGTACCTTCTCAAACCATCAGAATTAAGTTCTTAAAAATCTCCATGGTGGGAGAATTCTTGGATAAGGAACTCAGTCTTTCTCAGTAAGATTGCAAGACAATCTATAAAGCTTCGTATGTTTTACACTCACCAAAATAAAAATACAGAAAACAAAGAACACAATATTAGCTACCAAAAGTATTTCCCTACCCTAAATTGATAATAAACTATACTCCTTCAATTTGCTTTTGAAATTTAGAGAAGATGTACTACTGAAGCAGAAAAAGACAATAATGGGGCTAAAATAGGAAGGAAAGGAAGTAGATATTAATGGAAAGAACCTGCTGCCTCCCTTAGCTCATATTTATACTTGCATTTTTGAAAGTTGCTTGAATGTTTCTGACATTGGCATAAAGGTTCTTTCCTAGTGGGTCTAGGGAGTTTTAAGATGTCTATGAATGCTCTTTAAGGACATGAAAAATCATGTATGCAAATACATGCAATTTTCTGTTAAGAAGATCCATGATTTTCATCAGATTCTCCCTTTGACATCCCACTTTACATTTGACGTGACCGGAGAAAGGTTAAGAATCAACCACCATCCAGATTTTTCTATTGTGACAAGCCATTAAACCTAGGAATCTCTCTATTTTTTGAATATAGCATGGAATATAAACTGTGAACTTCTTTTGAAAACCTTTTTGCACTTCATTATTGGTCATAGTTATTCATTCACACTTCATCTGAAGGTCCATTCTTAGACTTTGCTTATACACTTTCTCCAAATACAAACCTTTAAAAATCAAATCTGTACCTATTTCTACAAAAAGTCTTTGCTTTTTAAAATACATTCATCACAAAATTCAGTGACCAGTTTTACAAATTATTAGAAATGTTTTGTGATGCTACAGCTCTCTGCTCTCTAACCTAAGAGCTTGCTTCCTTAGTCTGTATCCCATAAGCTTGATGACGGGAGAGTCACTCTTAAGCCCTCTTTGGCAAGAAGAATCCCATATTCTTTGGAGACTGAGCTGAAAAATATGCCTTTCATTTTACACTGTCACAGCACTTTACTTGGAGCACCACTAGACATCTACCTTGGCCGTAATAGTTCTGACAGCACAAACAACATTCTTTTTTGTCTCTTCTTGCCCAATATCATAAGGGCTACAAATACCACATGGTAATACACATAGCTCAATGATAAAATCTAATATATTTTCATGACACTTGGTATGTATGTGACCAATCGCCTAAGAAGCAACTGGCAGAAGAACAAAGATAGAAACAAGTGACCCAGATGTCCAGCAGAGGTTCTGAAAAACATATACAGTACAGAAGTAAATCTACATTATATCTGAATTTCAAATAAGGCAAACTCATAAATGAGAAAGGATTACTATACTCATAAAATAAGAGAGATCTGGAACGAGATCTGGTAGTCATTACACACTGTTTCCTGAAGAGTAACATTTTCAATGTGCTGTTATAGTCAGAAAGGCCAACTGTAATAGTGGCCATTAACAGAAAGCATATTGGAAACAGAAAAGAAAATACTACCTAAGTCTATTTCATATAAAACCATCTTCTGACAAGAGCCAGACAATACATGTAAGTGAAAATAAAATTATTAAAAAGGTAAGGGTTGGTGGCCTTCCACATGAACGTGAACTATGTAACTTTAGAATCTCTAGCCTGGAAATAATGCTAAAAGATAACTGGTACAAAATGCATGGATTCCAAATGCAAGAGTGATAAAGTATGAACATAGAATATTTCACTAAAAACAGCATAGCAGAACCAATGAAAACTCTTAAAAATCTAGATTGGAGAAGAAAATAAAAGGAAATAATACAGAGTAGATAATGACAAAAAGTTCTTTATTTCTTGTCACAATAATCCTGTGAGGAAAAAACTTACTATATAGTTCAACAAAAATTCATGAAAGTTTGGAATGCAAAATGACCTTCCAATATTTAACTTCAAAAAATAAGAGAAATTGGATTTTGCAAAAGTATCTTTATGTTATTTTTGTTTCTACTCTCTGTGAATACAAAGTTTATTTACTCTAAGTATCAAAAAATAAACCAGAAGGAATTAGTGAACTTCACCACTATCAGAAATATACAATTTAATATGAGGTTACAGACAGTATTTTTATATTTCCTGCTGTAGTTGTAAGTTGTGATGCTTACAGCACCCACAACATAAACATGCTTATGAAAATATTCATTCTCAAAAAATATAGATGGAGGGGCGCCTGGGTGGCTCAGTGGGTTAAAGCTTCTGCCTTCGCTCAGGTCATGATCTCAGGGTCCTGGGATCGGGCTCTCTGCTCAGCGGGGAGCCTGTCTCCTCCTCTCTCTCTGCCTGCCTCTTGCCTATTTGTGATCTCTCTCTTTGTCAAATAAATAAATAAAATCTTTAAAATATATATATAGAGAGAGAGATGATAGTAAGCTCTAGAACAAAATATTAAATATTAAGCATTGTTTCCATAAAACAGAATAAATATGAGCTTATAAGAAACAAATTTTTAAGTATATATTCTAGATCCTTCCTCACCAAACAATGAGTGAAATGCAGAAGAAACAAAAAAACAAACAAACAAAAAAAGAAACAAAAGCAAAGGGTGTAATTAAGGACTCCTTTATTTATAATCAATAACCATTATAAAAAGATACCACAGTTTACCTACTTTCAAATTACTTTGGTTATTTTAAATAATCATTGTCAATTTTTTGGCAAGAGTCCACAATTCTGCATCTTCATAGGAATGAGTAAAGGGAAATAACTAATTTCATTCTCAATAAATTGCTCTTATCTACCTACAAACACCACAGGATATGAGAAACATTATTTTCTATCTTTGGCTATACCATAATGATATAAAAGGATAAGTAGATAAAGATATAGAGAAAAATAAGAAAGGGAATCCTACGACAATAAGCTCAACTACAGCAGGAACTAGTTTAAGTGTCTGCCAAAATCAAGGAGCCACCCGATAAAACACACTGGCAGTCAGTTATATCCAACAGTAGTGCCTATAGCAAGCAACCATGGTAAATTCTGGCCCAGGTTCTGCCCAGAAAATAAAGCATCCCAACATTGTGTTCTCCTCATTTTCCTCTGTTGCTCTGCTATAAATGAGGTATGAGAAAGAGCAAGAAATTCAACTACTGCCATAATGAAATCACCTCAACCAAAAGTATATATTAAATAAATGTCTTTAACTTGATACTGTGGTAAATATTGCATGAAGAACTCTACACCCGTGAAGAGGAGCAACAGAAAATCAAAATGGACATACCACCTACTAAGCTGGTTTAGAGTCATGACCCCACCCTGCGCGACCATGAGATTTGGCTAAAAACCAGAAAAGTAGTTATAACTTAGCTAAGACAATGGTTCTATCCGGTCAGCTCAGGACTCCCCAGGCAGGGTTGCCAACAACACAGCTGCCACCCCAGGTGAAAACGTGCGCCCTGATTCTACCTGGGCAGCAAAGTACTCCAAGGTTGAGTCAAAAACAGAAAAACCAGAATAGCATGGCAGTTTAAAAGTTGAGAAGAAATGTCTATGAAAAAGTCAACTACTGTGTCATTACAGAATCCAGTTCTTAGGTTAGGCCAGCTAAAAATTTGTTTATTTTATTAAGCTTGGAAGGTTAAGCCAACTAATTTTTACTATACTTCTTTTGGACCTAAACAACAAATTTTGATGTGTAAAAATTGAAACTGATTTAAAATAACTGGAAAACTGGAAGGGCATCACCTTAAAGCAAAGAGGATAGTATTCATTTATTTAATCGGCCCAATACTACAGAGCTACATAAAATATTTTATTCAATCTGAATCACTGAATCTTTTATTCAAAACTAGGGGAATGTCATGACTAACACTTAACAGTTAACCTTTTGCCAATTTAAACTGTATGTTATAAACCTAGAAATCCTAATTTAAAAGCAACATGAAGGACACCGGGCTGGCTCAGTCAGTAGAGCATGTGACTTTTCATCTCAGGGTCCTGGGTTTGAGCCGCATGTTGGGCCTAGAGCTTACTTTAAAAAAAGAAAACAAAAAGCAACTTGACAGATGGATGAGGGGTAGGGGGAAGGGAAGAGTACACTGTTGGGTTTTTTTTTAGAATTAACATTTTATTTAAAAGCAAAAGAACACCTCATATCAAAGAAAGATGAACTGTTTTAACAGAAATAATGCAGAAAGTAGTAAACATGAAATTACTGAAACCACTGTGATACCTTGTATTGTTAATTTTTAAAAATAAATATGTTCTTGACTCTGGGAAACAAACTGAGGGTTGAGGAAAAGGAGGTAGGTAGGGGGAAGGAGTAACTGGGTGATGGGCATTAAGGAGGGCATATGATGTGATGAGCATTGGATGTTATATGCAACTGATGAATCATTGAACACTGCATCTAAAAGTAATGATGTACTATATGTTAGCTAATTGAATTTAAATTAAAAAATAAAAAATAAAAATAAATATGCAAGAGGTATCTTACATTAATGTGGTTATGTCATGTACACGATTTTAGAGGCTGATCTGGTACCCAAAATTCTTTGATGAATCAAGTCTCTCTGTAGTAGCTTCTCACAATTAAATTACAAACAGGTAACAGTTTCAATACCAAATGCATAAAGAAAGGAAACAAACTTCCTGGTTTTAAAGCACCCTGTTTTTAAAATAAGCTCATTAATTCCACAGGATTAATTAAAAATCTATCTAGTTTGAATATCAGTGTACAACTGCTCTTGGCTCCAACCGAAGACATAGTAATAGAAATTAATAGTGACCTAAATAAAATCTTACTGCATCCATGGCTAGACCCACAGTCTGGACTTCACCTTTATTTTGGATATATTTTATAAATATGTACTACCTAAAGTAAATAAAAAAACTAAACAAATTTATTTAACTGTGTCCTTACAGAAATAGAGCAGAGTTTTAAACAAATTGATAATTATTTGAACTTATGCACAATGTTCATTTTATACTCTATTATCCCCCACGCAGAGAGTTCCCTGAGACTATCTGTCCCAGAACAATGTTGCCCAACTTTAGCTCCTCCAGAATTTTCTCACTTCCTCTCGATTCTGCATAATCTACACCCATTTAAAAACTAGGAGGGGGGGCAGGGGGTTGGGGTGGACCTTGTGAAAAGAGAAGCCAGAAAATCACCACATACTTAGGGAACCATTTCTGCAGCCACTACTTGATTACCTTGGGATTAACTTCTCTAGTCTCACCTTCATTGAAAAGAAGTAGTTTAAAAAACCTTCTAGCCCTAAAAATTCCACATCCATACCCTACAGGGCTTCACAGTGGCTTCTGAGTGTTACTGATCAGATAAACAAAAACTCACATAAGAGCACTTCCAACACAAGTGGACAAAGAATAAAAGCTCTTTAGGAAACCTAGAGCAAATCAGAGCAAACTAGAGCTCTAGTAGGAAAGCCAGTAGAAGCTGGCCAGCAATCAGTAAGGTCAGAGTAAGTAAATACATTGAAATGCTTTCCTTGAAATGCTTTTAATTATTCTTTTGGAGCATGGTAACAAGGCGTAATGGCAGGCAAACCCATTAGTTTTAAAAAAAGTCAAAAGTGAAAAATGATTTTTAAAAGTTTTTAAGAGACTTATACATCATGAAACTTATTCTCATAAAATTTAGAAACATTCAAGCTAGAATGAGTTCAGTACTCATTGCATAAAGACACTGAGATTTAGAAAATGGCTGATTCAGAACTTTTTCTGTGTTATTTCTAATTTGTCTTTAATGTTACCTCCTACAATTTCAAATTTGTTTCTCCATGATAGAAATAAGACTCCAATGAAAAGTGATTCTTGGGCGCCTGGGTGGCTCAGTTGGTTGAGCGACTGCCTTCGGCTCAGGTCATGATCCCGGAGTCCCGGGATCAAGTCCCATATCGGACTCCCGGCTCTGCGGGAAGTCTGCTTCTCCCTCTGACCTTCTCCCCTCTCATTCTCAGTCTCTCACTCTCTAATAAATAAATAAAAATCTTTAAAAAAAAAAAAAAAAGAAAAGAAAAGTGATTCTTGTTGAGCCTAACACTCAATCCACAAGTTGAAAATTAGTAAGACTGAGTGCAACCCATGCTTCACTAGGAGTAACTAGGACCACCTTACATGCTTGCTAAAGTCCTGGATTACGAACTGTGAGTATTGCACACCATGGGAGAATGCCATCCAAGGAAACGCATCTAAGTCAAGACTTCAAAGATGAAGAGGGGTTGATGGAGAGAGAGAAAAGAACATTTCAAGCAGAAACAACCACATTTTCAAGAGTCCTAAGAGAGAAATGAGAACTGCAGAGACACTGTAGGTATGACTACGATTAGAAAGAGGTGACTGCCAAGGCAGAGGGACCAGATCACAGAGGAACTTCAGGCCTCATCAACATTTTAGACTGTATTCTAAACCACTGAAATAAAAGAGGCATTATCAAAAATGCATTTTGGCTGCCATATAAAAAAACAAATTGGAGGAAAAACTCCAGAAAACTATAGAAAATGTATTCTATAATTTGAAAATGACTACTTACTTTTCTTCTTCAAATATTCAGAATCATATTCTGGGCCTCAAAAAACAACTTGTGGTAGCAAATAGCACAGTTAAAAACATTCCTCAAAAAATTAAAAACAGAACTACTATATGACCCAGCTATTCCACTTCTGGGTATGTATCCAAGGAAAACAAATACACTAATTCAAAAAGGCATATGCACCCCTACATTCATTGCATTACTTACAATAGCCAAGATAAGGAAACAATTGAAATGTCCATTGGCAAATGAATGGATAAAGAAGATGTGGCAAATATATATATATATGCATATATATATGTATATATGCATATATATATATATATATATATTCAACAGAATACCACTCAGCTATAAAAAAGAATGAAATCTTGCCATTTGCAACAATATGAATGGACCTCAAGAGCATCATGCTAAGTGAAATAAGTCAGACAAGGAAAAACAAATACTACTGCACATAAAATCTAAAAGACAAAAAAAATGAACAAACAAAACTAAACAATATTCACAGATAAGGAGAACAGATTGATGGTTACCAAAGGGAAAAGGGGGTTGGGATGGCAGTAAAATGGGTGAAGGGGGTCAACTTTATGGTGATAAATGGTAACTAGACTTTTTATGGATATCCACTTTTCAGTGTATACAAATACCAAATTTTTATGTTGTATACCTAAAACTAATATAATGTTATATACCAACTTTATCTCAGCAAAAAAAAAGAAAAGAAAAAAGAAAACTTAAAATCTTAAAATAAGTTCCAAACTGTTATTTAGCCAACACAATGATGTTGGTTTATCAAATGCTGAGGTGATAAGCCCCAAAATAACAGCTTTCATCTAATTTAATTAGTTTTGAAGAGTGCAGGAATACTATACACACTTATCAGGATTTTTATAAAGAGCTAAAAAAAAATTGTCAATAGATTCATCAAAATTTGTTTCAATACCTGAATAAATACTTAGCAATGCATCATTTCAAATGTTTTCTATTATATACTTAACAAAAATTGTGCCATAAGGTATAAGTTCTTAAGAAGAGACATTGTACATAAGAATCAAGTATTATCATTACAATTATTTATAACACCAAATCTCTTTGTTTCTCATGCACTACACAATTAAAAGTTAATTGGATACCTTTCCAAAGAACCTCATTCTACAGTGTTAAATATACAACTCTTCCACTGAAGAAGCAAAAGAAAACTCTTCCCTCTTTCAAGGACAAAAGTAAAAGTAATCAAAAGATTCCCACTCCCTGACATCAACTAATAAAAGAAAATTCAGTATATATAGCCTTGACCTTTGTGAAACAACTCATCTGTCAGGGATCTTTAATTTGCCATTCAAAATGACTAACCTAAAACATGCTGAAAATTGTGCAATGTAGATTTCTCATTTTCAGTTAAAATGTAATTTTACAGGTCAGAACCAAATGGATAGAAAAATACTACTTATATATACAAGTTCAGTCTCAGAATACATAATTCTTCCTATAAAATCAAGATGTGAAGATAAACGTTTTTTAAATTAATCTAAAAGAAAAAGTGTTTTAATTTCACTGGAAGTTAGGATGTCTATAAACAACAAGCTTAACAATTAGTCTGGAAAAACAAGGCTAAAACTACCTTAAGCAATAAATAATCATTAAAAAGTCTTCAGATATAGGTGAAAATATTCTTCCCACATAAATTTTTACATAATTTCACCCCTACCATTCTGACAAAGTATTACACTCTAATAAAGACTATCCTAATCTTCACCTAGCAATATTTCCAGGCTGATATTATTATTCTCATTTCCTTGAATAATATCCATACTCCAGGGCCATTTTCCTTCTCATATTCAATATCATGCATGCTTGTATCAAGGTTCCTTTCTTCATATCCTGTCACAGTATCAATCACTGCCTCCTGTCCACTCAATCCACTTTTGATTTATCAGCCGCCGTCTTTCTGGACTCCATAACTCGACCCAAACCATTTTAACAAGACATTGACAAATAGCACCCAGTATCACATCAACCTGTTCCACTTAGTAAACTAAGAAACAGTAACTGTGACATCTCTGCATAAGTATTCCATTCTATTCCCCAGACTGATGTATATTAATGAGGAGATGGTATTTGAAATGCTTCTTCCACATCAGCATCTAATATGATCAAATTAGGAAATGGGATGATTTATTAAATTTTGTAGAGCTGAAATATTTCTTTATATCGCTATATGTGTGGTTTCAGAAAGTGAGCTGTTGCTTTCAATTTTTCTACTGAGGATATGCCTGCATTTCACAGACGAATTATTGTCTTTAAAAAGATTGCAAGAAGGCAAAATGTTATTAAGCAAATGCTCAGTAAAACAAACTAAATCAGTTTTAAAATTCCTAATTTAATGTAAATCTTGGTTGTTTCACTGAAATTCAGTTTGTGATCTTATTAAGTCATATTTGCATTGTACTGTCTTGCTGTAGGACAGTTTTAAATTTATAGCATTACCAAGCAGCTTCACTTCTTGACTTTTAAGATGTAGCCTCAATAAAATAATTGCTGTATAAGCACACATTTTGTTCTTATTCTCAGATATAAGACAAAATAAAGATCAATGGGTTAATAAAAGAATAAAATGAAAACAGAAAATCAACTATTTGGGTCACTTCTATAATTTTCATAATTAGATATTAAAATGTTTTTACTAAAATGCTCCCCAACTGGAAGCTCAACAACTAACGGGCAGTTTAAACTTTAAATGATGAATTTGTTTTTTAATATTACATTTATATATGACAAGGATAGTTAATATGTTCACCATAAAAAATATCAAAGTGAAAAGAATGTAAAAGTCATATACTTTCCATAAACAGATTCTCATCTTAACTCATTTTCTATTTTCTAGATATCCAATTATTCCAGAAGTCAAACTCCACTCATTTTAAAACTACAATATTTCCAAGTACAAAATTTACATATAAGTTTAAACATAAGCCAACCTAAGCATAGAGTTTATATATCCAATAGTTTTCTAATGGAGCCACCAATGACTTCTTTTGATTCACGAACAAATCAAAAGATTACAAATAAATGAATTCTGAAGGTGCTCTGATTGAATTCACTGATTAGAAAATACGGGTAAAATTCAATAGTGCAATATAATACAGGTAGTGTATGAGAAAAAGAAAAACAGTACAAAAACAAGAAAAGGACAGATCACCTAATAAAGAATTAATTGGGAATCTCAGATATTTACTAGTTAAATTTATTGAAAATTTAAATTTTATCATGTGAATAAGGATCATTTGCTTATTCACTTTTGTATTAAGTGACCATCTTACAACTTTAAAGAGGCTAATCTAATTTTTTAGAAGATTTTATTTATTTGAGAGAGAGAGAGATCACAAGTAGGCAGAGAGAGGGAAGCAGGCTCCCTGAGCAGAGAGCCCAATACGGGGCTCGATCCCAGGACCCTGAGATCATGACCTGAGCCGAAGACAGAGGCTTTAACCCACTGAGCCACGCAGGTCCCCCAAGGCTAATCTAATTTTTAAATTTAAAAATTTCAGTATCATTCAAGTTGAAAAATTAACACTGATACTATATTGTTACAGTATAATTTTTCTCCTTAATACTCAGAAAAGGACACCAGAAAGTTAAAATACCAGAAATGCTTTCCTTCGTTCCTTAAAGAAAAATGAGAATTAAACATATTTTTTAAATCTGTTAAATAAAGTATGATAAAATAGAAGCAAACTCACAAGGATATTGTAGTACATCATACAAATAATAAGATTTTATATTGTTTTTGAAGACTTTATTTATTTACTTGTCTAAAAGAGAGAGAGAGAGAGTACGCACAAGCAGAGGGAATGGCAGGTAAAGGGAGAAGCAGGCTCCCCACTAAGCAGGGAGCCCAATGTGGGACTTAACCAGAGCCAAAGGCAGAAGCTTAACCAACTGAGCTACCCAGGCATTCCAATAACATTTAAAAAACAAAACGAAACAAAGCAAAACAAAAACCGTTAATGTTTTTACGAGGCTTTACAGTTTAGAAAGTACTTTGAACATACTAGGTAAATGCATTTTCAGAAATTATGTTACTTATACCAATTAATATTTTTTTACTTATTCTACTTGTAATTCCACATTCTTAATGAAAATTGTCCTAATTTTTCCTGATATACAGTAATCCCCCTCTTCCCTAATACCCTTTACACCTATAGTTTATAGGATCCAACAAGCAGATTTAAAATATCTCATTCTAGGTTTGTCTCTTGTACATGCATGTGCACGTGCACATATGCACATGTGATGTGCTTGTCGTCATTCCATATAGCCTAAATGCTTACTGCAGGCAGAAACCTATATGCCATTGAAGGAAAAGAAATCACAGAAATAGGACAATTAAAACATTATAGTTTATGGAACAGGAAAAAATATAAAATTAATTCATTAATTCTCCAAATTTATGTTAACTCTCCAAGTCTATAGATAAGAGTATGTCAGTATCTGTGTACTTAGACATATGTGCAGCATGAAAGAGAAAACCAGGAAATGAAACAAAATTATTCATTAAAGAAATGGCTGATTTTGGGGCGCCTGGGTGGCTCAGTGAGTTAAGCCTCCGCTTTCGGCTAAGGTTATGATCTCAGGATTATGGGATCGAGTATGGCATTGGGCTCTCTGCTCGGCAGGGAGTCTACTTCGCCCTCTCTCTCTCTGCCTACCTCTCTGCTTGCGATCTCTCTCTCTGTGTCAAATAAATAAATAAATAAATAAATAAATAAATAAATAAATAAATAAATAAATAAATAAATAAATCTTTTAAAAAAAAAGAAATGGCTGATTTTGAATGCCATTCCTCATGTTTATAAAATACAGAATAATATATAAAAGATATATAATAACTGTAATATAAATAAAAAACTGGCAATTTTAAAATATTTATAATTACTCTATAAAAGTCTAACATCAATAAATGAAATGTGAAAGTATTATAAGTTCCTACCAAAAATATATATTATATCTATACATATGTAATAAGAGGATGCACAGTTTTAAGAAATCCCCCCACATCACACAATTCTTCAATTTGACTTCCTGAATCAAAATCAAAATATATTTCTCTTAAGAGAAAAGATGCATGCCAAAAATCTCAAATATTTATTAGGGAATGTACAGCTCATACCTAAATCTATAAAAGTCCTGAGCACTACCTACACTTAATGGCATGTTTGGACATAATGTAATACATAGTATTATTTTAGCACCATGTGTGAGGGGAAAAAACAAGCTGACTGTGGAGTCTTCAATACATAGAAGTCAAAAAAGTTAAAAAAGAAATCAAGAGATGAATAAGAGCAAAAAAGATGAAAATGTATCATAAAATAAGCCATAATCATCTTAGCAAGTAAGATAAAGCATTTGACTAAAATCAAGACCCACTGTTGCAAAAAACATTCTCAGCTAACAAAAAATAAAGAAGATTCTTCTTCAGGTTTATAAAGGGCAACAGCAAAACCCAACAGCTATCCTCAAATTTGAAGGTGCCTCACAGACTACTTTCTTCCTAAGATAGAAAAAAATGGCCAAGATGCCTAATCTCACCATTTTTCTACAACAATAAAGTGAAAATCCTAGAAAATGCAGAGCCAAGAAAACTGAATAAATGGTATACAGTTTAAAGAAGACAAAACTGTCTCATCTTTCATGTAATATGACTGTTTTCACAGAAAAGCCTAAGGTATATTAAAAATATCTACTAGATCTACTAAGGGTAGCAAGGTTAGAAGATTTGAAATACACACAAAAAAATAAAATATACATTCTGTGAAATATAAAATATACAACATATAGTCAATTATACATCTATACGTTGGCAGCAAAATATTGGGAAATGTAATTTTAAAACAATTACTATTTTCAGTAACATCAAAAAATTGAAAGTAGAGGCAGCTGGGTGGCTCAGTTGGTTTAAGTATCCAACTCTTGGTCCCAGGGTTTTGAGTTCAAGCTTCAAATTGCATTCCACCCTAGGCATGGAGCCTCACTACTTAAAAAAAAAAAGAAAATTGAAAATAAAATTAACAAAAGATGTACGAGACTGCTACACAAAAACTACAAAACGTTGCTGGGATAAATGAAAACTCGAAAAATAGAGTGATATACCTAATATTTGTAGATTAGAAGACTCAATTTGTTGATTCTCCTATTCTAATGATTCAATTCACCCCCTATAAAAATTCCAGCTTTGAAGGAATTGTCAAGCTAATGCAAAAATTCATATGGAAATATAAAAAATAATATCTGATTTCAAGACTTACTATAAAATTGAGTAATCAAAATGGTGAGAGTACTGGCATAAAAATAGATCAATGGAACCAAGTAAACATTCTAGAAATAGAATTCCTTTCATATGGTCAATTGGTGTTTGACAAGACACCAAGATTACTCTGTAGGAAGATAAAACTATCTTAAAAATGGTGTTAGACCACCATCTGGAAAAAAAGAGGAACCTCTACCCATATTTCACACCATACAGAAAAAAAAACTTTGAGAATGACATCAATAAGATGGTAGAATAGGAAATCCCAACCCGTTCACCCTACAGACACAACAACCTAAAAACAATATACAGACCAAAATATCTTTACGAAAACTCTAGAAACCAGTAAAGTTGGAGTGAGTTTGCACTCCAGATGAGTGCAAAGCCAAAAACAGCTACACTGAAATGTCTAAGAGTCGTCCCTGTATCTATAATACTCCCTCCTCAAAGCCAGCATAATTCAGCTTGTCTTCTGACTTTTCTCTTGGAGAGTATGGGGATAGAAAAGACTGGAGCCTGCATCCAACATTCTAGCTTTTCAGAGGGAAACCATTATCCAATGGAATGGTGTCTGTCTTTCTTGATTCAGAATGCGAACAGAACCAGCACAGTTTAGATGGGTGACTGGGGCTGCTGAAAGCAAAAGAGAAAGAGCCTTGCTGGGCAACCAGAGAACCTATGGTGCAGCAAACAATATCCAACATGGCTCAGCGCAACCAGAAAAGGGTGCCTAAACTTAAAAGTTTCTACCTTAGGAAGGAAAACAGTGGAACATGTGTCCAGTGTTCCAGATTTTCAGAGACTTATTGTAGAGAAAGATATATATCCTGCCCAATTCAGAGTGCTAATGGGGAACTAGCATACACTCTGGATGCCTGGGGGCCACTGACAACCAAGGAGAACAGGGCTGTTTGTCCCTGTAGTACCAGAGAACCTGAACTGCCACAGACACACACTAGAGGGAGCAAGAGATTACAAACTCCTGAAAAAGAACTCGGAAAAATTCAAAATGGGAGATTTCGCGCACAACTCTAGAGAAGTTGCAACCTCCAGAAAAAGGTTTCAGAGGCCTGCAGAATCTCTAGTCAGACTGACTGGTGATTCCCCGGTACAAAGCCAGGCCCTAAAGATTGAGAGAGATGGCTGATTTTTTAAAATTCCTAGAATTCAACAAAATATTAAAATCCTAAGAAAAAGGGAAACATGACCCAAAATAACAAATTCCCAGAAACCAATCCAAAAGAAAGAAAGCTCAGAAAGAGATGAATTACCTGAAAAAGAATGCAAAATAATTATCTTAAGTTCAGGGGCGCCTAGATGGCTCAGTCAGTAAAGTGTCTACCTTTGGCTCAGGTCATGATTTCAGAGTCCTGGGGTTGAGCCCTGAATCAGGCTCCCTGCTCAGTGGGGAGCCTGCTACTCCTTCTCCCTCTGCCCCTCCCCCTGCTTGTGCATGCTCACGCTCACTCTCTCTCTTTCTCTTAAATATTTTTTCTTTATAAGAAAAAGCTTTAAAGATTTTTTTCTTTACAAAAAAAAAGGAAGTTCAATGAGATACAAGAGAACAACTATGAACAGATGTTCAACTAAACAGAATTGGAAAAATGATACATAAACAAAACAAGAATATTAGTAAAGAGAAAGAAACTATAAAAGAAGAAGTAAACAAATGGTGCAGCTGATAAGTACAATAGCTAAACTGAAAAATTTATTAGAGGGGTTCAGTTAACAGCAGACTTTATCACACACAAAAAAAGTCTGTGAACTCAAAATCAGGTATTTTGAAATTACTGAGTTAGAGGAGCAAAAGAAAAAACAATGGAAAAAGAGGAAAAAGCCTAAGGAAATTATGAAACAAAAGATGATCGATATACCTATGATGTAAGATACAGAATAAGAAGAGGAACAGAAGAGGACACAAAACTCCTTAAAAAAATAATGGTCAAAAACTTTCAAGATATGAGGAAGGAAATAGACATACAAATTCAAGAAGCTAAGAAGACTCCAATAAGGAAGAACCCAGACAGTCCCATACTAAGACTAATTTTAACTAAACTGTCAAAGTTAAAGACAAAGAAGGAAACTTGAAAGAAACAAAAGAAAAGTGACTCATCACGTACAAGGAAACTTCCATAAAATTATCAGTGGATACTTCAGAAGAAACCTTAAAGGCCAGAGAAGAGTGGGATGATACATTCAAAAAGCTTTAAAAAAAAAATTGCCAACCAAGAATACTATAATCAGCAAAACAATTCTTCAAAAATAAAGGTGAAAAAGACTTTCCCAGATAAATAAAAATTAAGGGAATTCATCACCATTAGATCTGCAAGAGAATCCTGCAAGATAAATGGAAAAAACACTGGACAGCAATACAAAAGCATGTGAAAATATAAAGCTCACTGATAAAAGTAAATACATAGGGGTGCTAGGGTGGCTCAGTCATTAGGCATCTGCCTTCAGCTCAGGTCATGATACCAGGGTCCTGGGATTGAGCCCCACATCAGGCTCCCTGCTCAGTGGAGAGCCTGCTTCTCCCTCTCCTACTCCCCCTGCCTGTGTTCCCTCTCTCACTGTATCTCTCTGTCAAACAAATAAAATCTTTAAAAAAAAAGTAAATACATAAATACAGAATACTATAATACTGTAATGGTAATAGGTAAACCACATTTAATTCTGGTATAGAATTTAAAAGACTAGAGTATAAAAAATAACTATAGGGTCACCTGGGTGGCTCAGTTGGTTAAACAGCTGAATCTTGGTTTTAGCTCAGTCATGATCTCTGGGTCATGGGACTGAGCCCCACATCTGGCTCTCACTGAATCTGCTTGAGATTCTCTCTCTACCTTTCTTTGCCCCTCCCTACATGTGCACACATGTACTCTCTCTCTCCCTCTCTCTCTAATAAGTAAATAAATCTTTTTTAAAAAAGATAACTAGGGGTGACTGGATGGTTCAGTTGGTTAAGTGTCTGCCTTCAGCTCAGTTCATGATCTCAGGGTCCTGGGATCAATCCCCACATCGGGCTCTGGCTCAGCACTGAATCTGCTTAAGATTCTCTCTCTCCCTCTTCCTCTGCCCTTCCCCCTACTCATGTGCTCTCTCTGTCAAATGAACAAAATCTTAAAAAAAAAAAAAAAGATAATTATGAAATTATGTCAGTAGATACACATCATTTAAAAATGTAATTAAAAACAAAATATCAACAACTGGGGAAGATATTTAAGGGTATGTAGGAGTTATATTACCCTTGTGAGTTTTCATTAAATTTGAAGTTGTCAGAAAACCAAGTTTCCTATACACCAGCAATGAAGAAGCAGTATTTAAAGAACAATATGATTTACATGGGCGCCCCATCCCAAAATGAAGTACTTAGGTAAAAATCTAACAAAATATGCATAATATCTATTGGAGGACAATTATAAAACCGTGATGAACAAAGCAATAAAATAACTAAAGAGGTATTCCATATTCATGGATAAGTAGACTGAATATTGTCAGGATGACAGTTCTTCCTAACTTGATCTCAATGCAATCCCAGTTAAAAGCCCATCAATTTATTTTGTAAATATCAACAAGCTGATTCTAAAGTTTATATGGAAGGCAAAACACTCAGAATAGCCAACACAATATTGAAGAAGAATAAAGTTGGAAGACTGACATTACTTGACTTCAAGTCTTACTATAAAGCTACAGTAATCAAGACAGTATAATACGTACAAAAGAATAGACAAATAGATCCACAGAACCATAGTAGGCCCACATAAACAGCTCATCTTTGACAAAGGAACAAAAGTAATATAAAGGAGCAAAGATAGTCTTTTCAATAAATGAGGCTGGACCAGCTGGACATCCACATGCAAAAAATGACAAAAAAACACATGAACCTTGACAATGACCTTATATCTTTCACAAAAAGTTACTAAAAATGGATCACAGACCTAAGTGTAAAACAAAGAACTATATAATCTCTGATACATAGAAGAAAATCTAGACTTTGGATATGGCAGGGACTTTAGATACAACACAAAAGGCATGATCCATAAAAGAAATAATTGATAAGCTAAACTTCATTAAAATTAAAAACTTCTGCTCTGCAAAAGAGAGTATCAAGAGAATAACACAAGCCACAGACTGGAAGAAAATATTTACAAAAGACACATCTAATAAAAGGAGTGTCATCTAAAATATACAAAGAACGCTTAAAACTCAACAATAAAAAAAAAAGCCCAATTAAAATATGGGTCAAAGACCTTAAGAGACAACTCAACAAGAAGATATACAGATGGCAAATAAGCATATGAAAAGATCTTCCACATCATGTGTCATCAGGGAAATGCAAATTAAAGTAATAATGAACTACCATCAAAAACCTACTAAAATGGCCAAAATCTGGAACACTAGCAAGACCAAATGCTGCTGAGGACATGGAACAATAGAAACAGACACTTTGGAAGATAGTCTAGCCATTTCCTACAAAACTAAACATACTCTTAGTATATAATCCAGCAATCGTGGTCCTTCTTATTTACCCAAAGGAGCTGAAAACAAGTTCACACAAAAACCTGCACACATATTTATAGCCACTTTATTCATAACTGCCAAAACCTGGAAGAAACCAAGATATTCTGGAGGGAAATGGATAAATTGTGGTACATCCAGACAATGGAATATTACATAACACTAAAAAGAAATTAACTATTAGGCCAGGAAAAGACATGGAGGTTTCTTAGCTGCATATTACTAAGTGAAAGAAGCCAATGTTAAAAGCCTACATACTCTATGATTCCAACTATATGACATTCTGGAAAAGGCAAAACTATGATAACAGTAAAAGGATCAGTGGTTGCCAGAAATTATTCGGGTATAGGAGGAGGGTGAATAAGCAGAGGAATTTTAGGGCAGTGAAATTACTCTAAGAAACTATAATCATGGATACATGTCATTATTCATTTGTTTAAACCCATAGAATGTACAACACTAAGAGTGAATCCTACTGCAAACTATGGACTTAGCGACAATGTAGGTTCATCACTGTAACAAATGTACCATTCTGGTGTGGGGGATGATGATAATGAAGCAAGATATGCACGTGTTGGGGCAGAGACTATTTTGGAAATACCTATCCCTTCCTTTCAATTCTGCTATTAACCTAAAACTGTTCTTAAAAAACAAAACAAACAAACAAAAAAACTATGGGGCGCCTGAGTTGCTCAGCAGTTAAGCATCTGCCTTCAGCCCAAGTCATGATCCCAGGGTCCTAGGATCAGACCCCGCATCAGCTTCCCTGCTCGGTGGGGAGTCTGCTTCTCTCTCTGCCCCTGGCCCTGCTTGTACTCTCTCACTCTTACTCTGCATTCTCTCTCTCTCTTTCAAATAAGTAAATAAAATCTTTAAAAATAATAATAATAATTTTTAAAAATGAGTAACTATAAAACTAGGTTTAACAGATGCACAATATATTAAAATGTAATTTGTGACAGCAATAACAAAGTCAAGGTAGGCAGATGTAAAAGAGTACAGTTTCTGTATATAATTAAGTTGTTACCAGCTTAAAATAGATTTTTCTAATTTCAACCTTTTATATAAGTTCTATGGTAGTCACAAAGAAAATAATTCATAGAAGATACACAAAAGAAAATAAGGAATCAAAGCATGTAAATATAAAATAAATAACAAAACACAAAGGAGATCAGTAGGAGAGAAAAGGAGGACAAAATAGCTATAAAATAGCTAAAAAAATAGCAATAGTCTTTCTGTATCAGTAATTAACTTAAATGTAAATGGCTTAAGCTCTTCAAACAAAAGATATACACTAGCTGAATGCAGTAAAAAAACATGATGCAATCACATGCCATTTACAAGAAACTCATTTTAGATTTGAAGACAGAAATTAGTTGAAAATTAAAGGATGGAAAAATACATTTCATGTAAATGGTAACCCAAAGAAAGTAGGGGCTGACATATTTATATCACACAAAACAGACTAAGTAAAAAACTCAAAAGCAGGAAAGAAAGACATTATATAATAAAAAAGAGTCAAAAAAATAATAAAAGAGTCAATTCACCAAGAAGATATAACAATTGTAAATATATATGCACTTGATATCAGAGTACTCAAATATATGAAGCAAATATTGACAAAATGGAATAGAACAACACAACAAAATATTTCAATTCCCCATTTTTTTTTAAGATTTTATTTATTTATTTGAGAGAGAGAGTGTGTGCACTAGTAGGGGTTGGGGGACCAGAGGGAGAAGCAAACTCCCTGCTGAGCAGGGAGCCAACGCAGGGCTCCATCCCAGGACTCCAAGATCATGACCTAAGCTAAAGGCAGCCACTTAACAACTGAGCCAACTGTCTGCACCCTCAATCCTTTACTTTCAATAATGGATAAAACAAGAAGACATAAGATCTATAAGGAAACAGAGGTCTTGAACAACACTATAGACCAACTGGATGTAAAAGACATATATGGAACACTCCATCCAAATGCTCATGGAATATTCTACATCACAGATCACATGTTAGGCCACAAAACAAACTGTAACAAATATAGGAAGACTAAATTCATACAAAGTATCTTTTCTGACCACAATGGAATTAAGCTAGAAATATACAGCAGCAGAAAAACCAGAAAATCCATTAAATATGTGGAAATTAAACAACATTTGCTTGAAAAATCAAAGGTTTGAAGAAGAAATCACAAGGGAGGGGTGCCTGTGCAGCTCAGTCAGTTAAGTATCTGCCTTTGGCTCAGGTCATGATTTCAGGGTCCTAGGATCCAGCCCCGTGTCAGCAGGGAGTCTGCTTCTCTCTCTCTCTCTCTCTAACCCCATGCCCCTACCCCTGCTTGTTCTCTCTCTCAAATTAATAAATAAGATATTTAAAAAAAAAAAGAAATCATAAGGGAAATTAGAAAAATATCTTGAGACAAATGACAAGGAAATATACCACTTATGGGTTGTAAGGAAAACAGTCCTATGAGGGTAGTTTATAGCCGAAAATCCCTACATTAAAAAAGAAGAAAAATCTCAAATTAACAATCTAACTTTACCTCTCAAGGAATTAGAAAAAGAAGAAGTACACCAAAACTTAGCAGAAGGAAAAGATTAATAAGGATCACAGAAGTGGGGCACCTGGGTGGCGCAGTCGGTTAAGAGACAGATTCTTGATTTCAGCTCAGGTCATGATCTCAAGGTTGTGGGATCGAGCCTCACGTCAGGCTCCACACTCAACAGAGTCTGCTTGTCCCTCTCCCTCTGCTCCTCCCCCAGCTCTCCTTTCTCTCAAATAAATGGATAAATAAAATCTTTAAAACAAATAAACAAAAAAGATTAGGCCGGAAATAATGAAATGAAGTACAGAGTAAAAATGATTTTAAGTCAGTAAAACAAGGAGCGCCTGGATGACTCAATCGGTTGGGCAACCAACTTTTGTTTTTGGCTCAGGTCATGATCTCGAGTGTTGTGGGACTGAGCCCCACACTGGACTCTGCCCTCACCAGGAAGGCTACTTGACATTTTTTCTCCCTCTCCCTCCCCTTTTCTGACTGCTCCCATGCACATGCTCTCTCTCAATCTCTTTCTCTCTCTCTCTCTAGTTATTCAATCAATCCTTAAAAAAAGTCGGTGGAACCAAGAGTCTCTTTCTTAAAAAGATCAATAATTTTTATTGATAATAAGAAAATTTTTATTTTTATTAGGCAGATCCCTAACTAGATTAACTAAGGAAAAAAAAGACTCAACTAACTAAAGTCAGATATGAAACAGGAGAAATTACAACTGATATCAAAGAAATAAAAAGGATTATAAGACTGCTATTAACAATTATACCCCAACAAATAGGATAACAAAAAAATATGGATAAATTCATACAAATACACAATCTATCAAAACTAAATTATGAAGAACAGAAAATCTGAACAGACCTATAGCAAGGAGATTGAATCAGTAATCAAAAACCTCACAACAAATAAAAGCCCAGGACCAGATGGCTTCACTGGAGAATTCTAGCAAACATTTAAATAAGAATTAATGCCAATCCCTCTGAAACTTTCCCAAAAAAGTAAAGAGGAGGGAACACTTCCAAACTCATTTTATTACCCTGATACCAAAGCCAAAGATAATATAAGAAAACTACAGACCAATACCTATATTGAATGTTGATGAAAGAAACTCAACAAAATCCTAGCAAATCAAATTCAACAGCACATTCAAATAATTTTAGAGCACACACAAAAAATAATAATAATGATAATTTTAGAGCATAAAGAAATGGGTTCTGTTCCTTGAATGCAAAGATCATTAAATATACAAAAATCAATAAGTGTAATATACCACATTAACAAAATGAAGAACAAAAATCACATGATCATCTCAACTGATCTAAAAAAAGATGACAAAATTAAATATCTTTTCATGAAAAAACACTCAACAAATTAGGAATAGAAGTAGCCCAATATAATAAAGTTCATATACAAAAGGCCCAGAGCTTAACATCATACTCAACAGTGAAAAACTAAAATCTTTTCCTCAAAGACCAGTAACAAGGCAAGGATGCCCACATGCACCACTTCTATTCACGATACTAGAATTTCTAGCCAGAACAATTAACCAAGAAAAAGAAATAAAAGTCATCTAAATTGGAAAAGACAAAGTAAAATTATGACTTTGACATGATGACATAATCTTAAATGTACAAACCCCTAAGATTACACAACATACACAAAGTATTAGCACAAACAAATTCAATAAAGTTGCAAGTTACACAATCAATACTAAAAAATCAGTTGCATTAAAAAAATCAGCTATGTGTCTTTATACTAACAAGGAGCAAAATGGAAAGAAAGTTAACAATCTCACTTACATTATCATTAAAAAGAACAAAACAAGGAATAAACCAAGGAGGCAAAAATCTTGTATACACACACTCAAAAGGAAAAAAATGCTGGAAAAAATTAAAGATGACACAATAGAAAAATATCCTATGTTCATAGCATGGGGAGACTTAGTATTTACTGTTAAAATGTCATCACTACCAAAGCTATCAACAGATGCAATGCAAACACTACCAAAATCCCAAAGGCCTTTTTCACAGATCAGGAAAATTCTAAAATTGATTTTGACTCTCAAAAGACCCCAAATACCCAAAACAATCTACCAAAAGAACAAAGCTGAAAACCTCACACTTGTGATTTCAAAATATATTACAAGCTATAGTAATCAAAGTATTGGTATTGGCACACAAACATATAAACTAATGGAAAAGAATAGAGAGTCCAGAAATAAACCCTTATGTATATGGCCAAATGATTTCACAATGTTAACAAGACTACACAATGGGAAAATGATAGTCTTTTCAATACATGTTGGGAAAAACCACATCCCCATACAAAATAATGATAATGGACACTTGTACCACATATAAAAATTAACTCAAAATGAGAAGAGGGATGCCTGGATGGCTCAATCCATTAAGTGTCTGCCTTTGACTCAGGTCATGATCTCAGGGGGTCCTGGGATGGAGCCCCACATTGGGCTCCCTGCTCAGCAGGGACTCTGCTTCTCCCTCTCCACTTCCCCCTGGTCATGCTCTCTCTCTTGTCTCTCTCCCTCAAGAATAAATAAATAAAATCTTTAAAAAGAAAAAATGAGGAGAAGAGAGAGTAGGGGTCAGAAATTTATTTGAAAAAAATAATAGCTGACAACTTACCTACTCTAGGGAACAGAAGAGACATTCAGGTTCAGGAAACAGAAAGCCCCCCAAAAAATTTACACAAGGAGGTCCACACCAAGACAATGATAATTAAAATGGCACAAAGTAGTGATAAACAAAAAACTGTAAAAGCAACAAGAGAAAAGAAAAAAGCTACACACAAGGAAAAACCCCATAAGGCTATCAACTGATTTTTCAGCAGTAACACTGCAGGCCAGAAAGGAGTGGCAATGATATATACAAAGTGTTGAAAGAAAAAAAACTGAAACCAAGAATACTCTACCTGGCAAGATTATCATTCAGAATAGGAGAGATAATGAATTTCCCAGGCAAACAAAAGTCAAAGTTCATTACCACTAAACCAGCCTTAAAAGAAAGATTAAAGTGCAAAGAAGATATCCAAATGGCCAACAGACATATGAAAAAGTGCTCAACGTCATTCGGCATCAGGGAAATACAAATCAAAACCATAGTGAGATACCACCTCACACCAGTCAGAATGGCTAAAATTAGCCAGTCAGGAAACGACAGGTGTTGGCAAGGATGTGGAAAGAGGGGAACCCTCCTACATTGTTGGTGGGAATGAAAGCTGGTGCAGCCATTCTGGAAAACAGTATGGAAAAAAGTTAGAAATAGAGCTACCCTACAACCCAGCAATCGCACTACTGGGTATTTACCCTAAAGATACAAATGTAGTGATCTGAAGGGGCACATGGACCCCAATATTTATAGCAGCAATGTCCACAATAGCCAAACTATGGAAAGAGCCTAGATATCCATTGACAGATGAATGGATAAAGAAGATGTGGTGTATGTGTGTATGTGTGTGTGTACATATATATATATACCACATATTATATATATGATGAAATACTATGTAGCCATCAAAAAACCCCAAAATCTTGCCTTTGCAATGACATGGATGGAACTAGAGGGTATTATGCTGAACGAAATAAGTCAAACAGAGAAAGACAAGTATCATATGATCTCTCTGTTATGAAGAATTTGAGAGGCAGGGTGGGAGTTTGTGGGGAAAAATGAAACAAGATGCGACCAGGGAGGGAGACAAACTATAAGAGACTCTTATCTCAGGAAATAAACTGAGGGTTCCTGGAGGGGAGGGTGGGGGGAGGGATAAGGCGGCTGGATGATAAACAATGGGAAGGGTAGGTGCTATGGTGAGTGCTGTGAACTGTGTAAGCCTGATGATTCACAGACCGGTACCCCTGGGGCAAATAATACATGATATGTTAATAGAAAAACAAAATAAAATAAATAAACGTTTAAAAAAGGGAATTCTTTGAGTGGAAAGAATAAGCTATCAGCAGGAATAAGAAAATTAAGAAAAAAAATTTCATAGGTAAGTACAAACATAATAAAAGTAGTAGACTCATCACTTACAAAATCAGCATGGAGGTTAAAGCACAAAAGCAATAAAATCAATTATATCTGTAAAAATCAGTCAAGGGACTGATGAAATAAAAGGGTGTAGAGTATGACATCATATACATAAAACATGGAGGAAGGAGGAATAGAAATTTAGTGCTTTTAGAATGGGTTCAAACATAAGTGACCAGCAGCGTAATATAGACTGCTATACGCATAAGATGTTATATATTAACCTCATGTTAACCATAAATTAAACACCTATAATAGATATACAAAAAATACAGAGAAAGGAAGCCAGGCATAACACTAAAGAAAACCATCAAATTACAAAAAAAGAGAGCAAGAAAAGGAGAAAGAAACAGAGAGAAACTACAAAAACCACCATAAAAAAAGAAACAAAATGGCAGTAAGTACATAGCTATTAATGTAAATGGACTAAATGCTTCAATCAAAAGACACAAAGTGACAGAACAGACAAACTGGAAGGAATTATGCTAAGCAAAATGAAACAAGCAGAGAAAGACAATTATCATATGGTTTCATTCATTCGTAGAATATAAGGAATAGTGCAGAGGATCATAGGGGAAGGGAGGGAAAACTGAATGGGAAGAAATCACAGAGGGAGACAAACCATGAGAGATTCTGGACTCCAGAAAACAAATTGAGGGTTATAGAAAGGAGGGGGTTGGGGGATGGGGTAACCAGGTGATAGGTATTAAGGAGGGCACATGTTGTGAGGAGCACTGGGTGTTAATGAATCATTGAACACTACATCAAAAACCTAATATACTAAATATTTACACTTAGTAAATATTTATTTACATTTAGTAAATAAGTATTGGTTAACTGAACATAATAATAAAAATTTTTAAAAAGTAAGACCCATAGCATGCTGCCTACAAGAGACTCACTTCAGAACTAAAGACCCATGCAGACTGAAGATGAAGGGATAGAAAAATATTTGCCATGCAAATGGGAGCAAAAAGAAAGCTGGGGTAATAGTACTAACTTCAGACAAATCACACTTTAAAACAATAATGTAACAAGAGACAAAGAAAAACACTTCAAAACGATAAAGGGAACAATCCAACAAGAGGATATACCAATTGTAAATACTTATGAACCCAATATGGAAGCACCAAAATATATAAAGCAACTATTAATAGATAAGGGAAGAAATTGACAGTAAAACAATCACTGTAGGAGTCTTTAACACCTATTTACATCAATGGATAGATCATCCAGAGAGAAAATCAACAGGAAAACAGTGGCTATGAAGGACACATCGGACCAGACGGATCTAACATATATTCAGAACACTACATCCAAAAACAGTAGAATACACATTCTTTTCAAGTGCCCATGGCACATTCTCTAGAACAGATGACATTTTAGGTCACAAAACAAGTCTGAATAAATTCAAAAAGACTGAAATCATATCATGCACCTTTTCAAGCCACAGAGTATAAAACTAGAAATTAATCACAAGTGAAAATCTGGAAGAACACAAATAGATGGGGATTAAAAAACATGGTACTAGGGGTGCCTAGGTAGCTCAGTCAGTTAAGCATCTGCCTTTGGCTTAGGTCATGATCCCAGGGTCCTGGGATCAAGCCCCAAGTTGGGCTCCCTATTCAGCAGGGAGTCTGCTTCTCCCTCTCCCTCTGCCTGCCACTCTCCCCCTTCTTGTGCACTTGCATTCTCTCTCTCTCTGTCAAATAAATGAATAAAATCTTAAAGCAAAACAAAACAACAACAACAAAAAAACATGCTACTAAACAATGAATGGGTCAACCAAAAAATCAAAGATGAAATAAAAAATACATGGAGACAAATTAAAATGAAAACACAACAGCTGAAAATTTTTGGGATGTAGCAAAAGCTCTTCTAAGAGGGAAGATAATAGCAATACAGGCCTATGTCAAGAAGCAAGAAAAATCTGAAATAAACAATCTAAACTTACACCCAACGGAGCTAATAAAAAACAAAAAACAAAAACAAAAAAAAAGCAAAAAGCAAAGCCAGTAGAAAGAAGGAAAGAATAAAGATTAGAGCAGAAATAAATTAAATAGAGACTAAAATAATTAAGAGATGAACAAAACCAGTAGGTAGTTCTTTTAAAGATAAACAAAACTTATAAAGTTTTGGCCAAACAAAATAAAAAAAAAAAAAAAAGAGGGAACTCAAATAAAATCAGAAGTGAAGAAATAAAAATAAGAACTTACACCTCAGAAAGGTTATAAAAGAGTTATAAAGGAATACTATGAAAAAGTATATGCCAACAAACTTCTAGGGAAACCTAGAAGAGATGGATAAATTCCTAGAAATATAACATTCCAAAACCGAATTAGGAAGAAATAGAAAATTTGAACAAACAGATTACTAGTAACTAAATTGAAAAAATTTCCAACAGGGGCACCTGGGTGGCTCAGTTATTAAAGTGGCTGTCTTCAGCTCAGGTCACAATCCCAGGGTCCTGGGATCGAGCCCTGTGTTGGGCTCTCTCACAGGGAGCCTGCTTCTTCCTCTCCCACTCCTCCTGCTTGTGTTCTCTCTCTCTCTCTCTCTCAAATAAATAAATAAAATCTTTAATAAATAAATAAATAAAATTAAAAACCCACAGATCTTTAAAAAAAAATTCCAATAAACAAAAGTCCAGAACAAGATAGCTTCACAGGTAAATTCTACCAAACATTTTAATTAGAGTTAATATTTATTCTCCTCAAATTATTCCAAAAATACAAGAGTAAGGAAAATTTCCAAATTCATCCTATGTAGCCAACGTTACCCTGACACCAAAACCAGATAAAGACACCACAGAAAGAACTATAGGCAAACATCTCTCATGAACATAGGTGCAAAAATCCTCAAAAACATACTAGCAAACCAAATCCAACAATACATTAAATAAAAATATCATTCACCATGATCAAGTGGGATTTATTCCTGGGATGCAAGGGCAGTTCAATATTCACAAACAAATCAAAGTGATATATCTATTTAACAAGAGAAAGGACAAAAAACATACAATCATCACAACAGTTATCATAATAGACACAGAAAAAGCATTTGACAAAGTATAACATCCATTCATGATAAAACCCTCAATGAAGCAGGTTTAGAAGGAATACACCTCAAGCTAAGAAAGGCCTTATATGAAAAAACCCACAACAAACATCATTTTGAGAGGTGCAAAACTGAGAGCTTGTCCCTTAAGATCAGGAACAAAACAAGGGAGTCTGTTCTTGCCACTTTTATTCCACATAGTAGTGGAAGTCCTAGCCACAGCAATCAGAAAAACAAATAAAAGGCATCTAAATTGGTAAAGAAGATATAAAACTGTCACTGCTTGTAGATGACATGATAATATAGAAAACCCTAAAGTCTCCACCATAAAACTACTAGAATAAGTCAATTTAATAAAGTCTCACGATGCAAAGTTAATATACAGAAACGTGTTACATTTCTATACACTAATAATGCAGTAGCAGACAGAAATGGAGAAAATAATCCCATTTACAATTGCACAGAAAAACATAGGAATAAACATAACCAAAGAGGTTTAAGACCTGTATTCTGAAAAGTATAAAACACTGATTAAAGACACTGAAGATGACACAGATGAATGGAAAGATATTCCATGCTCATGAACTGGAAGAATAAATATTGTTAAAATGTCCATACTACCCAAAGCAATCTATATACTTAATGCAACCCCTATCAAAATACCAACATTTTTCACAGAACTAGAAAACAAACAATCCTAAAATTTGTATGGGACCACAGTAAACCCTAAATAACCAAAACAATCTTGAGGGGAAAAAAAAGAAAAAAAGAGCTGGAGGTATCACAATCCCTGATTTCAAGGTGCACTACAAAACTATAGTAATCAAAACAGTATGGTACTAGTACAAAAAATGGACACATAGATCAATGGCACAGAATAAAGCCCACAAATAAACTCATGATTATATGATTTAGTCTATCACAAAGGAGGCAAGAATATACAAGGGTTTGGAAAAGAAGTCTTTCCAGCAAACGCTACTGGGAAAACTAGAAAGCTACATGCAAAAAAATGAAACTGGACCACCTTCTTATACTATACACAAAAATAAAATGTATTAAAGACCTAAATGTGAGACCTGAAACCATAAAATTCCTAGAAAACAGGCAGTAACCGGCCATCAGCTTTAGCAATAGTTTTCTAGATATGTCTCCTCAGGTAAGGGAAACAAAAGCAAAAATACTCTTTTGGAACTACACCAAAATCAAAAGCTTTTGCACTGTGTAGGAAACCATCAACAAAAGGGTAAACTACTGAATGAGAGCAGATATTTGCAAATAATATATTTGATAAGAGGTAATATTCAGAATCTATAAAGAACTTCTACGACACAATACCAAAACAGGCACACACACACAAACACAAACACACACCGTCCAATTAATAAATGGGCAGAGAACTCACGTAAGTTTTCTAAAAATTATGAGATATAGATGGCCAACAGACAAATGAAAAGATGCTAAACATACTCATCATCAGAGACATGCAAATCAAAACCACATTAAAGGGGCGCCTGGGTGGCTCAGTGGGTTAAAGCCTCTGCCTTCGGCTCAGGTCATGATCTCAGGGTTCTGGGATCGGGCCCTGCATCGGGCTCTCTGCTCAGCGGGGAGCCTGCTTTCCCCTGCCTCTCTGTCTACTTGTGTTCTCTCTCTCTGTCAAATAAATAAATAAAAATCTTTAAAAAAAAAAAAGCACATTAAAATATTACTTCACACCTGTCAGAATGGCTAGAATTAAAAAGATGAGAAATATTTGTTGACAAGGATGCAGAGAAAAGGAAAACCTCATGCACTACTGGAAGGAATAAAAACTAGTGCAGTCACTGCGGAAAACAGTATGCAAGTTCCTCAAAAAATTAAAAATAAAAATACTATATATATGTATACATATATGTATACACACACACACACATACACACACACAAACAGAATATTACTCAACCATAAAAAAGAATGAGATCCTGCCATCTGCAACACCTAAAGGGTGAAATAAGTCAGACAAAGACAAACATCGTATGATTTCACTTTTATGTGAAATAATAAAAAAACAAAACAAACGAGTAAACATAAAAAGCAGAAAATAGACCCATAAACACAGAGACCAAACTGATGGCTGCCAGATGGGAGAAGGTTGAGGGATGGGCAAAATGGGTGAAGAAGAGTGGGAGGTACAGGCTTCCAGTTTTGGAATGAATATTTCATAGGGATAAAAGGGATAGCATAGGGAATATAGTCAACAGTACTGTAATAGTGTTGTACAGTGACAGATGACGGCTCCATTTGTGGCGAGCTTAGCATAACATATAAATCTGTCGAATCATTATGTGGTAAAAACTAATGTAAATTGTATTTTTAAAAAGCACACACAGGGGTGCCTGGGTTGCTCAGCTGGTTAAGCGTCTGCCTTTGGTTCAGGTCATAATCTCAGGGTCCTGGGACAGAGACCCACATTGGGCTCCCTGCTCAGCAGGGAGCCTGCTTCTCGCGATCCCGCTCCCCCTGCTTATGCAGACTCTCTCTCGCTCTCTCTCTCTGTCGAATAAATAAATAAAATCTTTAAAAAAAATTGTCGAATCATTATTAAAAAAATTTTTAAAAGACACACACACACACAGCTTTGTAAAGGGTACAATAATGCTGAGCTAATAAAAAAAGAAGAGGAAGAAATGAGCAAGATTTATATGAGAAAAACTTTAAAACACTCCAGAATCACAAAAAAACTTGCCTAGAACAAATGAAAAACCATTCCTCTGCTCTTAAAACAACTCAACATGATAAAGATGTCAGTTCTCCATAATTTATAAGTTTAATAAACTCCCAATAAAGACACCAAAAAGTTTTTAATGGACCTAAATGAGTTAATATCAAAGTTTATATGAAAAAAATAAACAATTCACATGAAAATAAAAGCCAAGAGAAGGGGAAGCTCTCTCAGTCCCTCCTCCTCAACCCTGGCAGCATGGATATTGGTAAAAAAAAAAAAAAAAAAATAGCCAGGAGAACACTGAAAAAGAAAAGCTAAAAGTCAAAGGGGGACTTAGCCTTACCCAACATTAAAGTATACTGGAAGTTTCTGGGGCATCTGGGTGGCTCAGCTGGTTAAGGGACCAACTCTTGATTTTTGGCTCAGGTCATCCTCTCAGAGTCATGAGATTGAGCCCCAGGCTGAGCTCCGGGGTGTGGAGACTGCCTGAGATTCTCTCTTTCCCTCTGCCCCTTCCCCAACTCTCTTAAAAAAAGAAACAAACAAACAAAACGACAATAACATGCACACGCGCACGCACACACACATACACACAGTGAAGTTTAAATAATTAGAAGTGTGGTACTAGTGCATAAATGAAAAGCAGGCCAGTGGAATATGCACTCAAGAAAAAGACCCCAGTACTAATAGAATTTAGTGTATCAATAAAGAGGGGCATCATAAATCACTGGGGCAAAAAGATAGCCCTTTTTAAATAAATGGTGATGTGACAACAACCAATTGAAAAGAGAAAACCATACCTCATTATCATCAACAAGAATAAATCCACACATATGAAAGACATAAATGTAAAAAAAGAAATAAACGGGTATGCTGTAAAGATACATCAGTGAATTCCTCTTTATCTGGGTGGAAGTAAAGAATTTCTCCATATTCTGAATGTAATGAATGTAAGAAAAGAAGCATTCTGATATATTTGACCACATAAAAAAGCTTTTCCATGGCCAACTAACAGCATGAACAAACACAAAAGACAACTAAAAAACTAAGAGAAAATATTTGCCATATGTATTACATCTAAAGGGTTAATCTACCAAGTAAATAACTCGTAAAAATTAAAGAAAAAAAAATAAAAAGATACCAGAAACCCAAAAGACATGAAGAGAAAATTTACACACAAAAACGACAGAAAAATGGCCCCAAACACAAAAAAGGATGTTCAAAACTCACTTATGATAATGAAAACCAAAACTGCATTACAAAACCATTTTTCAGGAGGTTGAGCAAGATGGCAGAAACGTAGGAGACCTAAATTTTTCCTGGTCTGAAGAATTCAGCTAGATAGTTATCAAACCACTGTGAACACCTACAAACTCAATGGGAGATCAAAGAAAAGAATAGCAGCAACTCTATGAACGGAAAAGGGACCACTTTCTGGAAGGTAGGAGGTGCAGAGAAGTGAATCCCAGCCAATATACTGGAACATAGACCATGGGAGGGGAGGGAGTCTCCATCAGTCAATTGCCGGCAAGCAACAAAGCAGCAGGAGCACAAAATTGGAACTTTTAGAAATCTGCTCCATTGAGGAAGGTTGCTCCAGTGGCTAAGCAGGGGAATAGGAGGTAGAATCCTTGCTGGGACAATGTGGTCTCAAGACCCTTGGGGGTCACAGAAAGACTGGGGGTGCCTGAGTGTGGCAGAGCTCCAACGTATCAGACTGGGGAAGCAAGCTGCAAAGACAAAGCCAAGGAGTGGGACTTCAGCTCAGTGTTGCTGTAAACCGTGATCCCCGATCCCTCAGCTCCTCCGGGGACAAAGATTGGGAGGCCGCCCTTTTCATTCTTGTCCTCCAACAAAAGCTACCAAGAGCAAACTCGAGAAGATTACTTAGCCTGGCCCCTCGTAAGGGCAGTGCAATTCCACCTCTGGCAAAGACATTTAAGAATCACTGCAATGGACACCTCTCCCAAAAGGTAAGCAAGAACATCCAGCCAAGACCAAGTTTACCGATCAATGAGAACTCCAAAACTCCAGTGCTAGGGGAATACAGCACAAAGAATTCTAAGTTCTTAAAACTTCCAGTGACTTCTGAGCAAACAACCAGCTGCCACACTTCAAGTTAAAATAATCAGTGAGAGCTTCCCTAATTCCCTGGGCCCTTCCAGTGGTTACAAAAGTTCCCTCCATTAAAACCCCAATACTTGGGACACCTGGGTGGCTCCATCAGTTATATGTCTGCCTTCTGCTCAGGTCATGATCCCAAGGTCCTGGGATGGAGTCCCACATCGGACTCCTTGCTCCATGGGGAGCCTGCCTCTCCCTCTGCCTGCTGCATCTCCTGCTTGCTCTCTCTCATTCTCTCTGACAAATAAATAAAATCTTAAAAACAAAAAAAACTGATGCTTGGAATCAAACTATAAATGACTCCATACATGTGCCAATATATGGGAGTATATGCAAAAATACTTGATAAACCAAAAAAGACCATAAAAAGCATGAATTATTATTTTTGCTCGCACTGATGGGAAACTTCAATTGAAGTTGTTTTCTGGTAATCAGCCTCTTTTTAGACAAATCAATACATCCAAAATAAAGTTTTCCTTCTACAAATCAATAAAACAATAAAACATTTTCTTACTACAAAATCAAGCACTCTACCTAACTTCATTTCCCCAATTAAACACTCAAATCAAGGCATGTTTACTAGCAAGGCATTTTGCTGGTAATAAGAGGACCCCCTTGTAAGAATTTACAACATATGAGAATAACAAAACATAATATTCAAAATATAACTTAAAAATCAGGAACCACATGTGATGGGGGGGTCAAAAAAGGAGGGATTAAATCTGACTTGGGAGTGAAAAATCAAAAAAGGATGGAGAAAGAATTAAAGGTTAAATAGAACTAAACACTAAAGGATAGGAAGGTTTCACAAAGTAGAGATACTGCAAGAAGGGAGAAAAAACAGAGCATGCTCAAAGAAACAAAGCTAGCAACTTGGGTACATGAATGGAAAAAAAGGCATCTAATACCAGAGTGGCTTAGCCATGGAGTATGACAAACGACAGGAGGCTGAGGCCAAATAACATAAGGCCAGAAAGCTAAACGTTTGAACTTCACTGCTATTAACCAACTTTAGATTCACACAGTGATATATAAAATTTTGTGCCCTAAGTAACAAAACCAGACTGCTAGTATACCCCCACAAATGTATAACTGACTCCAGATAGGCTATTCTCTTTATTACTGACTCTTGAGCACAGCAAAAAGACACAGGTGGAGTATTAGTCCGTGTATTAGTCTAGCTGTGTATTAGCCTGTTCTGGCTGCGAAAGCAATATAATGCAGACTGGATAGTTAAAACAACAGAAATTTATCTCTCACAGTTCTAGAGGCTTTAAGTCCAAAATGAAGATGCAAGCTGATGATTCCTGGTAAGGGCTGTCTTCCTGGCTGAAAAAATGGTAAATAACCACTTTTTCACGGTCTTCACATGGCCTTCCCTCTGAGTGCATACTCAATAGAGATAGAGGTCTCTCTCTTCCTCTTCTTATAAGGCCACCAGTCCTAGAGGATTAAAGCTCTACCCTATGATCTCATTTAACCCTAACCTTAAATACCTCCAATAATGAACCTACCTTCAAATATAGTTATATTGGGGGTTGGGACTTCAACATATAACTTATGGGAGACACAAACTCAATCCAATACACACTGAGGCAAGATCTTGAAAGATTTTACAGCTTCTTCACTTACATTCTTCAAAAATTTCCTCCATCGTGTGAAAAAGCCCAGTCCGGCCTACCAGAGGACGAGAAGCCAATGACGATGAGTGAACCCAGATGAGGCTAGCAAAAGAACTACTAGCTGAACTCAGTCAAAATCATAAAATCATGAGAACATAAGTGACTGTTGCTTTAGATCACTAAGTTTGGAAATAGTCTGTTACAAAGCCATAAATATCTGATAGGACATACCTTCTTGTTCTGCTTTTTGACCTAGATCTCTGAACTCTATAGGATTTCCCTCGACCCCTTGAACGACTTCGACTTCGTTTTCTTCTAGAGCCATAAGAAGAGCTACTGCTTGATCGATGCCTGCGTCTGAAATAAAATATAATCAAGTGTCATTGCTATAAAAAAAATTTTGCGGGTACCTGGGTGGCTCAGTCAGTTAAGCATCTGCCTTCAGCTCAGGTCATGATCTTGGGGTCCTGGGAGCAAGCCCCACATCAGGCTTCCTATTCAACAGGGAGTCTGCTTCTCCCTCTGACTCTCACCCTGCTCGTGCTCTCTCTCTCTCACTCTCTCTCTCAAATAAATAAATAAAATCTTTAAAAAAAAATTTTACAGACATTAAAGAGAAATCATCTAGAGTCTAAGGAATCATCTCATTTTTACTATTTCTCAATCCTTCCTAGAAGCAAATAGAGAAAAAATGTTATTCTTCTTTTAAAGTCAGATGACTGATTCATAATTTAGTCATTGGATTAGCTACCAATTAAGACATTAGGGGTGTTCAGTAGTATACAATCATCCAAATATTATCAAATAATATGTTATAAGAACTATACCAGTTTACATCTACAAAGAATAGACAAAGGAAGAAGACACTAGACCCATGGACTGGGCCTGGCAAAAAGGAAAACCTTTGGGGGAGGGAGGTGTTGGACCAAATGGGTTAAGGAGAAAGGGAGATACAGGCCTCCAGTCATGAAATGAGTAAAGCACAGGAATAAAAAAGCAGAGCATAATCAACAATGGTACTGTAATGGCAATGTAATGGGAGAGATGGGAGCTGTACTTGTGAACATAGCATAATATATAAATTTGTCAAATCGCTAAATCATAAACCTGAAACTAATATAACATACTCAAATAAAAAAGTAAAAATAAAAAAAATTTTTAAAAACTTTTAGATTGGGACTTAACCTTCATAAGTATATAACTACTAAAAGAAAAATGTTTTACCTAGAAAAATTAAAATTACAAAAACATATGAACTCTAGTAACAAACTATAGGAATGATCCCTGAAAGCATAGTCTAACATATGAACTCTAAAGAATGTTACTATCATTACCATACAAATGAAAATTATGAAAATTACCTTCTATCATATGAATGAGAGCGAGGCTGAAGATCTCTGGACCAAGATCTTGACTTTGACCTTGATTTCCTTCCACCTTTCTTCCGGCTGTATGTTCTACTATCTGAAGAACTACTTGAAGATGATCGTCTACGGTGTTTCTTTTTTCTCTTGCTTCTGCTTTCTTCTTCGGTATCTGATGACCGGCGTCCCATTTCTCTAAGTTCAAATTCAAAGAAAATTAGTTCGAGCACAATGGATGAAATTTAACATAATAATTTTTGTAAAACTTTGTAAAAACTTAAAAGGTCTCATTTAAAGTAAAACTTTAAATGTACTTGGCTTATTGACAAGACATGAGAAATTGCTCTAGTATAGTCTTCTAGGATTATCAATTAACAGTTTTTATAATTTATGAACAATTTAAGTTTGTCCATAACTTTTTCAAATGTCTCTCAAAAGAGTCAATCCTGAGAACAGCTCATTATAGTAATTTTCTTATATTTTAAGTTGCACTTATCATTAATTATATAATACTTGGTTTAGGGATCAACCACTAATCTTTCATTTCCACATTCCTTAAATATAAAAAGTACTTTATTATCTTTTAGAGTACATTTTTCTAACTAAAAATTCTAAATTTTTAAATGGATAAAACCTCATTAGTCATCAACAAAGTGCAAAATGAAACAATGTACTATCACTATTTCATCTAAGGGAGGGAGGAAATACTCACTGAACTACTAAAGTTGGGGGCACCTGGGTGGCTCAGTCAGTAAAGCGTCTACTTCAGTTCAGGTCATGATCCCAGTGTCTTGGGATCTAGCCCCACATTGGGCTTCTGCTCAGTGGGGAGCCTGCTTCTCCCTCTTCCACTCCCCCTGTTTGTGCTCTCTCTGTCAAATAAATATATAAACAAAATCTTTAAAAAAGAATAATAAAGTACTAAAGTTGATGAGGTTATTGTGAAGTCAGTCAACTCTGTACACTGCTAGTTCTGGTATAATTCTTCCAGAAAGCAGCTGAGCAATTTAAATAGAGTCATAAAAACTCTGATTTTTTTTTTTTAAAAAAGCAATCCTACTTGTAAGAATATATCTGCAAAGTTTTTCTTAAAAGGAAACTATATTCATGAAGCTATTCATTATAACATTAAAACCATATCTACAGAGACTACAATTTACAAAAATATGCATCTATGAGAGGCACCTCAGTGGCTCAGTCAGTTAAGTGTCTCTTTTTTTTTTTAAAGTGTCTAACTCTTGATATCAGCTCAGGCCACTATCTCAGCGTTGTGAGATCAAGCCCCATGTCAGGCTCTGTGCGGGGTGTGGAGTCTGCTTAACATCCTCTCTCTCTCCCTCTCTCTCCACCCCTGCCCCATATATATATATGCTATACATATATATACACATACATACATATGTATATGTGTACATATAGTAACAGCAAAATTGAAAATAACTGATATATTTTTTTAAGATTTTATTTATTTATTTGGGAGAGCGAGTGAGAACACAAGCAGAGGGGAAGGACAGAGGGAGAAGCAAACTCCTCACTTTAACAGGGAGCCTGATGTGGGGCAATTCCAGGACCCTGGGATCATGACCCAAGCCGAAGGCAGACTCTTAACCTGAGCCACCAACTCTCAACAAACTGCCCCCAAACTAACTGATAATACTTAAGTGATGAAACTGGGTAATTCTTTTTTTTTTATTTTACATTATTTTCTATATGGCTATGGTAATGTTTGCATATTTGGTATACAAAAGGAAAAAAAATACAGAAAAAGAACTTAAGGCTTTTATACCTAAAAATTAACTTACTGATAAGAAGCTTACTTGTCTTACTTTAAAGCTAGCCTTTATAAAGAGTCTCATATGTAATCTCACTTATTTTACCAAAATAGTTATTAGCTATCTTTCAATGTCACATAAAAGCAAAAACCATCCTATGTAATGGTTAAGATAAACAGTTAATGGATCAGATAAATAAAAATCTCATGTTTCCCTTTAATATTTATGCAAAATAAGTTAATATCATTACTATAAACAAAGCAATATGTTAAACAAAGCTTCGTTTTCAAAACAGTCAGATGAGGCATCCCTTCCCTGACTCTAATACAATACCACTTGAAAACTGCTGTCAGGACTAAATCCAAAATTCTAATCCAAAATCCAAAATTTACCTAGAACCAGAGTTAGACTTTAAATATAGTTCTGAACCTCCAAGATGTTCACAGTTCTAACATTTTACAGTTAACAAAATATTGGAAAGACTTGGTCTTGAAATGTTCAGTAAATCACTAATGTATCTAAGCCCATTTCCTCTCTGAAAAATGAAATTGCCCTAGTTAAAAGCTCACAATGACCCCTTCCAGCTTCAAAATTCTATGATTATGAAATTATACATATATAGATAATATAAATGTACATATATATGTAAATATTTACACATATATAATATATAACATCTGTATATATGTGTATTTCCAGTAAAGAATGTGTACATAATTGAGTTATAAAAATCACCTAAATTTTCCTATTTCTTGGCTTTTCCTTCCTTTCTTTTCATCTTTAGACAGTTATGAATTCTCTTTACCCACAAATAACCGTTTAAATTAAGATGAGTTTTTATTATAATCTTATTATCTGGTTAAAAAATACTAAAATGAGTGTGGAAGATAAAAAAGTATAAACTCACAAGAATTAAGAGACTAAAAGAATAAACAACAGAAACAGTAGACAAGATATGTCAATAAGTTTTCAGCAAATGAAAACCAGATGGAGGATTTGGAGCCAAGAAAGTTGAATATCACACAACTGCAGAGAATTCCAACAAGCAAAAAGCCAATTCACACAGCAAAAATCAGAAAAGCTCAGGAATTTGAGACACCAGATACCATAGCTGGCACAACAGGTCATGAGACTGAAACACGGAGGAACTGAAAGTCTGTATAAGAAGTAATCGCCCAGGCTCACTCCCTGACCGAAACCAGACAAGTGACCACTCCTCCCCAAACCCAGACAGGTGGATTTTTTTAGGAAAATAATGAAACAATGAAGCACAGGTCCAGGCACACAGTAAAAGAGAGCAGAAAGACACTAAACTAAAAGTTAAAGGAAAGTGAAGGTCTTCAATCTAATGGTAAATACTACAGCACTCCATGTGCTTGGATCCAAGAATTCTAGAAGAGGGTTCTTTGCAAAAACTGAACAGTAGTCAAAAAAGGTATATAAATATTTGAAGCTCCCCCCCGCAAAAAAGGGCAGGCTCTTATCCAATCACCCTGTCACCAAGCCCACCAGTTACCAAGCCCAAACCTTAATCAAAGTAAACTTTTCTCTATAAACTTTTTAGTGATTATACAATAAAAGATAAGCAGTTACGTGATGAAAGCCTTTATCATAAGCGACAGAAACTACAAACAGAAAGAAAAATCAACTTTTAGTAAACAAGAGACGTGCAGAAAAAAATTACTGTTAATATCCCCAGACACACATGGGAAGATGATCCAACAAGTAAGAATAGGAGGAACACCCAAAGAACAGGAAAGCTTTAAATTTAAACAAACGATAATCTGTAAGAAAAAATACACTAGGGTTAGAAGATAAGGTCAAAGGACTCACAGAAAGCAGAAAGAAAAATAATAAACAGGAGGGTAAAAGAGGATCAATCCAGAAAGTCCAATATCCAATCAATATGAATTCCATAAAAAAGAGAATGCAGAAAAGAGACGAAGAGAAACACCCAAAGAATAATTCAAAAGAATTTCCAGAATTGAAAGATATCAATTGCTTTAAATTCCCAGAACAATGAATTAATAAAAAATTTACACCAGGGGCATCTGGATGACTTTAGTCGGTTAAGTGGCCACTTTTGGTTTCAGCTCAGGATCTCAGGGTCTCACGGTCCTGGGACTGAGGTCCCCTCCCCACCTCAAGCTTGAGACTCAGAAGGAAGTTTGTTTGAGGATTCTCTCTCCCTCTGCACTTCCCCCAGTTCATGTGCAAGCTCTGTCTCTAAAATAAATAAATCTTTAAAAAAAAAGACATATGCCATCCATATATATCTCAGAAAAATTCAGACAACAGCCATAAACAGATCCTAGAAACTTAAGAGAAAAAAAGGGGGTAATCACAAAGGATTCTCACCAGCAACACAAAAAAAAACAAAAAAAAGATTTGCCTTCACATATCTAAGTGAAAATGACTTTCAACCTCTCTATATCCAGTTCAATCACTGATCTAATAGGAGATCAGAATAAAGACACTTTCAAATATACAGTCTCAAAATTATACCTCGCATTCACCCTTTCTCAGGAAGCTACCAGTGGATGCACTCCACCAAAAGGAGCGAGTAAACCAAAAAGACAATCCAGATTCAGAAAATCTAACACTAGAAATAGGTATAAAGTCTCAGGATGGTATCAGGCTTAGGTAAAAGAGATACATCAGAGAACAAGAGACAAAATCCTTGCCCTCTAGCTTATGCTTGAAGTGGAACAGCAATTCTCAAAATGGGGTCTGTAGGCCCCTGAGGGTCCCTAAAACACTTTCAGGGGATCCAAGAGGTCAACACTATTTTCACTATAATACCGAAACATGATTTACCTTTTTTACTGGGTTGACTTTCGTACTGATGATGTAAAATAAATAAAAGCAATAGTAGGGCGAAACTGCTGGTGCCTTAACAGGAATCAAGGCAACGGAACCAAACTGTACTAGTAGTCATTATATTCTTCACTGCAACACACAGTTTAAAGACATTTTTTAAACCAGTTTCACTTAAGAGTGTCCTTGATAAAACAGTAAAAATCATTCATTTCATTACGTTTCAAACCTTGAGCACACACCTTTTAATATTCTTTGATGAATGGGAACTACACGTACCCACTGCTGTATATTAAAGAATAATAGTTATTTTGAGAAGAAGTGTTTATACAAATGAATGTCAAATTGAACTAGCTTTTATCATGAAACACTATTTTTAAAGAACTAACTATGACTATTCAGACTTGGGTATTAGGCAGACATTTGCCCAAAAATGAATGAAGAGACTCTTTCATTTCAAGGAAAGCTGACATTATTTGTTACCAATGATAAAGTTTGAGCTCTTAAGCAAAAATTAGAAGTTAGGATGACTTGTATCCACCACCATGAGAGTGACAGCTTCCCAGTCAGTACTTGAAGATTTCTCCGTTGAGATCAGTGGTGATATTCAATGATGTGAATTTTTTTAAATTACATAATAAAGACTGTCAAAATTTAGAAGTTATGCATAACTCAATGAACCACTATTCTCCCATAGGCCAATTGAGGATCGCATAGAATCATGCAGGGGTAAAAAAATCCACTCACAGTATAAGACAAAACCACAGATTTCAATGGGATAGACCATGAAGTCACTGACATGGTTTCAGACTGCAACTAGCCTTTAAGAAACTACTACTTGTCAAGTTTTAGTATAGTATCCAAGAAAGTAATTATCTGCAAAGACTATTAAAATACTTCTTTTTCCAATACCATATCTTTGTGAATCCAGATTTTCTTTATATATTTTAATCAAAACAACTCATCACAATGGAGTGAATGCAGGAGCAGATATAAGAATCCAATTGTCTTCTATTAAGCCAGACATTAGAGAGTTGCAAAAGTGGAAAATAATGCCACTTTTCTCACTAAGTTTGTTCTGGAAAATATAGTTATTTTTCATGTCAAATGTGTTATTTATGTTACCGTGTAATGGGCTTATTATTACTTTTAAGTAGATTAATAAATATTCAAAGTTTGCTCATTTAATTACCAGTAAGGCAATATTTACAGATATAGCCCATGTAGGTAAAAGTTCTTGGAGTCCACAATAATTTTTAAGAGTGTAAAGGAATCCTAAAACTAGAAAGTTTGAGAACCATTGCTCTAAGGTATCTACAGTTATTTCCATTCTCCTTTCTTGTCCAGCTTATTAAGTCCCCATAGAAAGCATAAAGAAGTTAAAAGAAAAGAACACAGATCTAATTATCTATCTTATTGTTGACTGGAAAAAAAAGAGAATAGGAGATGGGTATAAATTTTCCTTTTGTTTTAATTTCAAACAACATAATTCACCCATAATAAAAGAATGATTACATTTAACCCAGAAAAGCTAATGGTAGATACAAAACCCTTCCTTAGAGACACTAAGTAAAAAAAAAAAAAGTTTAAAAACTATGTCACAAACTATAAATATATTTTCAAGTAACATATTTACACTTCGGAAAAATTACTCTGAAGTATAATCAATCTCAAAAGACTGCAAAAGTTAGTTTTGCAGTATACTTGCTCATTCAAGTCATGGCTATCAATTTATATTACACACTCCTAGTAAGAAAGAATTCCTTATATTTAACTCCACTGTTACGGTACAGTACACGGAAAGATATATTAAAACTCTTTCTGACAAGGGCAATAACAGATGTGAGCAGAGATTTTTTAGGAGCCCCACAAGCTAACAATTTTTCAATCTACCTGTAAACAGAAAATGCAACTACAGAAACAGAACTCCTCCAGCTCTTGGTTTTCTGTCCCCATTGTGTCTTCTAGTACTTCCTGGTTATAGTCTTGTGGTTGCAAAGCTCCCCCAAATACTCCCACTACAAAACTGAAACCAGGAGAGGTAATGACCACAGCAGGACACCTATTTACAAAAACATCTCACTGAAAAGTTTAAGTGACTGATGGAAGACACAAAGCCAAGACGTGGTCATTCAAAAGAAAGCTCAAAGGCATACACAAGTAGTTTCTATGTCTAGGTATTAATAAAGGTACACAAAGCAGTTAGCCTTTTTCAGAAAACAGAACAAAGATTCCTAGACAACATGACAGTTTATTTCTCCACTACTCACTCATTAGTATATCAAACTATACTCTTTTTAATCTTGGACACATGGCTTAAAAAAAAAAAAAAAAGAACAGTTATGTCAATGGGAAACCCAGCTCAAAGAGGTAAAGCAAAAATGGGGTTAATAGCATTGCAGCATAGGAAGAAATCCACAAATGAGTACAAACCCATGCAAAAGCAGTAAAAGAACTGTGGTAAAATTCTAATTTAAGATAACACAACAAGATTCAAAAAAGATACAGAATTGTAAAGAACACAACTCCTGTCATAACTAAAAATTTGTAAACTAGCATCTCTTTTTGTAAAAAGCATTATCAGTGGTAAGGATTTTTCCTCAATGGTTTGAAAATCAAAGCAGAAAACGTATCTATACATCTACTGTAACAAAATCATTACAGAAGTTTTCCAACTAACAGAACTCTTTGCTAAGACTGGTGGAATTGGTAAGGCCAATTAATAGGTACCAGCTGTCTTTTTCTTTTTTTTTCTATTTCAAACATTTTTAGCTCTCTTATTGAAGAACATAACAGTAGTAAAGTGTTACCACTTAGCAGGAAATCTCCTTTGCTTGTAAAGAAAGCGAGTATTTATAGACTATAAAGCTAGAGGGGATACACAGTTTCCCCACAAGTTTGGACCTGTCATATCTGTTCAAATCCTTAAACCTGAGAGTTCTGCATATCCCCCTCACTTAGAGCTTTTATGTCTAAATTCAAAGATGAGAGCTGGAATACTTTTTTGTAACAGCAAAAGATATGTGATTTATGTAAATACCTAGTACCTAGTTGGTGCTAATTCTGAAAACGCAGTAACAAAAAATTTAGGCCTCCAGTGTACATTTAAAAATGCATAACCTCTGAGATAGAAGTTATGTTAAGGTTGACCTAAAATCGTGAGTCCGCAACTTGTCTAAGTAGTGCATCATAACCTTTCACCACAGTAAACAGAGTTTAAGGGTAGCCATGTGCTCTTAAGGAAGCCCAAAAGGGTGGTCAAATGACCACAAGGCCACAAATTCTGAAATCAAGGAAATCGAGTTTAAAGCGAGTATATTTACATGTTAAGGAAGTTAAGTGTAACTTACCCAGTACCACCTTTTTCTCAGCAAGAGTGCTAGTCAGGAAGGGGGAGAGGGAGTGAAAGAGGTGGATCTAAAGTACCAACAGCAGAGTAAGTGGGGTAGAGTGCACCAGGTTGCAGCCTCCCTCTTGCTGCACCCTACCTACAGCTAGTGACGAAGAACCAACCACATACTGCAAGATGAGCACAGAAACCCAAAAGCAGTGATCGAGGACTAGGGACTGGGGGTGCGGATGGAGGTGTGCGTTGGGTAGGGAATGAAGAGCTGGTTAACTCTTCCTCACCACCACCAGACAGAAGGCCTAGCTTCAGGCCTGCGACTGCGCACTACCCTACAGCCACCCACCACCCAAAGGCCCCGGCTTGGACTTTAAGGGTCAGAAAGCGCCAGGTGCGGGGCGCATGCGTACTGCGCCGCTCCGCACGCCTCGCGGCCGCCACCCACCACCCTTTCCACCACTCCACGCCGCCTTCCCCGCGGACTGCGCCAGGCCCCGCGCCGCCTCTCGCCGGAGCAGGGCCTCGGAACCTTGCGCCATAGGCGCCACCTCCCAGGCTCCAGATGCGGGCATCACCTGGGTCCCGGCCTTTGGCTTCACGCCTCCGGTTGACTTGCAAGCGCCACAGACCAAAAAAACCTTCCTTCAAATCTGGGCGCCGCTGCCGTCCTCCGAACTTGCTTCAGTTTAAGCTCACCGCCTTCCTGGTTCCAGCGCCAGGCAGCGTCAGCCGAGCTTCCGAGTGCATCGATAGAGATTGCCAGGAGTTAGAGGAGTGCCGAGGGAGTAGATTGTCAAGCCGCCAATTTTTTGTTTGGTGTTCGTTTTGCGTACTTGCTTATTGGATTTTCTTGTTCCCAAAAAGCAATAAAGGTGGAGACTGAAAAGTGTTATTGCCTTAGTAACCGCCGCTATCGTTTTAGATAATCAGTAAACAAATCTGCATCGTAGGAAGTTATGTTTAAGACACCACACGTAGCAAAATTGGTTATCTCACTCTGGGGGAGGAGGAAACTAGCCCAACGATAATAAATCATGGGAATGTGTCTGTATAGAGTCGTGTGTGATTAAACTCTAATGATTTATTTGCAAAAATACATTAAAATCGGTGTTTCTTCTACCCTGAAGGTGAGGCATTCACAGGTTGGGTGCAAATTAGTTTCCCACATTAAAGTTAACTGGTTGGTGGAGGAATGGGAGAAGGCTGCTTGAGGCAGGGAGCCGTGGTTCCTTCTGAAAGAGAAATTAAATGTATAGATTTTTTTGTTGTTATTTAAATCCATAGAAATTACAGCAATTTAGCATTTTCTGTAACTCATACTATATTATTTATCTGTAAGAAACTGAAAGGAGGTGCATAGACTCTTGGCCTTGGTTTGGGTCGACTGTGAGAACCAACTCGTTCACAACTGATAGATATCCAGGCTAGAGTTTTCTGCTGACGGTTTGAGAGGGTGAAAATCACCTCCACAAATATAACGCTTATAAATGACTTTATGTTAAATAACCAGTTTTCAGGAACCGTTTTAAAACTTAATTAATACACTACATGTTTATTTTAAATAATTCAAGAGCTGGGGTGGGGGGCTTTGGGGTCCTGAATTTTATTGGAACGTGTGTATCTGTTTGCAGGCTGTTAACTAAACTTTATTCAGTGTTGTTGGTTTTTTTTTTTTACCAAAACCAAATTTTGAAAAACCCTGTCTCAAGAAAACATTTTTTTATCTAATGAAACAACATCATTAGAACGTCATGAGCATTTATTAGCATACGATTTTAAAACCTTGTTGATGTTGTGTTTTAACTAAACTTTCCTTGAGCCAATGGAAATCTGTGGTGAGACACTGCAGATTTCTCACAGCCCCATCTGCTATTAACACAGCTATTCCTAAATATATACAAAAAGCCAATATGCCCAGAAAATCTATGAGAAAATCTATTTGGTGTTGAGTTCCACGATGATTGTGTCTGAACCTTCCTAGATCATCCTTGAAGTGGCCATCTTTCCCTCAAGCTCAGTAGATAGAATTTTTAAAAGTAGCTAGTCTCCTGATCCCTTGCGAGACTTCTAATAGCGGTTATGTTGGAGCTGTTTGTGAATAGATATTTAACACTTCAGTTTCAGAGCTCTTTGAGCACCACATCCATTTAGCTGACTCCATTCCTGGTCATTCTGCTAAATAACCTGAAAGATGGATTTTCATAAGGGATTAAAGTTTTATGGTCATTCTCCTCCAATAACATCAGAATTGAAGTGGTTACAAGCAGTAAACCCAGACTAAGCGTAAAATCATGTTTCTAAATTCATGTAACTTTGGGAAATGTGAGTATTTGAGTCTCTTTTGTAGTGTGGTAAAATAGAAGCAAGCCCTCATGTAATTCATTAATACCTAAAAGCTGTTGCTACTGGAAACTTAAAGATTTTAATTATATTAAAATACATATAATGTATATATATGCTGTATTTTAAATACAGCACTAAATGTTTTAAGAAGAAAAAAGGACAACTTCAGAATTCAAAAGAAAGACAAAGTAACATTCCTAAAAAGTATGGTTTTCATTTTCCTCAAATTCACTAAATGTGAACATTTTAATCTGAAGAGTAGTATATATAGTATGACAAAGATACATATAGCCTCTATTCTTATATATTCTAGAACCAATGATGTTACAATTGTTTTCTCTTCTTACAAATGATTCAGGTTGCTTTGATGATAGTTTTCAAATTATGTTAACTTCGTGTTCATGTCTCAACCGAAGGGCAGAAGTATACCTATCAAAGTTCTGTAATTGCTTTTATTTTTACTGAGAGTATCAGATCCAAGAAGATAAACTAGTTACGTTTAACTTCAGAAGAAAACCTGCAGTAATATTCATACTACTGGACAATGTCCCCAAACCACACTTGAAGATATATATTTGTTTGTAGATTTGAGTAATTATAACTTTCCTATGTAAATATTCTTGTGTGAGATATATACATGGCCACACTGCTCACTGCTCACTGCAAGCATTGTCCTACACAGTACAAATGACTCAGTAATATAGATATTCCTTCCATATAACAAACTATTTCGATGAAAATAGTCCAGGAATAGAATTTCAAATTGTGGTTTAGAGAGAGAGAGAGAGAGAGAGAGAGAAATCTTTCTCCCAGTGACCCTCTTTTTGAATAGTCCATGATTTAAAAAAAAAAAAATAGATGTGGCGTAAACTTAACGGGAATTTTTTTCAAACTCAAAGAGGGATAATAACTTGCTTTTCAAATTTAGAAAATCAACTAGAATGATTCTGAGGATGCTAAAGAAGAGCTCCTGTAGTTAATTGTGGGAGGGGTCCGGGTTCAGGGAGTTGTAAGGGAAAAGGGGTCAGGATCCTGAGACCTCAAAGAGGGAACGAAGTCTAACTGTCCTTGATCAGGCGCTAAGGAAACACTTTAAAATGGAATCTGTCAGGGAACAGCTGCTCAGGAAATGTGTTAAATAGACTGGCCCGTCCGTACGAGTTGGGTTTGTCTGCAGAGGTGTCGGCTTGGGCTCCAGGTCACGAGTAATGGGGTGAATCACAAACTTCGGGGCAGGGAGCTTAGTGAAGACCCAACCTCAGCTCTGGCTGCGAGCCGGAAAGCCCCTTTAAGGAGCCGCGCGGGTCTGGAAAGCTGTAAAAGACCCTGACTCTGAGCAGGTTTGTGAACCCAGGTGCCGGGCTGTGTGGGTTGAAGGGTGGAAGGAGCGACGATGTAGGATTGGGACATGGGGCCAGGATACTGAACTGGGGTGCGGGGCGCCTAACGCAGGTCAAGGAAGCCTGGCAGCAAGGCGAGGAGAAGCAGTTGCGCGGCACCTTGACGCGGTGCGAGGTTGTGGGGTCGAAAGCCCAGTCCTGGTACCTACTGACTCCAGCAGCCGCGCACTTGTCAGTTTCCTCTTGGCCACGCCCCGGCGGAGTAGGTCCAGCTCCCCAGTGTTTAACTGAATCGTGACACCAACGCAAAATCCACGCCTAATTAAATTAATTAGGGATTCTCGTCAATCCTAGATTAATGGCCAAGGGCACTGGCGGCCGTGGCTATCTGAAAACCCGGACGGCCTGGGACCGGCCTCCTCTTCCCGCCCCCTCCCGTCCCCTCTGTGCCCTCCCACTCCAGCTCCAGCCTTCCAGCCTGCCTGGACTCCAGTCTCTCTCTCTCTTTCTCTCTCTCTCTCTCTCTCTCCTCTTTCTTTCTCTCCCTCTCCCTCTCTTCCTCCCTCCCAACCCCCACTCCCCCACCCCCAGGTAGTGGTGCGGGTGCTTCCCTAGGAAGGGGCTCCCTCCGAGTTGCAAAGGGGAGGTAATTTACTCAGAACAAGGGGCCGCCTTTGCGAAGTATAAATAGTGAGACTTCAAGCGCAGCATTGCTATCAGATCTGAACTCTCCGCAGGAAGAATTGTCAAAGATCTTAACATTGAACAAGCGCGCTCCGGCAGGGAAGCATCAGTTCCCATTTCCCTCCGGCGGCCCCCGCCCCTTCCCTCCTCCTCCTCCTCTTCCTCCTCCTCCTCCTCCTCCTCCTCCTCCTCCTCCTCCTCCTCCTCTTACTTCTTTTTCTCCTACTTCTCCTCTTTCTTCTTTCTTGTCTTCTTTTTCTTCTTCTTCTTCTTCTTCCTCCTCCTCCAGCTCCTCCCCCACCCCCTGCCCCATTGATGTGTTATTATTGGGGGGGCTGGAGCAGTAAAAAAAGAAGAAGGAAAAAAAGAGCGGGGCTCGGCTGGGAGAGGTTGAGCGCGGGGCTGACCGGCATCGGCGGCGATGGAAGAACTTACGGCGTTCGTCTCCAAGTCTTTTGACCAGAAAGTGAAGGAGAAGAAGGAGGCGATCACGTACCGAGAGGTGCTGGAGAGCGGGCCACTGCGCGGGACCAAGGAGCCGACGGGCTGCGCCGAGCCGGGCCGCGACGACCGCAGCAGCCCGGCAGTCCGGGCGGCCGGCGGAGGCGGCGGCGGCGGAGGAGGCGGAGGCGGAGGAGGCGGAGGAGGCGGAGGAGGTGCAGGAGGAGGAGGAGCAGGCGGAGGAGCTGGAGGAGGGCGCTCTCCCGTCCGGGAGCTGGACATGGGCGCCGCTGAGAGAAGCAGGGAGCCGGGCAGCCCGCGGCTCACCGAGGGTAACGGCCTAAACCCCCAGCCGCGGTTCCCCTTCCCGCCTTCCGGAGTCCTCTCAGGCATGAGAGGACCCCGAGGCCCAGCGGGGAGAGGGGCGGGACGCGGAGAGGGCCCTTGGACCCCAGCTTGGGAAGCTAGAGTGATGATGGAGGGGTGGGAGTCCGGTGGTGTGCATGGTCGTGGGTGGGGTCCGAGTGTGTGTGAAGTCGGGGGTGTAGGGTTTGCGCGCGCCCTTCTCAGATGCTCCGGCTATTCCCATTCCACCGTAGCGCATTTCACCAGCCGGAGGATGGGCCGGCAGCCCAGACGGCCAGCGGGCGGCTGGGGAAGTTTGCTGGGCCGGGCTGCGGCGGGGGTGCTGACAGCAGCTGGGCCAGGCGGCGGGATTATGGTTAACATCTAGCGCCGAGTTTGGGGGAGCCCTTTTCCTAGGCCTGAGAAAGAACGAAAAAGAGAGGAAGAAGAGAGAGAGAGAGAGAGAGAGAGAGAGAGATTTCACCCTCGGATCTCCCCAGGGTTTCCGGCCAAGGCTAGGATCCACTCGAACTCCACGAAGATCCTGGCTTCTCGGATCTTGGAGGTCAAAACTTCTCATTCTCCTTGAGCTATTAAGATTGAACAGGGCCGGGGCAGGTTAGGCTGTTCTCTCGGGAGACACGTTAGGCTCCCTTTTTTGGTTGGTTTTTCGATATTTACACAATTCCATTGCTGTTTCAAATCATTTAGTATTCTGTTTTTGTCGGAGAGGGGAATGCGAGAAATCCTTTGGTGCCAGCAAAGTGTTCAAAAGTGGCTTTATCTAAATGGTGGAGCGTCCTGTACCAATTCAAAAGAGTTCAACAATAAAATTAATTTGGCACTTGGTGCCTGCAGTAACTGGTGTGCTGCCATATTTTTCCAATTAGGAAAATATGTGACATGCGTAGAATCACATATTTAAGCAAGCAATTAAGTTGTTTATAACACGGGCTGTTCCTGTTTAGGCCAATAAATGGAAATTTGGGGGCAAAACAGATTATATTAAGTCTATTAATCAAGTGGAAATGTGGACATCTTTCTCTTTGAAGCTCCAAAAGTTTGAAAGGCATCCACTGTGGATGATACGAAATAGACAAAGCTTTCTCAACCCTTTAGTAGAATCTGAACGGTGTGTTTTCATATTTAAATTTAATTACAACATCAGTGGAAATATTTTCTTATTAACTTGGCTCCAAATGTTTGCTATAATGTTATCCGCTTCTTCTCCGGTGGAAGGACAAATATCCATAAAACGAACTCTGGGTACAAGAAATGCAGGCAACACTTAAGATTACCATAGCTAGAATGCTAGACTGGGCTGCGACCTAGAGGCTCTTCTTCCCCCAGACCAGCCAGCAGGTCCTCCTAAATTTGGAAAGTGATGGCACAACTGTCAGGCGGCCAGCGCAGCCTCCCAGGCATGAGTCCATTGCTCCAGGCCCTGGGTACAGGAGCCCACCGCATGGCTGGGTTAGGGTCTGCACCGGGCCAGACACCGACCTGGGATTGTTGATTTCCAAGCTCAGGACAAGTATTAATTTCTCTGCAGGCCGGCTTTTCCGGAAATGATTTTTAACACCCATGCTGATCGGGATCCTGGGCTAGGGAAAACTGCAAACAACCTCGACTATCCAAACTCAGCTTTGACACCTTAAAAACCCAGGGCTCCGACTCAGGCACAAAGGATGAAGCTTCCAGAGGGCAGCTTATGTTGATATGGGCTCCCCTCATCATTGCCCCTTGGCCTAAATATATATATATACATATTTATATTTATCCATATCTCTCGGGTGACTCTGTATACTCACATTCACAGAGCTCCTGTTATTAAAGGGAGGAGGAGGAAGGACAGTAAAGTAGCAACGTATGTGTGCAAACCCAGAGCAGAAAAAAAATGCATATTTTATTAAACAACCGAGCTGCTGGATGCATGAAAAGGCTTTGAGCAACCAATAGAAACCAAGGATCACGAATGTTCTGCTTGAACCTGTTGATCTCTGTGGGTTTAAGCATTTAGGGTCGAGTCTGCCTTTCCAATGGGGAGGCAGGAGAGAACTAAGACAGCGGTCTGTTTCTGTTTCGCGCGCCTCGCGAAGCCAGTTTTCAGCTCTCGCCTTTTGGCCTGGCGTGAGCCGAAAGCCCTTCAGGCAGCCAACATGGCGTGGGCGCCTCTGCTCAGGCACCCAATGTCCGGCATGGGGGATAGGGACTGCTTGGCCGCCAGTGGGCCCTCGGCAGGGCTAGGGTCGAGCCTTGGGTCAGCACCGAAAGCCCGGAGATGCGGCTCCGAGGGCCGCTCAGCACCCGGGGCTTGTTCTGCCGCTGCGACCCTTGGGCCCAATTGTTCCCAAATTAGAGCAGCAAGTTTGAGAGAAACAGAGCCAGCGGCGGCCGGAGCTGGCCTGAAAATGGCCCAGCACTCTGGGAATAGCCAGTGCGAGGCCGGTGCACGGCCTCGCCGCGCCCTTCTGCCCTGACCGGATTCTATGTCTGGCCGGGCGCGGCGCTCTTGATTCTGTGCCTGCGTGGGAGAGGGTGAGTTCGAGAGGGGCTGGGTGGAATGGATCTGGTTTTCGCCGGGGAGGGCTGGGGACGGTGGAGCGCACGGTGAGTAGGTGAGTCGAAGCTCCAGTTGCGAAGGGGTGAGTGGGTGAATAGCTGGGGGCAGAATGCTTTTCCTCAGGACGGGGTGAGGGACTAGGCAGGAACTCCGGGAGTGGGCAGGATCCTCCATCATTTTGGAGACAAATCTGGTAACAGGATTTGCTGTATTGTTTTTGTCCGTGTGTGTGTGTGTGTGTGTGTGTGTGTGTGCGCGCGCGCGCACGTGGACATATGCGTGGCTCTATTTGTGGTGCCCCCTCCAGTGTCCCCAGAGCTGAAGGATCGCAAAGAGGATGCGAAAGGGATGGAGGACGAAGGCCAGACCAAAATCAAGCAGAGGCGAAGTCGGACCAATTTCACTCTGGAACAACTCAACGAACTGGAGAGGCTTTTCGATGAGACCCACTACCCGGATGCTTTCATGCGCGAGGAACTGAGCCAAAGGCTGGGGCTGTCCGAAGCCCGAGTGCAGGTATCCAGCTGTGAGGAGGTCAAGGCAGGGCGGGGGAGTGGAGGAGGGGCACGCGTGGGGTTAGAGAGGCAGCTTGCGGGAGACACACACTAAGGGCGCGGGTTCAAGAATCTGAAGTGAGGTGAGAAGCTAAGGGATATCTTTCCTAGAGGTCTTATTTTCCAAAGTAAATCTTAGTCTTGTAGCCTTTCCCCCACCCCATCCCAACATATGTTCCCAGCAGAAGAAAGCTGTGCTGGGCTTGCTCCCAGAGTTTCTATAAACCACACACCCACCCCCCTCGCCTTACGATGCCTTTAATGTGGTTTAATCCTAATGGGCCTACTTTTATAAGCCTTAAAAAAAAGAATCCCACAGAAAACGTTTTATCTTCTGGATGCCTTAAAAGTTACAACGAATATTTTGTCTGCCTGAGTTGGTTTTCCTTGAGGGCCTGCTCCGGGGACTAGGGTTGCCAAGCGGATATGCCAATTAGGTTTATAGATGTACAGACTATAAAGAAAATTAGCAACTGTTAAGTGTAGAAATTTACAGTTTGCCATTAGCAGTCGATCTCAAACTGTGTGTGAAACAGTAGAGACATAAATGCATTTTGGCCACTCTTTTGTTCCCTCACTTAACCTAGACAGCAGACCTGAACCTACAGAACTCGATTTTAAAACAACTTACATATCTTAAGGTTGGTACTCCCAGAGTCTAACACCCAACAAGTGCCATATGTGATGAAGTTAGAATTGGAGCAGGTTTTTTGGTTATTGTTTTTTTACTGGATGTGGGGGTGAAAGTAATGGCAATAAGCTTTGGGGGGCATTCAAGGTAGAAAATTATATACATACATGCATACATATCATTCTACTTTTATGGAGAAAACATTTAAATGTTTCAGACTGTATTTCCGCTCAAATAATAAAATAGGAGAAAATGATGGTCATTATTTGTTTGAACACATGGAGCAGTTTTAGGCTTGAACATCTGCAGCTGTTACAAAGTATCACTGTAACAGATACTCCCGGGGTCTCTGGGCACAGAGACCACCATCTGCAGCAAACTATGCAATTCTTATGGGGCTTCCCCGCATCTTGTAATAGGATCAGGACAAAAACAGAGCAGTCACATTGAAGGGGAAAAGTAATAATAGGCTGCCTTGGTCATCACAGCCGTCAATAGAAGATTCTGCTCTTCCTTTTTAAGCCTCTGCTGCTTTGCTGTGTGTACTGAAATCTCTAGAGGCTCAGCAACCCCTTAAAGACATGATGATAATTATTACAGTTATGAGCATTAGTATCTCAGTTCCAACTCTTCTAGGGGAAAAAAGAGGCAAGAAGCCTCAGGCCATGTGAGTTACACAAAGGATGCCACCCTGGCATGAAATCTATCCTTCTATTACACTAAATGGCAGGGGAATTTTTGAAGATTTACATTGACTACGACACTTGCTTTCAAAAACAAGAAAAAGCTCTGAAGCAGTGTTTTTCTTTTATAGTTTTTTTCAAACCTTAATTTGTGAATCAATCAATATGCTGTATTATTGGAACATAATGCTGCATGATTGGAGTGTAAAAACAAGCTTTGTATGAATTTTAAAAAATCTGTCATACTGTCTCTGAAAGTTGGCAAGTTTATTTAAGAAGGTAGTATGTGGGAGAAGACAGTATCCAGGAGTTACTTGATTCATACCTTCTCCTTTTCACAGAACATTGTTTTGTTTTTTTTTTCTCATAAGAAGTGAACTTTGTTGCTAATCTTCATTTTTTCATACTTTTATTTAAATTTTAGGGTTATTTTCTACTACCCTAACTGTAAGCCTTGGATTTTTTCTAAGAAGCAAATTAGATTATCATGATAATGGCACAATTATTCTGCTACTGTGTTACATTCTGCTGCACAGAGGAACAGAGAAATTCTAAACTTCTTTGTAGTGAAGCTTTTATGGCACTAATTACCTCTTCCCCCATTCTCACCCTCCCCCCCAAAAAGAGTCATTATTTGCTTTGGTGTTTGGTTTTTCTTGAAGATGAAGCTAATTAATATTACAGGCTATTAATGAGCACATTCTTCTCAGGTCTTACTGGGCAAACATCTAAACCCATTATCACTTTAGTATCAGGTATCAGGGAGAGTTTTAGGCCTTGGGGACTCTATAATGTAGAAAGATGAAACCAGGACTAATAGTAATTTATCAAGAAACAATTTATCTTGCAAAAGTCTATGAAATCCCTTTTTGTCATTCATTTATATTATTTGACTTTGGAAATTGAGAGTGTTTTTTATAATTCAAATATTGCTTGCTGTATCTGTCAATCCTTACCTAAAACACTACTGTTTTTTTTTTTTTATTGTACTCTGGTAATTAAAGGAAAATGTTTTGAGTTCATAACGTCTAGGTTTTATTTTATTTTTCCAATTTGTAGGTTTGGTTTCAAAATCGAAGAGCAAAATGTAGAAAACAAGAAAATCAACTCCATAAAGGTATGCTTCTCAAAGAACATCTGATATTCTAGTAAAAAGAGAACTGGGTAATATTGTTATACAAAGTCAGAAAGAAACTCTGAAAGATAATCATGTTCTCTATTTTAAAATCTGCTCTGAAGACAGTTAATGAGAGTCCTAAAGTTTGGGAGTACATTTATTTTCATTATGGCAGCTGTTTAGGAAGATAACAGTCCAATTCCAAAGGGATTTGTTTTATCTTGGTATCATTTGGAACTCTGGGAAACAATGCTGGAAATATTAACCTCACATTATTGTGTTTTACTCCCCCCCCTTTTTTTACAGGTGTTCTCATAGGGGCTGCCAGCCAGTTTGAAGCTTGTAGAGTTGCGCCCTATGTCAACGTAGGTGCTTTAAGGATGCCATTTCAGCAGGCAAGTATAGTTCAGTTTCAACCAGTTTTCAATTGTAAAAAGACCTGGATGTTTGCTTGAATTGTTGAATATACCCTCTCTGAGTCCCAGTGTTGGTGTCCATTAGGTTGAAGAATAATTTTGAGATGATATAGTGAATCCACTCCCCTTTAAAAACCTATAAAATGTCAGGGGCCTAGTCCTTTCTGTCCTCATGGGAAACCTGCAGAGGCCCGAGGCCAGCAACTGGTCCTTTAAAAATGCACTAAAGATTGCACTTGGGGAGAGGAAGGAAAAGCCTTTTGATTAAGATTTTGTCAGATCCAATACAGTGGCTAGTCTTAAGGTGTTTTCTAAGGTAACTTTCTAAATATTTTTCTAGGTATTTCCTACCCCTTAGTCACAATAAATGTCTCTGACAAAAGAAAACTAAATGAATAAAAGTACTTCCAACTCAGACTTGATTTTTTTAAAGCTGTTTCTGCAAACAAAGCTTCGTCTCTAGTAAAGAGAGAAGCCTTGGTCTTCCCAGGGATGCCCTGCCTCAGCAATCCCTTTCTCAGGCATAAAGAAACCTTTAAAACTACATTTTAAAAGGACAGCCTGCAGCAATGATTTAATCCTGGGAAATCCCAGTGCTCTAAACGCCCCTGCTCTCCAAGCCTAAGGGCTCAATCCTTATCCAACCAGCGCCTGACCTGCCTCATCCTCAGCCAGGACCCCTGCTTGGTAGGGCTGTGAAGTCAAGAATTAGCTCTCAGTTGGCAGCACCCTGGACTGAGGAGACATCTGGGTGTACCCATGTATTGACGGTTACTGTTAGGGAGATCTTAGCTCTCTTGGCACTGCAGGACTCTAGCTAGCATCCCAATGCTAGGCTTTTGAAGCAAGAGAGAATGACTGGAGAGAGAGTGGGATCTTAAAAGGAGACCCTTACTACTCAGAAAGTGATCTGCAGGCCTGAAAGACCAGCACCACCTGGGAGATTGTTAGAAATGCAGAATCTCAGGTCCCAATACAGACCTTCTGAATCATAAACTGCATTTTTAAGAAGATTTGCTTTATAACGAGGGTAATTGTTATAGCAGTAAAGGTTAGAAGTACTAACAATTGCGTCAATTGTGATGAAGATGCAATAATTTCCCTGAGTGACGGAAAAGTTTTATAGTTTGCTTGTTATTACTTCAGTGCTTTATTGGGTAAGAGGTATCTGATAGCATCAAGAGAGCCTTTCCAAATTACCTTTGTAATTTTGAGGAGGGTGATCTTTTAACACAGTAGTAGTGTTGTCCTCTGATGGACCCAGCTCCCGAGGGGGGCGGCCACATTCCTGCAGACAGGAGTCCCCAGGGCCCAGGGAGATAAGACGTGCTGAACGAGTTGCAGAGACTCTGGCGCGCCGGAGTATCCCTGTGGCGCCCCAGGTTCAGTAACAGACTGAGGTCAGCCAAACTCCCCTTTCCTGTCCCTAGCCCCAGCCTTCCCTCTCGCCTAGCTGGACGCCGTTAATGCTCTGTTTCTATTCTGTTGTCACCCTAGGATAGTCATTGCAACGTGACGCCCTTGTCCTTTCAGGTTCAGGCGCAGCTGCAGCTGGACAGCGCCGTGGCGCACGCGCACCACCACCTGCACCCGCACCTGGCCGCGCACGCGCCCTATATGATGTTCCCGGCGCCGCCCTTCGGACTGCCGCTAGCCACGCTGGCCGCGGACTCAGCCTCCGCCGCCTCCGTGGTGGCTGCCGCCGCCGCAGCCAAGACCACCAGCAAGAACTCCAGCATCGCGGATCTCAGACTGAAAGCCAAAAAGCACGCTGCCGCCCTGGGTCTGTGACGCCAACGCCAGTGCCGAAGTCGCGCCCCCAGTGCGGCGCACACCCTGCAAACCCTCGGTGTCCCGCTGCTTTTCCGTTTAACCCCTCCAGAACTCCGGAACCAACCCTCTTTCCGCCCCGCTGATCGCCCTTTGCCATCTTCCACATCCCGGACTCGGAGGGTGAGACTCCGCGCGGGACCTTGAATCCCACTAGGCGCACCAGCTCTGTGGCTTCTGACTATTCACCTACCCAAGGGCGTAGAATTCGGCTTTGTAGGGGCAAGTTTTCGGGAAGTCTGGAGAGAGACTGTATAAGGGAGCGCTGGGACAGCGGAGTGTGGCTCACGGCAAAGCTGCAACGATGGACTCTTGCGTAGAAATAAAAATCCTGTTAATAAAAAATGAGCAAAAAAAAAAAAAAAAAAAAAGTAGAAAAGACAACCCAGAAAGAAAAAAGAGAAAGGAAACTAAACTTATTGCTATTTGACAGAAGTTGAAATCGGAGAAAGAACCAAGGAACAAAAACAAATTTTAAAAATTAAAGTATTTTATACATTTAAAAATATGGAAAAATAACCCGGACGAATCTTGAGAGAATGGGGTGGGGGTGGGGGTACCAACTTAAAGTGTATGTTTTTTTTAATGGGCTAAAAAAGGCAAAACAGAAGGAAGAGGTATACTTATTTAAAGAATTAAAATTTAAAAAAATGCGCAGCTGGGAAGTTCACAGGTTTTGAAACTGACCTTTTTCTGCGAAGTTCACTTTAATACAAGAAATTTGATAAGAGAGGCGGGCCTCCTTTTACGTTGAATCAGATGCTTTGAGTTCAAAACCACCACGTATGGAAGAGTAAGAAGAGGGAAGACAGTACAAAAACGAGGAGAGGAAAAAAAATGTTATTAATACAAAAAATGTTACACAGACTGTGATTTCTCTGAGAAATTATTATGGCAGCACTGTCCAGACTGCTGACAGTAAATTCTGGTTTTGCATGTTACTTGTATTCCATTGATGGTGTCTCCCCGCTCCCTGCTTTACTCACATGCACTTACTCCATTTTTATCTTCAGTATGAAAAACAATACCAAAAGCATCTGGAAATTGATATATATCAAATCTATAATTTTTGCCCCGTCTTTGATCCTGTCAGACAAAAGAAAAAGGTCGGAAGGGAAACAATTTACACTCTGTCCCAAGAAGATGGAGGCGGGCAGAAAATGTGGGGAAAGGAAAAAGAAAAGAAGACCAAATGAAATAATAAAGGTACAGCACCTGGGATCGCTCCTGGCACATAGTGGGCGCTCAGTGAATGTTAGTCTCCTCTCCTCCCTCCTTTCTTATATTCCCTTCTGCTGATTTCATGATGTCCTATGTGGGAACCTTGCTTTATTTCCCCCTCTCTATCCTGTCACACCTTGAATAATACCCAACTAGATACAGGCAGTAGGTTTGTGTAAAATATGTTGATACACACGAACAAAGTTTATTTTGGCTATAATGTGTGAACTGATGGTTGACTTTCAACATTTGCATTTTATCTCACAAAGGTGTATATTCAAGTAAACTTTTTTTGTTTCAATTCATGTAACTATTTAAACTGGGGTACCCTGGACTAAGCAATCTGTATCCCAATCACTAGAAAGCCTCCTTAGTTTTTTTTTTTTTCTCCTAATTTACAAGAAAGAGGAAAAGCTCTTTTAACTGAACTTTGGTATGCGGTTGAGCTTTGTAACTATTTGTTCTCCATGAAAACAAAGTTATTTATATTTGCCATATTTTTTCTAGTGTATTAAGTTATTTTAAACAGAAGAAGATGCTGTTATTTCATGATGTGTTGTTGGTACAAAATGTTTCGATTTCACCTCTGTTAAACCTTTTAAATAAGTGCCAAGTTATTAATTGAAGACACTTTGCGATCAATTGAATGAAAATAGTATGTTTCATTTGATGGGGTTCGCGTCATCTTTGTTCCTGTTACTATTAAACTATCCGGGATAGTCTTTCCTTCTTCCTTTTTGATTAATGTGTATCTAGCTCTCGAATACATCAACTTAGAAAAGCGCTTGCCTCTGTTTCTACATGCAGCTCTTAAGGGGCCGTGAGAATGGTGGCTCTGTGGCTCTTGATATCTCTGAGTACAACCCCCACCCACTTTTTATCCACCCAGCATAGGAATCTGATTGATTTTACACCAACTCAATAAAGGAACAGATAATATGTAAAATAATATAAAATAGACTCCCCAAGACAAACTCTCATTCTTCATTTTGCACTTTCACCCTTGAAGTTTTTCAGGGAACAGCTTGGGGAGAAAGGGAATAGGCATCATACAGTACGAAATCTACCTGGGTTAATCGTGGCAAAATGGATTTTCGACCCCAGGTCAACGACCCTCCCCAAGTAAGCGATGAAGGTTTGGGAGTGCGTAAAAGCCTCAAAGGGGAACTGGGGCTCTGGGAAATGCGGATCCCCCCCCCATCCAATTTAGCGCTTTGGTCCATGGAGATATTTCGTTGGTTAAATCTAGGAAAAGGTAGAAGCAAGGGTCCTATTTAGGAAAAGCCGGGTCCTAGCTGTCCTTGGAATACCGAGGATTCGCTCCCTCCCTCCCGACTCCCCTGCCCCCTTCTCCCGGAAGAAATCTCACTAGTAAAACCTGAAAGCGTTGCCTGTTTTAAGAGTGGGTAGAGACTGCGAAGACGCGGCCCCGGCCAGGCCGGGAACTGGACCTTCCCTTCCTGCGCGGGCTCTGAGGATGGGGGCATCCTCCGTGAAGATCAGGGGTGTCCCCAGTGTCCCTTGGGGTCCCCTTTGGGCCGGAGGACGCATAGTGGACACCTCCCACCCCTTCGACAAAGCCCCGCGTTTTCCAGTAGTGCTCCGGTCGTCCCCACCCGGTCTTCTCCCGGGCTGAGCTCCCACACTCGAAGCTGTTCCTTTGACTAGGCGTGGGTGATATCTTTATATTTATTTTTTTAGCTCTCAAAGACTACTGAACAGGACATGAGCCGTGCTCAGCGCCCAGGCCTTGCAAGTCTCCTAGTTGACAAGTTGACAGGTCTCTTAGCTGTCCTTAGTTTTCCAAGTAAACATCTGCCTAAGGGTGGGGTGCATCTTGAATCCGCCGTGCCGAGCCGGCCGCCTTGGCGGGGTGGCCTCCGGCGAGCTCCCGTCGACGCCCGCCCCGAGGGTCCGAACACGCAGGCTCCCAGCCCCAACGCTAGTGGAGCCCCCCCACGGGATTTCGGACATTTCTATGGGCACCCCAACGGAGGTCGGAGGTCACGGGGGAAGTTGGGGCCGGGGGAGTTAGATATTCCGTCCTGGGTCCAGCCTGCGGCGCGGTCGACGCGAAGCCCAGCCTGTCCTCGCAGCTTAGCTCGGGGGAAGCTTGAGGTCAAAGGAAGCAAGTACGTCCGGCCCCGGCAGGCGAGGCCCGGGGAACCCGAGCCGGGGCGCGGCAGCACGGCCTAGGTCGGCCCGGAACGTTCCCAGCCGCAGGAGCGAGGTGGGCTGGACGCGGCAACCGCGGGGGCCGGGGCCCGGGGGGAGCGGGGAAGGCCGGGGAGCCCGCGGAGGCGCCCAGGCGGGGCGAGAAAGACCAAAGTTTCTTGGCCCGATCCGAGGTACTTGAGCTGGGCGCGGCCTGGGGGACCCACGCGTCAGGGGTGTCCGCTCGCTCTCCCGAGACTCAGCGGGGGCCGAGGCCGGCTTTCCTGGCCGGTCGGGGCCGCGTCCCTCGCGGCTGGCCTCCCACGCACGCTCCCTCTGGGCTTTCCCCCGCGCCACCACCCAGACTCGCCCGCAGGCGGCTGGGTGTGTGAGGGAGGTTCCAAACGCAGGGTTTCCAGAGCCACACTGAGAAAGGGTCTGAAGAAGTCTTCACTTTAAATTCAAATAAGGCCCAACTTGCACGTCGTTTTTGTGGAAACTCAATCATTGTAATACATAATTAATAGAGATTTCTCTATTCCCCCCCACCCAAGACCTTTCAAGGTGTGCAAAATCTTCCCGAGCTACAAAATTCCTGACTGGGGAAAACCGAGTTAAAAGAGATTATTCAAGACATCATTAGTATTAAGGACCTTACGATACAGGAAGGCCCGGTAAGATCGGAGGCCTTCGTTTGAAGCTGAACGGATAAATATCTATTTTGAGTTTTTCCCCACACTTATAACTTTGTAGATCCTCAGATGGTAATACTTTAGTATAACGCAGTGCTCAAATTTCGGAACTATTTTGATTTCTGAAAAATGCCTGTTTGGCTTCAGTGACATGGATCCTGTTATTTTTTCACAAATCAGTTTACATCATAAATTGCAAACATTTGCAATAAGATCTCAAGATTGTTTATTCTGTGTAACCTCAAGCACTTGACTATGTTAAACACCAGTACAGAAACTCTGTGAAATCAGTTTAATGTGTGTTAGGGAATTAAAGGATCACTCCTTTTCGTCACATAAACAAAGCATTTAAGATTGTTTTCATTGTCAGTCTCTCAATTTTTAAACAGTCTTACAAGTGACTATTAATTCTAGAGTCATTCTGTGTGAAAATAATTACTAACGTTATAGCCTGCTTTAATTAAATGTTTCTGGGCAGAAGAAAATGGTATTCTACATTGGGAAGTGGGTGATTGTTTTTAATGTTACATTATTTTAAATTATTTTAGTTCAATTGTAAATAAGGTGTGCTAAATTTCAATAGGGAAAAGAGTCTGAAATGGTTTCTTAAAGTGCCATTAGAACAGTCAGAATGCATTAAAGGAACATCACAAACCCAGAAATAATAAATATGTCACTGTAATGAGAGTGTTAACTTACGGATAATTTATTCAAGGTAGTTTCTACATTTCAGATGGAATCTCTTCTTATGACCTGCCTGAGTACTCTGATGCTTGTTCTTCAAAATCTAATTTATATAGGCTCAGAATATACATAATTCATAACTCTTGTTGATATATGTATACACACCCCGAATTTTAAATCTTTACAATATGTTTGCATGTTTACTAGCATGTTTTCAAGCTGACTGAAATAAAAACATAAAAAGTGTTAAACATCATATTGAAAGCAAGTGCTTGTCCTGTGTGTGGAGAAAAAGTAGTGGAAAATTAAAAATTAAAAAGGATTAGATAATTTTGGAACTCAGATATAGAGTGAACACTGAAATATTTCAAACAGGGAACATTCTTGTATAAGAAATAAGGAAATCTCCAAGAAAGACTTACAGATGTTACCTTATAACACTTCTGATGCTGAGGCAATCCTTTCATGTCTCTAATTCATAGAACAAAAAATCCTCAAGTCTTGGGGTATTTTGCTTTGGGTATTTTATGTGTCAGTCAAGGTAACCATCGCATATGCCTTCAGTACAGGAAAATTTAGTATAGTACTTACACGGAGTTCTGTTGGCATGAAGAAAGGTTTTAGAATATAATCAAATAAATCACATAGGGAGGAGTAAACACGAATTTCCCCGCCTTGTTGAACAACCACTCACATGTCCTGAGCAGGGATCTTTGCAGATTCTTATTCAGGCAGAATAGTGTAGAATAAGATAAAGGCACAGACTCTGGAGCCAGACTTTCTGGATTCAAATCTCACTGCTGTCACTTACCAGTTTTGTGAGTTTGGATGAATTAGTCTCTCTGTGCCTCCGTTTCCTCATCTGTAAAGTGGGGATAAAATAGCATCTGTTTCATGGGAGGGGTGTTAGGAGGATTAGATGAGTTAGTATATGGAAAGCCCAATGAACAGTGCCTTGTACACGTATATATAAACAATATATGATATTTGTCTTAATAAAAAGATCAAAAGGCCTTAATTCTTGTAATAAAACCTTAGAGGAAGAAAATAAAGCAGTGCAGTGCAAGGAATGACTACTTTTCTCTTGTGGGCCAGAGGAAAACATTATTAGTTTGTGATTGTAGCTAATTGCTTAGCCTTTGCCAGCCTCATCTGGAAGCTGTGGCAAATGTCATGATGTAGTTAGGGGTCTTACCCATAAGAGCAAATTACAGGTTGCACGGTGCTATATACTTGACAGTTAGCATTGTTACACGGCAGAGTAACAATTAGAGTACAGCTAATAAGGGGAAGTATCAAGCATGACACTTGCCCTCAAGAGGCTTACCATCTAGGGGGAGACAGTTCAAAACTATGTGTGATGGTGCTAGGAAACATGTGCTAAGTGCACTTGCTTAAAGGCATTCAGACACATTACGTGCATCTGAATGGCCGCATAGCATATGTGGGGCCTGTTGTCCTGTTTTTGGAAATGGAATCTTTCTTGGAAATGAGTAGCCTTATAAAGGAATGGTGGGGCGACACCCAGAGGTTAAGAAACACAGTTTGTTCAAATTAAATGCATACCATATGTTGCCATGGTTTGTGTTCTGTAGGCCCATCTGCGTTTTCTTAGGCTGTCCATGTTTGCAGAGCATTAGCAGTAAAATGCCCAAAGACGCAAAGGCAGCTGACCAACCATCAAGTACATAGAATACAAAGGAAAGAATATTTGATTATTATGATAAGGACCAGTAAAATGAGCAACTGAGTCCTCGTTACAAATTAAATGAAGAAGGACTTCTTTCCGATACCTAAATTTAGATACGTCACTTACACTTGACACATATATATTTTATAGAATATCTAGTAAGAGCTCAGAGCACTTTTTTACACATCTTCATTTGTAAGTCAGTGTGATGTCATTGGTATATGACTAATCTTTAGAGGCAGAATTTCTTGAGTTCAAATCTCATCTTTATCACCAATTAATTAAATATGCAGTTTCAGATAATTTCTTAGCTTCCTAGAGCCAGTGCCCTCTTTGTGTCCTGTACCACACATCTTGCAGTTTGTTGTAAGGATCAAATAAAATAAGATGGGTAAAGTGTCTGGCATATGTAGGTTTTCCACTAATGTACTTCTCTTCTATACTTCTATTACTTTTCATTCAAATCATTGTTACATAGAGAGGATTTTGAATTTACCTGTCTGTGCCTAGAAACAGTTTTGGAAACTATTGGAGGCGGTATGCATATTTATTTCAGTTCCTCACTCTGGATGAATATTGAGCATGTGTGTATATGTTGTGTGGCCTGAAGTTTGGGATGAAACTTTCTTCAAATCTTGCAGACCTTTTTTCAGATAGAATTTTTGAAGGACTGTAACTTTAGGTCTACCCGTTCATATAGAGTAGAGAAGGTTATTTTTCCCTGTTAACTCAAGGGCATTCCTAATACAAAGATTACGCAGATTCTCTGACCTTCAGTCCTCTATATTCCGGAATGTCAGCATACAAATCGAGCCCTGGCATTAACTCTCTAGTCACTTTGATATTAGATTGATTGTCCTTCCATTTGCTTATTTATTGAGTACATTTTTTTATGCTTCCGTGCTAAGGAAGAAGAAAATAAACTACCTTTAAAAATGATTGCAAAAGTCTACCAAGCTATCCAAATTTTCAATACTCCTACTACATTGTGTTTTGCATTACATTTATTGTCATTAGTGATTTAAAATGTAATTACCTGTCTTGTGGGCAATATATTTATTTATTGAAATTCTCATTTGTCAGCAGTTATGTTCCTTTTGAGGCTTGCATAGTTTCTCTTGAAACTTAGTCCTGCCCAATGCTCATTTAAAAGGGTCCAGGACCCTCTCTGGGTCCTGGGGAGTTTTAGGTCTAGACCTCCTTTCAAAACTTTTTAGACAGGTGAAATTAGGTGGAACTAGCCATCAAAGGAAGGCTTGGAAAGAGAGACTGGTCCTGGTCCTCCAATTGCTGTGGGAGTAGATGGACTTGGAAGTGTGATAGACAGAATAAAGGCCCTCCTAAAAATATCTGCATCCTAATCCCTGTAATATATAAAAATAGGTTATATGGCAAAGGGAAATTAAGGTTGCTAATCAGCTGGTTCTACAATAGGGAGATTATCCCGGACTATTCAAGGGGGCCCATTATCTTAAAAGAGTCTTTAGAAGTGGAAGTGAGAGGCCAAAACAGAGATTCAGAGAGAGATAGGACTGAGGAAGAATGATGAGAGATGCAACACTGCTGTTTTTGAAGATGGAGGAGTTCAGGAATGCTGGTGGCCTCTAGAAGCCGGGAAAGGCCAAGACAGGAATTTGCCACAGAGCAAATGCAGCCCTGCCAACATCTTGATTTTGGCCCAGTGAAATCTGTGTTGGGCTTCTAACCTATAGAACCATGAGATAATCAATTTGTGTTGTTTTAAGGCACTAAGTTTGTGGACATGTATTATTGCAGCTATAGGAATAAATATAGGAGGTTTCTGAGCTATTTATATGTGTAAGAGCCTCTGGTCAATTTTTAATGCCAGGGGGGACTTCTGAGCCTGTTCAGAAGCAAGAGTCCCCCAAAACTCAGGGCTGGGTTGCCTTGCCAAATCCTAAAATATGCTCTCACTCAGGCATACAGATCTTCATATGCCATTCAGCATAGTCCCTCACATATCCCTCTTATTATTATAAAATGGAGCCTATAGAGGCAATCCGCAAAATTATGTGTATTCCTGTATGAAAAGTTAGTCAGCAGTGAAAATCTTTGTCTTGCTTTATTCTCCTTTGTCATCTGCTTGTTATTATTTACTTTTTTTTTTTTTTTTTTTAGTATTCAATGTAGAGAAAAGGACTGTTAGTTTCAAGCTCTGAAGTTGTTTACTAATGCACCGAAAGGGAGCAGCCTGAGCAATTTGAGCTTGTCTGTCAAGTTGGTCAAGGTGGAGAGTAATGTGGTCTGGGGTTCCCAGAGCCCATTGGACCTTTGACCTTTTCTGTTGAGACTATTGATCTAGGTTAATAGTCAGCACCCGTTGTGCTATTGGAGGAGTTGTGTGCCTGTGTGTGTGATTTCTCATTGAGTACAAATGAGGCTCTGACTAACTGAGAGGGTAATTGGTCCTTTTTGTAGTTTTCCAGGATCAGTGTCGAGAATTAGAATAGATGGGTCCTGACAGGCAGGGGAAGATTCATTTCGGGGATGTTTGCAGTGGCATCAGTGACAAAGCAGTGGATCTGGGCATAGAGCTGATTCCGCCTTTCATACCATGAACTATCCTCACCAGGGAGCTGCCCATGGAATCAAGTGGGGTTAGAAATTGCTGGATAACATGATAACTTCTGAGGTTAGTGGAGCAATGAGGCGGGTTTAGCCGGGTTCCACTTACTCTACCCCCTGCCCTCCCCACCACCCTCGTATTTTTCATCCCATCTAATTGGGTATAGAATGAGCTACACAGCAGGTCAGTAGGCTGAATAAATAAAGAAGCTTGGTTACACTCACTGACTGACTGAAATGTAGGCTATAGAAAGGGGAGAAAATTCTCCTAAATTGTGTCAAATCCCATGACCGTCTCTTCACTAGCTTCACTACTTGGGGGAGAAATTTTCTTTTTCTACTCACTCTATGAAAAACATTCATGTTTTTGTCTTGAGCAGTTTCCCACCTCTTTCAGCTCATCCTTCAATCCTCCTCTTCTCTTTCAAATTACTCATTCTAGAAATCTAGCTGCTCATAACTCATTCATTCATTCATTCATCAGATACTTATTAAAAACCTACTATATGCCTTGAACTCTTTCCCCCCTTTCCACTTTAACTTGTCAGACTATCCTTTTCTGATTTTCTCTTGGAGTCTAACATCGTTGAAGGCAGCAGTAGTTGGAAGGGAGGGAAGGGTATGGTTGACATGGGATGGGGATGGGATGTGAGGCAAGTGGTAAGAGCTAGAAAGACTAGAGAAAAAGAGGGGAGTAGATTGGCTAAATTTAGGAGACATTTACTTCACCAAACCCTGTGATATCCATATATCATATGCTTCAACACCTGCTTTAGTGAAGAATAATCCTTGGAGTGATTTAGGACGCTATATACATATAATTCGTAAACATTCTTTTAAACCTTGAGGAGAGAAGTCCAGGTACAGTTAAAGTTCAAAGTATTCAATAAACATTTAAGCGCTGGGGCGCCTGGGTGGCTCAGTCATTAAACGGCTGCCTTTGGCTCTGGTCATGATCCTGTGGTCTTGGGATCGAGCCCGCCTCAGGCTCCCTGCCAGGCGGGAAGTCTGTTTCTTCTCCCTCTCCCACTTCCCCCTGCTTGTGTTCCCTCTCTCGCTGTGTCTCTCTCTGTCAAATGAATAAACAAAATCTTTAAAAAAAATCAAAACAAAACATTTAAGCGCTGAGTGGAGGCCTGTCCCCGATAGTTAATGAGAGATAGAGAGGAAGATACAAATGGTCAGGGGAGGTAGGGCATGTTGGTAATATCTGTAAAGCTGGGAGGAGAGAAGGGGCACCTGGGTGTCTCAGTTGGCTAAGCAGCTGCCTTCAGCTCAGGTTCATGATTCCAGGGACCTGGGATTGAGCTCCACATCAGTCTCCCTGCTCAGCAGGGAGCCTGCTTCTTCCTCTGCCTGCTCCTCCCCCTGCTTGTGCTCTCTCTCTCTCTCTCTGTCACATGAATAAATAAAACCTTAAAAAAAAAAGCTAGGAGGAGAGTTATGCTTTTGCATGGGGCAGTGGGCAACACTCCATGTGGAGACACATCCTCCTGGGGTGTGCGTTCAGGAAAGGCACAGACTGAGACTTAAATTTCCTTCTTAAAAAGACAAATAATATTTGGCAGTACTCCAATTTTCTTTCCTAAATTATATCTTTGTACTAATAATTATATAATACAGAATTAGGACAAATGCTTATTTTTTAAATATATTCACATCTTTTTTTTCCTCTTTTTCTTCTTTTCTTCCTTCTGATTTTGTTTCCTTTTGTAGTTTATGTAAGTCATTTACTGATGCCCTTCTAACATATCCAAATCTAAACATTTTGTTTCTATTTATCTCCTCTGAGTTGTCACATCTTGATATGTGTGGCTACAAATTGCATGCCTTTACTTTCCAAATTTGCTTTTTATTCTTATCTGTTAGGATTCCCTCATACTGTTGCAGGTCACTATAATTCATTCAACTGCTGTGTAATATTCCACTGAGTTCATATACCAATGTCTGCATTTGCTCTCATACTGATGGACATCTGGGTTATTTCTAGGTTTATATAGAAAGTACTTAAAGTCATGAGCCTGGGTGTAATCACCAAAAAACTGAGTAAAGGGAAGAGAATCAGAAACTGAGCCCTGAAGTACTCTATTATGAAGAGGCTGGGGAGAAGAGTAGACACCAGCAAATGGAGACTGAGCATGAACTCCCAACAAGGTAGGAAGAAAAGAGCCCAGTGTCTTGGGAGCCCAGTGCAAAGAAGGCATTGAGGGAGAAGAAGTGAAGACTGAGAACTGACCATTGTACAGGTCATTGGTGACTTTGATAGGGCAGATTGAGTGAGGTGGTGGAGGCCAACGCCCTTAGAGTGGATGCAAAAAACCTCTAACTCTTCTCTGAGATTCTAGTTTCTCCTTCCTCAAATCCATTAATTATTTTCCTAAAATCAAGATCAGATCATGTGATTCCCTAACTTATTTTTAGGGAGCTCCAAACTGCCTAGAGAATGAAGTTCAGACTCTTCAGTATGACATTTAATCTGACCTTCTACTATTTTTTCTGCCACTTCTGAAGCTGCTCCACCACTTACCCTCTGCTCTCATTGGAGCTTCCACTGGTTCCTGAATATTATACAGGTGTCAGAATTAGGCTTCTGCTAGAATGTCCCTTTCCAGATTCCTTTTGCACTACCATAGAATTTTGAGCATATAGCTACCAGAGCATATAGCTACACTGCAATGTAATTAATTCTGTGATTGCCTCCTCCAACTGGAATGTGAGCTCCTTGAGGACATGAATTGTTACTTACTTTTTGTAGCATCTCCAGAGTCGTATATAGTAGGGACAGACATGGAGCATATTTTTAGGAAGTGTTGGTAGAATGAGTAAGCTTGTGAAAAAACATATCTATAGTGTATCCTTTCAGATAATTTTACCAGAGACAATTTTTTGTTCTCTGAGGGTGGAAATTAAAACCTTAATTTTTGAAACTAGCCAAAGGCTGTTTGGCATTAAGTCTGACGAAGAAGCTGGGGAATATAAATTTTTATTACAAATGAAGTGTAGGAAAAAATTAAACATGGCTGTTTTGTGATGGTATCTTTTCTTATATGGCTCACAAAGGGCACTAAAGTTTACTGGCACTAATTTGGTTAAGGCAATTCCAAAGATTAACTCCCAAAACCATTTTGAACAGTGACAGTATTACTGGGCTAAGCATTTGGTTTCTCAGGGTGATAACTTTGAAGGACAAGACTTACTTGGATCTGTAAGTTCTGGTATCTATGTTAAAAAAAAATCAGTATCATTCTCTTGTAGTCACATCTTATTTTCTGCAGTGAATTTTTACATGCTAAAGTTCACATTATCTCCTGAGTATTTAAATATTTTCTTTGTAACTTTGTTATTTTCAATTCTTTCTTTAGTAAGCATTGTCTTTCAAAGCAGCAGCACTTGAAAACTCTATTAAAGTTGTTTATTTTTAAAAAAAACTATTCATAAGAGCATTAAACTAAGACCAGACTTAACACCAATACCAGTGGCTGATCCATACCCCAAATGAATATATGGCCATTTGTTATGATATTTTGTTTACTGATTTTCAAGCAGTTTTCAATCTGTGTGACATTGATCAGATCCAAGCCAATTTGGACTAATTTTTAAAGTCACTTTTCATGAAGCAGTGCATCAAATACTTTACAAAGTCCAAATGTGTAACATCTGCTCTCCTTTCCCTGATAATTTTACAGTTCTCTCAAGAAGTCAACTGCTTTATCAAGCACGGAATGTGTTTTATAAGTCTCCATTATTATTGTTCATGATTCTGTCACCTTTTAGAATTTCCTTTCTCAACTTCATTTGCCAAGTCTTGATAAAATACTTATTAGTTAGCCATCTGATACAATTATTCTTCCAGTAGTAACACGTTGTGACTCTAGGTTCACTTGGATTAGATCTATATATAATCTTTTCAGTTGTTATGATTTAAAAGATGCAAGCAATAAAATCTGTGTTAGTCATTTTTGTTCATATCCTGGGAGAGATGTTATTCAGACTTGATGATTGGTATATGTTTCGAGGTTTGAAGTATTCACTTACCTGCTCTTTGTCATTAGCTGTTTTTTTTTTTGTCTAGGTGCATTTTACAGTTCCCCATCTTTACCATATGTTAAATGGATATTATGCTCGCAACAGCATGCTTTACAGAACAGGAAAATGTCTGTGTATGTACAGTAAGTTGACTCATGCAGCCTTTGGATACATATTGAAGTTTTTGATGCTTCCATCATCTCATTGATGTAGGTGAGCAGAGTTTAATAACATTTGCTTTCAAGGGTTTGGGGGTAATTGCTATGTACATAAACTGAGAAAAGTTTGCTTTATAATTAGTTTTTGAATCAAATTCATGAAGATTCCATGTAAATAATGCATTTTTTATGAGTTAGGCCCTGAGGTCATTGTGTTTACTGATAGAGTTCAGTTAATTGAATAAATATGAAGATCTTGTATTGAGTACCCTTGCGTTGGTTAAAATGTAATGTTACAGATAGCTTATTAACTTTTACACATAAGTTACTGAATTAATAAACTGAGAATATAATGAACATATTTGATAGATATAAATGAAAACATTGGTTATGATTTATCAAGAATTACTCAAGTATTAATTAATTGACAGCTATAACACTGCTTTTGACATTCTCAAATTTCCTTTGGTTAATCTTATATGCATTATAGATTAGTCGGCTTCTCCCTCTTTATATAAAATATTTAGCTTTTGAAGTGTTTTGACATATGGTAAACTTCAATAAGAAGGCAGACTTTTTCAGTTTTGAGAAATGTAAATATATCATTCTGTAAGAAATTCCAAAATGTTGGCTATGGGACAATGGAAACCACATGTAGTTTTCTCCAAATCTCAGTATACAAGTAACTGCTTTCAACACATCTTTTCTGTCTCCAGTTTTAATATTAACTACTTGATTAAATGTTAAACAGAGCAAAGGCCATTCTTGTCAGGTGTCACTAATATTCATATTTTTTCCAGAGGATGGAAAACATTTATTTTTGAATATTTAGCACTCTTCTGTTGCTCAGTGAAGACTGGTAGTGGGAATAACACTTCTTTATAATTTGAAATTCTACAGTGGGGGATTCATTGGTATGATGTCTTGTTTTGTTTTTAATGACTAAATAGCAATTTTACATTTTAACTGTTAGACCCACAATTTAGAATATCAGTTTTGGAAATAGGTTCAAAACTACTTTTTCTCAAATCAAGGTTAGAATTTTTGTTTTCACTGTTAGAGTTATAGCTATTATAAATGTTCTGTTCATAAAATTATAACAATACACGACTGACCATTGTCTTGTATGTCTGTAAATAAAAGAAATAATCAACATTTTAAATGGAAGTAGAAGGAATTCACACTTGTATAGCTCATGCTTTTCTAAATTTAAATTTAAATTTCACCTAAAAGGTAAATCTGAATTTAGAAAGATTTTTCTAAGGGTAAATAATTTAAAGTTATTAGGACATTGTTTATAAATGAACGTATATGCCTTTAGTGTCAAGGAGTCCAAGTCAAGAAATGGTATTATGGGGGCGCCTGGGTGGCTCAGTGGGTTAAAGCCTCTGTCTTCGGCTCAGGTCATGATCTCAGGGTCCTGGGATCGAGCCCCACATCGGGCTCTCTGCTCGGCAGGGAGCCTGCTTTCTCCTCTCTCTCTGCCTGCCTCTTTGCCTATTTGTAATCTCTTTCTCTGTGTCAAATAAAAAAAAATAAAATCTTAAAAAAAAAAAAAAGAAATGGTATCATGTCAGAGGTCAAACAGAGAGACTCAAAGAATAAACATGTTTACAATTTGCTTCCTTTGTATAAATATTTAAAGTGATACATTGATATATATCAAAGAAGAGTACATTATTCTTTGTGTGTAAGTAAAATCAAAAACTTGCATTTTGCCTTTTATAAAAATGTAGTGACCCTATTTCTCAAGATGCCAATCATATACATGAAAGTTTTTTAAAAAGTCAATTTTCTGTGTAGTTCTAAGTTTCTTCATTTATATCGACACATTTCTGTTGCTCTGTTGTGATTTAGATATATATGTGTGGTTTAAAATTTTTCTGTTTTTATTAAATGTATGAATCATTGACGAAGACATGGAAATATTATTAAATCAATACATTCCCTTGTAACATATGACTTGTGTTTCTGAAATTTTAGAATTGTTTCCTTATTATGAGCTAATGCACTTTATTTTTTTATTTTTTATATTTTTGTGGCTTAGACCTGGCTGGGAGAGCACAAGATCACCACATCGATTGAGCTAAAGCACTTTAAAAGAGAGATTATACAAACATTGTGAATAGATGTGGTCAAACGAGAGGGTTGAATATGGGGTAAGAGCATTCTGATTTTTAAATAGAAAATAAGTGCAAATTTGTGTCACAAAAATGGTTGCATCTTTATAATATAAAACATGGGCAATCTTAAGATAAAATAATATTTAAGTTTATGCATTTTTTAAACACCAGAGGATTCTTTATAGACTGCGGATGAACAATGACTCCGTTCTAATTATTTTGCCAGGCAAATTGATTCACTCTGGATTATTCTCAATCAAAATATTTTTATAGGATTCAGACTAAATGTATCCTTTTTTTTGACATTAGTCTATTACTATTTATGTCGATACTCTCATATATTGGGAGTAATTTGTTTCCCTCTTCTGTTCTTGCTGCTTTCAGCAATTTATCCATGCTGGGGAGGGAGGGTAGGATTATGGTGTGAAATGAGGATGGCATTTTTGTGTTTTGACCAGAATAATTTAGCACTTTTTGCCTTCATGGTTTTCAAAGATAGGTTTTGTCAAGATGTCAGGTCCAGTCACATCAATGAAGAAAGCAGTTTGTAAGTGATTGAAACTTTACTCTTATGAGATGTTCTGTAAGATATATGTTGCTGCAAAGAGTTAAGTGATACCTGTATTAGAAGACTCAAGGTGTTGATCAAATCTAAGAAATATATTTTCAAGTAGGATATCCAAAATATAAATAACAGTACATTTTAGGCTTCCTTACAGCTTTCAAAAAATAGACTCATAGGTTATTGCCATATTGATCTTAATATCATTAATTTATATACATATATATATATTTAAAGATTTTATTTATTTATTTGTCAGAGAGAGAGAGAGAGAAAGATTTAGCACAAGCAGGGAGAACAGCAGGTAGAGGGAGAAACAGGCTCCCTGCTGAGCAAGGAGCCCAATGTGGGACTCCATCCCAGGACTCCGGATCATGACCTGAGCCAAAGGCAGATGCTTAACCAACTGAGCCTCCTTTCTCTCTCCCTCCCTCTCTTTATATGAGAGAGAGAGAGAGAGAGCGAGAGAGAGCAAGCGTGAGCTTGCTGGCGTGGGTGCAGGCGTGGGTAGGGAGGGGTAGAGAGAGAATCTTAAGCAGGCTCCACGCCCAGCACTTTAGGATTCTATCTCACAACCCTGAGATCATGACCTGCGCTGAAATCAAGAGTCAGATGCTTAACAGACTGAACCACCCAGGTGCCCTTAGTTTATTTTATGAAGTGAAAAACTCCTAGTTATTTTGTTTTAAACTAGTAACTTTGAGAATAATTATTCTTTCTGTCCTAGGTAAGATATGTATTTGAATTGAACTGGTTGAAATAAACAAAAATCTCTCTTTTTTTTCTCTGCAGAGTTTTAATTTCTTTTATTATGTCTAGTGGTTGTTGTAAATACAAACTCTCAATTTTCTTTAGTACCCTCAAAAGGTAGAAATAGGAAAAATGAAGTCCCTTCTTAGGTCCTCTCCACAGGTGTAAGGATAGAAGAGGCAGACGGGTAGAGGGCAATACATAAGAAAGATAACTCCACATTTATGTTTGGAAAAACATGGGAACATTTGTAAATGAACCTGCAGTTACCCTGTTTATAAAGGACAGACTGTGGTACCATGCACTTTTATAGATTTAGGAAATAATGTTTGTTACTTTTGCATGTTGACTTCAAGATTTTCTCTGTGATATGCAGTACTAGAGTGGAGTAAATGTATAAATTCAAAGTGTTTTATTTCCATTTTAATCAAGTCTCTTGAGTTAAAGTATGTAAATTAGTACCCAAATACCTATTATGTATGCCTGTGGTATTTCCATGTTCTACTAATATGGTAATAAATCAGAATATTGATTAGATTGTTTTAAATCTCTGAAAGAATTGAATGCCATTCTCATAGGCTTAAATTGTAAAGAAAATTTAACTTTTATTTTTTTTATTTGACAGAGAGAGACATAGCGAGAGAGGGAACACAAGCAGGAGGAGTGGTAGAGGGAGAAAGCAGGCTTCCCGCTGAGCAAGGAGCCTGATGCGGGGCTTGATCCCAGGACACTGGGATCATGACCTGAGCTGAAGGCAGGCGCTTAACGACTGAGCCACCCAGGTGCCCCTAAAGAAAATTTAAAAACAGAGTGTGTATAAGAACTGATTTCTTTCTTATAATAATAGTAATAAACTTTTTAAAATATAAAACAGTGTGTGTTCACAGTAGAAAAACTCACAACCTATTAACTAGAGAAATCACAGTTAACATTTAAATAGATATACTTCTTGTCTCTTTTTTTTGTATCTGTATCCACACATTTTTATCATACTGAGACCGTGTAGTTCATCAGGTAGTCTGTACAATAAAGATAGCTTTAATAGTTTTCTAAAAATGAAACAAGAGCATTGAAAAAACTCCAAAGTACAGAAAAGTAAAAAGAAGAAAGTAAAAAAAAAAAATATCACTTGAAGCCTCACCATCTAGAGATAATCACTGGTCTAAATTTTAAGGCAGTTGTGAGATATGCCAAAAAATGAGTAGTTAATAATATTAGTAACATTCTTCCAGATACTTATCAAAGTATAGATATTCATAAAATATTATGTATATATGGATGTTTGAAAGTATACTTTTTTACTCCATATCATGTGGACATAATTCTATGTCAAACGTAGGTCTATAACATAATTTTTGCTAACTGCATCAAATTCCATCACATAAAGAAACCTTATTTAAAAATTTTATTGTTACTTATTGCCATTTTTCTATTATAATAAGTTCTGTAATAAATGTTCTTATTACTAAATATTTGTGTACATCTTTGATTAATTTCTAATGCCATATCTTAGAAGTAGTGTTGTTGGATCAAAGGCTATACTTGTTTATACTCCTGCCAGCTATGTAGGAGGGAGCCTATTCCCTATAAATCTTACCAACATTGAATATTATAATTCAGTAAATGTATTTACTTGAAAAGCCATCTTATTTCTGTTTTATTTTCTATTTTTTTGTCTTCTAATGAGAATAAACATTTCCCAAGTTTTTATTGGCTATTTATTATTCTTCTGTTGTGAACTGCCTATTTGTTTGTATCGTTTGCCAATTTTTATTTTTATTTTTATTTATTTTATTTACCTGTTTTAAAGATTTTATTTATTTATTTATTTATTTGAGAGAGAGAGAGAGAGAGAGAGATTGAGAGAGGGCATGAGAGGGGAGAGGGTCAGAGGGAGAAGCAGACTCCCCATGGAGCCGATGCGGGACTCGTAACCCATACTCTGGGATCATGACCCGAGCTGAAGGCAGTCGCTTAATGAACTGAACCACCCAGGCACCCTGCCAATTTTTAAATTCAGATATTCATTATTATGTATTAAATATATAACTCTTTTTTGTCATATGTTTGACATTTTTTTTTAGTAATTTTCATTATACCTTTCAATTTTATACACATTCTTTTTCTGTATATATAAAAGTTATAAAACTTTAGAGGGTTAATTATATCAATATTTTACTTTATGATTTTTGGTGTTCTTAAAATCATGCTTAAAGAATCTTTTCCTACCCAAAGATTATGCAACCATGTGTTAGTATTTTATCCTAATACTTTTGTCATTTATTTAATATGTTACATGATTAATATATTTGGAGCTCATTTTCATGCAAAATGTGAGATAAATCCAACTTAATTTTTTTCTGACATCACTTATTGTATTGACTTTGTCATACACTAAATTTTTTAAATTTTGTTTTTATATAGTTAAATTTAGCATTCTTTTTCTTTATGACTTTCATTGTTAGTGCAATAATTAATAAAAGCTTCCTACCTCAAGAATATATATAGATATATATATGTATATATACACATATAGGTATATGCCTATCTCGTTAGTTTATCTGAAATTTATTTTGATGTATTATGTGAAATAGTTAATTTCTCCCTTAATGGTTGGTCAGTTAAATAAATATAATTATCAAATAATTCATATTTTGACATTGATTTTAAATCTTTGTCACATAACACATTCTTACAACTATTTGGGCATATTTCTGGATTTTTTAATTCTATTCCATTTATCTTTCTGTTTATTTTTATACTAATTCTATGCGCTTTAAAAATTATAATAGGAGTGCCTGGGTGGCTCAGGGGGTTAAAGCCTCTGCCTTCGGCTCAGGTCATGATCTCAGGGTCCCGGGATCGAGCCCCTCAGGGGGCTCTCTGCTCAGCAGGGAGCCTTCTTCCCCCTCTCTTTCTGCCTGCTTCTCTGCCTACTTGTGATCTCTCTCTCTCTCTCTGTCAAATAAATAAATAAAATCTTAAAAAAAATAAAAATTATAATAGCTTTATAATACACTTAAAAATCTTATAATTTTCCTTAAATTTTTCAGTTTTAGGGGGGTGCCTAGGTGGCTCAGTTGGTTAAGTGTCTGACTCTTGATATGGGCTCAGGTTATTGTCTCAGGGTTGTGAGATGGAGCCCTTCATCAGGCTCTGTGCTGAGCTTGGAGTCTGCTTGAGATTTTCTCTCTCCCTCTGCCTCTGCCCCCAGCCCCTCACTCTTGCTTTTTCTCTCTAAATAAATAAATAAAATCTTTGAAACAAATTTTTTTCAGTATACCTGGGTGGCTCAGTTGGGTAAGCATCTGCTTTTAGCTCAGGTCATGATTCCAGGGTCCTGGGATTGAGTCCCACATCAGGCTACCTGCTCAGTGGGGAGCCTGCTTCTCCCTCTGCCTCTGCCACTGCCCGTGCTTGTTCTCTCTCTTTCTCTGACAAAGAAATAAATAAAATCTTAAAATTTTTTTTTCAGTTTGAGATATAGATTAATATTGCATTGTTCTTTTGTAAAAAAGTTTTTAAATTCCAGTTAGTTAACAATGTAATATTAATTTCAGGTGTATAATTTAGTAATTCAATACTTCCACACAACACCTGGTGCTCATCACAAGTGCTCTCCTTAATCCCCGTTACCTATTTCACCCACCCACAACCCACTTCCCCTATCAGTTTGTTCTCTATAGTTAAGAGTCTGTTTTCTGGTTTGCCTTTCCTCTTCCCCGCTCATACTCATCCTTTCTTCCTTTCTTCCTTTCTTCCTTCCTTTCTTTCTTTCTTTCTTTCTTTCTTTCTTTCTTTCTTTCTTTCTTCTTTCCTTCCTTCCTTCCTCCTCCTCCTCCTTCTCCTCCTCCTTTTCTTTCTTTCTTTCTTTCTTTCTTTCTTTCTTTCTTTCTTTCTTTCTTTCTTTCTTTCTTTCTTCTTTCTTTCTTTCTTCTTTCTGATTTATTTATTCAGGGAGGGGAGGGGCAGAAGGACAGGGAGAAAGAGTCTCAGTCAGACTCCATACTGAGCACAGAGCCCCATGTGGGGATCAATCTCATGACCCTGAGATCATGACCTGAGCTGAAATAAAGAGTCCAACACCTAACTGACTGTACCATCCAGGTGTCCCATCATTTGTTTTGTTTCTTAAATTTCACATATGAGATATGAGTGAAATCATATGATATTTGTCTTCTTCTGACTGATTTATTTCACTTAGCATAATACTCTCTAGCTCCATACAAGTCTTTGCAAATGGCAAGAATTCATTCTTTTTTATGGCTGAGTAATATTTCATTGCATCTACATACCATATCTTCTTTATCCATTTGTCAATTTCAGTTAGGCTATTTCCATAGTTTGGCTATTATATATAATGCTGCTAAAACATTGGAGCGCATGTATAAGTTTAAGTCAGTGTTTTTGTATAATATGTCCTTTAATTCACATTTCTTTGTAGTGATTCAGAGCATTTTTTTCAAATTATTATTTTTTTTAAGATTCTATCCATCTACCCGACAGAGAGAGAGAGAGATCACAAGTAGGCAGAGAGGCAGGCAGAGAGAGAGGGGGAAGCAGGCTCCCCACTGAGCAGAGAGCCCGATGCGGGGCTCGATCCCAGGACCCCGAGACTACGACCCGAGCCGAAGGCAGAGGCCCCAACCCACTGAGCCACCCAGGCGTCCCCAGAGCATTTTTTTTTAAGTAGGCTCCATGCCCAGTGTATAGCCCAATGTAGGGCTTGAACTCATAACCCCGAGCTCAAGACCAGAGCTGAGATCAAGAGTTGAACACTTAAAAAGAAAAAAAAAAGAGTTGGATACTTAACTGACTGAGCCACCCAGGTGCCCTTGGAGCTTTTTACAATGCTTGCTGACCATTTGGATTTGTTTCAGCATGAATTTTTTACATGTTTTTTATCCATTTTTCTCTTCGGTTGTGTTTTCTTCCATAACCTATACATATTAACCCTTTCTCTCTCATCTGTATTGCAAATAGCTTTGTAACTCTACTATCTATTGTTTATGATATCTTTTACTATGTATGTCTGCAATTTTTTTTAAAGATTTTATTTATTTATTTGAGATAGAGATAGTGAGAGAGAGCACAAGAGGGGAGAAGGTCAGAGGGGGAAGCAGACTCCCTGTGGAGCTGGGAGCCTGATGTGGGACTCGATCCCATGACTCTGGGATCATGACCTGATCCCAAAGTGGGGAAAGGGCAATTGAGCCGAAGGCAGTTGCTTAACCAACTGAGCCACCCAGGCGCCCTGCAATTTTTAAAAATATACTTATAAGGTCTCTGTTTTATTTTATAGCTTCTAAATTTCCTGTCTTAGTTAAAAAGTTTTCCTACTACTGGCTGTACCTACAGTCTTCTACATGTTTTTACAAGATATGTGTTATTTAAAATTTTACATTTAAGACTTTAACTCATCTGAATTAATTTTTGTATTGGTATAAAATAAAAGCCTAATTTTATTTCTTCAGATGGTTAGTCCATATGCCAACACTATTTTCATGAATAAAAATATCACTTTTATTATACTTAAAATTTTTACATATGCTGAAATTAAATTCTGGAGTCTCTATTCTGTCCTAGTCAATTTGTATAGCTTATGTTCATATAATACTATGCTACATATACTACTATGCAATATTTGGACAAATATACTGCAGTTATTTGATTACAATAGTGAATAGCATTCTCACGCATGCAAGCATATCAGTAAATATAGTATCTTTGAGTTATTGAAAAAAACATTTAAGAACAAAATTAAGGCAACAATGAGATGAATAAAGAAATAAATTAGCAAATGCGAAGTCAGGTCCTAAAAGAGCTCATGGGGAACATTTAATTCATTAATATAAAAATATGTTGCAAAACAATGTGTATGTAAATGTGATTAATATTGACAATGTAAAAAGAACAAAAATAAAATCAGTTGATGGCTATTTGGTGATTTGACAATAAGTATAATCTGCAATTGACCCAGCAATTCTACTCATCCACATACATGGAACAAGTAATTACAAGTTCAATCAGTGTACAGAATTGTAGGTTCTGTGGGAATACAGTAAGTATATAAAAGGTAGATTTAACCAGGTTTAGGAGTTAGAAAAGGTTTTTCGGGGAAAGTGACATTGTAACTGAAACATAAAAGATATTCAAGAGTGGGGATGGGATTGAGATTGTGGGTGGGGAACACTCCAGACAAACAAATTATAAATATGAAGGCTCCTGGTGGGAGCATTGCGTATTCCAGAAAGAGGGCAGACCGGCTGGAGCATTGAGAGCTGAGGCCGGGCAGGTTGTGATCAAGAGCGCAGATGAGACAGAACAGTAGGCAGGATCAGTCAGATCATGAGGCCATGATCAAGAGTTGGGTTATTATCCATGGGACAGTGGAAAGTCACTGAAGATTTTACTCTGTTGGGGTAGGGAAGTGTGTGGGAACATCCTTAGATACGTTTTGAAAAATCACTCCAACTAGTGCGTGTTGAATAGACAGGAGCAGAACACGAACAAATGAACAGCTACTGCAGAGGTCCGGGTGAGAGAGGAAGTGTTGACAGTGGAGAGGGAGAGGATGAATGGATTCTAGAGATGTTTAGCCATCAGTATAGATAAGATTTGCTAATAGATTGAGTGTAGGCGTGAGGAAGATGGAAGAGTCAAGAAAGACTCCTGATAGGGAACTCGAAAAGCTGTTTGGGTAGTGTTGCAGTTTGCTAAGATAAGGAATACATCATAGGAAGATAAGCAGGGAGATGTTCATGCAGTTTTGGACCTGTCGAGATCAAAATAGTAGGTGGCAGATATGACAGTAGGCACATAAGTTTAAGGGTCTGTGTGGAACTCAGAAGAGAAGTCTGGGCTTCAGATAGAGTTTGAGGGTCGGTGACGTATGGATGTAGCCGAAGGTCATGGAGTGCTCGAGATTGCCTCTAAACCTAAATCTAAAACACACAACAAACGAACAGCATACATAGACCCATAAATACAGAGAACAAACTGATGGTTGCTAGGTGATGGGGCATGGGGGGAAAGGGCAAAGTGGGTGAAGGGGGAGTGGGAGGTACAGGCTTGCTGTTAGGGAATGAGTAAGGTACAGCATAAGAAATGCAGTCAATAGTATTGGAATAGAGTTGTGTGGTGGCAGATGGAAATTACCCTTGTGGGGAACACAGCATAATGTACAGTCTTGTCGAATTACTGTGTTGTACCCCTGGAACTAATGTAATGTTTTGTGTCAACTGTACTTTAGTTAAAAAAAAGAAAAAGAGTACATGGTGCCGAGAGAAGGGAGTCTGGGGAAGGGCTGACGAGCACTCACATTTCATAGAGGAGAAGGCCAGGAGGATCCCTGAAAGTAAAACTGAAAAAGGAGGCCAAAAATGTGGAAGAAAGCACAGTGGTTTCTTGGGAGGTAAGGAAGTGTGTCTTAAGGAGACAGTAGTGACCTGTGTCATGATGCTAAAAGGCCAAGTTCAGAGATATGTCTGTTGGACTTGGTTATAAGAAGGCCTTTTATAAAATGTGGAAGGGCCACCTGGGGGAGATGTGGGAACAAAACTCCAGCTAGGAGTGGGCTGAAGGGTCATGAGAGGTGAGGATATAAAGTCAAGTTTAATTCATTTAGGAAGTTCGGCTGTGAAGGAAAGAGAGCAAAAGCCTGAGGGTAAATGGGTTTTTAATTTTAATTTAATTAATTAGTTAATTAATTAATTAATTTTATTTATTTATTTATTTATTTATTTGACAGAGAGGGAGATCACAAGTAGGCAGAGAGGCAGGCAGAGAAAAAGGGGGCAGCAGGCTCCCCGCTGAGCAGAGAGCCCGATGTGGGGCTCTATCCCAGGAGCCGGAGATCATGACCTGAGCTGAAGGCAGAGGCTTTAACCCACTGAGCCACCCAGGCACCCCTAATTTTAATTTTAGAAGGTTTTTAATTTTAACTTAAAAAATACTGATAGGAAGGCACCAGAAAAGAGAGGTTAGAGATACAGGAGAAGGGATTCACCATTTGCCGTTTTTGTTAAGACCCCTGAGGAGGCTGGGGAGGGTGAGGGTGAAGTCCTAGAGAACAGGGAGAGGGATGCGTGCTCAACATTAAGAGGTCAGAAGGAGGAGAAGTATGAGTGCACAAATAAGTAGGGTTGTAGATGTGATGGCAGACTGTTCAGGTAACTTCTGCCTGAGAGGAGTGGGAGATAAGGAGCTACTGAGAGGGAAGATGTGCTGGGCCCCGGGTAAGCAACTTGAGAAGCAGAAGAAGGCTTGCATAGTTGTGAGGCACAGAAGAACGAGCTGACCAGCAATGGCGCTTGTGAGACGGACTCACACTTCTCCATGTTATCGGCAAACTCCCGAGCATTGGGTCTGCCTGTAATTTGTGTTACTTTAGGTAAAAACCAGCTGGGGGATATTTATAAACTCTTGGTTTACAGACTATCCGTCACACAAGAAACAAAACAAAACTGTGAAGATTAAACTTGTTCTACTCTTCCGTGATGTAAAGTAAATGTCATGTCTACCAAAAATCTGGAAAATCTGGATCTATCCATATACTCCTTAAGTAAATAACATATACACAATTCAGTTATGCAAACTGAATATATGAGAGTTTTTCCCCTAACCCTGGAGCATTACCAAGGACTCTGTTTTGCAAAGAGAAAAGAATATGGAGTTTGGAGTCAGGTAGATTTGGTTTATTATTATTATTATTATTTTTTATGTTTTCCCTCATATTTTATTTTTTTATTTTTTTAAATTTTTTGATTAACGTATAATGTATTATTTACCCCAGGGTACATGTCTGTGAATCATCAGGCTTACACATTTCACAGCATTTGCCATAGCACATACCCTCCCCCAATGTCCATATCCCTACACCCCCACCTCCCAGCAACCCTTAGTTTGTTTTGTGAGTTTAGGAGTCTCTTATGGTTTGTCTCCTTCCCCACCCCATCTTGTTTCATTTCTCTTCCCCACCCCCCCCATAACCCCCTGACCTGCCTCTCAAATTCTTCATATCAGAGCAATCATGTGATAATTGTCTTTCTCTGACTGACTTATTT
>CM052799.1:100272910-100284438 GCA_028533885.1 Nasua narica | reverse complement strand
TCCCAAAAGGGATTTTATTTCTCCCGAAAGGGATTCTTTAATCTCTTCCATGCTTTTTTCGAGCCCAGCTAGCAAATTGATAACTGTCATTTTGAACTCTATTTCCAACATATTACTGATGTCTGTACTAACTAGGTCTCTAGCCATCGGTACTGTCTCTTGTTCTTTTTTTTGTGGTGAGTTTTTCCGCCTTGTCATTTTATCGAGCTAAGAATAGATGAGTGAGAGAGAAAAGTACTCTGGAGTTCTTCAGTTCTCACTGATTGATGAACTTGGGCTTGGCTGGATATTCTCACTGATCTTCTGGGGAGGGGCCTTTACAATTTGATTCTCAGATGTCTTTGCCTGAGGCGGAATTGCCCCACCCTTGCCCAGGGAGGGGCCAAGAAATTCACTCAGGTTCGCTCTCGGGAGTCTTTGTTCCCTTAGCACTTTCCATACTGCCCTGGAGGCTGGGAATGCAAATGGCGGCTCCCAGTCTCCGCCAGAGGAGCTGAGCGCTGGAGTCCCCGCTCCTCAGCATGCCCTCAGAGGAAAGCAGTCAATCACTCCTGTCTCCCGGTCCGCACAAGCTCCGAGCTCAGCCACCGTTGGCAGCGCGCCTCTATCTCTGGCTCACGGCCCTGTCTGGAGTCTCCAAACCCAGCAGATTCCTGCTGCATGCTGCTGCGCCGCTCCTCCCCAAGGAGGAAGGAGGGGGTCTCTCCGGAATGCCTAATGTGGTCTCCACTCGAAGAGCCGCGGCCACAGTCTAGGGTAAGCCCCAGCTGAAAACGCACTGCGCGGCTCTTTTTCTGCTACCGGCTTCTCCGCCCCGATATCTGGGAGCTCTGCCTCACTCAGACACCCCTGGTCTCTTTATGATCTCGCGGGTCCTGAAACCACTCTGTTCCCACGAGGGCCAGACCTCCGGCCTAGCCTCTGGAGCAATGTCCCTCAGCGGAGCAGACTCTAAAAGTTCCGATTTTGTGCTCTGCAGTTCTGCAGCTGCAGGGAGCCGGCCCCTCCCCCCGCGGTCTCTCTTCCCGTCGCTTTGGAATCACTTTTCTAAACGTCCTACCTTTCCGAAAGTGGTTGATTTTCTGCTCCTAGAATTGCTCTTCTTCTTCTCTTCTCTCTCCTGTTGAGTATGCTGGTTTTTAGAATGATTTAATAACTATCTAGATGAACTTCTGGGATCCGACTCTATCTCAACCTCCTACTTCTCTGCCATCTTCTGGTTTATTATTTTTTTAAAAAGATTTTATTTATTTATTCATTTATTTGTTTATTTGACACAGAGTGAGAGATAGAGAGAGCATAAGCGGGGGAGTGGCAGGCAGAGGGTGAGGGAGAAGCAGGCTCCCGCTGAGTAGGGAGCTTGATGCGGGGCTCTATCCTGATCCCAGGACCTTAGCATCATGACCTGAGCCAAAGGCCAATACTTAACTGACTGAGCCACCTGAGCCCCAGATTTCGTTTAAATCTAAGTTTTGTTAGTTACTAAAATGACCACAGGTGAGTCATTACCCCTTGGCTTCAGTTTTCTCATCTTTTTTTTTTTTTTTTTAAAGATTTTATTTATTTATTTATTAGGAAAGAGAGAGAGTGAGAGAGAGCAGGTCAGAGTGAGAAGCGGACTCCCCATGGAGCTGGGAGCCCAATGTGGGACTCGATCCTGGGACTCCGGGACCATGACCTGAGCCGAAGGCAGTTGGTCAACCAACTGCGCCACCCAGGGGCCCAGTTTTCTCATCTTTTAAATAATAAGATCTACGTGAATTGTTGGAAGATTGAGTAAAGTGATATATGGAAAATATCCAGGACAATGCATGGTACAATGTGCTCAGAGAGAAGCCTTTTTATTTATTCCTGGTTTATAGGATTTATAAGAATAACTTACAGGGTTCCCACAATCTCTCATTGCCTGTTCAGTCAACCTATTGACATTTATGGAACACCTGCTAGATTTCAGGTGCCTAGTCCTATGTTAGGGACCACGGAAACAAAGAAAATTGAACCATAGTTGTTGCCCCAGAGCTCCTCATGCTGCACTTAAAATATGTTTTCATGCAACAGCTCTATAAACACACATTTCCAGAGTCTGTTATTTGCTTAACTGAATGTACAATTTTAGCCCAGTGGCTAGTATATCAGAGTCACTTAATAGATCTTATTTTTCCTCTCCTCTTCTCCCAAGATAAGATACAGGCAATGCCAGCTTTGTGACCAGTTGTTATACAGAAATCTGATGTACAGATTCAGAATCACAAATAACTTATAATAGATGTGGAAAGAAACCATCGAAAGCCATGAGCTTCTTAGGAAAGCTGACCTCTGGGCACAGACTTCCAAGGTTGGTTGCCTGTTTTGCCCTAAATAGCATTCCTAACATGATCTGAAAGTTCTGCATCTTTTCTGACCCTGCCTGTATTTCCTGTGGTTTTGCCTCAGGGATATCCTTTCCATTTCTGAAAGCTGAGTTTCTGACACTCATATCTGTTTTAGGTTTCTCGAAGTTCCTTGGAATAGTTTTTTTTTTCCTTCCTAAAATTCACAATTTGATGGCCAGTCTTTCTTCTGGCTCAGTAAGAGACGCCGTGCTCGCCAGAGTCTGTAGTCTTATGATAGCAGGTCCTCTGTTACTCCATCTTCCAGTGAATTCAAATTTTTTGTTTTATGAAATTTAAAAAAATTATATGAGTGCATTTTCATTGTAAAATAGTAAGACATGCAAGTTTAGAGCATAAGATGTGAAATACCTCATTCTTTTTCTCATCCCTTCCACCTCTTCAAAATAATACCGTTAACACTTTTGGAAATAATTTTCCAAATATTATTCTTTTTTTTTTAAAGATTCTATTTATTTATTTATTTATTAGGAAAGAGAGAGAGTGAGAGAGAGCATGAGAAGGGAGAAGGTCAGAGTGAGAAGCAGACTCCCCTTGGAGCTGGGAGCCCGATGTGGGACTCGATCCCGGGACTCCGGGATCATGACCTGAGCCGAAGGCAGTTGCTTAACCAACTGAGCCACCCAGGCACCCCAAATATTATTCTATATATTTCCATACATATTAATTTTTGTAAGAAACATGTATATTCACACACATATTTTAAATATATATTTTAAATAAAAACAAGATTATAGGACACAAATTATTCCCAAGCTGTCTTTTCTCCCTTAATAAATGTTGGAGACATTTGACATGGTACATTTAGATCTATCTCAATCCTTTTTTTCTTTTTAAAGATTTACTTATTTATTTGGGAGAGAAAGAGAGAGAGAGCATGCATGCAGTGGGGAGAGGCAGAGAGAGACTGAAGCAGACTGTGCTGAGTGTGGAACCCAACGTGGGGCTCGATCTCACGACCCTGAGACCAGGACCTGAGCCCCAACCAAGAGTTGGACACTTCACTGAATGCACCACCCAGGTGCCCCTAGATCTATCTCATTCTTGTTAACAACAGCATTGAATACTATATTATAGACAAAATGTAATTTATATAGCCAATCCCCTGTAGATAGGCAAAGGCAAACTCCAGAGTGTTTCCCCAAACTTGGTCCTCCCATAGTCTTTCCCATTTCGGTTACCTGCAACTCCTCTAGCTTCTCAAGCCGGTATTCCCCCAGGCATCTCCCACCCTCTGCCTTTTTTTTTTTTTCTCCTTGGCACTTATCATTTGACATATACCTGCTTGGTGTATGTCAAATATCTTCTCACTGGAATGTAATATCAACAGGTTAGGCACAAGAGATGGCAGCGGTGGGAAGGGCAACAGGTAAACCTGTTCAAAGGAAAGAAAAGTGTGCGTGTATGTCTGTGTGTGTGTTTACCTTGGCACCAACTCTGAATTATGTGCCTTCTGTAATTCTGACAGAAGTTTCTTTACCCCTAATTGCCTGGTTTCCCCATCTCTCCACAAGTATCTGTTCTGGAGTTTGCTTGTTTGTACTTGTATCCGTTCAGACCCTAAAATCCTAAATATATCTTGCACAGACATCCATTCTTTTCAAAACCAAAGAATTGCTCTATTCTGAAACATTATCCACATTGGCCAAGACTGTTGCTAGAGCCTCGTAAATGGCCTCTTCCATCTATTGTGCCTCTGCCTCTGCTCTTTCCCCACCATACTGTTCATTCTGCGCTCAGACAGATCTTTTCACAATGACAGCCTGAAACCCCTAGCTGGCTTCCCCTTACCCAGGCCTATGAGTCAGACTCCTGATCCCTCACATTGCTTTCAGATCTCTGCCTGTTTTTCTAGCCTCATTAGGTACCATTTGCTCCCATTCTCTCTATACTCCAGCCATTCTGATTGTCTTTCAATTCCTGTCTCAAGACCTTTGCACAAGCAATTCCTCTGACAGGGACGCTCTTTCTCTCCACCCTTCTTACATCATTCAGGTCCTATCTTACATATATTTTTCTTAGAAATGCTTTCTATGACTGCATAGACCATATTCTGCACTTCTGTGTAACAATCATACTTGCATGTACTTGGTTAATATCTGTCCTGCTGGGTGGGCAGCATGGTCCTTGAGAGCAGGGACCCATGCCAGGCTTCATCACTGCCAGGCACACAGGGGCTTCTCAGCAAATGTTTGCTGAGTGAGTGAATACAGCCTGAACTTTGGAAGAGTAAAAATTCTCTAAAATTGCTTCAAGAAGTGATAATCTGGTGTAAACTTGTTCAGATGAGACATAATGAGGCCATACAAGAAGAAAATGTGGTCGGATCAGGGCAGAACCATTTCTGTAGCCCCTCTTGGATCAGGCTCCACCAGTGGCCTAGTAGAGTGGGGTTAATACCAGAACCACACTGTGGTTAAATAAGTAACTTCCCACTTATTGCATAGACAGAACTTAATTATATGCAATCATATCATTAATTGTTTAGAAATTGACTGTTAAGAAATTAACTGTTAAAAAGTTGAATGTGATTCATCTTGTAGCATGAGTTTACTTTTCGGACCATCTCTTCATTGTCCTTATAAAAATCAAGTTAAAAATAATGCTGTGTAAAACTAATGATATACTATATGCTAGCTAATTGAACATAATAATAATAATAATAATAATAATAATAATAATAAAATGCTGTGAGTTATTCTTAAGGACAAATATTGACTCACTCTCAACTTATTTTTTTTATTAGTGGCCTCACCTTGAGTAATTTTAACCCCACTGCTGTTTCCTACAATCAAATAATCTAATCAGCCTTCTAAATTGGATACAATTGAAGCTAAAATGATACAAACCTTTGCGAAGGTTTTGAGTGCTAGGAGATAGAATATGATCTCCGCTATAATTATAGTGTTGTTGAGACTATAAGGATTTAACCTTCATATTTCAAATTTGAGGGTTTTATATAACTGCAAGAATCTGCAAACAATGATGACATTCTCAAGAGGAAAGTAATTAGAAGTAAATAGTACTGCCAACTTTTCTATTATACTTAGGAACCTGGTAGAGAGGGCTAATTTCACTCCAGGATTCCTATGACACTCAGGCACAATCCACCAGGAAAGAAGCTTATGACCATACTTGCTCTTTAATCTACAATGCTGGTTTCAGCAGAATTTATAATCAGTTGGGGGTTTGACATACTGACAACAACCTCTCTGCTCCCATTTTTATCTTCTTGATTGCTTATTTATTGCAAGAGCATGATACTTATTCTTCATAATATGCTAATCATAATTACTAAGGAAATCACTGGTTAGCCTGCCTGGCATTAGGCAATCAAGAAAAAAAAAAAAAACACCCAGGATGGATACAAAAACATTTCATTAGAAAACAAAAGGAATCAGAATGGAGCACACTTTGATATCATTATGATTTGGTTCTTACAAATTATTAGTAACAACTTGACTAAAAAAATGTCACTGTAGACATACAAAGCCAGGTTGTGGCAACATGTGGATTAGAGTTTGCTCCCATCTAGGCATAGCTGAGAGAGTTCCTAGGGAGGGTAGTAATATATAGTGGTCACTTTAACCAGAGATAGTCTTATTTTAGTTTTGCATCTTCTGGTCTCCTCTATTTGCCTTCTTGTTTTTGCGTTTCCTGTCCACTTTAGGTTCCCGGCACTTTCTATCTTTTCTTCTCCACTCTCCCATGGAACATTCTGGTGGGAATATAATTCCGTGTATTACTTCTCCTTGGGATAGTTACATTTATTATTTACTTTATCTCTAATTGAAAAATTAGAGGTTTTTTTCCCTGTTTAATTCTGAACATCAATGGTTTTTCTTTTCCTTAAAGTCAGGGGCACTATCCTAGTGTCTAAAAATAGACAGTTGTCTACTTTGCCTTCTGGCAAAGTGAATTCTGGATCTAAAATGAACGATGTTATGGAAGAAATAAGAATATTTCTTGCCCAGTGAGTTATAGCAGAGAAGAGAGAACTAGGTCCAGAGATGGTTTAGAAAATATTTTCCTTTTAAGGTCATCTAAGCTTAAAAGCCCTGAAAAATTTATCAATGGGAATGTACTTAGAAATGCTTTAAAATACTAGGAAAATGCAAAAAGGATATTTAAAACGAAATACAATGAAGTAATTTGTAATCATTTTCCATATAATTCTGAGGGACCTTTCCATATAATCTAATAAGAATCTGATTAATGGGGAAAATTCACCCAACAAAATAAAATTGAACTTCCACCATAGATGACTGATAAGAAGTAGCTTAAAAAGTAATATTATTGAAAGGAAAACTCATTGTGAAGACCAAAATGCCATAGATGTTCCCCACTCAACCAGATTAAAGAACTGTTTTGAGTATTTAGGAACTGTATTTGTAATAGAGTGAAGATAATGATTTTGCATATCTGCCTCTGTAATTATTGGGTAGCTGTGTCAATAACTGTTTATCCTGGATTATTTGGGAGTTTGAACTAGTTTGGAGGATTGAGAGATTTATAGAAAAACAAAGCCTGCTGTATATGAAAGCTCTGGGAATTTGATGAAAAGAGCTTATTATATATAACCTAACCAGAAGGAAATGAGAAGAAATTATGTATGTCTGCAAAAGATTCTAAACAGAACACAATTTTAAAGTCACAACACCATGGTGACCAGAAAAAGGGTATTCTTACAGCAAGGAAATATGATGGAATGATTAAGGTTGAATATGAAAAACTGACTAAGAAATCTAAGAAATCTAATACCCTCTGTAATGTCCTCCTATGGGCCCAATGGGAGTCCATTTTTCAAAGTAGCACTAGAATAGACAAAGAATTTATTTTCAGGAACAAACCACTTACCTCCAGTCTTTTTAGTTTTGTATCATAGTAAGTAGAATAGTCCACCTAAATTCGCATCAGAAACATGAGTTGAAGTCTCAAGTCTGCTGCTTACTAAATGGGGGATCTTTGGTAGATTCATAAAGCTACATTTGCAAATGGGGATAATAGCACCTACCTCACTGGGCTGTCATGGCTGTGAAAGTGCTATACAAATACTAAGTAAAAGCTTGTAATGGTGAAGTAGTTTAATTGTTTTCTTTAGCCAAGTCACACTAATTTACCATAAATCCGCAGCTTATATCATATTCTTCTGAAATTTAACAATTTCCGAGTGGGTTTAGCATTAGAAAGTTCTTTCATCAAGGAACAGATGATATGGGAAAGTTAAGACTGCATAGTCACAAGGATCATGTGCTTATCAGTGGTCTGGTTTAATGGACATGCTCCTTGTAATGCACCGTTGCATTTAAAAAACCCCAGTAATTTTCTGGAGGTAAATTTTGTACTAAATGTATCCAATTAACTTCTCTAAGAATATTTTTTGGCTGGTAACCCTTAATTGTGCTGATCTCTAGATCTTTCTCTTGTAGGTTTCAATATCATGGTCATTCCTTAACCTTTTCTTTTCATAAGGAAAACTTTCTAGATTTTGGCCTGAAAAGTGCTGAAAAAGAAAAATTGGCATTTACATTATGATTTATTGAGTCAAAACAAAACAAAAACAAGAAAATTAGGTGAAAAAAAGGAACCTAACATTTCTTTTTTTTTTTTAAATTTTAAAGATTTTATTTATTTATTTGACAGAGAAAGAGATCACAAGTAGGCAGAGAGGCAGGCGGAAGGAGAAGCACGCTCTCTGCCGAGCAGAGAGCCCAATGTGGGGCTCGATCCCAGGACCCTGAGATCATGACCTGAGCCGAAGGCAGAAGCTTAACCTACTGAGCCACCCAGGCGCCCCGGAACCTAACATTTCTTTGTTCATTTTAATTGGGTTAATAAGAGGGGTGCCTGCGTGGCTCAGTAGGTTAAAGCCTCTGCCTTCAGCTCAGGTCATAGTCTCAGGGGCGTGGGATCGAGCCCCACAACCAGCCCCACATCGGGCTCTCTGCTTGGCAGGGAGCCTGCTTCCCCTTCTCTCTCTGCCTGCCTCTCTGCCTACTTGTGATCTCTCTCTCTCTGTCAAATAAATAAATAAAATCTTTTAAAAAAATTGGGTTAATAAGACAACTGTTAAAAATGGTTATATTATGTGTTGTGGATTTGTAAAAAGTGTAGAATAGAATATAAATGATCCTGTTGGTGGGCATGCACAGCATAATCCCTTGAATTCATTCTGGTTCAGTGTTGAGTGTTTTTACTTCATATAGCTGTCTTTCATTACACTTATTATGACAAGTTTCTGAATTCTCAAGTCACCTTGATTCATCTTACGTGAATTTTGTCATGAAATTTGCTATATAAACATCAACCTGTTCAATTTCACCTGAAAATCCCAGTCCCTTTTCCCACCACAGAGGTAGGTTTGTATTCAAACTGTCTCTTTAATTATTAGACCCTTCTTTATTACTAAACAAATATATTTTGCATGTAAAGGAAAAAAACATTAATTTTCTTTTTTTCCCCAAATACTTTTATTTTTTCAGTGTTACAAGATTAATTGTTCATGCACCACACCCAGTGCTCCATGCAAAACGTGCCCTCCTTAATACCCACCACCAGGCTTGCCCAGCCCCCCACTCCCTTCCCTCCAAAACCCTCAGTTTGTTGTTCACCCATTAATTTTCTAATGCCCTAATCGTAGTGTGTGGAGAGATGCTTTGTGGTCACCTAGAAAGGCTTTCTAGTTTCCAAGTGAATATAGTCTGTTAATCTGTTTATAGCGGATTGAGAATGTTATATTAATCTTTTCACATAATAACTGGAGGGTTGTGTGAAATACTATGTAACCATAATTTCACATTAAAATGGGTATAACAGGGGCGCCTGGGTGGCTCAGTAGGTTAAAGCCTCTGCCTTCGGCTCGGGTCGTCATCTTGGGATCCTGGGATTGAGCACAGCATTGGGCTCTCTACTAAGCAGGGAGCCTGCTTCTCCCTCTCTCTCTGCCTGCCTCTCTGCCTACTTGTGATCTCTCTCTCTGTCAAATAAATAAATAAAATCTTAAAAAAAAAAAAAAAATAAAATAGGTAAAACAGAAACAGTTTAAATTAATTTTTATGTCACATTTGGCTTTTGAAATAAGATGGGATGAACCTGGTTATAGAAAAACAAGTGGAACTACTAGAGAAAATATGCCAGATTGGCTGCGATTATTTATCCCAAAGTATTAAAAATAACACACATTTATTTAGTCTTAAATGTTTATTTTTTCTTTGTTTTTACCTCATTCTTCACCATCTCTTGTATGATTGAAATAATCACTTGAAATTGTTCTAGATGATGAGACTTAGTGTTCTTTTTCTGACTTATTGACATGGTTTTGAATATCACCTTCTCCCCCCTAAATTGACTGCTTCCTTAAAGAGACTCCAGGTGCCAATTATGTTACATTATGCTCATCAGTGGGAGAACTATTTTTTTTCTTAACAGTAAAAGATGAAAAGATAACATGAAATGGATAACAGAATATAAACTGAATGAGTAGAAATACAGTTAAAGAAATACGGTAAAGGCAAAAAGGAAAAGTAAAAAAAAAAAAAATCAGGTCCTAGGAAATCACTTTAGGATACAATATGCAATATAATACAATAAAAAAGAAAGTATAGGGATTAAAGTCCTGAAGAAAAATGGGAAAAAATAACAAGGTGTATTTTAGGTAAGGGAAGAATAAAAAACCAAAGGTTATAAGAAAACAAGATTTATTTTAAAAATCAAGAAAACTGTTAAAACATTTGCAACACCTTAAGGATAACTGAAGCGTAAAACTCTACAGGAAAAGATACAAAAGCAAAAGCACTAAAGAGCATTTTAAATTTTATTATATTTTGTCGCCATGATTTCTATTTTTGAAAAATGGCAATAATCAGATTAACATTTACAGCAAAGTAAGGTTTCTAGGACATACTTTAGCTCCAGAGAGTTTATGTCTTTAAACGAAGGCCATCAGAATGGAAAGGGAAACTTTTAAAGATATGATCCAAAGGTAAAGACCCAATCACCAGAATCTATTTGAAAGGTAAGTTTCTTATAACACCAGCTGTCCTAAAGGCTTTCGAGAACATACTAGTGGTTAAGCAGCACTCCTGCGCCTGCTGTAGGAGTTATAGCCAATAACAGTGTATTGACATTTATATGGCTACGATGCTCTGACCTGAACTTGCTTAACTTGTGCCCTAGTAATCGCCAAATGTTTCACATTTACTGTAATGCCGAGATAAAAATAGCAAAGTTGATTAAATAAAGTTAAATGTTAATATAAAATAATAAAGTTAAGTACTTCATATAATGCTGTTCCTGCCCATTTGTTTTCCTCACTGAGTAAGTGAATGCAATTTATGAAAAAATAGCCCTTCATATTATTTCCCTAAAGTTAGGCAGCATGAATAATTAGCCTTTACGAAGCAGTTATTAAAGCTTCACTTGCCTTGTAAATCAGTTGAAAATGAGGAGCAAGAGGAGAAAGTAAGATTCAATTTTTAGAATGCTGTTTCCATGCATTTTTAAACTGCGAGTTCTCCAGGCTTTTGTATTATTGTAACATATTAGATGATGAAATTTGATTTATTTAAAACACCCTTTTAAACATTTTCATCTTCTTCAGCGACCAAGACTCTGTACAAAGTTGAATATTTACTTACAGTTCCATTAAGTTTTCCTCTAAATCAGGCATTTCCCTCACTCTCTTATATTGTGATAATAAAGGTACTAATGGATGCTTTCATTGATGGGCCCCCTACTTAAGGAAAATGAAAACTAAAAATGATTCTGGTTCTTTAAAAGTTTATCCCTATGGCACCATCGTGTAAGCATACATATGGGACAGTAAAAATGGAAGACGACACATTAAATGACATTATTATAAAATGCAATACTCTTGGAATGATCCCTTATTAAATTAGGCTCTATGATCTGAGATGAATTTCCCCGATCCCTAATCCATCACTGGAGAAATATTAAAAGATAGGTCTCAACTGGTATTAGAATCGCACTCAGTCTCTACTTTCATTATTTTGAATTAGGGTGCTACTGGGGGAAAGCCTCTTAATGAGAATTAGAGTGATTCACTGGCCTTCTTTTGGATTTTGACAAGTAAAATATTAACTCTTCAGTCACAGCTGTCTGAATTAAAATACTTGGCAG
>CM052799.1:100237910-100267910 GCA_028533885.1 Nasua narica | reverse complement strand
ATGACCCAGGGAATACCTCGGGAAATGAATATTTAGAATTCACAACTCATCATGACCAAGTCAGATTAGGATGTGCCTAATATATCGAGGTGGCTGGTAAAAATTTGTTGAACGAATGAATGGAGTGAATTTAACTTTCAGTGAGATGAATGTGTTTATAGTTCTTTTTTCCCCTTCATTTTGCCTTCTCGCTTTTATTTTTCCACTTGTCCATCAGTGTTTCTTATTTTTTCCTTAAATATGGAGAAGGTATGTAAAGGAGCAATAGAATTTAATTAGTAAATGCACAAAAAGAGAAATTAATGCCTAGGGAAAAGAGCTTTGATATATTCCTGGCTTAGTGAGACTTTAATAACTCTCTCTTCTGCCTGTGAGGGTCTAAATCCAGGGTTCTATTTCTGGTAGTAAAGCCATGAAAAAGCCCAGTTTCCAAAGTTTTGGAATTATGTTAACTGAGTTTCTGTGAAATGATGGTTTCCTATCCCACATTCCACATCCCACATAGTGTGTTGTCTTCTGTTGCTGGAGTTCCTGCTTATTCTAAGATCTAACAACTGTCACTTTGCGAGACATGAAAACAAACAAACAAAACAACCCACCCATGTTGATGTGTTAACAGCCCTTACCAGTGATAACACTACCCTGAATTACAAAACCATGTTATTACATTTGGATACCCATTGACTGCCATAGGTACAAACTTTAAAAATGACGAAACCTAATTGTGTAAGCTGATGATTCACAGACCTGTATTCCTGAAGCAAATAATACATTATATGTTAATAAAAAAATGGTGAAACCTTTTTTTTTCTTTTGGTGGGATATAAAGTTAGAATTAATGGAAGTTTTCCTTAAAGTACTAACAAGTTTAGAAATTTCTACTCTATAATAAAAGCAAATGGATGAGGAAGACAGTAATGCTATTTAAGCTTGTGATACAATTATTTCACTTTCAGTGGCTATTAAGAGAATAATTTTAACATAGCACATTACTTATATGGATATAATTAGAATATTTTACTGTTAACATTTTCAAAAAGCATTTTATTCCATTAATAAGTATGATAAAAGATTTACTAATCCTCCAGTTATGATTTCATGACAGTCACCGACTAGTTTTAATCTTCTAGTAAATCAAGGAAATATGATTCATTTAATGAAGTTAGTTTTATAGTAAATTTATAAATGCTAAGCTTCATGTCGTACGTTAAATTTGAGCTGTGTATGTGCATGTTTGTATCTTATTAGATAGTGATCATACCTTTTTGATAAGATTACTATATTTTAGATAAAAGTATTTAGTTTTCAAGCTAGTAATATTTGTTTCCCGGTTTAAATTTTAAATCAATACTCTGGCTTAGTGAGGTCTCATCCACATTAACAAACCGAATTTGAGGGTCATTAAAGGCAGAAGGAGAAGAAAAGACTACTCATTTGTAGCAATGAAGATGAATACATAACATTTTTCCAAGTACAAATATATATAGAAAATGAGACTCTGAAAAGGAATGCATGAAAAATATGTACAGTTCAAAGCCAAAATTCCGGAGAGAGGAGGCGAGGCTGGGTTACCCGTTGCCGTAAGGGCAGCAGGAAAATCCGTGCTTTTCTCTTTGAAGCAGAGTTGGCCATTTCCCTTCTGCTAATGAAAGCAACATTGAGAAAGACATGGTCTCAGAGGGAAGGCCCTGAGCTATGGAATGTGTGAATGGTTCCCTCTCAGGTCAGGCTCCCAGGTCCACTTGACTACCTTGCTCTCCAATGAGTGATGATTATTACTTTATCCTTTGAAATTGACACGACTGACTGTACATATAGAGGGTTCACATGCTACAGAAAATGCTTGCAGGTTTGTGTAAATTCTTACCTTAGTTCTCAATCTTTTTTTCTTCTTAAAGATTTATTTATTTATTCATTTGACACAGAGAGAGAGAGATCACAAGTAGGCAGAGAGGCAGGCAGAGAGAGAGAAGGAAGCAGGCTCCCTGCCAAGCAGAGAGCCCGATGCGGGGCTCGATCCCAGAACCCTGAAATCATGACCTGATCTGACAGTAGAGGCTTTAACCCACTGAGCCACCCAGGTGCCCCTTAGTTCTCGATTTTAAAGAAGAATCAGTAAGTTACTTTTTTCCCTGATTTATGATATAGCTCATAAACAGTACATTTCAGAGTTGAGATGGATTTTAGAGGATCATTTTGTCTAAACCTTCTCTCAAATGTGAAATCCCATTGTTACCATAAAAGATGCTTACCATCTTATTATACCACAAATAGTTGAGTTTATGGATAATGTGGCTTTGTTTTGTGATAACGATAGCAATTTCAGCAATAATATTTGGCTGAAAAAAGGGAATCATCTACTAAAGATCAAATTGTCTCAAACGGGCTCTGTGCTGAGCTCAGCGTCTGCTTGATTCTCTTTCTCCCTTTCCCTCTGCCCATTCTCCTGCTCTCTCTCTCTCTCAAATAAATAAATAAATAAATAAGATCTCAAATTGTCTCAAAGTGATCCTTAATGTTAGGGTTCAATTCTAGCATGTGTTATGTATAATTTTGTATTTCAGGCATATTCATTTATCTATTTATGGAGAAATTGTGATTTATCATATAAATTATGGAACTAAAAGTTGAGTGTTTCAAATTTAAACTAAGTGTAGCTTCTTGTAAAGTGTGAAATTGTAAAAAAGATGATTATTTTACCTACAAGAAAGAGAATGACAAGAGAAAGAAAGAAAGAATAGTGTTCTATTAGGAGAGAGGCCAATGCCATCTTATTTAAGGAGTTTATCCTAAACGTTACCTATGATGTCAGAGGTACCTTCTGGCAACTTCTCATTTCTTTCGGGTAAGCTGAGGGGCCATTAGGAGGCTCGTCATGAGGGACTCCACACTAAATAAAGCAGAAACAAAGGAGTGCAGTGTCTTTATAAAAGGGCAAAAACATGGTATTTACTTTGAATCTGCAAACTTAGGCCCACCCAAGGCTGATTTCAAATGTCCCTTATGCAAGTACACAATTATGTGCATATCTAAAAAATTTAGATTCTGGGTTTCATAGAAGTATTACTTCACCGACCTTAAGAAAAAGAAAGCTTCTTCAAAATTTTTTTTCTAATAAGATTTTGGAAGTCACATTATTACTACTTTATGTTTTCATGGTGGTAGAGATAAAGACATAGACTACAAAGCCCAAGGAAAACATTTCTAAAACCACAAAGCAAGCTGCACCCTGATTACATGCACTGAATATTGTTTTTGGCAAAAAACCTCAAAACAATGGATAAACATTTTAAGTTTCCCCTTCTCCTATTTGTTAATATTATTCATTTTCTTCCCTTTTTTTTTTTTTTTTTTTTTTGAGCATATCAAACATTACTGTAGTTCCAGCTAAGGGCAGCAGGAAAGTTCCAAAGGACAGTTCCAAAGGACAGAACTGTAGGCATTCTCAAAGTAGTAACACTTTCGCCCCACCCATTCCTTCCATTTGTTTCCCTAATTGCAACAGTCTCTGGCTTCTCCTCCCTGTATTTCCTTTTGAGCAAATAAGGAGACATATGTATATTTCCCCCTTAATTTTTTTAAAAAGGTATCAAATTATAGGTAGTCTTTAACAATGTATCTTAGAAATTTCACCACTTCAGTTTGTAGAGATTTTCCTCATTCTTCTCAGTGCTCCTATGTGTGAATGGATGTATTGTGCTTTATTCCATCATTCTCCAATGTGTGAACAGTTAGGCTGCTTTTGCATAAAAGCTATTTAGTTTTTCCTTTGGATTTTGAATTTTGCAGAAGAGTTAAATATGGTGTAAAAATAGATCCTGTCCTTCAAACTGTGTGACACAACAAATGTCACAAGCAATATCATTTTTGTTCTGGTCTTACTTCACCAAGGTTCCATCATAAAGGTATTGTTATATTTCTCCTGTTTTTTTAATGAGCTGCTGTGACTTCTTTGTTGATATCTGGCTGTTAACTTGCTGGTATCTGCAGGCTGAAGGAGATGGAGAAGGAGAAGGAGAGGGCCTTGCTGATTGTTTTGAGAATCCATACAGACTAAATTTATTTGATATTGGGTTTGTAAAACAACACCCAACTGGTTACCTAGGGTTTGAGTTGACTGCATTTCAGATATTTTTCACATATGGAAAATGTGACTTTCCTATAGTCTGAAAAAATGTTAGGCTTGCTTATTGGGGCAATTTCTAGGAGATTATTTCAGAACCTTTAGGGATGAGTCAGAATGGAGTAGAAATTTCTCTACAATTCACTTTGTGAACTAGTTAAATTACCAGCAGTGCTATCGTTAAGAGCATATACCAATTGTAAATCTACTGAGTAGGCAAAAACTGATATGGCCCTACTCAAATTTTTATTGGGTCTTCAAACTAAACAGTGGTGCCATATTCATTAAAATTTGCATGAAAATATCTAAAATAGAAAAAATATGCAGTGATATCTGAATATAATTAAGTTATGCCACAGGGGCACCTGGGTGGCTCAGTCAGTTGAGACGCCAACTCTTGATTTCAGATTAGGTCATGATCTCAGGGTCCTGGGATTGATCCCCCTGTGGGGCTCTGTTATTAGCAGGGAGTCTGCTTGAGAATTCTCTCTCTCCCTCTCCCTCTGCTCCTCTCCCTGCTCATTTTCTCTCTCTAAAACAAATAAATATAAATCTTAAAAAAAGAGTCATTCCACAGAGGGAAACCAATATACAATATAAAATACTGAAAAAGAAATTGTAAATTTGGGAATTGTAAGCATTGGAAAGTATGTTCAACAAGAAGAGTGTTGTCCAGATGACTGCAAATGGTGGGGAAGAGATCCTTATGAAGTATAGAAAATGCATCATGGTTTCTTTGGTGCTGACCTAGAAGACTGACTATGTGTGGTCTGTGAAGGTCTGTTTTCCACAAACAAACGTTCTCTGGGGAGACAGAAACAATTCACGAGGATTACAGTACTTATGACCTAATTTGAAAAGTTTTGCTGTAATACACATTCTAATTGTACAGTTAACTTCCATGAAGCCTGAAATCTAGTAAAAAGAGGTCCATGTTTACATTTTTGAGTATCTGGTCCCTGGGAAGGTATAAAATTGCCATTTTGATTTTATGTTGCTATTTATTTTATTTTGTAATGAAAATTTTGGGGTTCCTAATAACATATATATATATGTTTACTTATATAGATATAAGTATACAGATATAATTACTTATTTTTATTATTTTATTTGATTTATATTTAAAATAATTTCTTATTTTAAAACTTTTTTTGCTATTTCTTTTGTTTTAGGATATATCCTTTTAGGGAGCTACAGTAAAAACATAGTGATTTTTGTTTTCAGATTCCTTGAAATAATTATTCTCTGTGTTTTTATGATGCCAACTTGATTAAAAGTTAACTTCAATTTCAGCAATTCCACTTCTAGTTATATACCTAAAAAAAATTAAAAGCAGAGACTTAAACAGATATTTGTACATTCATGTTCATAGAGTATTATTCACAATTGCCAAGTGGTAGAAACAACTCAAGAGCCCATAGACGGATGTATAGAGAAAAACAAAATGGCATACACATGCAATGGAATATTATTTAACTTAAAAAGGAAGGAAAATATGTCATAGGTTACAACATGGATGAACCTTGCGGACATTGTGCTATGTGATACAAGTTAGCTACAAAAGAACAAATATCGTATGATTCCATTTACATGAGGTACTTAGAATAGTCAAATTCATAGAAACAGAAGGCAGAATAATGATTACCAATGCCTGGGGGAGGTGGAATGGGGAATTATTGTTTAATGAGTACAGAGTTTCAGTTTGGATGATGAAAAAGGTCTACGGATGGATAATGGTGAGGATTGCAGAATGATATGAATATATTAATGCCACTGAACTGTACACTTAAAAATGGCAATTTTTATGTTATATATTTTATCACCATAAAATATTAGCTTCACTATTTTTCAGTTTGTTTCCAGTTTTAGAGATTTTGTTCCCTTTTTGATTATTTTTTCATTATAAAACAATTGCATATTCCAAAGTAAAAGTTATCAGGCAAGTTTCTTTCATAGAGATACCTCTTGCTTTCCATGCCCATCTCTATCCTGTTCCTTTGGTTCCCATAGAAATAACCAGTATACTAATTATACTAGTTTTTGGTTTATTTTACGATTGTTTATTTTTGAAAATAGAAGGAAATAGCTATCTATATAGATACTTAAAACTTTTTTATTGTAAAAATAGGAATCCTCTGTGAACACTGCTCTGTACTTTGTGTTTTTCACTTAACCATGTGTCTTTGAGATCCTATCCATGGCAATTTATATGGATCCTAATCAGTCTTTTTAAAAATTGTTTCATTGTACCCCATTGTATGGAGACAGAAAATGGGGGGGAAAGAAGGGAAGCTATGTATTGAGTGCTAATTATCAGCTGTTGTTCTGTGTGTATTCACATGTTCATTTTATGTAATCTCTACAAATACCCTTTTGATGTAGTGTTAGTCCTATTCATAGGTGAAGAAATAAGCTTGGAGAGATTAGGAAACTTGCCAAAGCTCCCATAGTAAGAAAATGGAACGGGGACTTGAACTTGGGTCTGAATTAACTCCATAAACTATACTCTTCCCCCTCTATAACTAGAGCCAGGCAAATCTTGGTTTAGAAGGTAATGGAAGTAAGGCAAAGTCCAGTAACTCAGTTGGCATCCACGGAGACCTGCACACAGAAAGAATATAGTAACCAGGGAATCACAGCAACAAGAAGCCACACTCCAGGATCTTGGGTGATTTCATCATCAGGGAAGTTTGTCGACAAGTAGCAGGGACTACTGTTCTGGACTTAGACTCAGGGTACTGTTTTTGGTGCTGAGAAGACTGTCGAGGATAAGAAGGCCCAGACTGGTGGTCAATCTGGGCACTTTTGTTAGAACCAAGATCATCTCAGAATGTAGTGAGGCATGAAGGCAGAAAGCTGAATCCTTCTCATTGGAGCTGCTCACATCATTTCTACATTGGGTCAGTGCCAGCCTGGGAGACTGGCGGACAGAAGAGAGTTGGATAGGCTGACACCGGACTCCTAGTAAAGTTCCTGCTGACTCTGACAGGAGCCCAGCACCAGTTTTCTTCAGGTCTTCAAATCTGGAGTCTGAATCTACTCTCCTGGGTTTAGAGTAGAACTATATAGCTCTCTTGGGATAAGAAAGGCTACTGTGATTATATTAGGGTTCTTCAGAGAAATAGAACCAATAGAATGTGTGGATAGATAGATGGATGGATAGACAGATATTTATTAAAAGGAATTGGTTCACATAATTATAGAGGCTGTCAAGTTCAGAAGTTCTGCAGGGTGTGCTGGCAGGTTGGAGACCTAGGAGATCAAATATTCCAGTTTGAATCTGAAGGTGGTCCACTGTAGAATCAGAAGAGCTGATTTTCGCATACAAAGTCCAAACATAGTCTCCTGGAGAATTCTTCCTTGCTTGGGGTTGGCTAGATTTTCTGTACTATTCAGGCCTTCAGCTGAGTGAGGCCCACCTACATTATGGAGGGCAATTTGCTTTACTCAAAGTCCACCCTTTAAATGTTAATTTCATCCAAATGTGCTCAACAGAAACACTAGAATGATGTTTGACCAAATATCTGGGCACCTCATGGTCTAACCATGTTGACATATAAAATTAACCATCACAATGATCTTGGTAGTTAAGTAGATTTCATCAGGCAGAATAAAATTAAAAAAAGGGTTTAAAATCGATGAGAAGATGCTAATCTTCAAATCAAAATCCTAGAATATTAGTATTGAAGGAACATTGGAGATGATTTATTTTAGTTGTTTATTTTGCAAATGAGAAAACCTAGGGCCAGGGTAGTTAGATGAATTGCCCAAGATCCCACTGCCCAATGAATGATCCATTCATTGAATTAAATAAACAAATGCTGATTGAGTCTTTTCCATGTCTCAGGTGCTGTGCTAGACACTGGCCATACAGTGGTGACCAAGACAGACATTGTTCTGCTTCTGTGAAGTTTTTTTGAGGAAGGGACACTTGAGTTGAGACATCAGAATAAGTAGGAGTTAGTCAGGAGTGGTGGATCAGGGACAAGATGAGGGAATCATTTTTCATGCATAAGGATCTAAGCCTGGGCAGGCACTGAGGTGGGAAGGAGTTGAGTAACATTGAAGAGCTGAGAGAAGTTCAGAATAAATTGAAAGAGGCAGTTAAAAGACTTGAAGATGCTGTTTACATTGCACCTTCCCCTAAAGATGATAATTTTTTTCCCCACAGCTATTTCTTTTTCAAAGTGCTTAGCAGTCTTTGAGCAATCAGTGTCATGGCCCAAGGAGAGCAGGTGCCATTATTGCTATCTTGTGACTAGAGGAGTTAAGGCATTGTACATTCCAATGCCTTGCCCAAGGCCACCGAAAAATTAAGATTAGAGAAACTAGAATTAAAAGTCACAAGGGAAGGCTTGACTTCTCTGAGACAATCGTGGGAAAGGAACTTATTTCTTCTGGAAATTTAAATAGTCATATTAGAAGCTTCGATGAAATCAGAGTGCAAAAATAGGCCTTCTCCCTGTCCCTCAGCACAACAATAATTTAACAGTAATTATGGTAATGATTGCTAAATGATTTGTGTGCTGATCAGGCTAGGAGTTCCCAGGGCTGAGTTCCCATATCACCCTCCTCTGCTCCCCCTCTGTGATTTGCCTAGGGCCAGACCATGACTGCACTTCTGTAGGTCTCCAGCCAGGAGTTCCTACTGCCCTGGGCCAACCAGCTCACCGGAAGTGACCTGATGCAACTACCTCATTAGGAAGTCTCTGAAAATGGCATGCTTTGTGATTTATTGTTGGATGGAAGTTCCCATTAAACAACAGTCTCTTTCCCTGCCTATCTCTCTGATTTACATTTACCTGTGGTTTTTCTGAATGTATTGAAAACATTTAACTTTTATCATTCTTTAATTTTTAATAGTTTTATGATTGTCACTTAATTAAGCTTTAATAGAGTCTACTGAAAAGAGAGAAACCAATGCTTACTGGTAAACTGTTCTGTTTCATTATGTCTGACAAGCAGAGAAATAAAGAAATGGGAAAATGTTTATGTCTTCTGGAAGATGTATGACATGTAATGGGTTTGGACTTTGCTCATCCTGGGAAAAGGGATAATTTTTCAAAACCACAAGATGTTCAGATGTCATTCAAATGTGCCTTTTGCAGCTAATGTATGTCTGTGATTGCTCTGAGTCACTTTTCAGCATTTACCAATTCATTTTCAAATGGGGTGGGAAGCTCTGCCCACCCTGGTTGGTATAGTGGAAAAAGGGTGGGCCTTGGAGAAGGAGAAACCTTGATTCAAGTCCTGGTGTGAGAGTCTCCTGGTCATATGTTGTCCATGTGTCACTTAACCTCTGATCTCAGTTTCTTTATAAATTAAGTGGGGATAATATTTTCCTTCCTGGGGTTTTCTTGTGGATTAAATGTAATGTGAAAACCCCTGACACTATCCTAGCTCTCCTTGCCAATTCTTCTAACACTTTCCCTGGAAGTTTGCCACTCAAGTCTCAAGCCTGAGAGTAGCTAAAATATAGAAAAATGTGGTGATTTGTTCACTCATTATAATTATATTTAAACATAATATTTTGTTTTTTTAGGACTTAGGAAAGTACACATGAATTACTAAAGCAAGGCATCTATATCATTTTTTCAGTGTTTGAAATGATTTAATTTTTCATATTAAAGGCAATTTGGAGAGTAGCAAATGTGCCACAATTAAAGAAAATTGAAATGGATCATAAGTTTTTTAATACTCCTTTTTAGGCTAAGAGTCAAGGACAAGTGAATTCTCATGTATTTTTATCCAAACCACATTCAGAACTTGATTCATATATCTCTGTTAGCTTCTATTATCTGTGCTTGATATTCACATCCATAAACCCTTCTCTTGCTCTTTTTCCAAGTGAAACTAATTCGGAATCTTAAGGGATGTCCTTGTTGAAACTGTATAGAACCTATTTCCAGTGTGGAGTGAACAGTTCAGATGGCTTATTGACATATATAAGAGAAGAACTGAAATGCAATGGTAATGATAAGAGAATGATTCCTTATATGTTTCAGAACTTTGTGTTACTCAAGATGTACTCATATATTATTTAATTGCTCCTTACAATGACTCTGAGAGGTTCTCCCATTGTACAAAAACCATTTAAAGGGTGAAAGCCACCAAGCTTGTTTTCTGAGGATTGTATAATTTTGATGCCCAAACCAGGCAAGATAATGCCAGAAAATTATAGCCCCTTCCACCTATGAATATAAATGCAAAGATCCTCAATAATGACTTTGTTTTTTACTTTCTTATTGAAGCATAATTTACAGAGAAGTACATAATCTTAAGTGTACAGCTCGATGAATTTTCATATCTATGCACACCAATGTAACCCCAGATCAGGGTATGAAACAGTTCTAGAACCCAGCAGTTCTATCATACCATTTCCCAGTTAATATAAATGGAACCATATGACATTTTGTGTGTGTGTGTGTGTGTTTCTGGCTTATTTTGCTTCAATTTATGTCTATGAGATTCATTCATGTTGTTATATGAATGGTAGATTTTTCATTGCTGTGTATTATTCTATTGTACAGTGTTACTACTATTTATTAAATCTACTTTGATGTGTATTTGGGTTATTTTAAGTTTTGGGCTCTTATGGGTTAAGTATCCATGAATATTTTTTTTTTAAGATTTTATTTATTTACTTGAGAGAGAATAAGAGAGAGAGCGTCGGGGAAGGGTCAGAGGGAAAAGCAGAGAGGGGAGCCTGATGTGCAGCTCGATCCTGGGACCCCCAGAATTATGACCTGAGCTGAAGGCAGACGCTTAAACAACTGAGCCACCCAGCCACCCCACCATGAATATTCTTGTAAATATGTTTTATAAGTATTCATTTCTTTAGGTGTATGAACCCATAAATAGAACTGCTGAGTCATAGTGTATACAATTTCCTATAGTAGTTCAACCAATTTACTCCCACTATTGTATGAGAGTGTATACAGTTGCCCCCCATCCTCCTCTCAGAATATCTTGGAATTTTCAATGCTTTTAGTTTTAGTAATTATGGTAGAGCAATGGTGTCTCATTCTGACTTTAATCTACATTTCCATAATGATTAATGATGGTTAATAAAGTTGAAATTTTCTAATATGCTCATTAGCTGTTTGGATATTCTCTTTTATGAAGTGCTTGTTCAAATCTTTGCACATTTAAAATATTGAGTTGTTTGTCTTTTTCTTATTGATTTGTAGGAGTATTTTTGTTGGAGGTACATATCCTTTGTTGAATATGTGGGTTGGGAATATATTTTCCCAGTGTATGATTTGCCCTTTTACTCTCTTAATGGTGTCTTTGATGAACAGAAGTTCTTAATTATAATGAAGTCCAATTTATCAATCTTTTCTTTTATGATTCGTGCTTGTGGGTATTGTTGGAGAAATCATCTCCTACTCCAGAGTAATGAAGATATTCTTTTATGTTATCTTTTAGAAGTTCTGTTGTTTTATCTTTCACATTTAGGCTCTATGATCCATCTTAATTTTTGTGCATGTGTGAGATGGAGGTTAGGGCTTACTTTTCCAAGTGGATAGCCAACCGACCCAGCACCATTTACTGAAAAGACTATTCTCTTTGCAATGAAATTTAATGATGCCTCTTTTTGTAAATCAGGTAACTGTATATGTGTGGGTTAGTTTCTGGACCCTGTTCTGTTTTGGCCAATATGTTCATCTTTGCACCAGTCTTTTCACTTTCTTAATTGTAGCTTTACAATAAGTCATGATGTATGGTAGTATAAGTCCTCCAGTTTCTTCAAGATCGCTTAGTTTTTTTTTAGGTCCTTTGTATTTTCACACAAAGTTTAGAATCAACTTGTCAACTTCTAAAAAAACCCTTCCTGGTATTTTGATTGAGATTTCACTGCATTCTATAACAATTTAGGGAGAATTGACATCTCACAACTTTCTTTGTTTTTATTTTTACTTTTTTAGTAATTTCTACACCCGTTGTGGAGCTCCAACTCACAACCCTGAGATCAAGAGGTGAATGCTCTTCCAACTGAGCCAGCCAGGTGCCCTTCACAATTTTCTTTAAGTATAAAAGGGTTTTGGTAAAGTCCAACCCCTATTTATGATAGCTTTTTAGTAAATATGTATATGGAAGCATTAATATCTATGACTAAAGAATTAACTTCTTAAAAAAGGTACGGAGGAGATTTTTCTAGCCAATTGTTAAAACATACTACTCTGGACCCTAGGAACCAAACTGAGGATTACAGGAAGGAGGCGGGTGAGAGGATGGGTAAATGGGTGATGGGCATTAAGAAGGGCATGTGTGGTGATGAGCACTGGGTGTTATACACAACTAATAAATCGTTGAACACTACATCAAAAACTAATGATGTACTATATGTTGGCTAACTGAACATAATAATAATAATTAAGAAAAAAGAAATCTAAGGAAATCTGAAAAAAAAATGCTATACCACAATACTATACCATGCACACCTATTAAATGTTATGCATTCCCCCACCTTTATCCTTCCCTCACCCAAAACACCTGGCAACAAGTGCTGGAGAGGATACAGAGCAACATTCACACACTGCTGTCAGGAATGCAAACTGGTGGAGTCATTTTGGGAAACAAGTTCAGCAGTTTCTTATAAATTAAACATACTTAATAAAACTACCACACTCTTAGATGTTTAGTCCAAAGAAATGAAAACTTACATTCACTCAAAACCCATATGTTAATATTTTTGACATCTTTACTTATTAAGATGTCCTTCAGCTGGTGAATGGATAAACAAACTCTGTTATACACATTCTCCAGAAGACTTGGAATACTATTGAGCAAGAACAAAGAACATGCTATAGATTCATGAAAAAAACATGGCTGGATCTCAAATACATTTTGCTAAATGGAAGAAACGATACTCAATTTACTAATACTGTTTGATTCCATCTTTACGACGTCTGGAAAAGGCGAACAATAAAGTGAAAACAAATCAGTGGCTGACAAGGACTGGAAGTAGAGTCAAGGGGTGACTACAAAGGGACAAGACAAAGAAGCACTTGAGTTGATGGGGCTGCTCTGTATCATGACTATGGTGGTGGATACATGACTCTATACGCTTGTCGAAACCAGCAGAATTGTACACACCAAAGCCTGAATTATACTTTACATAAATAAATAATTCAGTGAAAAGAACCAAAAAATACTACAAAGTCATAATAATAAATAAAGTATGGTATTGATATAAGAGTAAACAGATAAATGAAACAGAAGAGACAGCTCAAAGACCAAGTTCAATAGAAAAATGGGCAAAAGGTATGAGTGAACATTTTATGGAAGGGGAAACCCAAAAGGCTTACAAGTATTACATACAGGTGATACTCAAATGCATTTGAAATCAGGGAAATGGATGTAAAGAAACCATGAAAGATTTGAAAGTATTTAGTCAGATTAGGTGTATGCATCCTCTGTGGTCCAGTAAGTCCTGGACCAGTTAGGTAAATCCAGTAAGTGATTCCTGTGTATCTAAGGTGAAGAAGTTCTCACAGAATAATAAGAGAATACCACATTATTAATTCTGTGGTAGGGGGTTGGAAGTAGCCTAGTGTTCTGCAAAGTGGAGAAGCTACATGTAGTGAATGCACACCATAAAGTGTTATACATCATTTAAAAACAACAGTTTAAATGTGCACATAGCAAAGTGGATGCAGCTTAAAAAAGACAGTGCTTAGTGAAAAAAGCAAGTTCGGAATGAAAGAAAGTGATATTGGTAACAATATCAGTTATAAGCATTGAACATCCTGCCCAAAGAACAGAAATATATTTTAGAAGATCATACAGAAAAGAAAATGCCTTTTAGATGCATTAAAGCGGTTGTTTATGGAGGAGGGGAATGGGAGTGGGATATGGGGCTTAAAGGGAAAAATTAAACAAGCTGAGACATTTCATGAGCCTTGATAGGGTGTGCACTGAATCGAGGCATTGGATTAACTCAACCAACTGGACAAACATCATTATGTACCTGATAATGAAGAAGGCTCTGTGGACACAAAGGTGAATTGGACACTATCAGCCATAGGAGAAAAATAAACAAATACATTCAATAGAATGTGGCAAGTACCCTGGATATTATGAGAGCCTCGATGAGGGATGCCTCATCTATCCCAGAAATGCTTCTACAAGGTGAGTGCTGAACAGAATTTGGAGGGACAAGTGGGAGGTCGTCAGGCTAAGACAAAAGGAAAGGGTATCTTAAGAAAAAATTATTATTCACTCCCTTTTTATTTTTGAAAAATCTTAAGGGGAAAAAACCCCCTAAAAAAAAGACAATAAACCAAAAAAACTCTCAGAAAATACCAAGAATAATATGATAAATTTGCTTATATACCCATGACCTAAAAATTGACAATAGTAGCATATTTGCTTCACCATTAAAATTATTTTATTATAAGGATGCCTGGGGGGCTCAGTCGGTTAAGTGTCTGCCTTCAGCTCAGGTTATGATCTCACAGTCCTGGGATTGAGCTCCGCATTGGGCTCCCTGCTCAGCGTGAAGCCTGCTTCTTCCTCTTCCACTTCCCCTGCTTGTGTTCCCTCTCTTCCCTCTCAAATAAATAAATAAAATCTTAAAAAAAACCCCAAAACAGTTGTATAGTATTTCCATCATAGATGGACTTAATCATATGACACTTTACTATGCTATACAATCATCAAATACTATATTTATCCAATCTCAATTTATGTTTAGATTATTTATAGTTTTGTTATTATAAATAATTCAGCAATAAACTTCTTGTATGCATCTTCTTGGGTGTAATACGTAGAATTCTTAGGCCATAAACCATGTTAATTTTCAATTTTATAATCCATTTCACGCTGGCATTGGAATTCCAATTCCTTCACATCTTTAAGTAACATATATTGTCACACTTAAAAGCAACTGAGATGATCACCTTCATTTTAATCTTTTTGACTGAATAATTTAATAAACTAGCTCAGAAAGACAATAGGTCTCTCTCTTTTATAAATTGCATATACTGAAGATATCAATCAAACTTGAAAAATATCCTCTTTTAAGTGATTCCAAGAGAAACAAGGAAATGGATAATAATGAATCACAGAAATTCTTATGTTTAAAAGCACAGGGTAAGCACATGAAAGGTGCCTTATTCATTTATATGATTATTTGGTAGAATGTCATCAGAAAAGACATAAGAAAGGCTAATGGTTTCTATCTTCTGAGTTATAGACCCAACAATTACTTTATGTTGAATAAATATATGTAGAAAAGAAGAAAAAAGATACACATGCCTAGAAAACGATTATAATCCAGTCACAATGAATTCACACCTGTTAGCATTTTGGTGATTAGCTTCCACTCCTTTTTGTTCTGCAATACAATATATATTGACCATCAAAATAATAAAGCCACTATCTTTGACCCATCCTTCCTTAGCTTTATGTTTGCCCTTGTTTTTACTGTTTTCTCTTGCCTTGTCATAAAGTTATATGTGAGCACAAGGAAAATCATAGGCTTGTTGTCTTACACTGCTCCCTTCTCTACGAAATTCCTCTGGAATGTCGCTTTGGTAATCATCACGGTCCATACTGCCTTCTAATTACTTAGGCATGTGTCTCTTGTCCTCATTTAGACTTGAAGGCAGAAACTGCCCTTCAGTTTTGCTCTCCTTTCCCTGTAGCTCCCACTATGTACAGTGACTTGCTTAACACACACACACTCTTTTCTTAAAGGCATATACTCTTTAAGTATTTGTTATGAATAAATGAGTATCAGAGAGGAAGAAAGGAACAACTTTCATGGAACTTAATATCCCAGTGTTGGCTTTGTTACATACTGTAGTTACTATTGAAAATTTTGGTATATATCTTATAAATTGTTAAAGTTCTTAAGGGCAGGGACTATATTCAGACTCGTATGCATTTATCAAATATTTACTGAACAAATATTTATGTGTAAGATATTGTGATGGTGTGGGAGTGTGGTGAGATTACACAAAGAGAATCTATGAAACAAGACATGGTTTTGGCCCTAGTTTACAATTAGCAGGGGTGGGGGAAAGTAAGCGTATATTTTTCATTTTGTCTAAGGGAATGGGAGGGACTAACATTTAGAAAGCATCTAGCATGGCACTTTGCTAGAGTACATATTATTATGCTCATTTTATATCTGAGGAAAGTGAGGCTTCAAGAAATTTATCAAGGGCCAACTGTTAGGTCTGTCTGACTCCAAAGCCCAATCTTTCCCATTTGGAGATAGGGATTCCAGAAACATACATAGAATGAGTAAACATTGGAAGCACATGAGCCTTGTATTACTCATGATGTACATTGTAGTACATTGAGGAAAGAAGAGATTAAACCCAAGACATTTCCTTTTTTTCAGTTTGAGTCTCAGACCAAGATTTGGCTATTAAATGTTTCCTTCAGACAACATCAGTCTCCTACCTGGTCTGTATTCTCTTTCTTCACTTTCCCAGAAGAAATGACATTTAAATTAGGTTGAGTAGTGGTCACCTGGGTTGACAAGGAAGGGTGTAGAAGGTGTTCCCAACAAGGGAACAGGATGTGCTGAGACCTGAAAGGTGTGGCTGGATCTTCGGTTAAAGGCTTTAAGTGGCAGATAGTAAGTGAGGCTCCCAAAGTTGTTAGAGCATGAAGCCTTTTAACAAAACCGACCAACAGACCTGGCCCCAGGACTCAACCTGGGATGGTGTATCTTGTGCCCCGCACAAGAGGGCTCGGTCAGTGGAGGCTATACCTGCACTGACCAGGCTGAAGTCCAAGCCCTGGGTGACTTTAGTCCAGGAGAATATAGAATTTTCTACCTGATCTACCTGGAGTATGGGATTTTTCTAATTTGTCTTTTCAGAAAAGTACTCTTTTTGTGATTTATTCCTCAAGGGGGGGGGGGGACACTTTTCCCAACTTTGCACAGAATCTCAGGCAGATTTTTGTCCTGCATGGTATTGTTTAGAAATTCTCGTACTCTTAGAATCCCACTGATCTCAGTTTGAGTCCTTGGCTAGAAAACAAGTATCAAACCCAAGTAGATAGCATGTATAGTGAACACATTTTCTTTTTCCCCTAGAAAGGAAGTATTGGCCACTTTATCCACTTGGCTGTCCCTTTTCTTCCTTCTCCTTCTTCTCAAAATATTTACTCAGAAGAATCAAAGGGAAAAAAAAGAAAATGCAAACATGAGCTGGCTACTGTTTCATTTCCTCATCTGCATAATGGAGATAAGGATAAGGCTTAGACACAGTCATTCACATCAGGTTACTTGGAGTGATAACTAACAAATTGGATGTGCTCAAGATGCATTAACTGCCTTCCTTTTCCTCCTCCTCTAAATGACCAAGTGCCTATTTGGATCACTACTCTCTCTCATTCCTTACTTGCTGATTGTCCCTTGCTCATATCACTATGAAATAAATTGGGTAGTCTTTATTACATTTACATACTATTAAATATATTTTAAGGTTGAGTATTTTGAGAATTAATAGTATTCTCTTTTCTGATACCAGTTTAATGCAATCATAAAGTCCCATTGATTAGTCTATACACTGAAGTGATTTTTATCAACATTATCGAAGGTTGGTATTTATTTTTAAACTCTGTTTTCATAATGAAGCATGCAAAAACCTCTAGGCATATGAAACTGTCTTGAAGTCTTTAACTTTAGTCATTAAATGAGTCAAGAGGATCTGATTTTACAATTTTAAGTGAATAAATCGGATTCTACAAATTAATCTAAAATAAACACATTTTTTTTAAAGATTTTATTTATTTATTTGAGAGAGAGAGAATGAGAGAGAGGAAGAGGTCAGATGGAGAAGCAGACTCCCCGCTGAGGAGGGAGCCGGATGCGGGACTCAATCCAGGGACTCCGGGATCATGACCTGAGTTGCCCAACAACTGAGCCACCCAGGCGCCCTAAAACAAACACAATTTTTATGAAAAGAGTTTTAGTTCATTTTATTATACCCAGTTTTTGAAAAAAAGAAATGCATCTCCAAATACCTATTCCTGATTTTCTGCTTATGGAAGAGAGCTGAAAAATAGATAAGTTAAAGTAACACGTATTTTGAAAAATTTTTGCAGGATGCCCTAGAATGTATTACATAACTGTTTTTCCTGCCAGGGGACTTATTTCTTTATACCCTTTAACAAAGAGCAACATAAAAATTATTTTAGTTTTTTGAGTAGAATAGTTGTAAGGCAGGGTTACAATTAACCAATGTAAATCCCCCAATCTAACTCTATTAGTTGGTATTTGGAAATTGAATGTAAGTATACTTATGTAAATATAAGAATGGGTAGAATAAAAGTCCACATCTATGAAAAATCAATTTTTTACAGAGGGTTTTAAGATTCCCTTTAATGACAGTGGGTTTTTTTGAGGGGTGTTTATAAAATAAATTCTTGATTATTTTATTACAAATTTTCTTCTATTACAATTTTGAGGAAGAAATATGATTTTGTTTTCTTTGATTAATTTTGTCCCTTAAGGCTATTCAACATGTAATGGCTTACTAACACTAATGGCTTTAAGTAAAGGAGTATTTGACTCTTTATAGAATAAATTCTGGCAATATTTACTCAGGTATATTATCAAGAAAGTTGTTATGTGTTCTTATTTTTGTCTGACGAGGAAAGACAGATTAGTTCCTTCATGAACTTTTTATTTGCTGTAAATAATACCCCTGTACCCAGGGGTACAGGTCTGTGAATCATCAGGCTTACACATTTCACAGCACTTACCATAGCACATACCCTCCCCAATGTCCATAACCCAGCCACCCTATCCCTACCCCCTCTACCCCCCAGCAACCCTCAGTTTATTTCATGAGTTTAGGAGTCTCTTATGGTTTGTCTCCTTCCTGATCCCATCCTGTTTCATTCCCCCCCACACCCCTCATGACCCGCCACCCTTCCTTGAAAATTATTTATATCATATGAAAGACATATGATAATTGTCTTTCTCTGATTGACTTATTTCGCTTAGCATAATACCCTCTAGTTCCATCCACGTTGTTGTAAATGGCAAGATTTCATTTCTCTTGATGGCTGCATAGTATTCCATTGTATATATATATACCACATCTTCTTTATCCATTCATCTGTCCACGGACATCTAGGCTCTTTCCATAGTTCGACTATTGTGGACATTGTTGCTATAAACATGTGGGTGCATGTGCCCCTTCGGATCACTATATTTGTATCTTTAGGGTAAATACCCAGTAGTGTAATTGCTGGGTCGTAGGGTAGCTCTATTTTCAACTTTTTGAGGAACCTCCATACTGTTTTCCAGAGTGACTGTAGCAGCTTGCATTCCCACCAACAGTGTAGGAGGGTTCCCCTTTCTCCGCATCCTCACCAACATGTTTCCTGACTTGTTAATTTTAGCCATTCTGACTAGTGTGAGGTAGTATCTCACTGTGGTTTGGATTTGTATTTCCCTGATGCTGAGTGATGTTGAGCACTTTTTCATGTATCTGTTGGCCATTTGGATGTCCTCTTTGCAGAAATGTCTGTTCATAGCTTTGGCCCATTTCTTGATCAGATTATTTGTTCTTTGGGTGTTGAGTTTGAAAAGTTCTTTTTAGATTTGGGATACTAGCCCTTTTTATCTGATACGTCATTTGAAAATATCTTCTCCCATTCTGTCCATTGTCTTTTGGTTTTGTTGACTGTTACCTTTGTTGTGCAAAAGCTTTTGATCTTGATGAAGTCCCAATAGTTCATTTTTTCCCTTGCTCCCCTTGCTTTTGGTGTTATTTCTAGGAAGAAGTTGCTGCAGCTGAGGTTGAAGAGGTTCCTGCCTGTGTTCTCCTTAAGGATTTTGATGGGTTCCTGTCTCACATTGAGGTCTATCATCCATTTTGAGTCTATTATTGTGTGTGGTGTAAGGAAATGGTCCAGTTTCATTCTTCTGCATATGGCTATCCAATTTTCCCAACACCATTTGTTGAAGAGACTATCTTTTTTCCATTGGATATTCTTTCCTGCCTTGTCAAAGATTAGTTGACCATAGAGTTGGGGGTCCATTTCTGGGCTCTCTATTCTGTTTCACTGATCTATGTGTCTGTTTTTGTGCCAGTACCACACTGTCTTGATGATTGCAGCTTTGTAATAGAGTTTGAAGTCTGAAATTGTGATGCTGCCAACTTTGGTTTTCTTTTTCAACATTCCTCTGGCTATTTGGTGTCTTTTCTGGTTCCATATAAATTTTAGGGTTATTTGTTCCACTTCTTTCAAATAATTTGGTGGCATTTTGATAGGGGTTGCATTAAGTGTGTAGATTGCTTTAGTAGCATAGACATTTTCACAATATTTGTTCTTCTAATCCATGAGCATGGATCGTTTTTCCATTTCTTTGTGTCTTCCTCAATTTCTTTCATGAGTACTTTATAGTTTTCTGAGTACAGATTCTTTGCCTCTTTGGTTAGGTTTATTCCTAGGTATCTTGTGGTTTTGGGTGTAATTGTAAATAGAATCGACTCCTTAATTTCTTTTTCTTCTGTTTTGCTGTTGGTGTATAGAAATGCAGCTGATTTCTGTGCATTGATTGTATATCCTGACACTTTACTGAATTCCTGTATGAGTTCTAGCAGTCTTGGAGTGGAGTCTTTAGGGTTTTCCACATAAAGTATCATATTCTCTGCAAAAAGTGAGAGTTTGACTTCTTCTTTGCCAATTTGGATGCCTTTTCTTCCTTTTTGTTGTCTGAATGCTGAGGCTAGGACTTCTAATACTATGTTGAATAGTAGTGTTGATAGTGGAGATCCCTGCCGTGTTCCTGATCTTAGGGGAAAAGCTCTCAGTTTTTCATCATTGAGAATGATAATTGCTGTGGATTTTTCATAAATGGCTTTGATGATATTGAGGAATGTATCCTCTATGCCTACACTGTGAAGAGTTTTGATCAAGAAAGGATGCTGTACTTTGCCAAATACATTTTGTAATTTATGAAAATTAAAAAAAGATTTTTAAAAAGGGATTTATAAGATAAGTTGTTTGAAAAAAGAAAAAAAAGGAAAAAGAGGAAAGAATGTGATGAGGCTGGAGACTAGAACAAAGCTGTGACCTCAATTTACGGTGTATTTTGATCTATTAGAAGGAATTGTATCCCATAATTTTAAAGGAAAAAAAACCCTATACATATACAAAAAGTAAGGTTAAATACAATGAGGGGATAAAATATGAATATAACAGTGAAAAGCAGAAAAGATTTTAAAAAGGTATTTATAGGATACTAGTTAAAAAACGTTAAAATAAGAAAGAGGAAAAATAAAAAATAGAATGAATTAAATTAAATTAAATTAAAAATTAAATTAAAAAATTAAAATTAAATTAAAAAATTAAAATTAAATTAAAAAATTAAATTAAATTTAAAAATTAAATTAAATTTAAAAATTAAATTAAATTTAAAAATTAAATTAAATTAAAATTTAACTAAAAATTAAATTAAATTAAAAATTAAAATTAAAAAATTAATTTAAAATTATTTTAATTAATTAAATTAAAAATTAAATTAAAAAAATTTAACTATGAAAGACTAAAGGATCATGTGAAAAAAGCCATGGATTCTATATGTTGCTTTTTCCTAACTCTGGAGTTCTGCAGTTCTTATTGATCGGTGAACTTGATCTTGGCTGGATAGTCTTGCCTATCTTCTGGGGTTGCAGTGATTCTCGAATGTTTTTGCCTGAAGTGGAATTGCACTGCCCTTGCCAGGGGCGGGCTAAGTAATCTCCTTGGTTCTCTCTTGTAGCTTTTGTTCCCTGAATGCTTTCCATACAGCTTTGGAGGACAGGAATGAAAATGGTGGCCTCCCAATCCCCGGCCCGTAGGATCTGAGAGCTCAGGGCCCCACTCTTTAGTGTACCCTCAGAGAAAAGCGGTCAATCACTCCATCTCCCTGGACTCTGGCCACACTCCGAACTCAGCTGACCTGTGACAGAGTGTCGCTATCTCTGGCACACGGTGCCCTGTTTGGAGTCTCCAAACCCAGCATATTTCTGCAGTGCATCCTTGCACTGCTCCTCCTGGAGGAGGAAGATGAGTCTCCCCAGATTTGCCTGCTCAAAGAGCAGTGGCCCAACTGTGCCTTGGATCATAGTTTAAGGTAATTCTGAGTTGATAGCCCACTGCTAGGCTCCGTCTCTGCTGTTGGCTTCCCTGCTCTGATACCCGGGAGGTCTGTCACCCTCAGATGCCCCCAGTCTTTTTGTATCCCCACAGGTCCTAAGACCACACTCTCCCAGTGAGGGCTCCCCCGCCCCCCCTGCTTAGCCTCTGGAGCGATGTCCTTCAGTGGAGCAGATTTCTAAAAGTTCTGATTTTGTGCTCTGCTGCTCTGCAGGTTGCCAGGAGCTGGCCCCTCCCCCCTGTGGTCTATCATCCCTTTGCTTTGGATTCACTTCTCCATATGTCCTGCCTTCCAGAAAGTGGTCAATTTTCTGTTCCTAGAATTGCTGTTCTTCTTCTCTTCTACCTCCTGTTGAGTTTGTAGGTGTTTAGAATGGTTTGATAACTATCTAGGTGAACTTCTGGGATCTGATAATATCTGAGTCTCCCTCTCCTCTGCCTTCTTGCTCCTCCTCTCCTCCATGGACTTTTGCAAACAAAGACTGACTTTTACATATTTTAGTTTAGAAGTACTTCAGTTTTTTTTCTGAAGAAATTTGGTTCTATAGAAGTGCTACATTTCTTATTTTATTATTCATTGAAAATAAGGAAAAAGAGCAGATGATATTCCCATGCTGTCTGGCAAGAATTTGATTTCACAGAATTTCTAATAATTCTGCCTGGTAAGGGCTTCTAGAGTATAACTTGTAGCAATTTTAGATATAAATCTATTACTCCTAAGTAGTAAGTCTTCAAATCAGTTGAACTAGAGGGTACCTGGTGCTCATAGATTGGCTAGAGTAATAACCAAATTTTGTCTATGGGAATAATAAATACCATTACATCATTGAACTTTGATTGCCTTCTATGGCCCTATTTTTAAGATCAAATATCCATGAAAGAACAACAGAGACAGAGAGAGACAAGGAATAGAAATAAATAAAGTAGAAGGAACCATCCCATTACTTTCGGTAGTCCATGGTACAGATGAATTAATAGATTATATGAACATAAATGACTTTATGTTGTTGAATAACATATTTGGATTAGAATTTTATATACTTAAGGCACAGGTGATTGACTCAGTCTAGGTTCAAAACCTTGTTCTGCCATGTTCTAGCTGTGCCTCAGTTTTCTGATCTGTTAACTGGGATAATAACACATATGTTTAACTTTTTTTGGTGGGGAGGATTAAATGAGCTAATCCACATGAGGATTAAATGAGCTAATCCTCATGTGAAGTGCATAGTACACAGTACAGGCTCAAATTAAGATAGCTATTTTATTTAAATAAATACTCAGGATGACAGAATCTTTCACTGACAAAGGGACTGAGGGCTGAGCAGTTGGGTGGCATCAGGAGGGATATGCTATAGAATAGGAAATTGACCTTATTTTGAAGTGCCAATGAATATGTGTGGATGAGGAAGGGGAAGGAATAGTTTAGAACTGAAATTGATATGCAAGTGACAACAAACCTGCTTTTGAGTCTAAGTAAATCCTGACTGAGATTTGCTTGGCCACAAAGTGAATTTGTAGAGAGAAGTGAAAAAGGATGGGGTGATTAGATAAATGGTCAGATGAAGGTTAGCTTACATTTAGAAAAATTCTATTTGGAAAAAGGGAAGTTTTGTGTTCTTAAACCAAACAATGAGATCATAAGACAAGCATTTGTGAAGGTGATTCAGCAGCAGGGTCTGAGTTGGATGGGGAGACAGTGGAGACTATGGTGATTATTTATAGTCCAAGTACTACAGTGTTGGTTCTGGAAAGTACCATGGAATTGGAAAGCAAGAGAGCCATTCCAAGAGGCAGTTAGGATATAGCACAGCTTGGTAACACACAGGGTAGGAGCCAAAATAATGTAATGTAAAAGTGAAATAGTGTAATAAAAATGTGCAATGTAAAATAGTGTAATGTAAAACATGTTTATTATTTTATCTGCGTACATATTATGTAAATAGAACTTCTCATCCTGCCCCATAACATCCATATTGGAAATGGATGACAAGTTGGTCTTTGTCCAAGAACTTAACCAGGGCTTCTACACAGTAAGAATATCAGAAGATATTACATGGTAATATCAGAATTCTGGACTTTGTTTACTCCAAGGGAATCCAGGTATTGAGCAACTGGAGGGAGGTAAATTATTCTATACAGGAAGGTGGGAGGAATGTGTATACACACATGCACACACACACATACACAAAATACATACATATTTTTACCCCTGACTGGGCTGGTGTAGGAGGGAAGATGTGAGAAAGGTAAAGGAGATATAGAGAATAGACATGAACTGTTATGAATGGAGATTTTAAATATCAATTGTGAGTTTTTGTGTGATGTATTCTTTTTCAGTATTCCCAGACATTCAGGCACAGGCTCCATGCTGCCATGAGTGTTTTACTGTGTGTGTATGTGTGTGTGTGTAACTGATGGAAAGGGATGGAGATCTATGCCTAGGTTGATGTAGTATGAAAAGTAACTGGTTAGGGAAGGCAAAAAATGATCCTTAAACTAAAGTAGCTGAACTGAGGTGGGAGCTGATTGCCAGAGATGTTTATGACAATAGAATTCTGGGAATTTGCAGAAATCCCAGGGAAGACATAGACTTCCCATAAGTCACTTGATATGGGTTTGGAATTTCCTAACAAGGAAATTATTAATGGATGACCTTAATGGATAGGGTGACTGGTTGAATTTTTATGGGGATAAAGTTGACTTTACATTCTTAGCTTAGTAGGGATAAGAGATGACTACATATGTTTCTTTTAGTATTATGTGCCCTCTAAAGTCCCTGCCCTCCAGGCCTAAGCTGCCTTGATGGCTTCTCGATGCTACTGCCTAGACAGGAGCCCCAGAGGAGTTAATTTGCCTGCCAGGCTGATTTGGCTTCTCTCAGCCTTTTCACAGATACTGAGATGTCATATTGTGGGTGCCTATGTCTTTCTGACTTACCTCAGGACTGAAAGCCCCCTTCCCCTTGCTTGTCAATAAAGATGACAGCTAGAGATGATCTTTCTAAGGCAGAGTAACATTTTAAATTTTTAAGTACTTAATGTATACTCTCAGAAATGCTGGGAAGAAAATCTGAGGCACTAGATTTTTTTTTTTTAGATGAATGCTTTTAGGACTCTGTTTGGAATCATCTCTTGGTCTTTGTCTCATTTCTGTCTAATTTTGTGGTTACAGTGCTATTTTAAATTAAATGTCACAAAGCACAAACCAAATGAATATGTCATCTGACTTTCTAGCTTTTAATTATTTTTAGTATTGCATTTAAATAATTTTTCTGCCTTTTAGCAGGCTATTTTACTCCCGAAATAAATGGGGGACGTGGGTGGGGAGTTAATTGTAAAGAAAATAGAATTATGTGGGTATGTAGCTGGTGACAGGTTTAAGAGCAAATTTATTGAGTTTGAATCCTAGCTCTTCTACTTCTTAACCCAGTAACCTCAAAGACAGCTCACCTATAAAATGGGGTTAATAATAGTACCTACCTCACAGGGCTGTGAAGATAATTTGTATGAAGCTCCCAGAACATTATTGGTCATCTAGTGAATGCCCAATTAGTTATTTTTATTATCATTACAACACTATTATTATTTATAAGAAAAATGAGTCTACTGGAAACATCAATCTCATTATTTCATGACTTGCACCTGTTTTTGACTCCAAGTGTTACTTTCTTGATTATGTATCAGAGTCAGTACATTTGCTTTCAAATGACTGTGAGCTGTGTTCACAAATTCATAAATGAATAAAAGTTTGCTAAAATTGTGGCTCATAAGAATGTTCTATTGAGCTTGAAGACAGCACTGCCCTCCCCAATCCTTCTACCATTTGTAGCAAGATTAGAATAAGCATGAGGTCTCCCCAAGTGTCTAGAAGGGGATAACATTTCTTCGAAAATGCAAATTCTTTTTTTTTTTTTAAATAACATACTCAAATTTACTCAATACTATGATAGGGAGAATAATGCCCCTTCCCACTCTCAAGATGTCCACGTTTGAATCCCCAGAACCTGTAAATGTATTATGTTACATGGCAAGGAGGAATGAAGGTTGCTAATCAGCAGATTTTGAGATAAGGAGATTGTCCTGGTCTTTTCCAGGTGGGCTCAAGGGTTCTTATAGGTGAAAAATGGGAACAGGAGTCAGTATCAGAGTGGTGCAGCGTGAGAAAGGTGCATACATCCGCTGCTTGCTCAGAGAGGGAAGGGAGCCAGAACCCAAAATTGTGGGCAGCCTCTAGAAGCTGGGAAATGTAAGGAAATGGACTCTCTTCCATCTAGAGCCTCCAGAAAGAATGCAGCCCTGCCAACACCTTGATTTTAGCCCAGTAAGACTCACTTCAGACTTCTGACCTCCAGGATTCTATGATAATAAACTTGTGTTGCTTTAAGCCCCAAGCTTATGGTAATTTGTTATAGCAGCCATAGGAAACACACACAATACTCTACTTTGTCATGTTTCATGCCATGGGTTAAGTTTGAAATTTCAGTCTTTTGTTTTTGTCTTTCAGGTTTTAGGAACCTTAGAAGCAGGACAAAGGTCACTTTCAGAAAGGAAAGCAGCATACCCAAAAATTACCACCAAAGGTGTAGATGTTAGTAAAGAAATGTTCACTGTTACTTAAATGGAAATGTTATTTCCCTTTCTATTCCATTCAGCAGAGACTACTCACAGTTTGTAGCACATGTTGGAGCATGGAATGAGAATGGACATAAATAAGGGTCTTGTGCTGTGGACAGAGCAAATCACTGAAGAGAATCTTACCCTGGGCAGAATGGCTGCATTTGTGGAAATTTTGAAAAGATTAAACTGATGAAGCTCCTATTTATAGAATTATTCTGATTGTTTTTGTTTTCCCCAGGCTACTGGAGATAAATACATATGCTATTCATTGATGAATCTGCTTTTTTCTGGGGAAATATGTAAGTGATCAAGTATCTGTAATTTTTAGGGACATTAAAGCTACAAAAAAGAAAAAAGAGAACTTTATAATTAATACAGTGTATACTGGCATGGGGTAAGGATGATGATTTTATAGTATAATTTTGTGGAAGGGGGCACGCAATTATAGTATGTGAAACAGAAAAGTTTAAACGTGAAAGGAACTTTTACTGGAAATGGATCACAGGGAAGGATTCAAACAAGAGAATCTCAATAGAATGAGTATAGCCAGGAAAGACACACACAATAAAGTGCCCGAGTGAGCTAATGCTAACTGAAGGAATTAAAACGAATAAGCAGAGTCATTTACAACTTTATCAGGAAAGAAGAAATACAGGAGAGAGACAATGGTCCATCAATAAATGAGGAGGGCGAAGAAATCAATGTTAGTTGTAAAATGTCTGAGCTATTGAACTGCTGTTTTCAAGTCTATCTTTATAAAGAAATAGAGGACTGGATAATTAGGAAGTAATTAAGGTCCCACCGACTTTGAGGCACTATTGATAGTAAATAAGTAAATAATTACCAATTGCATTAATAAAATGTGTGCGTGTGTAGGAGAAATGCATTCTATAATAAATTTACCTGACCCAAAGGTAATTATTACACCACTTGTGAAACTAGCAATGGACTGCGGGGCGGGGAAGGGAAACCTGCCTCAAAAGATGCACAATTAATTAGATGCAATGATTTGACCAGATGCAAAGACAAAGGAATGAGTGCTTCAGGCTAAAATCTAGAGGATCTGATATCAGTTTATTAAAAAAAAACCCAAAACCCACCAAACACCCCTCCGAACACCCCCCCCACTGCCTCCCCACACACCATTGTAATAAAACAATTTTAAAATCTGGACCACCAGGTGTGGAATTGGGAACTGCACAAAGTACAGTTCTGGGGCACCGGGGTGGCTCAGTCAGTTAAGCGTCTGATTCTTGATTTCAGCTGAGGTCATGATCTCAGGATCACAGGACTGAGCTCCATGTTGGCCTCCACACTCTCTCCCTCTCCCCCTGCCCTCCCCCGCCACTCATGCACACATGTGCTCTCTCTCTTTCTCTCTAAATAAAAACAAACAAACAAACAAACAAACAAACAAAGTATATTTCTTAGTTGCTCATTGTCCAGACAACCTGGACCACTCAGGTGACTGACTACATACTTGATTTTTACCTAATTAACCTAGATAATTGTAGTTTTACATCTCCAGGACTAAAATGTTATAGAAAATTCCACTCTCTGGTTTGTGCTACATAATGTGGACCACGGTATAATATAATATGGCTTGTATGAACAAATCTGATACACTTCTATTAATTAATGAATTAATGTAAGAGTGGACTGTTTCGGTAATTCAGAGGTGGGGCAGAGTGGTGAAGAACAAAAGGTTTAAAGCCAGACAGACCTAGCTTAGAATCTTGCTTCAATTTCATGCAATGAACATGTGAACAAATTCTTTAACGTTTTTGAGGAATGGTAATAATATTTACCTCAGATAACTTTATGGAGATTAAGTGAAATAGCTGATATACAACTCTTGGCATAAAATATATACTCAACAAATAAAATGTATTATAATAATATGGCAGATTTGAGTAAAAGATATTACGTAAATGCTTGCTTGAAAGCTAAAAAACCTAGAATCTATTTTTACTTTAATTTTGAGTAACATAGGACTTGGCATATTGGTACTTGATCAATGGTAGTAGCTATGAATGTGCATTTATTGTTTAGTTGTTACCGTGGAAAAATTATAGTCTTACTTGACCTCAATTTCCACATAAATTAGAATTAACCTATATATTTTTGAGCATTTACTGTGTTCTGAGCATTATTAGACCCCATGGTTTCTGGAAGAGGGGTTAAAACTAATATACAGGAAACAACTGGAGGGTAAAAGGGGGACTAAATTCTCATAAGTGCATCGGGAGTTCAGAGAACAGACGATAGGCCATTGTAGCATGAAGGAAAAAAAACGTACTCTGGGCTTTGAAGGTTACTTAAAGAATTGGATGGACAAGAAAGTGGTGGAAAGGCTGGAATGCTTTTTGGGTTGGGTGGTAGAGCCTGAACCAGGGCATGAAGCAGGAATGAATGCATCAGGGAACTGCATTTCTGAAACATAGGGCATGGGATTTGGTACGAAGTCTGAGAATTGTGCCAGAACATTTGAAATTGGGGTCATTGTCTTAAGTTGAGGAGAGGGGAATAGATATTGACTAACAAGGAGTATTAAGGTTTGAGAAATAATTGGAGGACAGAACAGAAAGATGTTGTCCCTTATAATACTTAATACTGTCTTTCTAAGGGGGTGTGGCTTTAGATGAAATATTTCAATCCATAAAACTCTTTCCTTCTTGTAAAACTCTGCGACCATCCATAGAAATTTCACTTTTCCTGTCTATTTCCCCCACTAGCCTATGAGACCCTTGAGGTGGTAACCAAATTTTGTTCATTTCCATATATAGGCATTTAACACTGTGCCTGACACATAATAGTAAATGCAAATACTTGAGATGGATTAAAGTTTCCTTAGGGTGTAAACATAAAATGATATGTAATATTTGCTCTCAATTACATTTATTTTAGTTACACATTTTGTCTATTTCTTTTTTTCTTTTTTTTTGGCACAAAAACAGACACATAGACCAGTGGAACAGAACAGACAGCCCAGAGATGGACCTGCAACTCTATGGTCAAATCATCTTTGACAAAACAGGCAAAAATATCCAGTGGAAAAAAGACAGTCTCTTCAATAAACGGTGCTGGGAAAACGGGACAGCTATATGTAGAAGAATGAAACTTGACCATTCTCTTACA
>CM052799.1:99882436-100237810 GCA_028533885.1 Nasua narica | reverse complement strand
GGACACTTCTCCAAAGAAGACATACAAATGGCTAACAGACATGAAAAAATGTTCATCATCTTTAGCCATCAGAGAGATTCAAATCAAAACCACACTGAGATACAACCTTACACCAGTTAGAATGGCCAAAACCAACAAGACAGTAAACAACAAATGCTGGAGAGGATGTGGAGAAAGGGGAACCCTCCTCCACTGTTGGTGAGAATGCAAGTTGGTGCAGCCACTTTGGAAAACAGTATGGAGATTCCTCAGGAAATTAAAAATAGAGCTACCCTATGACCATGCAATTGCACTACTCGGCATTTTGTCTAAAAGGTCTTACAATGGCTTCCACATGGAAACAGAATACCTGCTAAGAAATAGAGGTCATATTTCAGAAAGAGAAAGTTCCCTTCCTTCTAGGCACCAAGGCCAGGCAGATTATGATGTCCAGGCAAGAAATTTGAATTTGGTTTCTGGTGGTAGTAACATAAAGAGAATCACACTGTGCTTTCATTTTCTGATGAGCAGCCTACAACATTCAACTGCAGAGAAAGAGTTTTTCCTGGAAACAAACTCGAGGAGGAAGTGATCACATGGGAGCTTATAATATTTCAGTTAAATGTTCCCATACAGGGAGGGATATTCAATTGGATATGAGTGAGCATAAAATAGGCTCTAGAGAGAATTGGCACTGAGACCAACCCCATTTCTTCCGGCTCTCCAGATGGTTCAAGGATGAAATTTACCCAGTGTTTTTTGTTTTGTTTTGTTTTTGTTTTGTTTTGTTTTTTGGAAGTGCTGTGCATCTGGAAAAAATAACCATGAATTCAATTGTTTAAAAAGTAAAGATATTTAGGTATAGTTAGAGAATGGAGTTCATATTAAATGATTTTGCTTGGAAACATGGTAAATAACTTGGAAAATAGCATAAAGCACTTTGCAGGGCCATGTCTCATAAATCTATAACATTGCTTTTATTAATTTGGAATCTTCATGAGCTGAGATGAAAAGGAGAGTCCTTGAATTGATTTCCACATTATGCTGATTTTGTGATCATCTGTGTACTAAGAGACCACCCAATTCCTCTCTGTTGTAACTAACACCAGATTTTGTCCTGGATTTGAAATCTCTAGCTATGACACACAACATATTTAAAAAATCTGTTTGATTGATAGTTTAATCATTGTTCACTATTACATCAGCAGCCAGGCCTCATATTCCAATTTTGAAGGATTGTTTTGCCTCTGTCCCTGTGTCACACAAAGTACTTGTGGCTTGCCAATAGTAGATCTGATTGCAGCTTTATAGATTTCAGACATAGTTGAAAGTTTAAATTTTACGTTATGTTCTTGTGGTTATCTTTTAGACGGTATGTGATTTCTAGTCCTCCTGTTATAAAATAAAGTCAACTTTCCAATAATTTTCATTGTGTGCTCTTGTCTCTTCCTTTCTTTCTTCCATATTTATATGAGTGTCAACAATTTTGTACTTTTGAAAAACTAGACACTACTTGCTTTTTTTGAACTGAGCAGGCAAACATGTAATCAGATGTTTTCCTCTGGGTATAGTCACAAATCCTTCCCTTTGGTTATTGTCATCATTCTAGGTTTCTTATGGGATTCAACAGTCATGCAAATCACCATGGCTTTAAAGGCTGAAAGAATTCAATGAGGCCTAAGCAAATATATCACTGTTGCTAAGTACAACATTTAATTGATCTTGACTTTTGGATTCATCCGTTGATGGTATACTCTGCTGCTCAGGCAAAATGGTTAAGTAGGTAAAGTCTGCTTGAGGGATCCTGCTTCTTAGGCATTTTCACTGATATCCTCATTCCCTTTATGATATTTTTGGGTTTTTTCAAAATTCCCTCCACCCGTACCTATAGCACCTCACCCGATTTGTCTTTTTTGGGTATATTCCATGTTTTGGCTTTAAGAACCTTAGTTGAAGTATAATTGATGTACAACAAACTGCCCTTGTTTGATAATCTTTGACATATGTGTGCCTTTCCTACCCCCATGGTCATTCCAATCAAGACTACGCTCATATCTACCACGAACCAAGTGCTTCTTTGTGATCCCCCTTGCCACCTTTTCCTGTGTCCCACTCCATCCTTAGACAACCTCCTTCTGTTTCCTGTAACCATAGATTTCTTTTTATTTTCTAATATTTTATATAAATTGAATCAGATTGTGTTCTTTCTTGAGTGCGGTTTGGCTTTTCTCATTCAGTATTATTACTTTGAGATTCATTCACGTTGCACTGCATATTAGTAGTTAATTCTTTTTATTGCTAGTACTATCCCACTGTATGGATACCACAATTTGTTAATCTATTCATCTACTAATAGGTATTTGGGTAGTTTCCAATTATTGGTTAATGCAAATAAAGTTGCTATGAACATTACACATGAGTCTTTGGACATGTTTTCATATTTCTTTAGCATTTACCTAATATATATAAATGGCTGGGTCACCTATTAGATTCATGTTTAACTTTTTAAGAAACTGCCTAACTCCTTTCCAAAATAATTGTACCATTTTACATTCCCATAATCAATGTATGAGAATTCCAGTTGCTCCAAATCTTTGCCAACTCTTTTTTTTTTTAAATTAACATATAATGTATTATTTGTTTCAGAGATACATGTCTGTGAATCATCAGTCTTAACAATTCGCAGCACTCACCATAGCACATACCCTCCCCAAAGTCCATCACCTAGTCACCCTATCCCTCTCACTCCCCTCCCCTCCAGCAACCCTCATTTTATTTCCCAAAATTAAGAGTCTCTTATGGTTTGTCTCCCTCCCTGGTCCCATCTTGTTTCATTTTTCTTTCCCGTTCCCTGACGACCCTCTCCACTGCCTCTCAAATTCCTTAAATTAGCGTGATTGCTGCGTCGTAGGGTAGCTCTATTTTCAACTTTTTGAGGAACCTCCATACCGTTTTCCAGAGTGGCTGTACCAGCTTGCATTCCCACCAACAGTGTAGGAGGGTTCCCCTTTCTCTGCATCCTCACCAACATATGTCGTTTTCTGACTTGTTAATTTTAGCCATTCTGATTGGTGTGAGGTGGTATCTCACCGATGTTTTGATTTGTATTTCCCTGATGTCGAGTGATGTTGAGCACTTTTTCATGTGTCTGTTGGCCACTTGGATGTCCTCTTTGCAGAAATGCCTGTTCATCTCTTCTGCCATTTCTTGATTGGATTATTTGTTCTTTGGGTATTGAGTTTGAGAAGTTCTTTACAGATTTTGGATACTAGCTCTTTATCTGATAAGTCATTTGCGATTATCTTCTCCCATTCTGTCAGTTTCCTTTTAGTTTTGTTGACAGTTTCCTTTGCTGTGCAAAAGCTTTTGATCTTGATGAAGTCCCAATAGTTCATTTTTACCCTTGCTTCCCTTGCCTTTGGTGATGTATCTAGGAAGAAGTTGCTGTGGCTGAGGTTGAAGAGGATGCCTGTGTTCTCAAGGATTTTGATGGATTCCTGTCTCACATTGAGGTCTTTTATCCATTTTGAGTCTATTTTTGCGTGTGGTGTAAGGAAATCATCCAGTTTCATTTTTCTGCAAGTGGTTGTCCAGTTTTTCCAAAACAGTTTATTGAAGAGACTGTCTATTTTCCATTGACATTCTTTCCTGCTTTGTCAAAGATTAGTTGACTACAGAGTTGGGGGTCCATTTCTGGGCTCTCTATTCTGTTGCATTGATCTATGTGTTTGTTTCTGTGCTAGTACCACACTGTCTTGATGATTATAGCTTTGTAATAGAGCTTGAAGTCCAGAATTGTGATGCCACCACTTTTTTTTTTTTTTTAATTCTTCTGGCTATTTTGTGTCTTTTCTGGTTCCATACAAATTTTAGGATTATCTATTCCATTTCTTTGAAAAGGTTAATGTTATTTTGATAGGGATTGCATTAAATGTGTAGATTGCTCTAGGTAGCATAGACATTTTCACAATATTTGTTCTTCTAATCCATGAGCATGGATTGTTTTTCCATTTCTTTATGTCTTCTTCAATTTCCTTCATGAGCACTTTATAGTTTTCTGAGTACAGATTCTTTGCCTCTTTGTTTAGGTTTATTCCTAGGTATCTTATGGTTTTGGGTGCAATGGGATTGACCCCTTAATTTCTCTTTCTTCTGTCTTGCTGTTGGTGTATAGAAATGCAGCTGATTTCTGTGCATTGATTGTATATCCTGAAATTTTTCTGAATTCCTGTATGAGTTCTGGCAGTTTTGGAGTGGACTCTTTTGGGTTTTCCACATAAAGTATCATATTCTCTGCAAAAAGTGAGAGTTTGACTTCTTCTTTGTCGATTTGGATGCCTTTTCTTTCTTTTTGTTGTCTGAATGCTGAGGCTAGGACTTCTAGTACCATGTTGAATAGCAGTGGTGATAGTGGACATCCCTGCAGTGTTTCTGACCTCAGGGGGAAAACTCTCAGTTTTTAATAATTGAGAATTATATTCACTGAGGGTTTTTCATAGATGGCTCTAATGATATTGAAGTATGTACCCTCTATGCCTACACTGTGAAGAGTTTTGATCAAGAAAGGATGACGTACTTTGTTAAATGCTTTTTTAGCATCTATTGAGAGTATAATATGGTTCTTGTTCTTTCATTTATTAATGTATTATATCACATTGATTGACTTGTGGATGTTGAACCAACATTGAAGCCCAGGACTAAATCCCAGTTGGTCATGGTGAATAATCCTTTGAATGTACTGTTAGATCCTATTGGCTAGTATTTTGGTCAGAATTTTTGCATACATCTTCATCAGGGATATTGGTCTGTAATTATTTTTTATTTTTAAAATTTTTTTGCAATTTTTTTAAAGATTTTATTTATTTATTTGAGAGACAGAGAAAGTGAGAGAGAGCATGAGAGGAGAAAAGGTTAGAGGAAGAAGCAGACTCCCCGTGGAGCTGGGAGCCTGATGTGGGACTCAATCCCTGGAACTCAAGGATCATGACCTGAGCCGAAGGCAGCTGCTCAACCAACTGAGCCACCCAGGCACCCGCAATTCTCCTTTTTGAAGAAAAATCTTTTCTGGGGATCATGGTAATGCTGGCCTCATAAAATGAGTTGGGAAGTTTTCTTTCCATTTATATTTTTTGGAACAATTTCAGGAGAATAGGTATTCATTCTTTTTTCAGTATTTGGTAGAATTCCCCTGGGAAGCTGTTTGGCCCAGGGCTCTTGTTTGTTGGGAGATTTTTTTTTTTTAATTTATTAGAGACAAGAGACTGAGAATGAGAGGGGAGAAGGTCAGAGGGAGAAGCAGACTTCCCGCAGAGCTGGGAGTCCGATATGGGACTCGATCCCGGGACTCCAGGATCATGACCCGAACCAAAGGCAGTCGCTCAACCAACTGAGCCACCCAGGCACCCTTGTTGGGAGATTTTTGATGACTGCTTTAATCTCCTTACTGGTTATGGGTTGGTTCAGGTTTTCTATTTCTTCCTGTTTCAGTTTTGGTAGTTTATACATCTCCAGGAATGCATTCATTTCTTCCAGATTGTCACATTTGCTGGCATATTGTTGCTCCTAATATGTTCTTATAATTGTTTGTATTTCTTTGGTGTTGGTTGTGATCTCTCCTCTTTCATTCATGATTTTATTTTATTTTATTTCATTTTTTGTAGCAGTAAGAGCCTCCATTTTTTATTGCACCTCATTAATAGCTTTTCTGATTTCAACTCAGCTAAATTTTAGTTCTTTTATTTCTCCAGAAAGGGATTCTCTAGTACCTTCTATGCTTTTTGCAAGCCCAGCTAGCGTCTTTATAATCATCATTCTGAACTCTAGTTCTGACATCTTATTAATGTTCGTATTGATTGGGTCCATAGTGGTTGGTACTGCCTCTTGTTCTTTTTTTTTGAGGTGAGTTTTTCTGCCTTGTCATTTTATCCAGGTAAGAATAGATGAATGAGAGAACAAAATATTAAAAGGGTAGCAATATCCCCAGAAAAATATACACGAGACAAATCAGAAGAGACCCAAAAACTGGGGGAGAAGAAAGGAAAAAAGAAAAAAAAAATATATATATATGTATATGCCTTTTGTTTCATTGATAAAATATATATATTCATCAGTCTTATTATCATATTTATGTATATGACTAGACCAAAGAATGAAATAGAGCCACACATTTTGGATGTCTTTTGGTGTCTTAGAAGAAAATGCCTCCCAAAATTAAAAAAAAAAGAAGAATTTATGTATATACAAAACAAGGGTAAACACAATGCAGGGATGGAATATGAATGTAATGATGAAAATTAAAAAAGATTTTAAAAAGGAATTGATAAGAATTTGGTTGAAAAAAGAAAAAAAAATAGAATGTGATCACACTGGAGACTAGAAAAAATCCATATCTAGATTTAGGGTACTTTTTGATCTGTTAGAAGAAGCTGTATCCCAAAATTTTGAAGAAAGAAAAATTTATATGTATATAAAAATAGGGTTAAATACAATGAAGGGATAGATTATGACTATAACAATGAAAATTAAAAAAGATTTTTAAAAAGGCATTGATAAGATAAAATAGTTAAAAAGGTTAAAATAGTTAAGGGGAAAAATTAAAAATAGAATAAGAAAAAATAAAATTAAAAAATTTACCTTTGAAGGATTAAAGAATCATGGGAAAAAAGCCATGAATTCTTTGTGTTGTATTCTAGCTCTGGAGTTTTCCAGTTCTCATTGATCGGAGAACTTGGTCTTGGCTGCATGTTCTTGCTAATCTTCTGGGGGAGGGTCCTGTTGCAGTGATTCTCAACTGTCTTTGCCCCAGGTGGAATTGCACCGTCCTGGCCAGGGGCGAGGCTAAGAAATGTGTTCGGTTTCGCGCTCGGGAGCTTTTGTTCCCTGAGCGCTTTCCGTACCTCTTTGGAGGAGGAGAATAAGATGGCGGCCTCCCAATCTCCCACCCGGAGGAGCCAAGCACTCGGGCCCGCTTCTCAGCATGACTTCAGAGAAAAGCAGTCAATCTCTCCCTTCTCCCTGGTCTCTGGCGTGCTCTGAGCTCAGCCGGCCTATGATCCGGTATTTCTATCTCTGGCGAACGGCCCCGTCTGGAGTCTCCAAACCCAGCAGATTCCTGCAGTGCACTCCCACATGACTTCCCTGGGGGGAAGAAGGTGAGTCTCCCTGGACCTGCCGGGTGTGGGGACCCTGCTCAAAGAGCATATCACAGTTTAAGGTAAGCCTGAGCTGAGACCTCACTGCTCTGCTCCATCTCTGTAGCTGGCTTCCCCACCCTGATACCTGGAAGCTCTGCCACACTCAGGCACCCCCGGTCCCTCTGTGACCCCACGGGTCCTGAGACCACCCTGTCCTCGTGAGGGCTCCACACTCCGCTTAGCCTCTGGAGTGAAGTCCCTCAGTGGAGGAGACTCTAAAAGTTCTGATTTTGTGCTCCGCTGCTCTGTGGCTGCTGGGAGCCAGCCTCTCCCCTTGCAGTCTCTCTTCTTGCCACTTTGGATTCACTTTTCCGCATGTCCTACCTTCCAGAAAGTGGTTGCTTTTCTTTTTTTTTTTTAAGAATTCTTTTTTTTTTTTTTAAGGATTTTTTTATTTATTCATTTAACAGAGAGAGAACACAAGCAGGCAGAGAGGCAGGCAGAGGCAGAGAGAGAGGAGCAGGCTCCCTGCCGAGCAAGGAGCCCAATGCAGGACTCGATCCCAGGACGCTGGGATCATGACCTGAGCCGAAGGCAGCTGCTCAACCAGCTGAGCCACCCAGGCATCCCAGTGGTTGCTTTTCTGTTCCTAGAATTGCTGCTATTCTGTTCCTAGAATTGCTGCTATTCTCTTTGATCTCCTGTTGAGTTTGTAGGTGTTCAGAATGGTTTGATAACTATTTAGCTGAATTCCTGGGACCAGATGAAAATTTAGGTTTCCTTCTCCTCTTCCATCTTGCTCCTCCCCCTGCCAACTCTTGATATTGTCAATTTTTAATTTTTTTTCTTTTCAAATTTTTATTTAAATCCTAGTTAATTATCATATAGTGTAATATTGGTTTAAGGAGTAGCATTTCGATGATTCATCACTCACATTTAACAGTAGTGCTCAACATGACAAGTGCCCTCCTTAATACCCATCCCATTCAGCCCATCCCTCCCCAACCTCCCTCCAAAAAGTAGAATCACCTATAAATATAGAGAACTAACTGATGGTTTCAAGAAGTTGGGGGATGGGGAAAATAGGTGAAGGGGAGTAGGAGATATGGGCCTTCAATTATGGAATGAAGTCATGGGAATAAAAGGCACAGCATAGGGAATGTAGTCGGTAATATTGTAATAGCATTGTATGGTGACAGATGGTAGCTACACTGGTTATGAGCATAGCATAATGTAGAGAGATGCTGAATCATTTTGCATACCCCAAACTAACATAATATTGAATGTCAACTATACTCAAATAAAAATATTTAAAAAATGAATCAGTTATATATGTAGGTCTAATTCTGGACTCTGGAAGTCAGGTTGTATAAGTTCTTCAACCTCATGATTCCTTTTCAAAGTTTTTTTTTTTTTTTTCCCAATTCCAGGCTCTTTCCACTTCTATATAAATTTTAGAATAAGCTTGGCAATTTATACACAAAAACCTATTGGGATTTTAAGTGGGATTTGATTGAATCTATAGATCAGTTTGGGAAAAAATGACAGCTTGAAGATATTGGATCATATTCATAGATAAACATATAATAACTGGCCATATATTTAAGCCTTCCTTAATTTCTTTAAGCAATGTTTTGTGATTTTCAGTGTACTGGTCTCATACATCTTTTTTTTTTTTTTCCAAATTTATTCCCAAGTATTTCACACCTTTTTGTGCATTTTTGTAAATGATACTTAAAATTTTCTTTTTAATTTCCAATTTTTGTTGTGCTAGAAATACAGTTGATTTTTTATATTGACCTTGTATCCTACAATTTTGCTAAAATCACCTAGTCTTCTAATAGCTTTTATAGGTCCTATAGAATTTTCTACATAAATTCTTATGTTATCTGCTGACAGGGACAGTTTTACTTCCTCTTGCCATGTTCTGGATTTTAGAGGGAAAACATTCAGATATTCACCATTAACTATGATGATTACTAGAGGCTTCCTTGTAGATGATCTTCATCAGGTTGAGAAAGTTCCTCTTTATCTCAAGTTTTCCAAGAGATTTTATAATGAATGGATGCTGGATTTTGTTAAATTTTTTTCTGCATCTTTTGAGATCATACAGCTTTTAGTTTTTTAATTTGTTAATATGGCCAATTATGTTAATTGATTTTTTGAACATTAAATCAAGCTTCCATTCTTAGGATAAAACTCAGTTACGATGTATTATACTTTTTGTTTGTTGGTGTATTTGATTTGTTTAAATTTTATCAAGAATTTAGCAAAATTGTGTCATGAATTTTATGTTCATGGGTGATATTAGTCTGCAGCTTGCTTTCTTAGAATTGTGTTTGTATGGTTTTGATATAGTAATTCTGGCTTGATAAAATGAGTTGGGAACTTTTTCCTGATTTCTAAATTTCTTGAGAAGCTTATATAAAATTGGTATTATTTCTCCCATAAATGTTTGGTAAAATTAATCACTGAAGCCATTTAGGCCTGAAGTGTTTTTACGTGGGAAGATTTTTCACTTCAAATTCAATTTCTAGATATAGGGCTATTAAAGGAATAAATTATTTCTTCTTGAGTGAGCTTTGGCAGTTTGTATCTTTTAAGGAATTTGATTATTTCATCTGAGTTGTCAAATGTATTAATATAAAGTCATTTATAACATTTCCTTACTATCTTTTTAATAACTGTGGAATTTGTAATGATGTCACCTTGCTCATTTCTGTTATTGGTAATTTGTGTGTCTCTTTTTTCTTTTCCTAATCAGTATGGATAGAGGTTTTTTGATTTTATTGATTCCCTGAAAGGACCAGCTTTTTGTTTCATTGATTTTTCTCTATTGTGTTTCTCTTTTCTATTTCATTGATTTGTTTTCTGATCTTGATTTGCTTTCTTCTGATCACTTTGAGTTTAATTTGCTTTTCTTTTTCTAGTTTCTTATGGTAGAGATTAAGATCATTGATTTGAAATTTCTATTTTCTTCTAATATAGGTATTTAGTGCTTGAAACTTACCTCCAGATATTATGTTAGCTGCATTTCACAGATTTTGATATGTTGTGATTTCATTTTCATTTACTTCAAAATACTTTCTATTTTTTGATTTCTTCTTTGATTCATTGTTTATTTGAAAGTGCTAGTTTCCAAAACATTTGGGATTTTTTGTCTTTAATTCTATTTCTAATTTAATTCTATTTTTTTTAGAGAACATATTTTGTACGATTTGGATCTTTTCAAATTATTCAAGACTTGATTTAAGGCCCAGATTATGGTCTCTTTTGGTAAATGTCTTGTGTGCACTTGAAAGTAATCCTGTTGGTGTTGGGTGCAGTGGTCTATAATTTTCAATTATGTCAAGTTAGTTGATAGCTTGCTTCAAGTCTTCCGTATACTTACTGATTTCCTACTGTTCTATGAATTATTGACAGAGAATGTTGAGATCTCTGCCTACAGTTGTTGATTTGTTTAGTGCAGTTTTATCAGTTTTTGCTTCATACATTTTGAAGCTTGTCATTGGGTACATAAGCATTTAGGCTTGTTATATCCTGTTGATGAACTGACTCTTTTATCAGTATGAAATGGCCCTCCTATCTTTTTCCCCCCAAAGTAAATGAAGTCTTTAATGATGTCAGAAAGACAGTTGACTGGGGGATAAAAGGGTAGCTGTCTCCTATGCTTTCCTTCCTGGGGTGACCGGCTGCAGGGAAAAGTCTCCTCCTGGTGCCCATCATAGTTCACCCATGCCACGCCAGGGCACCTCAGGTATAGAAGATGAGCTCAAGGATCCGTCTAACCTGGACTACAGTCCCATTGGTACTGTCTGAGGAGCACTGGAACTGGAAGGTCACCTTCCTACACTGTACTTAGTCATGCCTTCCTACCCAAAGTAGCTGAGCTCACTGCCACCCAGAATGACACTGGCTGTCTAGAAAGTGTCCTGCTCTACCTGCACAGGGTATTCAAACCAGACCAAGATGCTGCCAGAGCTGTCTGAGACAAATTTGGTGAAATGACCATTTTTACAACTGGTAATCCTCTTTGCTCTAAAAAGAAAGAATATTTATTATGTCTGTTATTAATATAGATGGTCCAACTTTTAAAAATCCATACTACCATATTCTCCCCCATCCTTTAACTTTTAATTTAGTTGTGTCTTTATATTTGACACTTGTGGCTTTTTTTTTTTTTTTAAAGATTTTATTTATTTACTTGAGAGAGAGAGAGAGAATGAGAGGGAGAGGTCAGATGGAGAAGCAGACTCCCCAGTGAGGAGGGAGCCCAATGCAGGACTCGATCCAAGGACTCCAGGATTATGACCTGAGCCAAAGGCAGTTGCCTACCAACTGAGCCACACAGGTGCCCTGGACACTTTGTGTTTTTTAATCCAGTCTAACAATTCAGTTTTTTTAATTGAGATACTTAGACCATTTATGTTTAATGTGATTATTGCTATAGTTGGGTTTAAATTTACCATTTTGTTTTTGTTTTCTATTTTTTCATCAATTCTTTACTCTCCTCTATTGTCTTTATTTGCCTCTATTTGGGCTGAATATTTTTAATGAATTCATTTTAACTTTCTTGTGAGCTTATTAACTTAATAACTCTGAATTATTTTAGTGATTGCTTTAGCATCCATAGTGGTAAGCTGGAGATGCCACACTTCCCATATTGGATGCCAAATTTTATTTAGAGTATAAGAACCTTGCGACAGCATACTTACATTTCTCCCACCCTGGACTTTGTGCTATTTACATATCTTACATTTTATTTCTACGTGTTTAATAACCTAACAATACATTGCTATCATTTTTGCTTTAAATAATCAGTTATCTTTTAAATAGATCTAGAAATAGAAAAAAGATGTTTTATGCTAAGCCTTATAAAACTGGCGCTCTTCTTTCCTTTGTGTGGATCCATACTTCTATGTGGTATCATTATCCTTCTGCCTGAAGGACTACTGGTGATAAATTCTTTCAGCTTTTGTGTCTCTGAAAAAGTCTTTATTTACTTTCTATTTTTAGAGATATGTTTGCTGTGTATAGGATTCTAGGTTGATTTAAAAATACAAAGAAGAGGGGAGCCTGGGTGGCTTAGTTGGTTGAGCAACTGCCTTCAGCTCAGGTCATGATCCTTGAGTTCTGGGATCGAGTCCCACATCGGGCTCCCGGTTCCACAGGAAGTCTGCTTCTCCCTCTAACCTTCTCTCCTCTCATGCTTTCCTCTCACTTTCTCTGTCTCTCAAATGAATAAATAAAATCTTAAAAAAATAAATAAATAAAAATACAAAGAAGATACTGCTCCATTATCTTCTGGTTTACTTCCAACAAGAAATCTGTTATCTCCCTTATCTTTGTTCCCATGTACATATCTTTTTTTTTTCTGGATTCTTAACATTTTTTCTCTTTATTCATAGTTTTAAGCAATTTAAATAGGATATACCTTGGTATAGTTTTCTTCAATTTTCTAGTGCCAGGGTTTGTTGAGCTGCTTTTTAAGTACTTGGATCTGAGTGTTTATACATTTTATCGAATTTGAAAGAATTTGGTCATTATTTCTTTAGATACTTTTTTTCTCTCTCCTATTCTCTTTCCTTGTTTTGGGGGGACCTCAGTTACATGTATATTAAGCCACTTAACATTGTTTCACAGCCTACTAAAGGTTTGTTCTGCAGTCTTTATTTTCTCTCTGAGGTGCATGTTGGATAGTTTCTATTGCTATGTCTTCAAGTTCACCAATCTTTTTTCTCCCCAAAATGTCTAATGTACTCTTAACTCCATCCCACTATTATTCTTTTTATTTTTTAAAAAATTTTTATTATTTATGTATTTGACACACAAATAGAGAGATCACAAGTAGGCAGAGAGGCAGGCAGAGAGAGAGGGGGAAGCAGACTCCCCGCAGAGCAGAGAGCCCAATACCGGGCTCGATCCCAGGACCCTGAGATCATGACCTGAGCCAAAGGCAGAGGCTTTAACCCACTGAGCCACCCAGGCGCCCCCACTATTATTCTTTTTAAACATTATAGTTTTGATTTCTAGTTTGACTTGAGCCTTTTTATATCTTCCACATTTCTATTTAACATGTTTAATCTTTCTTTTAGGTTCTGGAACACACAGAATGTAGTTACAATAACTTTTAATATTTCTGTCTACTAATTCTATCATTTGTATCATTTCTGGTCAGTTTTAATTGTTTGATTTATTTTCTGGTCGTAGCTGGGCTCTGAACAATGCTGCAGCTCTACTGACCAAATCAGACCCTCTGGCTTGCACTTCAGTTCACCCTGCCTTGTGGGACTCAGTGATTTGGAACTGAAAATCCACTTTGAGACCAGCCCTCCTGCTGGGTGGTCTTTCTAACCAGACCCCTCATGATCCTGGCTTACTTCCCTTCCTCTGCTCAGCCACTCCTCTTCTGGATCCAGGATGCCTGGTAACCAAGTCTGCACAGGTTATGTCACTTAGTGAAAAGTATTTTTTTTCTTTTGTAAATTAACCCCATTTATTTATTTTTCACAGATAAGATATATTATTTTTCCAGCGTATAAACATAGTACATACTAATGTGGACAATTTGAAAATTTTGGAAAAATATTTTTCACAAAATTAAAATTAACTATTAGTTGTATTTTTTTATACTTCTGTCCTTTTTACATAGTTGATCTTGTACTATATGCACAATTTAAATTCTGCTATTTTCAATTATCATTTCTTGTACCATTAAGAATATTTTAATAATAATGCTATTTCATCATAGAGGCATGCCATAATTTATGTAACTATTTCCCTATGATAGACATTTTTATAGTTTGCTCCCATTTTTTTTTCTGTTATATCTTTCTGCAGAATTTCTTCCTGAATTTGGGATTATTTCTTTAGGATAGATTCCCAGAAATGTAATAACAGGAATGAACATTTTCAGGCACTTAAAATACAATGCCAGAATGCTTTCCAAAATGATTGTAACAAAGTGCACTTAAATGCAATCAGCATTTGACAGACCTTTCAGTTTCACTCAATGAATGTTTTTAAACTTCACAAGTTTCTTTAAGTGAGAGATAATAGTGAGTAAATTTGATATCTACCTCGAATTAAACAGTTGAAAAAAATTTTTTTAGTTAACTAAAAAAATAGAAAATTTTTCTTCTGCTTTCAAATCAGTTGTTAAAAAATTCAATGGCATCCATTTTACAACCAAAACCAAGTACATCATTTTCCTTTCACTTGGAGTCCTACATTTGCATGAATTTGACAAATCAAATCATAGAATGAACATGTTATATCTTCTTTAATTTGGGTGAGAGTTTCCTTTCATGATTAATGCCAAGAATTTTTGGGGGGATCTCGTCAAGCCCGATAGAAGCCCTTAATCATACTATTTGTTTTATTTATTCAGGATTCATATCTTGCCTACTACTAAGCCGGATTTGAGGGGAATTTTATAACAAGATAAAAACAGTAAGATATAGAATACAAAGAATAGAGAAAAAATGTTAATGGAAACCTGGGTATTGATTTTTAAATCAGAGTTATATGGCAATTGTTTTCACATTAGGTTTTTTTTTTTTTTGACATTGTGTTTTTTCACCCTTGGGCTCTGCAGGCATTTGTAAGAATGGAGTGGGATGAGAGAGCAAGTGAGAGCAACCTGGCTGAGGAGATTTCTGGTACCTCGGCATCAACCTCAGAGTCCTCTGGGGATGCTGGGGTCTCACTTTCTCACTGGAACTCTGTCATCTATCATATTCACATTGTCCCAGGAAACCCCTGAGAAGGTACCCTTGCCTTAGAGGACAACTTTCCAGGAGCTCTTGCGGCATTTGGTGGGCAGCATTTCACAGACTACCGGCTTCTGTGGTGGGATGACAGTTTGTCTTTGACTTCAGCAAGGGTCCTTTGCACAGTGGTGCAGCAGGAAGTGGAAGACCGCGGCCCTGCTGTTGTGCTAAGAAGTCATTATCGCCAGACAGAGCAGAAGTAGGGACTGCAGATAATGGGCCTCTCTGGCTGTCCAGAAATCATTACACGACTGAGGAAGAGGCAGCAACTGTTTTAAATCCCATTAGTGGGGCTGATGGGCTGTCTGGGACAGGATGCCTATCCCTGAACCAGCAGCTTAGAATAACTTCTCCTTATTAACCCTCTAATGCTGGGAGCTGTCATTTGTCCAAAGGCTGCAGTTCCAACACTTTTCCAAAAAGGAAAGGAAATTGTGTCGGGTGCCTCATACATTATCTCATTTAATTCTAACAAACAACTTCTGAAGTTGATATTAACTTCTCTTTGCAAGTGAAAGGTCTGAGCTCCACTCAAGGTCACATAGCTAGTAAATTACAGAGCCAAGATTTGAACCTGGACTGTCTGCCTCTAAAGCCTGTATTCCTTTCATATACCAGCTGACTCTGCAGTGCTGTGTGTATGTGGTTGAGGAGTTGCTGGAGTATTGTAGCTCATGAATGACCTTCACAGTAGGTGACATTAATGACTTGGGACTTAACACTAACCCTTGACACAGACATTTTTGCCAACTTGAAATAGCCACATTTCTCTGTATAGACTCCATTTTCAAAATTTATCAATACTTATATCATTTTAAAATCTTTCCCTTTCCAGAAAAAACTTTCCTTTCTATTTTTTGTTCTGTAAAAACTCAGAACTCACATACGATTAATTCTATAGGCCGATTGCCAAACATGATCTAATAAAAGGACGATGAGGAGGAGCTGCATACTCTCATTTCTTTCTTTATTCTTCTTTCAAGATTTTATTTAAATTCAAGTTAGTTCACATATAATGTGGTGTTAGTTTCAGGGGCAGAGTTTAGTGATTCATCAGTTGCATACAACACTCAGTGTTCATTCCATCAAGTGCTCTCCTTAATGCCCACCGCCTAATTACCCCATCTCTCCCCACCTCCCAGCAACCCTCAGTTTGTTCCCTATATTTAAGAGTCTCTTATGGTTTGCATCCCTTTGTTTGATTAGCTAATTTAAGTTTTTCCAAATTTCCTCCGATTTTTTTCTTTAGCTTAAGAGTTTTAGTGTTACAAAATGAGAAACTCTAATTGTGGCTTTTGGGGGAAGATTTTTATATGTTTAAATATCTACAGATTAATCTTAAACAGTTTTAAAATAATTTTCAGGATAGGGGTGCCTGGGTGGCTCAGTGGGTTAAGGCCTCTGCCTTTGGCTTGGGTCGTGATCTCAGGGTCCTGGGATGGAGCCCCGCATCAGGCTCTTTGCTCAGCGGGGAGCCTCCTTCCCCCCCCCCCCCCCCGTCTGCCTCCCTGCCTATTTGTGATCTCTCTCCTTTCTGTCAAATAAATAAATAAAATCTTAAAAAAATCATTTTCAGGATATAATGATTACAAGGTGAATATTATAATGATGTCTTCTAATAACTTTGTGCTTTACAGAGCTACATGATAGCTAAGAGTTCATGGTTATAGGATATGCTGAATGTAGGTATCTTTAAAAATGTTCACCTTTTTTTCATTATGTTATTTTGGGCACTGAATAATTCATTGCCAAAATGTAAAAAAAATCCTCAATAACGAAAACATGTTTTTAGTTAAGGACCACCTCATTTTTTTTTTTTTTTTATCAGACTATCCAAGGCTTGCAAAGCTAGATTGTATAAACTTGTTTACATGGAAGGATTGCCATAGTGCCAATTCCAATGTTTTTGCCACTTTGGTTCCACTTACTTTATAAAGTAGTCATGAAGTAAAGTATTGGCCAAAACAGAAATAGTATACAGAAACAATCTGACTCTTAAGGAGTCTTTTCCCATGTAATCAATGCTTAATTATATTTATTCCAGCTGTCTGTGGTGCTCTCCTAGGCTATTTAGAATTTGTCTTCAACTTTTAAGGAATTTTTTTTTTAAGTAGGCTTCATGACCAACATGGGGCTTGAACTCATGACCCTGAGGTCAAAAGTTGCATGCTCTACCTACTGAGCCAGCCAGGTGGCCCTGTCTTCAACTTTTAAGATGTAATGTTAGCTAGAAACTTTTGTGTTATTTGGGAATCTTTTGGAGTGTTAGAAACTCAGAGCTGTTCTTCAAACTCAGCTACATATTGGGATGGAAGAGGACTATAAACTAGGCAGATGTTGGAATCCACAATCCACATGATTCTTAACAATCTACTGGTGAGTTATCTACTGTGTAGCTATCCCGCAACAAATTTATCTTCCTAGGATGCTTTTCCTTGCTAAAATAGTATTTCTGAGGGGAGCTCCTTTTTTACTAGTCAACACACTAATCGTAGGTCTACTGACTTTGAGTAATGATAGTAGTAATAGGTGTATATCCAGAAATCAAGGATGAGGAAAGTAGCCCTGACCTTCAGGTTATTGAAATTCTTAAAAGGTTTTATATCATGGATAGCATTTCAATAGTTATAAACAGGAAAGTAAAGGCCAGGCTGGAGAGGATAGTGTATACTTGAGGGGTTGCAGGATAGCTGTGGTAGGAGAGAGAAGGAAGGACTAAACATTAGAGACTTTCAGGAGACAGAAAGCATAGGAGTTGGCAACTGATTAGTCATGAAGGTGGGGTACAGGAGAAGGAGAAAAAAATGGATAAAGGACATTGGACTTGGTGATTAGGAAGTCATTTTTTAATGCCTAAATGTGCCATCTCAAGATAGAAGCCACGTTATAGGGAGTTGGGGGGAATGCAAGGACAAAGAAGGGAATTCAGTCTATTTCTTAAGAAATTTGTTAGCATGCACAAGGAAGGAATAGGAAAGGGAATGACTGACTGATTGAGAATTGCACAGGTTTGAAGGCAAAAGAGAAGGGGCTAGAGGCAAGGTAGAGTGAACAGAACAAGCATAATTCATGGAAAGAGGAAATGGAAGAGAGTAAAGTGAATTTATAGGTGGAAGGGTTAGCTTTGAACAGGAAGAGATGTGTCTGTTCTTTTGAGAGAGAAGAGAAAAAACAAACAACAAGAACGAACAAGGATAAGAGAAATTTTGAAGTAGCCTGGGGAAAGGCATTGGATCTCCAATTTGTTGATCCTGATTTTATGAAAATCTATGGGGAGGTGAGGATGATATAAAAGATCTGACCAATTTTTCTGGAGTAGAGGTTAGGGATTCACAAGTGATGAGGAGGATAACTAATCCTAAATGAGTCCTAGCTGATGTTAGAGGGACATACTGTGGTGTTATGGGCAGGGCTGAGGCTGAGCATCTTAGGGATGGGAGACAAGGCTGTCACCAGGGTTGTCTGCTCTATAAATATTGATTTTATTATTAGCCTAGAGAGGAGTGCATCCAGGTTAAGTTGGTGTGAAAAATCATGCAAGTTTGAAGTCCAGGAGAAAGGTATTTAGGTCCCACGTGCCTCTGTTCTGTGAGTGCAGGCGACTGAGGGTGGAGTGCGCTGTAGGTCTGCCATGCTCTCTTAGAACAGGTTGGAAGGCAGTATCCTCAGTTAAGTGGGCCTCCCATGACTTCATCTCAGAGCCTACAGGATCCATGGGATTGACTCAGAGTGGAGTTTGGACAGTGGTGTGGCAGCCTCTCAAGGGCTTGTTTTAAGTAACTCGAGATGTCATTGAGAGGAACCATAAAGGGAAAACTTGCTCTGGGTAGGATTTAACAGAAATCAATGAGCACACTGAAAAGAAATGAAATATATACAGTCTTTCCTCTTTAATCCTTTCGTGGGGTAGACTCTATATAAAAATCTGTGTTTATATGGAGGCTTAGAATGGTTGTAAGAAAAAGTTTAAGTCATAAAATTTAAATGGGAATAAGGAAGGCATGGTGGTTGACAGTACAGGAATAATGTTAAGTTTTATGGGTTAAATTTTGTGTGGCTCTTAATAGTGGAGTATTATAAGGTTAATTTGAGGTATTTTGTGAGGATATATGTTTAACTAAAAGAATTCTTGTTTTTTAGTCTTTATTTCTTTTAGAGAGAGAGAGAGTGAGTTTGCGAGAGCGAAGGAGAGAGAGAATTTTAAGCAGGCTCACCACTGAGTACAGCGTCTGACACTGGACTCGATCTCATGACCCTGGATCATGACGTGAGCCAAAATCAGGAGTTGGAGGCTTAACTGACTGAGCCTCCCAGGTGACCCTAACTGAAAGAATTTTGTAATGACAAAGTACACAAGACAGAAGTCAGGAGAAGCTGAACTGTGATTTGGAGTTGTCTTGAAACTGAGGATGGAAGCTTAATTTCCCTAGGCCTTACTTTCCTCACCTGTAAAATGGTGGGGCTGGATGCACAGGTGCCTTCAAGCTATAATGTTCCATGATTCCGACTCAGTACGATCCCCTCAGGAATCATATAGGCAGCTTGTCTAGTTAAACTGTTACATCACTGTACATTGGCGATGTGGGTAAAAAGAGCATGGAACAAAGAGCCAGAAGGACTATATTTTAGCTCTAGTTTTGCCAGTTGCTAGCTTTGTGACAGAAGTTTCTATGAGCTCTTGTGGTAAGTAGGATAATGTCCCTCCCCTTGCTCCTACCCAAATATCCAAGTTGTAATGCCTAGAACAGGTGGCATGTAAAATTACATAGAAAAGGAAATTTGCAGATGGAATTAAGTTTACAAACCTTAAACAGAAATTATCCTAGACTATAGGGTTTTTAAAGGTGGAAGAGGAAGGCAGATGGTAGGTCAGCAATATCTGACTATGCAAGAGGGAAGCAGAAGAGATTTGAAGCATGAGACGGACTTGAACCACCATTGTTGGCTTTAAAAGTGGAGGAAGCTGGCCAGAAATTAAAGAAAGTGGGTGGCCTGTAGAAGCTAGGAACAACTCTCAGCTGACAGCCAGCAGGGAAATAGGGAAACTCAGTCTTATAATTGTAAGAACTGAATTTTTCCAACAACCTGAATGAGCAAGAAAATGAATTCTTTCTCAGAGACTCCAGAAAGCAAGGTAGCCCTGCCATCACCTTGATATTAGCCTGGTGAGACCATGTCAGACTTTTGACCTAGAGAATTGTAAGGTAATAAACTTATGTTGTTTTAAGCTGCCAAACTTCTGGTAATTTGTTATGGCAGCAGTAGAAAATGTATACACCTACTCTCTTCATCTGTAAATGAATAGGACTAGTAATAATAGCAATTATAGCCTATTTGTCTCTAGATGAGGTTAATTGTAAAAGATACAAGTGACATCAGCAAGAATGGCAGATAAAGACATCTGAAAATTTACTTCTTCAAAAAAGGAGGGAGAACACTGGCAGAAACTGTCAAAATCAGTTTTTCAAAACTCTTGGAATTAACCAAAGGCTTTCAACAATTCAAAGAGTATTCAAGAAAAACAGCTGAATCTTGATGAGAGCATTTAGTTTTTGGTCTTTTAACTTGCCCTATTTTCATTTCTCTCTCCCCAGCTCTACAGTAGCCTTGAAAACCAAATATAATATTTAACACACAAAAAGGCAGATGTGGATGGATAGAGGAGCAAAAAGACATAAAACTTATAGAAAACATATAGCAAAATGGCAGACATAAACCCTATCTTATTGGTAATCACATTAAATGTAAAGGATTAAAAGGCAGAGGTTGGCAAAAATGGAAAAAAGACATGATCCAATTATATGCTGTCTGCAAGAGTCATTCTTCAGATTCAAGGATACAAATAAATTAAAAGTAAAAGATAGATAAAATACATATACCAACAGTAGTCCAAAGAGAGCTAGAGTAGCTATACTAATAGCTGACAAAATTGTCATAGATAAAAAGAAAAACACTTTATAATGAAAAAGGGATTAATCCATCAAGAAAACAAATGACAATTATAGACATATATGCACTTAACAACAGAGCCCTGAAATAAAGAAAATGTGATAGAATTGAAGGAAGAAATAGACAATTCAACAATATTCATGGCTAGTAAACTAGAAAGCAGATCAACAAGGAGATGTGAGACTTGAACATCAGTATAAATCGTGTACACCTCACAATATAGAATACCCTAGTGCGACACTAGAATGCACATTCTTCTCAAGTACCTATGGACTATTCTTTAGGATAGACCATATGTTAGGTCATAAAGAAAACATCAACAAATTTAAAAGGACTGAAATTATATAATTATCTTCTCTGATTTCAATGGAATGAAATTCAGAAGAGCACAAGGAACTTTGGGAAATTGACAAATACATGGCAGTCACACAACACATCCCTAAATAATTACTGGGCAAAAGGAGAAATCATAAGGAAAGTTAAAAAATACTTTGCTATGGAATAAAACAAAATACAACATAACAAAATGTATGGAGTATAGCTAAAGTGGTGCTTAGAAAGAAATTTGTAGCTGTAAATGCCCGTATTAACAGAGAAGAAAGATTTCAAATCAGTAACCCAATTTTTTACCCTAAGAAACTAGATAAATAAGAGCAAACTAAACCCAAGGCAAGTGTGGCATAGGAAAGGAAATAATAAAGATTAGAGTGGAAATAATGACATAAAAATAGAAAATAGAGAAAATCAACAAAACCTGAAGTTGATTCTTTGAAAAGATCAACAAAATTGACAAATATTAAGCTAAACTGATCAGGAAAAGAAAGAGAAAAGATTCAAATGACTGAAATCAAGACATAGAGGACATTGTTATCAACCTTATAAGAATAAAAGGATTATAAGAGAATACTGTGAATAATTATATGGCAATATTAAAATAACCAAGATGAAATATATACACCCCAAGAGAATTTGATATACATACACACCACAGAGAATTGAAAACATGTTCATACAAAAACTTGTACAAGAATGATCATTGCAGCATTATTCATAGTAGCCAAAAAGTGGAAACAACATAAATGTCTATCAGTTGGTGAATAGATAAACAGAATATGGTATATCTGCAGTAGAATAATATTCAGTCGAAAAAAGAATGAATAATATATAGTACAACATGGATGAATCTTGAAAACATTTTTAGTGAAAGAAGCCAAACACAAAAGACCATACATTTTATGATTCCATTTTTGTTAAAGATCCAGAATAGGCTGATTCACAGAGAGAGAAAATAGATAAGTGGTTCGTGGGGGTGGAGGATGGGGATGACTGTTAATATGTTTTTTTGGGTGATAATGATATTCCGGAATTAGATTGTGGTGAGTATTCGTATTAGTTTTCTAGGGCTATGGAGCAGATAACCACCACTTTGGTGTTTTGACACAACATGAACTTCTTCTCTCACAGTCTGGAGGCCAGAAGTCTGAAATCAAAATGTCAGCAGATTTGGCTCATTTTGCTGGACGCTCTGAGGGAAAGCTTCTCTCCTAGCTTTTGTTGGCTGCTGGCAAGTCTCGATATGCCTTGGTTTATGGATCTATCGCGCCAATCTCTGCCTCCATCCTCAAATCACCTTCTCTGTATTCCTCTTCCTTTGTGTCTTCTTAAAAAATACTCATCATTGGGTTTAGTCCATCCAGATAAGCTAAAACGATTCATCTTGAGATCCTCAATACATATGCAATGAACTTAACTACAATCTTAAGGTCACATTCAAAGCCTCCAGGTGGGGGTCCCCATTCAACCCACCACAGAGTTGTACAACTTTGTGAATATACGGAAACCATTGAACTGTGTAATTTAAAACAATGAATGGTATGTGAATTATATTTCAATAAAAGGGAGATAACAATAAAAGGGAGATGCTTTCTGATATCTTTATAAGAATCTTTATTATAAAGGGTAGTGCTTAAAGATCTATTTAGATAATTTAATAGATTTAATCTTTTTTTTTTTTCTTTTTGAGTATAGGTGACACACAATGTTACCTTAGTTTCAGGTGTACAACACAGTGATTTGATAGTCATGCTATGTCCACTGCAAGTATAGCTCCCATCTGTCCCATTACATCGCCATTACAGTATCATTGACTGTATTCCTTATGCTCTGCTCTTTATTCCCGTGACTTCCTCATTCCATAACTGGAGGCCTGTATCTCCCTCCCTGCTTTTGCCCAAACCCCCACCCTTTCCTCTCTGGCACCCATCAGTTTGTTCTTTGTATTTATAGTTCTGATTCTGCTTTTTTGTTTTATTCATTTTTCTTAGATTCTCTTTATGAGGGGAGTCATATGGTATTTGTTTTGTCAGTCTAACTTAGCATAATACTCTCTAGGTCCATCCAGGTCATCTCAAATGGCATGATCTTATCCATTTTTATGGCTATGTAATATTCTAGTGTGTGTGTGAGTGTGTATGTGTATGTGTATTTGTGTGTATCACATTTTCTTTATCCATTCATCTATTGATGGACATATAGATTGTTTTCATGTCTTGGCTATTGTAAATAATTCTGCAGTAAACATAGGGGTGCATATATCTTTTTTAGTTAGTGTTTCTGTTTTCCCTGGGTAAATACCCAATAGTGGAATTATTGGATCATATGGTATTTCTATTTTTAGCTTTTTTGAGGTTTTCCACAGCACCTGCACCAGTTTACATTCCCACCAGCAGCGCACAAGTTTCCTTTTTCTCTACATCCTCGCCAACACTTGTTTCTTGTCTTCTTGATTTTAGCCATTCTAACAGGTGTGAGGTAATGTCTCAGTGTGGTTTAGACTTGCCTTTCCCTAGTGATGAGTGATTTGAGCATCTTTTCATGGGTCTGTTGGCCATCTGGATGTCTTCTTTGAAAAATGTCTATTTAGGTCCTCTGCCTAGTTTTTATTCAGAATTATTTATCTTTTTGGTGTTGAATTGTGTAAGTTCTTTAGGAACTTTTTAAAAATTTAGTATTATTGAAATTAATCTTTAATCCACTAATGTTATAAATTAGGATGGTAATCTCTGAAAAGAATACTATAGAAAATATTTCTTGAAGGAACAAAATGAAAAGTCATTACTCATGAATAGTTTCAGAAGTAGGTTGGAGTAGACAAATCAAGTTTTAGCTTCCTTTTTGAGAACCGGCACCAGAAATTGGGGCTTTATTCAAAGCGAGACTTGGATACTGAATCTTTCACTTAAAAAAAATTTTTTTTAAGATTTCATTTATTTTTTGAGAGAGAGAGAATGAGTGGTTGGCACAAGCAGACTCCACACTGAGCCTGGAGCTCAACATGTGACTCCACCTCATGACCCCAAGACCCTGACCTGAGCTGAAACCAAGAATTAGATGCTCAATTGACAGCCACCCAGCTGTCCCCCCACCAATTTTTTAAAATGAGATATGTGACATATAACATCATGTAAGTTTAAGGTGACAACTTTCATCCTTTTTTTTTTCTTACACTGTTTAACCAATTTTTACTGTAAAGACATTGACATAGAGGCCAGCTACAGAAGGAAATTTTATGCTAATGTATCACTTCAGTTTTGGTTGAAAGCTAAAAAGTGGCAAATCTCTGGTATGTTTTGAACAATTTGGTTTTCTTCCTCTCCAAATAACAAAGATTGGTTCTCATCTGTATAAGTCAAATATATGTTTATCTTTTTTGCTATAAATTCTATGTCAGTGGTTCATTTTTGCCTTATTCATCAAAAATGGTTGATTTGGGGGACTTTATAATGAGTGAGTCATCTTCAGTTTATTTTTTATTTCAAATAAAATTATTTTATCCTATTTTGCTGACTTCCAGTCTAGAACTATACTATTAATATTAGATCTCTCACACACCCCTTTCTTCATGCTATTAGATGTTATTATTTATCTTATTTATCATTTGAAATCTATATTTCAGTCCACCAGTCAAATTACTGACAGTTATTTTTTCAATGCTTTTTCTCTGTGTGATATTATAGGAAAAGTAAAAATATAAGCCTTTGAGAAACTTGGACTTATAACCACAGAAACATGGACTGAGAAATATGAGACTTATAACCACAGAAAGAGTATTTTTAAAACTAGAGAGAACCTTGGAGAATACTTACCTACAGATGAGAAAACAGGCTCAGAGAGGTTAAGTGACTTACTGAAGGTCACAGTGCCAGTCTATGGTCAATTGGGCTAGAACTCCATTATATCATGTTACCTCACCATGTAATAGGTGAAAAAGACTATGTGATGGTATGTGACTTAGTGCTAATATATGTGGGTCCAGTTAAGAATAACTTAGTGCATAAAGGATAAGACATTTATTTGGCTAAGAGTGGGTAAGCAGGCTCCCAGGGAAGTAAGCCTTGAGCTTGAGGGTATATAGGATTTGGGTAGGTGGAATGGAGAGGGAGAAGACCTTCCAGAATAGGAATGCTGATGATTGCAGAAAGAGAAATGCTGGTGATGGAGACTGGAGCAGTACGGATTCTGGACGAGGCTGCTGGTGTCTTAGTTGACCCCTAACTTAAATGCATCCATCCAAACAAAAGGCTCCATGGGAAGCAATGTGGGGTAGCAGAAAAAGCACAGCATTCAGAGTAAGAAACCTGGTTTCAAATCTTGACACCTCTGCCTAGCAGTTAACGCTCTTGAGCAAGTTTCTTAACCTCTGTAGGTCTGTTTTCTCATACTACAAAGTGGCAATAATAGTATCTGCTTTATGGTAGATTAAGTGAGGGAATGGGTATGAAGAGTCTAGTCCCATGCTGGATATGAGGTATGTCCTCAATATACTGTAGGTATGATTATTGTTGTTATGTTCTAAGTGCTGGTCACCCCCAACTTGGTAAGTGAAAAAATGCAAGTTTCTTCTGAATTGCTGTTTGACAAGTACTGTAGTTTTGGGCAAAAACATTATGTAGATGCGGGGCATCAAATGGATATGGGCTTTGCCTCTGAAGGGTTTCCAGTTGAAATGACAGCAGCACACACCTCCTTTGCTGATAGATGCTCACAAACACAACGAACACTTCCAGCAAAATGGGTCATTTAAAAGTAGAGGCTAACAAGCCCACAGAAGGCTACATTTTGAGAAACTTAACATCTGAATGTGAGCGTTCTTATTTGAGGTAGAAACTATGATGGAAAACTAGAGATCTCATTGATTAATTGACTCATACTGTGGGAAACTTTAGCTTTTTCTTCTTGCTATAGTGAATTCATCTTTAATGATCATTCACATGCCAAAGAACATTTTCCTCTGATTAGTGGAGACAGAAGCCTGGGAGAGCTGAAGGGATGAGAGCTTTGTTGAAAGAACTGGTTTGAGTGCCAGCTTCCTGCCCCTTCCTGGTTGGGTGACTATGGGCAATCCAGTTAGTCTCATTCCAAATGGACAACCATGTCTATAAGATGGGGCTAATTCTGCCTCCCGAGGTTGTTGTTAGGATTAAATATAATAACATACCTGAGTACATTTTGTGAAGGTTAAAACACTGTATGAATATTAGTATTTGTTCCTGGCGGGTGGAAAGGGGCATTGTCTTTCTCAGGAAAGTTTCTTTTAATGCTGAGAAAATGACTCAAGGTGTATCTTAAACTTGAGGTAAGAAGAACAGAATGATTAATGTAGCCAGAAGCTCTGAGGAGAGAAGAATAGCAATAGCTGTTACTTATTATTAAGCATCTGGTATATATTATTCACTTCTATATGCTCTCCCCAAATATTACCCTAGTCCTGCAATGGACTAATCATTTCTATTTTACAGAAGAGGAAACAAACAGAGAGGTCATCTGACTTTCCCAAGGGCACACATAGAAAGTAGTCAGCTAAGATTTGAATCCAGATATTCCTGACTTAAATAGACTACATCCTTTTAACTTAACATAAAATTTGACGTTGTAGAAAACATTAACTAGGCAATGCATGTGAGAAACAAATCTCCCAAGAATCCTGCAGTTTTAAAAGTTTGTTGCCCTCAAGACATTTAGAAAATAATAATAACTATGCCCCATAATATATTGAGGACATAATTTTTGCCCAGTATTGTCTTGGGTTTATCAGATACATTCCCTCATTTAGTCCCTGAGGGCTTCGTGAAGAAGATGTTATTACTGCCACTCTGCAGATGAGGAAGCAGACCCACAACTTTAGGAACATTGCTCAAGGCCATTCAACTGCTGGGTGGATGTGTCAGAAATTGAAGCCAGTTGTGTCTTACTCTGGACACTATGCTTTTTCTATTACCCACCTTTGTATGCATTTAGGTCTCTACCCAGCCTTCTCATCCTTGGATGGATGGATCACAGCTGAGGAGAACTAAGGTCCTGTAGCCTCCTCCAGAATTTAGACTGCCTCAGACTCCATCACCAGCGTTTTGCTACATTGAATCTGGGAGACCTTATCCTTCTCCAGTCTTCTCACCTCAGTCCTACACATCCTTCAAGACCCTGCCAGAGTCTGTATCCTGAACTCCCTCTTTGTCTCACAACACGGGTGGTCAGACACCACTCCCCAGCCATCTAATTCAAAGATTCCTCTAAGATGCTTGCAGTGATAAAGATCTTTAAAAGGATATTTGTCATAAGACATAAACTGATGTATCTAGAAAACTATTCCAATTATGGCTGTTATTTATAGAAGTAAATACCATTGGTAAGTTTTAGCAAAGCACTTACAGTGGAGTGGTTTGGATTGAATCCAAGTTGTTCACTTGTTAATATATTATTTATATTAACAAAATCAAATGTTAGGCCGAGCACCAAGTTCCCCACCCACAATACTCAGTGTTTACTAAGGCTCTTGCCCCTCTTGATAATTATTTGTCAAACATAAATTTCATGATCTGCACCATAATTTCTGAGACCCTTGATAACAATTGGGAATGCAGATTCAGAGGATCAGCTAACTTGAAGGAAAACCCACTCAATCAATTTTGTATCATTACCCATGAAGCTCTTGTCCACTGTTGTTTAGAAAGATTTAAGATGAAAAAAGCCCATGGCTTATTGCTGTTTTATGTACTCCCCCACTTTTCACTCTGCTGCATTGTTTGCCATGGATTACTCATTCTCTCCCAGGTGGCTCTCAGCAGTAGAAGTATATATTTCATCGGGACTCTATCACATACTTCCCCTTCAGTGCCTTCCCTCCCTCCTAGCCCGAGCCATCACACACTTGATAATCTATTAAAGCATTAACCTACTTCCATTTTAGTTTCCCTTTTCTTGCAGATCAAGATTTTACAATATGGCAAACCAGAACCCATCTAACTGCAACTCAGGTGGGCAAATTAGGGAGGAGTGGGGGGTGCCATCCAAGCATAGTGGACTGGGCAACCCGATTCTTTTCCCACACTGCTCCATCAGCTGCCCCTTGTGACTTCCGGATGGGTACTGTGGGTAGAACCTGGCCCAATAGCAAGATTTCAATCCTGGCTCCAACATTCGGTAGCTCTGGTGTTGCAGAAGACATCCTCTAAGTCGTAGTTTCCATATCTGAGCAAGAGGCTAATAATGTACATACCTCACAGGGTTGTTGTGAAAATGATATGAGACCACAGACATGAAAGTACTTCATAAATTCTGCTTATAAGGCCAGCCATTTCATTGCTGGACCTGTAATTATTAAAAAGCTCATCATTTATTCAAAATCTGCCTTCCCCTGAAATATGTCCATTGACTTTTATTCTAATAAACGTTAATTTACCAATAACAATGATGATGATACTAATGCCATTTGCCATATATTGAGCACTTGCTATACAAAGTGTTTTACATGAATTATACACATAGTCTTCATAGAGTGATATGACTTTTGAAATGGGCAGCGTGATGCCAACTGATGCATTGAAAAAAAAGCTTCATTTAAAAAAAAGGAAGCTAATAGGGATCTGGTAGAAAGCACTGTGCTTCTAAATCTACAGTTGTGGTTACATCACTCAGGATCTCAGCAGGAAACAGATGGCCCACTCTAGGGACAGTTTAATGATGGGACTACCTACAAAAGTCTGGGCAAGATGTAGAGAATCACCAATACACAGTGAAGCACCTGTTCCCTGAGAACAGGGAAAGCTGTTAGTCACCTTATGCCAGAAGGAATAAGAGGAGGGGGAGCTGTTACCAGACCTCTATAGGAGCTATAGTGGCGGGGGAGGGGTTGCCTCTCAGGAACTGTGGCTCAAGGTAAAGGAACACGGTTACTGCCAAAATGGCACAGGAGGGATAGAGGGAGTAAATACTCAAGCTCCTCCCATCTTTGATCTCCAGCCATCACCTCCCATTTGCTGAACTCAGTCAGAAAAGCCAGAGGGCCAGGAAGCCCATGTAAAGCATGGGGGTCAGTTATCTGAAGCACAGAGCAGTGTGGAGAGTCCATGTGATAGGTCAACCTGGAAATAACCAGTACAAGATCATGAGAAATGCCAGTATAAATGATACATAAATGTCGAAGAAAAATAAATGAGTGATTATGTAGACCTTGCTTTAAGAATGGGCTATTTCCAAAACTTGGTTTTTCATTTGTTCGGTGGCAACTAGTATGTTTTTCCTAGATTTATTTTAAATGCTGATTCTGGTCTCCACCCACTCTTCCAAAGCTCTGGGATTCACCTTTACTTAAAATCTTGTACCAATAGGACAAGGATGAATTCTAGGTCTTGAGAGCAAAAAGTCATACAGTGAAAGAGCAAGCCTCTCCTGCCCCCTTTCAGGGCATGGGACTGGCCATGGTGAGTTTTGAACTGGATAGTTTTGGTCCACCTTTATTCTGCCCTTAAAATGGCTACATTGGCAACTGCTCTCCCTATGAAATGCTCCCAAATTACCCACTTATTCTTTCTTCTTAATCAAAAGTGGTTTACAGCTTGGATTTGGGAATTGACCTTCAGTTTCTTTAGACTAGACTTGACAATTTCCTACATGTGCTTAGCTAACCTCTCTGAGTTAAGTTTATGCACTGTGAAATAGGGACACTACTTGTACTACTGTGGGAGAAATGAGCTTATGGGGATGCTCCTAGCCTGGGGCAGAGAAATCAGAGGAACAAACCAGCAATGGTTGACTTAGCTTTTTCTCCTGGGTTTGAGAGTTTTTAAAAACTTACAACAGTTCTTTAATTTTTATTGAGCAAGCTTAATGAGTGTTAATGGACTTCTCATTATTTCAGCAGGCAAGATTAGTACAGCTCCAGATTTTAATAATGCATTGTAAATATTGTGATACCCAAATGTTAACATCTAAAACCCAAAAACAATGGAAAACTGCGGTAAGTGCAACGTATGATTTTTACTTTGAAAAACAGGGAGTAGAAAATATTTTCCTTGTAATTTTTAGAACCTAACTCTTTTACAGAGAGAATGTGGTCTTTAAGTTTATTCCAAGAACTAGGAAAGGCCAGCTACTAGCCACCAGTGCTCTTATTAGTACAAAGATGGTTTGCACTCCTTTGAAAGAGTGGACTATGGTGCCGAATGAAGTTCACTCTTGGATCTAGCCTGCACAGACATCATCAATCGCTGTTGGGGATCCTGGGACCTTGGGAAGGGACTCTGGGATGTGCTGCAATCTGCCCCTGCTCTTTGGGACCAACCACTTCTGCTTAAACTCAGTATTCGCTCATGAGTAGGTTTGTTAACTCTAATTTAGTCTATACATGTGTGTCTGCTCATGTACGTATGTAAGCGCATGCGTATGTGGGCTTGCGTGTGACGTTTCTCTACAAATCTGCAGCCCAGTGTTTCACAAACTTTGGCAGGCGTCAGGACAGCCTGGTGGGTTTGTTACAACACAGACTGCTGAGTTCATTCTGAGTTTCTGATTCGATAGATCTGCGGTGGAGCCGGAGAGCTTGCATTTGTAACAAACTCCCAGATGCTGCTGCTGCTGATCAAGGGACCGTATTTTGAGAACCACTACTCTCCCTCCCTTAAATTCTTTCCCAGGATTTTTGAGAGTGCTAAGTGAGGCAGTCCACATAGGGGTCTTGGCACAGGGCCTGGCACAGGGCTAATGCTTGCTATTTGCTGCACTACAACTATCATGACAGCTGCTCATTGTGCCACTGCTGCTGTTGAGCGGCTGTTACTGCCCGGTAATCCTTCATCCCGGATAACGTGAGTTAGGTATTAAGAGCAATGCAATCTGCCTTAATTAATTAAAGAATATAATTACCTCTCTGGGAATCATTTGCATTTTAAAGAAGCTTGTTAATTCAAAGAGATTTGTAATTTGAAGAATATTGGACACTGTGATAAAGAGATACAGAAAACTTCTGGCACTGTGTGGTGGAAGGTAATTTTGAGATGGGTCTATGTTGGGTCATCTCTGTATGCCTGTTGTATAGCTTTCCGCATTCTTTCTAAAAGTTCTGAGCTTTTTCATAATGGCTTCCATATCAAGACAGCACATGGCCTGGGGGTGGGGTAGGGCAGCCGTGGTCATTTAGATCTGTACTTTCTTTGCAAATCTGGTGTTTATAAACTGGATGACGCTTGCATTGTTTTTATTTATTCAGTGATGTAATAGAAGATGCACATAAGATTTATTTCAAAAGTATGTCTTTCAATTTCATGCTGAGAATAATGCAGGAAGTTTAGTGTAACGCAATTATAATAAAATAGTAGCAGGACAACATTTTCTTTTAAATTGTGGAATTAGAAAATAGAAAACCAGTTGGAAGCCAACCTTCTGAAAGTCCTTTGAATGTAATTTTGATTTAGAGAATATGGCTTGATGGCTATATGGACTTAATCTTCTGACCTGACCCCAGAGTATATATAGAGAACACAAATAGTATAATGAACAACAGTTTCAAATACAAATTTACCAGCCATCTTGATAAAATGAGTATTGACATGTATAGGAATGTCAATGTTGTGTTTTCCAATTCAGAAATATGTTATGCCATACAACTGGTGCAGTTAAACAAAATTTAGGATTAGTTAAAAACCATTGAAATCCTTGAATTTTTCCTGCTTAAAAAACCCAGAAAACATTAAACTTTTTCTAGAAGTTGAAGTAAGGAAATTAATGTCAGTGACAGAAATACAGCGAATCTAATTAGAAGTCCCCAGGCAGCAGCTCATTAGTGTGGTTAGTTAGTAAATGAAATTTCAGCTGCAGTGAATTAGACTATGTGTCTTCGGTTATTTTTTCTAAAAAGAATTACAAAACGTCTACAACTGTTTTTTGTTAGGAGAGTATTTTTTTTTACTCGCAAACAAAAAATATTTGGGATCTTTTGTCAGGAGGAAAGAAATTGCCATTTGGGGACAGATTTCCTTAAATGTCTGTATGTTGAGCCTGGGCGAGTGAAACACAAGCCATTTTCTATGATGAGGGAGAGGCTTTCATTTGTCTGGTAAGCTGCTCAGTTTCACGTGTTTCTTTTGTCAAATCCTTTAGTTAGTTAGCTAGTTTGTTTGTTTTACCCATTTGTACTTCTTGATTGGATTTCTCTAAAAAAAAAAAAAAAAACCCAGCTAGATTGAACAATACAATCCTGGTATCAGATATTGAGGGTAGATTGGAAAATTTGTTAATTACTAAAGGGTGACACTTGTTTCTTTTTTTTTTATGTCACTGCCATAGATGTTTATACTTTCGCGGCTTGAGCATTCATGGGTAAGTTAGTGATCCAAGAGCCTAAATTCCAGTATTTCCCAAGTGTTCATAAGTAAGGTATGATAGCCAGGTAACTGTTGCAGGGTATAATGCCGCGTCCTCCCAGGGTGTTTAAATATTTTTAGATTATATTAGAAGTTTAGCTCTGGGCTTATATTTTCCTGTAGAGAGCCTGGAATGCATTGACTGGATCCTCTCTGTCCACAGCTCAGTCATGATTCCAGTATGTTGGGGTCTGCAGGTTCAGACTGGAGAGAGCCTCCAGTAGTTTTTCAACTGAAGGTGACTTCCTCCAGGAGGGAGAGTTGGTATTACGTGGAGACAATTTGGGTTACCACAATTTGCAAGTGGGGGTGTGGGGAGAGGGAGAGGGAGAGTGTGACATCTACTGGGTAGTGAGCAGGAATGCTGCTAAACATCATACAGGATAAAGAATAACCTGGCCCAGGGGATACGTGGCTGGCTCAGTGGGTAGAACACGTGAGTCTTGATCTCGGGGCTGTGAGTTTGAGTCTCATGTTGGGGACTTAAAAATAACTACTAAAAATAAAATCCTAAAAAAAAGATAATCTGATCCAAAATGTCAGTGCTGAGGTTGAGAAACCCTGTCCTGTGTCATCAAGCTCTCACTGAATGAGCAGACACCACATATAATGGGTGGCACACTTTTCAGCTGCCTGAATTTCTGCAGAATGCAAGATGGGGTAGGCATTAGAATGCAGCCAAGCATTCCAGAGACCTCTTAGCCTTGTCACTGAAAAGACTTTTGAAATAACTGTTTATACCTCTATTCTTCTTTTTAAAAATTTACATTTCCAATTTATTTCTCTGTGGCTGTGTTTAGGTCAGAGGCACATAGAACATAGTGTTACACTGCTATGTTACACTGTCAGCAACTGAATAATTTTCCAGTATGACTGGTCCCAATATCAGTTGCCAAAATATTCTTCAATCTAGCTTAGATGTATTTTTTTTTTAAGTGGAGAAGGAATCATGTGAGGTCTTGAGTGAAAAATTTAAAACATCATGTTTCCTTTGCCATTCATCACTTGATAATAATACTGCATGTATATTACAAGAAATGTAAAGCATAGGACACTGCCGGGAGGTAATTGATAGGCTGGCCTGACAGGCAGAGACAAGGCTCGTGAGCTACAGTGGAGACCAAAGCAAAGGAAGAGTATAGCAATGGGGAGAAGGAGCTCTGTTTCCCCCTTTCTCCACCTTGCTTTGATAGGGTTGCTATTGTCCTTATGTTCATGAAGTGAAGGAGGAAAAGTTTTGTTTGTTAACACACAGTATAATTCTTCATGATTTACATTCTTATCTCTGCTTTCTAAAAATTTCCCACTGACAAGGGGAAGGAGAGGAGATGTAGGCACCAGGAGAAATCGACATGCAAAGTGTCAGGAAAGGGAGATATTTTCTTCAAGTCATGAGAAATGGTACTCAGCAATGTCAAGTAACAGCAACTTGACTTCATAGATACTGCAAGATCCTGAAAATGGTGTAAAACCTTGGTATAATTCACTTGGTGCAAAGGCAATGTAATATGTATAAGTTGAATCTGGAAGCCAAATGCTCAGGAAAATGCAACATATAAAGAAGCAGTGACAAATACATATGTGATATTCTACGTCACCTATTTTTCTTTGCTGTTAGAGAATTTGAAATTACGTTGTTTATACCAAATATTTCTAAAATTCTGTAAACTCTGGGGTGTACAATTTGAGTCAAAAAAACAAACACAAAGAATAAAACACAGAATGCAGGGAAGCACTGCATCTGCTTTCACAGTCTTTGGTGATGCAGCTTCTTTGTGAATTTGTGCATGTTTCTTTTCTCCTGTTCCCTGAATATTCTACCCTCTCCATAATTCTTATTCTTCACTTCTCTTGCCTTTATATGTATATATGTAATGTATATACTACATAACTCACCAATTATAAATGTATAATTCAATGAATTTAAGCCAGTTTATGTAATTGTGCAACCATCATCACCATCCAAGTTTAAAATCCTCTGTCATTCAAAAAAGATCTCTGTGTTTGTCTGTAGTCAGTTCCTGTTCCTAGTCCCAGCCTTAGGCAACCACTGATCTGCTTTCTGCCTCTATAGTTTTGCCTTTTCTAGAAATTTCATGTGAATGGAATGAAAAATAGGTAGGCTTCCACTTGACGTAATGCTTCTGAGACTCGTGTATGCATTTGCTTCAATTGTCCATTCCTTTATGTAGCTTAGTAGTATTCCATTGTATGGCTTAGAACATGGTCTTAGTCTGTTAGGGCTGCTATTACAAAATATCACAGATGGCATAGGTTACAAGCAATAGAAATATATTTCTCAGAGTTCTGGAGGCTGGGAAGCCCAAGAACAAGATGTTGACAGATTTAGTGTCTGGTGATAGCCTGCTTCCTGGTTTTTAGATGACTGTTCTAGTTTTATTTTATTTTATTTTTTAAATTTTTTTTAAGACTTTATTTATTTATTTGACAGAGAGAGAGATCACAAGTAGGCAGATAGGCAGGCAGAGAGGGGGGGGGAAGCAGGCTCCCCGCTGAGCATAGAGCCTGATATGGGGCTCGATCCCAGGACCCTGAGATCATGACCTGAGCCGAAGGCAGAGGCCTTAACCCACTGAGGCACCCAGGAGACCCTGTTTTGTTTTTTGGTGTGTCTTAACCTGTCAGAAAGGTGAGGGATCCCTGTGGGGTCTCTTTTATTCCTCCCTTTCCCTTATCTTCATCTGTTTTGTTTCTTAAATTCCTCGTGAGTGAAATCATATGGTATTTGTCTTTCTCTGACTGACTTACTTTGCTTAGCATAATACCCTCTAGCTCCATGTCATTGCAGATGGCAAGATTTCATTCTTCTTGACAGTTGAATAATATCCCATTGTATGTATATATACCACATCTTCTTTATGCATTCATCAGTCAATGAACATTTGGTCTCTTTCCATATTTTGGCTGTTGTTGATAATGATGCTATAAACATTGGGTTGCATGTACCTCTTCATGCACATCTGTTTTGTGGGATTTTTTTTATAAAGGCACTAATACCATTCATGAGGGCTCCACTCTCATGACCTAATCGCCTCCTAAAGGCCCCCAATTCCAGACACCACCACACTGAGGATTATTCAACACAGGAATATGGGGGAATACAAACATTCAGTTCATAATATGCATTTTGTTTACCATTTATCAGATGCTGGGCATTTGAACTGCTTCCACTTTTTGGCTCTTATGAATAGTTCTATGAATATTTGCTTTTAAGGCTTTCTGCTATGTTTTCATTTCTCTTGGTTATATACCTGAGAATTGTGCAGTCACACTGTAAGTGTCCTTTTAATTTTTTAAGAAACTGCCAAGCTGTTTTCTAAAGTGGCTGTACCATTTTACATTCCCATCAGCAATTTATGAGGATTTCAATTTCCCTGCATCCTCACTAACACTTGGTAATCCCACATTTTGATTAGAGCCGTCCTCGTGGGTGTGAGGTACTCTTCCTCAATGTCCAATGTCTACTTCCTTTGTTCTACCCTCTCATTCTTTTCTTCTCAACTTGTGCCTTTAGTTGTTTGGGCTTGTACTGCAGTATACAGATCTTTCTTTCAAAAGTGACGGTGGGATTCCACCCAATAATAGTGTAATACTAGGAAAATATCATAAATCAAAAATGCATTTAATACACCTAACACCTAACCTACCAAACAGCTTCTTAGCTTAGCCTAGTCTACCTTAAATATGTTCGGAATGCTTTCATTAGCCGACAATTGGACAAAATCCTCTAACACAAAACCCATTTTATAGTATTGAATATCTAATATATTGAATGGTGCACTGAAAACGGGAAAAAGAATGGCTATACAGGCACAGAACGGTTGTCAATGTATGGGTTGTTTGCCGCCATGCTCACATGGTGGACTCGGAGCGCGTGTCGCCGACACTGGGAAGCACAAGAGTATCATGCATATTCTGCCACATCTTATAGCATGGAAAAGATCAAAATTCGGTAATCCAAGAATGGTTTCTACTGAATGTGTATCACTTCTGCACCATCATAAAGTCAAAAAATCATAAGTCGAACCATTATAAGTCGGGACCATCTGTATTCACTTACACCAAATCTCATTGGTGACCAGTTCTTAGCAGACAAATAGTCAAGAAATGATGTTGGGGTGGATTCAAAGACTAATTCCCTTTGGCAACCCATTCTGTTCTTTTCATAGATGTTCATGTTTTTCTTCCAAATGCTCCAGTTTCACATGTAGCAGGGTAGAACCAGCAGCTTTTAGGGCCATGTAGCCTATCTGTTTGGAATTGGTTTAATAATGAGGCTTTAACGACATTGTAGTCACGCCTGTATTTCCCTCCAAGCACCTAGGAAGGCTGTATCTCCTCCACACCCTCCATGTGTGGCAGAATTGGAAGATTTCCATTATTCCCTCGGTTGAGAGGGCAGATTTACTTTTGCTAGTGTTCTGCTCTTTTGTTTTTCTACCCTGATTGCTTTGCCCTCTTGGCCTGAGGGGCAAACCTGTGAAACTGAGTTTCTCTGAGTTTCTCTGTGTAGCACCTGAGCCTACCTGATTTAGCTTGGCAGTTTATGTTTCAGCAATCCACTAGAAGCCAGGCTTCTCCACCCTGGATGCCATTTAGAATAGCTTACTGAGCTTCAAAGCACCATCCTTGTCCCAGTCTTGCCCCAGACCATTTAAACCAGAACCTCAAATGACTTAGGAAATGCAAAATGGCCAAGGGCCTTCTTCCCTGGCCCCTAAATCGGTATTTCAAATACCCAGTACTTGGAATTTTAAAGATACGGGAAGAAGCAGGCAAAATAATCGTACTAGGAAATAAAAAGGCATCCCTTGAAAGCCATGCTTTCAGGGTTGCTGGATTGTTGTGGAATTAGATCTGAATTTGGACCCAGAAGAGCAGGGTGATAATTCCGGCCCTGTCCTTGATTAATATTCATAGGTTAGTCTGCTCTTAGTTGGACCCTTCCTGGCTATAACATGGAGACTCATGTTTGCCTTGTGGTTCTGTTAGAACCAAAGGGATAATCTACCTAGAAGTACTTTAAAATAACACGTTTTTAGAGCCCTCCACATCTGCTAATTTTATTAAAGTTGTCTGGTCTTACTTTACCACACACAATTTGGGCTTGTTTTTACCTTGTGTTTCCTCTTTTGATTGGGCCAAGGGCATGGGTTCTAGAGCCAGACAGCCTAGGGGCAAATCCCAACCCAGTCACTGACTCACTGTGGGACCTTCCACTGCTAACCTCCTTTAACCTCAGTTTTGTCCTCTGTAAAATGAACAGAAAGTACCTACCCATGGTTTCATGTGAATGAATAGAGACAATGACTATGGAGAACTTAGCACATCCCTTACATACTGGGGACAGAGGAAGTGTTAGTTTTTCTTATCATTATTAAATAGAATTAGTGCTCAAAAAAATCCTGTGAGATTGGATATTTTATGGTAATGGTTGAAAGGACAATTGCACCCTAAGTGGCCCATTCTAAGAGATTTTTCAAGTCTTGGGTGGTAATGCAATCAGCCTCAGGGAACTTTTTTAGACTGCACATCAAGTCAAATTAAATGTCAATGTTTGTGTTAAAAAAAACCTTTATTTGGAATTACATTGTCATTGTTGGATTATTCATTTTTCCTTCCACACAGAGCATGTGAAAAGATGCATTTCATGCAAGTTTCATCTTCCAAAATAAGGTAAGGGGTTGTGATCATAGACTTATCCAGATCGCAGAAAACCTATTTCCTTAGAACTGTATATTTGAGATCACTAAAATAATACAGTTTAAAAAATGTTTTTATCATGGATATTGCCAAATAATCTATAACCCATAAGATCAGAGAGAATAGTATAATGAATCCACATGTACCCGTCACCCACCTTCAACAAATAGCAATACTTAGGTATAATGAACACTTGAAAGTGTCATGTAACTGAGAGGTAAAGGAATGCCAATCACACAGAGTTGATATATTCTTGTTGTTAAAAAACACCCAAATAACATGAAAGTGTGTGAAGTACAAACAGAATACCCATATTTCCAATCATTTGTTAATAAACCCTTTAATAAGGATGCTGTATCAGTCAGGGCTTATAAAGTCACACAGTGTCATAATTTAATGAGTGATGGATAAAAATTCTGGTCATAGCCTCACTGGGGATGGTTCTGACATATCAGTTACTTAGAAAATCTGATCTTTTCAGACTGAAGCCCTTTGGCCGCCACTCTGTTTTAGATCATCATAATTCACTTGTTTCTTCATAAATACGTATTACAAAATTTACAAGTTTTTGTAATTGTTTTCATGGCCACTGAGGGAAATAAAAAACATGCATAAAGAGAAAAATAAATGACTACAACTGTATTATGGGATGGTTGTATTCTAATGAAGCTTTGGGTGAGGGATTAGAAATGTGAGAAAAAGAAAGCTCATTATCTCCTGGTTAGGTTCAAGGACACCATCTTTCTGGATGAAAGGTGATTCTGGTATTCACATTTAGTACAGATTCTGCGCGGCGCATTGAAGGTTATGGTTTGAATTTTTCCCAAATTAGGTATAGCCATTTCTGTCTGTGAGAGAAATGGAAATTCAGGTCACATTTCAACTGGAGTTCATTTTTCAAATCGCACCTTCAGAAGGAGTGTCTACACAACCAACCGGCAGAATTAGACTTCCAGAAAGCCGTCTCCTGTTGTCCCACTTTCCAGTGAAGATCTCCTTTCTTTACCTTAGGCCCTGGGTACACCATGACATTTTATTTTAGATTTATTTGGCAGAAGTCTAGAGACCTCTAATACCTTTTTTTTTTGTTTTGTTTTAAAGAAGTGGTTGTTTCATGGTTCTTAATCTGATTCTGCTAATTAATTTTAATGCTTTCTAATTAGACTCTATTTGCAATTTTCCAGAAGTATTTGAAGAAACATCTTTTGCACCATCCACAACATTTTCAGTGAGTTTTAAAGAAATACCCTAAAGAAGCATTATTAAAAAATATTATACAAATTAAATTTAGGTCCTACATATACAGTATGTTCTGAAGTATTACTGGCTAGATTAGTTCAACAATTGGGCCACACAAGATGTTTCATAAAGTTTAGACACTAGAATAACATCTTAAGGCAATAGTAATTTGATTTTTTTCCTAAATGTGTTGCCATAGATTTTCCTAAATGTTTCACAAACAGTTATTAAAAGCACATTGAGAATCCCAATTCCCTTTGGGCAAAATGTTTTAGTACTTAACTTTCATTTAATTCAAAATTACATATGGTTAGAGTTGCAGAAAAACATCAGAAAATCATAACCAGCTATCACAACACCACATATTTAAATCAGTGCAGTACAGCCCCATCCCAGGCACCTGGAGGTGCCTAATAATAAAAATAAATAAAAGCAATCAGTATTACTTTTCCTTACATTAGGAAAAGAAGGTTTAAGTTTATTCTTAACAATGCAAAAGCTTTCCTGAGATGCTATAAAGAAATTTCTAGTAATTGGTGAAGTTTTGAGATGGGCTCCCTGCCAGAGACAGAACAGGAGGACTCCATGAAGAAGTCTTATAGGTTGGGGCATGGGAAGATCTATCTTGGGAAAACACTGATTAAGAAATTTGATCCAAAGTCCCAGTTCACATTCACAAGAAAAGCTTTGTTTATAGAATGAAAACATTTAAGATTACCTGAATTGGAACTCGGACAATTAAATTTTATAATTTGAGGGATATGCAAATAGGTGATGGACTAACTACTAATGTATTTGGAACTCACCAAAGAGGGAGTTTATGAAATGAGCCAGCTGGTGGATGAAAAGAGCCGAAGAATTATGTTTTATTTCTATTTAATGTTTCCATTTTAATTGTGCCTCTAGGTAACAGGCTTATAAATGGAAAGCCTGTCTTTTGTATGGAAGGTAGAATTACTCATCTAAAAAAAATTTTAAATTGTAGGAGTTGAAAAATACCTTCAAGAGAATAATTTATCAAAGAAGAATACAGAGAAAATTTGCCAATGCAAAATTATGCTGTTTCTGTATCTAATACTATTTGTATAAAAATGCAAATTAGAGTTAGCATGTGTTTTAGTTGGCTTAAAGCAAAGGCAAGCTTTAAATTTTTCTTTTAGGCCCTATTTAAATAAAAAAATCTCTGATCTGGTCTACAATTAGGCATCTTTTTGTAAATCTATGCATCTCCCTTGCAATCAGCACCTTTCCAGGGAATTAAAAAATTTTTTTGGTGGGTGCTAGTTGAATTGGTACAACATTTTAAGCGTGGGTTTATGAATCTAACTCATAACTCTGCCATGATTCTAGACTTGTCCATGAACACATTACTTCCAAGATCTGTACCTTGTTTCTATTCTCAGGGGGTTTAAACTTAATGTGCCACTTGCTTTACTTGGCACCTGTGGTTTACCATCACTTCTGAATAAAAAATTTGAATTATACTAAAAAAGGGGACAAAATCTTTTTAAGCACAATTCTCCCTTTTAGGGAAATCAAGGAAACAGAAATTCTGGGATCAAATAGTTTTGATTTATTTATACAAAAGAGTGTTACACAAGGGTTCACATGGCAAGTAACCACTTCCTGTGTTATCAAAATATTACAGTCATTGCACTGAAAAAAAAAATAAAGTCATTGCACTGGAATAAGGCGAATTTTCTAAAGTATTTCAAGGATTTAAGAGCATACTTTGTAAGATCTGTATCACTTTCTAAGATCTATTTATATGAGTTGGTGTAAAAGGAAGTTAAATAATGCTGATGAATAGGGACAAAGAACAATGTGTCTTTTGAAAAGCCTGACAAGATGGTCATCTTTAGATAACCGAGACTCTTCATTGGAGACCCAGCTCTTAGCAGTATGCCATAATCAGAGGAGAACTGAAGGTAAAAGAACACACACACACATACACACACACACACGTATTATTTGTTAGCATAAATAATAAATAGGTAAATGTATTGATCTGGATTTTGGTAAATCTAGGTGCTAAATCCTGATATTCGCAAAACTGGAAAAGGATTCAAGCAATTATCTCTTGTGAAGTAGAGAAGGGCTGAGGGCTGAGACTCACATCCCCCTCCTAAATTTCCTCTCCCAAAGATGGCCAGGTCCTGATGATCTTAACCAACATCCTGATACAGTGGCTCCACTTTGCAATTTTCTTCTGGGTCCTCTTTGGAATTCTCACATTTACTCCCCTGCAAGATTCTGCCCTTCCGGGCTAGGTCTCTCTCCATTCTTGCTCCCTTCTCACTCCCATTGCTGCTGTCTTTGTTCTGGCCCTTGACTTCTCTTTCACAGATTATTACCACCACCCCTTTGCCTTTATGCCTTCAATCTCACCTACTTCCAGTTCACCCTCCATCCACCCTCAGAGTGCTATTTCTATCACAAAGATCCCCTAGGGTCATTTTCCAGCTCAAAATCCTGCAGTGGTTCCTATCTCCTGCTGAGAGAATGGAAACTTCGTACATGGGCTATCAAACGCTTTCTGACCAGCTCCATAATCACATGCCCAGCAGCATTACTGCCATTCTATTCAAGCAAGGCAGAAGTACTTGGAGCCTCCCACCACTGAATCTTTGTGCAACTGAATCGTTGTCTCTTTTCTTTCCTCTGTTTTGCTCTTTCTACCCTTCTCACACCCAGCATCTGTTGGTCCTCCAAACATCATTCTTCTTCTTGGAATGCTGAATTGACCCCTTTCCTTACCCCACTATTGCCTCCCCCAAAAGTTCAGGCCTCTGTTTCTGCTCCAATGGTAACTGGTGCCCCCTTTGTAGTCATAGAGGATGTTATGTTGAAATCGTTTGCCTATCTATTTCTTCTGTAATCCATAAGCTGATTAAGGTCAGGCAGGGTGTCATCCCCTTTGGCTATCTATAACCTGTAACACAATAATTTCTGAATATTGTTGCCCAATAAATTTTTGTTGAGTGGATGGATATGTGAATAAGTTGAATGAATGGAACCAGATGAAACAGACTAAAAATGCCACATATCATTGAGAATGCATGGACTTGATGATTTTCTATATTTAGAATTCAGATTTTGACCTTAACTCTCACTAAAGAAAATCCAGCAGATATTAAGAGCAGTTGTTTTCCAAAGGAGATTTAATGGCGTAGATTTTGGAGAATCATGAAGGGATAAAACCATGAACACTATTTGCTACCATAGAAAGACTTCAAATCAAAAACACCGATAACAACACTCACTGTGCTTAGCTTTTTCTGTAGACAAAATAAAATGATAATGGAAAGCTCAGAGTACTGTTTACAGATGTCTGAAAGATTTAGGGCTGCATGTCAAGGCTGATACTGGAACCATCTTGGATTGGCACATCAGGTGACTTCAGAAGGAGGCCCACCCGGGAGACCCCTGAGTCTGGAGAGTACTGGAGGCTAGAAATGCAATGATGCTGAGTTCATGAAAGATGGGACAGATACCAGTACAAAGTGGAATCATATGGTAGCAAAAGCATAACACGTCTGCAGGAGAATCCAAACAATGCTTTGCAGTTCTAAAGCTTTTTTTTCATCCTATGAGCTCAAAGTGCTTTGCTCTAGCTTTCTTTGAGCAAGAAACCTTGGGTTTAAGGCGAGGAGACTAATCTATAAGCAGAAGGTTTCAAAGGGTCGTGAGTTATATTTTACGATCTGGTCCTTTTCCTAATTGCGAGTCCCAAGAAATCAATAAAGTGTCTTTTCGAGCTTATATGGTATTAACTATCACTTTATAAGTCTTTGAGTTTATAAGGAAATGTGTACTCTATTTTCTAGACTGTTTATTTGTGTCAATTTAGAATAAGATAGGTGAGTGTTACAACCAAATTTTCACCTTTCAACATGGAATAAATGCCTCCCACCTTTTTAGTAAAGAATGACTGATAGAAATGACACCTCATATTGATGAAGTGGTAGCACACTTAGACCAAATAATATACTTAAAATTGGATATCAAATTCCTTACTCTAGCACTCTATAAGATACTGATTAAAACAGAGAACCACAACTATTGAATATATGCCAGATACTGGGCTAAGCCAAATTCCATATTTCCAAGTCAAATGAAACAATTCCTGCCTTCGAAGAGCTTATAACTAAACGAAAGAGAAGGAGATGAGGGCAACATTTATGGAACACTGTTTATCTGGTGCATTGAACAAGTATACAGGAAGTATTGTGGGGACTTGCTAAGAAGAGGAACCCAAACCACGTGTGTGTGTGTGTGTGTGTGTGTGTGTGTGTGTGTGTGTATGTGTGTGTGTATGTGAGTTTCTTGGAATTGAGTTTCAAAAACAAGCAGGAATTAATATTTTTTGTAAAGGGCAGCATGTGCAGAGGATGGAGTCCTAAGAACACGGTTCTGCTTTCTGCAGTTTATACAATGAAAGGGAAGAGAGCACAGGGTTGGGGGGAGGAGAGAGAGTAGAGGGAGATGAGTAATAAACAGCAGGTGGTGTCAGAGAAAGCTTTGGTATTAGGGGGAGGAATTTTGACTTTCTCTGGAAGCTTTGGACCCACTTAGGGTTTTAAGCAGAGGAAGGGTGGGATCATATTTACATTTGATTTAGATCCCATTGGAAGCAGTAGCGAGGCTGGTTCTGGTAGAGTGGAACCTGAGGTAGAGAGATGGGGAAGATGCTTAAACAGCCATCCTGCAGAGACAGTGGTGAGGTCTAGTCCTGAGGCAGGACAAGTGGGGTGGTTATGAGAGAGGACTTGGTGATCCTCTGTATGTGGGTGAGTGTACACATGACAAGGAAGATGTCAATTTGGTTTAATATATTGCCAGCTTTTGAAGTTTTTTGTTAAAGGAAGTATCTTTTCAAATTTTTAAAATCTACTTTTAAGAAATATTTATTTATTTGAGAGAGAGAGAGTGTGAGAGAGAGAGAATGTGCAAGTGGGTAGAGCAGCAGATGGAGAGGGAGAGAGAGAATCTCAAGCAGACTCCTTGCTAGTGTGGAGCCCAAAGTGGGCCTTGATCTCATGACCCTAAGATCATGACCTGAGCTGAAATCAAAAGTGGGATGCTTAATCTACTGAGCCACCCAGGTGCCCCTCAAAATCTATTTTTGGTTATTGTCTTCGATAATAAAATTAACCTGCCTCATTGTATATTTAACACTCCTCATGGATGCCTTAATTCACTCAGATGAGGCCAAATCCCACTTTATAGGCATTTTTTCCCCTCTCTTCCCCTATGATCCTCTGCCTTGTTTCTCAAGTTCCACATACCAGTGAGATAATATGATAATTGTTTTTGTCTGATTGACTTATTTCACTTAGCAAAATAACCTCCAGTTCCGTCCAGGTCATTGCAAATGGCAAGATTTTGTGTTTTTTGATGACTGCATAATATTTCATTGTATGTATGTATATGTGTGTGTGTGTGTGTGTGTCAAATCTTTATCCATTCATCTGTCGATGGACATCTAGGCTCTTTCAATAGTTTAGTTTGGCTATTGTGGACGTTGCTACTATAAACATTCGGATGCATGTGCCCCTTTGGATGACTTCATTTGTATCTTTGGAGTAAATACCCAATAGAGCAATTCCTGGGTCCTAGGGTAGCTCTATTTTCAACTTTTTGAGGAATCTCCATACTGTTTTCCAGAGTGACTACACCAGCTTGCATTCCCACCAACAGTGTAGGAGGGTTCTCCTTTCTCCACATCCTCACCAACGTCTGTGATTTTCTGACTGGTTAATTTTATCCATTCTGACTGGTGTGAGGTAGTATCTCACTGTGGTTTTGATTTGTATTTTCCTGATGCCGGGTGATGTTGAAGCCTTTTTCATGTGTCTATTGGCTATTTGGATGTCTTCTTTGCAGAAATGTCTGTTCATGTCTTCTGCCCATTTCTTGATTGGATTATTTGTTTTTTGAGTATTGAGTTTGATAAGTTCTTTATAGATTTTGGATACTAGCCCTTTTTCTGATATGTCATTTGCAAATATCTTTTTGATTCTGTCCGTTGTCTTCTGGTTTTGTTGACTGTTTCCTTTGTCGTGCCAGATCTTTTGATCTTGATGAAGTCCCAATGGTTCATTTTTGCCCTTGCTTCCCTTGCCTTTGGCAATGTGTCTAGGAAGAAGTTGCTGTGGCTGAGGTCGAAGAGGTTCCTGCCTGTGTTCTCCTCAAGGATTTTGATGGATTCCTGTCTCACACTGAGATCTTTCATCCACTTTGAGTCTGTTATTGTGTGTGGTGTAAGGAAATGGTCCAGTTTCATTCTTCTGCATGTGATTGTCCGGTTTTCCCAAGACCATTTGTTGAAGAGACTGTCTTTTTTCCATTGGCATTCTTTCCTGCTTTGTCGCATATTAGTTGACTGTAGAGTTGAGGGTCCATTTCTGGGCTCTCTATTCTGTTGCATTGATCTAGGTATCTGTTTTTGTGCCAGTACCATACCATCGTGATGATTACAGCTTTGTAATAGAGATTGAAGTCCAGAATTGTGATGCCACCGACTTTGGTTTTCTTTTTCAACATTCCTCTGGCTATTTGGTATCTTTTCTGGTTCCATACAAATTTTAGGATTATTTGTTCCATTTCTTTGAAAAAAGTTGATGATATTTTGATAGGGATTGCATTAAATGTGTAGATTGCTCTAGATAGCATAGACATTTTCACAATATTTGTTCTTCCAATCCATGAGCATGGAACGTTTTTCCATTTCTTTGTGTCTTCTTCAATTTCTTTCATAAGTGTTGTATAGTTTTCTGAGTACAAATTCTTTGCCTCTTTGGTTAGGTTTATTCCTAGGTATCTTATGGTTTTGGGTGCAATTGTAAGTGGGATTGACTCTTTAATTTCTCTTTCTTCTGTCTTGTTGTTGGTTACATAAATGCAACTGATGCATTGATTTTATATCCTACCACTTTACTGAATTCCTATATGAGTTATAGCAGTTTTGGGGTGGTGTCTTTAGGGTTTTCCACATAAAGTATCATATCATCTGCAAAGAGTGAGAGTTTGACTTCTTCTTTGCTAATTTGGATGCCTTTTATTTCTTTTAGTTGTCTGATTGCTGAGGCAAGGACTTCTAGTACTGTGTTGAACAGCAGTGGTGATAGTGGACATCCCTGCCGTGTTCCTGACCTTAGGGGAAAAGCTGTCACTTTTTCCTCATTGAGATTGATATTTGCTGTGGGTTTTTCATAGATGGCTCTGATGATATTGAAGTATGTACCCTTTATCCCTGCACTGTGAAGAGTTTTGATCAAGAAAGGATGCTGTACTTGGTCAAATGCTTTTTCAGCATCTATTGAGAGTATCATATGGTTCTTGTTCTTTCTTTTATTAATGTATTGTATTACATTGATTGATTTGTGGATGTTGAACCAAGCTTGCAGCCCAGGAATAAATCCCACTTGGTCATGGTGAATAATCCTTTTAGTGTACTGTTGGATTCTACTGGCTAGTATTTTGGTGGGAATTTTTGCATCCGTGTTCATCACAGATATTGGGATACATCAGGGTTATTCTCCTTTTTGATGGGGTCTTTATCTGGTTTTGGGATCAAGGTAATGCTGGTCTCATAACATGAGTTTGAAAGTTTTCCTTCCATTTCTATTTTTTGGAACAGTTTCAGAAGAACAGGTATTAATTCTTCTTTCAGTGTTTGGTAGAATCCCCCTGGGTAGGTGTCTGGCCCTGGCCTCTTGTTTGTTGGGAGATTTTTGATTACAGCTTCAATCTCCTTACTGGTTATGAGTCCATTCAGGTTTTCTATTTCTTCCTGGTTCAGTTTTGGTAGTTTCTATTTCTCTAGAAATGCATCCATTTCTTCCAGATTGTCAAATTTGGTGGCCTTATAGTTGCTCCTAAGATGTTCTTATAATTGTTTGTATTTCTTTGGTATTGGTTGTGATCTCTCCGCTTTCATTCATGCTTTTATTTATTTGGGTCCTTTCTCTTTTCTTTTTGAAAAGTCTGACCAAGGGTTTATCAATCTTATTAATTCTTTCAAAAAACCAGCTCCTAGTTGTGTCACTCTTTTCTACTGTTCTTTTGGTTTTTATTTCATTGGTTTCTGCTCTTATCTTTATTATTTCTCTTCTCCTGCTGGGTTTAAGCTTTCTTTGCTGTTCTTTCTCCAGCTCCTTTAGGTATAGGGTTAGGTTGTGCATTTGAGGACTTTCTTGTTTCTTGAGAAAGGCTTGTATTGCTATATACTTTCCTCTCAGGACTGCCTTTGCTGCATCCCCCAAATTTTGAACTGTTGTTTTAATTTTCACTTGTTTCCATGAATTTTTTAAAATTCTTCTTTAATTTCCTAGTTGACTCATTCATTCTTTGATAGGATCCTTTTAGCCTCCATGTATTTGGGTTCATTCCAATTTTCTACTTGTGAAAGAGTTCAAGCATCAAGCATTGTGGTCTGAAAATATGCAGGGAATAATCCCAATCTTTTGGTACCTCTTGAGACCTGATTTGTGACCCAGGATGTGGTCTATTCTGGAGAATGTTCCATGTGCACTAGAGAAGAATGTGTGTTCTGTTGCTTTGGGATGGAATGTTCTGAATATATCTGTGACATCCATCTGGTCCAGTGTGTCCTTTAAGGTCTTTGTTTACTTATTGATCTTTTGCTTAGATAATCTATCTCTTTCAGTGAGGGAGGTGTTAAAGTCCCCTACTATTATTCTATTATTGTCTATGTGTTTCTTTGATTTTGTTATTAATTGGCTTATATAATTGGCTGCTCCCATTTTAGTGGCATAAATATTTACAATTGTATGATATAGTGTACTTCCTCATATATTATTATGATTTTTGGTTTAAAATCCAATTTATCTGATATAAGGATTGTCACCCCACCTTTCTTTGATGTCTGTTAGCATGGTAAATTGTTTTTCACCCCTTCACTTTAAATCTGGAGATGTTTGTGTCTAAAATAAGTCTCTCACAGACAGGATATAAATGGGTCTTGTTTTCTTATCCAGTCTGATACCCTGTATCTTTTGATTGGAGCCTTTAGCCCATTTACATTCATGGTAACTATTGAAAGATATGAACTTAGTGCCATTGTATTACCTGAAAGGTGACTATTATTGTATATTGTCTCTGTTCCTTTCTGGTCTATGTTACTTTTATTCTCTCTCTTTGCTTAGAAGTCCCCATTTAATATTTCTCAAAGGGCTGGTTTGGTGATTACAAATTCTTTTAGTTTCTGTTTGTCTTGAAAGTTTTTTTAATCTCTCCTTCTATTTTCTATGACTGCCTAGCTGGATATAGTATTATTGGCTGCATATTTTTCTCCTTTAGTGCCTTGAATATATCAGTCCAGCCCTTTCTGGCCTGCCAGGTCTCTGTGAATGGGGCTGCTGCCAATCTAATGTTTCTACCATTGTAGGTTACAGAACTCTTGTCCTGAGCTGCTTTCAGAATTTTCTTTTCGTCTCTGTATTTTTATTGATTCTGAGGGGGGTTCTATGTGCCTCCTGAATTTTGCTGTCTGTTTCTTTCCCCAAATTAGGGAAGTTCTCCACTATCATTTGCTCCAATATGCCTTCTACCCTCCTGTCTCTCTTCCTTCTTCTGGGATCCCAGTTATTCTAATATTGTTTTGCTTTATGGTATCACTTAACTCTCAAATTCTCCCCTCATGATCCAGTAGTTGTTTATTTCTCTTTTTCTCAGCTTCTTTATTCTCCATCATTTGGTCTTATAGATCACTAATTCTCTCTTCTGCCTCATTTTTCCTACCAGTTAGAACCTCCATTTTTTAATTGCACCTCATAATAGCCTTTTTGATTTCAAATTGGTTCAGTTTTACTTCTCCAGAAAGGGATTCTCTAGTATCTTCTTAGCTTTTTTCAAGCCCTGCTAGTATCTTAGTCAATCTGAACTCTAATTCCAACATCTTACTAATGTCCGTATTGATTAAGGTTCCTGGCAGTCAGTAGTGTCTTTTGTTCTCTTTTGTGAGGTGAGTTTTTCAATTTTGTCATTTTATCCAGAGAAAAATAAATGAATGAGAGAACAAAATATTAAAAGGGTAACAACAACCCCAGAAAAATATATATTAAACAAATCAGAAGAGACTCAAAACTGGGGGGGAAAGAAAAAAAAAAAGAATATCATTAGACAGTGAATAGAACAGAGCCACACACTAGATTTTGGGTGTATTTTGGTCTGTTAGAAGAAACTGCCTCCCAAAGTTTTAAAGAAAGAAAAACATACACACACACACACACACACACACACACACACATACACACACACACATACACACACACAAATAAGGGTAAATATGATGAAGGGATAGAATATGAGTATAAAAATGAAAAACAAAAAAGATTTTAAAAAAGGGGAATTGATAAGATAAGAAGTTGGTTTAAAAAGAAAGGAGAGTAATTCAAAACAAAAGAATAGAAAAAGGAAAAAATAAAGAAATTAAAAAAATTAACTTTGAAAGACTAAAGAATCATTGAAAAAAGCTATGAGTTCTATGTGCTGTATGCCCCTAGCACTGGTGTTTTGCAGTTCTCATTGACAGTAGGCTTGGTCTTGGCTGGACATTCTTGCTGATCTTCTGGGGGAGGGACTTGTTCCAGTGATTCTCAAATGTCTCTGCCTGTGGTGGAATTGCACTGCCCTTTCCAGGGACCAGGCTAAGTAATATGTTCAGGTTTGCTCCTGGTAGCTTTTGTTCCCTGAATGCTCTCCATACAGCTTGGAGGAGAATGAGAATGGTGGTCTCCCAATCTCCACCCCAGAGATGCCAAGAGCTGGGGCTCTCCTCCTTAATGCCCCCTCAGAGAAAAGCAGTCAGTCACTCACGTCTCCCTGGTCTCTGGCCACACTCCATGCTCACCTGGCCTCTGATTGAGTGTTTCTATCTCTGGCACACAACCCTGTTTGGAGTCTCTAACCCCAGCAGATTCCTGTGGTGTGCTCCTGTGCAGTTCCTCCCCAGGAGGAAGGTGAGTCTCCCCAGATCTGCTGCCTCTTGGGCCCATGCTCCAAGAGCAGTGGCCTGATCACAGTTTGAGGTAACCCAGAGCTGAGAGCCCACTACTGGGCTTCATCTTTGCAGCCAGCTTCCCTGATCTAATACCTGGGAGCTCTGCCACACTCAGGCAACCTCAGTCTTTCTGTGACCCCTTAGGGTCCTCAGACCACACTGTCCCAGTGAAGGTTCCTCCCTTGCTTAGCCTCTGGAGTGATGTCCCTCAGTGGAGCAGACTTTTTTTTTTTTTTTAAAGATTTTATTTATTTATTGGACTGAAAGAGAGATCACAAGTAGGCAGAGAGACAGGCAGAGACAGGGAAGCAGGCTCCCTGCTAAGCAGAGAGCCTGATGCGGGGCTCAATCCCAGGACCCTGAAATCATGACCTGAGCTGAAGGCAGAGGCTTTAACCCACTGAGCCACCCAAGTACCCTTGGAGCAGACTTCTTAAAGTTCCAGTTTTGTGCTCTGCTGCTCTATCGCTTGCCGGGAGCCAGCTGATGGAGGCTCCCTCCCTTCCCACGGTCTATCTTCCCAAATACTGCCTCATATTCACTTCTCTGTATATCCTACCTTCCAGAATATGGTTGATTTTCTGTTCCTAGAGTTGCTGCCATTCTTTTCTTCAATCTCCTGTTGAGTGTGTAGGTGTTCAGAAAGGTTTGGTAACTACTCTAGCTGAATTCCTGGGACCAGAGGAAATTTAAGTCTCCTGTTCCTCTGCCATTTTGTTAGCTCTCATTGCTATTTCTTGATTATGAGCCTAAAGTGTGGTTCACCAAGTATTCTTTCTCAAGAATAAGGCTGGCATGCCTGCCCTTCCCTGGGATGTGAGGGCTTGGTTTGGCTATCTCATCCCTCTGATGTAGATTTTACAGCTTGTATTCTTAGAGAGAAAGAATTCCTTAGTGGTCCAAAGAAAGTACTCTCTGGTTGGGGCTGTGGCTGCTTGTTTTGGCCTGGGAAACTCTTGCTGAGCCTGACCCACAGCTACTAAGAGAAAGGAGGAGTTTGCTAGTAAATTCCATGACACTAATGGATGGTGTAAATTTAATTACTGGGTTCCTTATCCTTATTCTGGGCTCCTGCCTGCTTATAAAGTTATGCCTTATTGCTAGGAGAGTTTATGACATGGATGTAATGGTTTCAGAATTTCCTCCAGGTTCGGCTGTCCCAATTTTTCTCACTGTCTTTCCTGCCGTCATCTTCACCAACAGCCATTTCCTATGGAATGTTTTTATTAGAAGACTGGAACCATAACGTCAAGGTTTGACAAGTCTGTCTTTTCACAGGCCAGGATGTCTGGAGGCTGCTGCATGAGGTATTGCCACTGACTCCAGCCCTCTAAGCCATGGCCCTTTCTGCATGCAAAGTCAACCAGGCAACCAACCAGCCAGTGGTGCTGGCTGCCCAATGTAATGGGTATTTTTTTCTCTCCTTTGTTTGCAAAGTCAACTCAGCAACAGTTATGCTGGTTTTGCAGTGTGTTGGGTATTGTGTTTTTTCCATCTCGGCCTGACAGAGCATAGAAAATGTTACTGGGAAAAAATGGAAAAAACTGACCTTGGATATAAATATGGTCTTGAGATTAGAGAGTTCTGAAATGGAAATCTGAAAACTGAACTCAGAACATAAGCCTTCAGCAGTGATATAAGTGGGATGATATTTGTAGTTGGAGAAACAGTTTGAAAATTTTTCATAGTTATTTATTTTGAGTAAGAAACAGCTGTTACACCTGTGATTTTACAGATATTAAGACTTAGAATGAAATGAAATAATGATTGTTTAAAAGGGGTTATTTCAAAGAAAAATAGTCAGTGATATTAGAGGTGCCATCCAGCTATAGGGGACTTTGCCATGTATGCTCCCCTTCCTCTCCCATCCTAGAGTAGCCACATGGAATGGGTGGGCTAGGAATAGACCCCAAGTGGGCTAAGGTCATCAGTGGAGTCCCAAACCCTGCCACAGTGATTGGTTCAGGTCTAGGCACATGACCTAAGAAGACCCAATCAGAGTGAAATTTGGGATTTTCCCTCAGTGCTTGAAGGAAACAACCCTCATTCCTTCTGGTCAGTCCTCTGGGTGAATGTGAAACCCTCAGGGGGAGGCAGCCAGCCATTTCTTTTCCCCTCTCTGGGAAAGCTGTCTTGAAGATAAAGTAGACAAATCGAGGAGGGCAGAATTTGGAGAACTGCAGAGAAAGGGAGTCAGAGACCTGCTCAAGCTCCAGGTTTGGAATTTTTAGATACTCAAGACAATATAGTCCCTTTATTGTCTTGTTTTCTGTTCTTTGCACCTGAAAGCATCTTAAATAGTCCAAACAGGTCAGATTTGGCAATGTGAGGAAGGACACAAATGTCTGAAGTTTAGGAAACGCAGACTGAGAGGACAAAGTTCAGACTCCTTACCTTGCCCTTAGATCTGGAATAATAAAAATGATAAAACAATAGCAACAATAGCTAACATTCCTTCAGGGCTTACTATGCACCAGGCAGCGTTCTTAGCACTTTACACAATTCACCTCACTGATGCCTCACAAAAACCCTATGACAAAGGGAGTCAGAAAACTCGGACTCTTGTCCTGCCTCTGCCTTTTACTGGTTGGTGACCTTACACACAGCACCTAATCTCTGTGTCACTTGTCTGCCCCAGAGGATTGTGAGTATTGAGTAGATAATGTCATCCAAACACCTTATGGTGTTGCTTTTAACAAATGACATCTCCTATCCCATCACTTGCCTCTGAAAATTCTGTTCTAGGGGGCAATGAACCTCACAGTTATGCAAATATGAACACATGCAGTTCTGTTTCTTGTGAAGCCCTCTTTTCTCTTCTCTTCTTGCCTACATCCTGTCCTTATTTCAAAGTCTGGTTCAAGACACACCTTTCCTGGTGTGTCTCCCACCACCTGCTAGCTAATGCTGCTGTCCTTCCATGGACTACCTGTAGCATTTGCTGTCTGTCCCATCCATCGGCTCTCATCACATGCCAACCCAGTTGCTATTTACTTCTTGATGTCCAGTTTTCCCACAAGAATGTAAATTACTACAGGACAGGGACCCTGTACTCTAGCTTGTAATATCACTCACTGGGTGCTGGGATAACTAATGCCTTGCAAAGTCATTACTTTGAGACAATCCTTTTTGCCTTAATCTATGCCACTGCACACTTGCTTGGAAGACATGTAGAGAGGAAAAGTCATTTTTGGTCAAAGGCATGAAAACTATTTTAAATTTTTTTCTTTTTGTTGAATGTAGCTACCTGTATTCTTGTCTCTTACCCATCTAAATCCTGGCATCTGTTCCCCCTTCTTCATCCTCCAAATAATACAAATAAACAAAAAAGCAAATGCTAACAACAACCAGAGAAAACCCCCATGCAAACCTGAAGTAACTAGTGATTCGTGATGACAGGCAGGCTGCTTGTGGGTGGGTGTAGAGGGAACTGCGGGAGCTGACCTTCCTTCAGGCATAGGATTGGTGCGGATGGTATCAAGGAAGGTGTGGGTATCCCCTGGGAAGAAAACAGGAGTATTCTCTGGAGTGTGAGTGGACACAACCATTTTCTTTTTCTCTAGTACATTCCAGACTAGTGGTTAGGGCTCATGGAGGAGGCCTAAGTCCTGAACACACACTTTATAAGGTACCCCGAGTCTCTTTGAGTCTAGGTTAGGTGCTGGACCAACCCAAGGCAGCATTATTTAATCCAGATGGGCACCAGGCTTTCCTTGTTTGCTGTCTTAAATGCCATGAACATTTATTGAGTCTCACTAGCTATTGTATGCCTGTTAAGGGTATAGTAACTCACGATGCATTCGTTGTCATTTCCATTAACTTTGAAACATAAAAATCTCAATAATTGCTTTTCATAAGTATTTGGCTGGTTTCTTTGTCTTCATGAGACTTGTTGACCTTGGATCCAGGATGACTCATTTTGAAAGCACAGAGTGGTAGAGACTGTGGAAGTACCAGGAAAGTGGCAACCAGGGCTTTTCCTTGTTCCATCTAAGGAAAACATGAGGCTGTCTTAAATAATAGATAATAATGATAACATACCTCATCAACGTAGTTTTCAAAACTCTTTTGCATTTTTTTAAAGATTTTATTTATTTATTTGAGAGACAGAGAAAGTGAGAGAAAGCATGAGAGGAGAGAAGGTTAGAGGAAGAAACAGACTCCCCATGGAGCTGGGAGCCCGATGTGGGACTCGATCCCGGAACTCAAGGATCGTGACCTGAGCCGAAGGCAGTTGCTCAACCAACAGAGCCACCCAGGTGCCCTCTTTTGCATTTTTTATTCTGCCTTGACAGGAAGTCAAAAACTAAATAATATGATGAAGATATGATACTCGAAGAAGGACTGGAGAGAATGTGGATGATCTAAGCCATTTATTGGACAAGTGAAAGGCTAGTGTCATTTTTCAGTTAGGACACATGCACATCTCCTAATTTCTAGAAAGGGAAACAAAAGCTGCCCACCTGTGTCTCATGAGATCTAGGATGGATATGCAGTGGGCCACCTGCATTTCATTACTTTTGGCTTTAGGGCAGGCTCAGAGGTGAGGGAGCTCTCTTTTTCATATCACTGTCTGATATGAAACTGTCTGATAGGTATTAAAATGTTGGTTTAAGTATATTTTAAATTATGGAATAAGTAACTCAGACTGTATCTCAGATCCTTGACAAGTGACAAGACTGGGTCTCCAGAACAATAAAATATTCCTTGTTGGATCCAGATGCAAATACCACTAATAACAACTACCAGATGAATGAATAAAGAAAGTGTGGTACATGTACACAATGGAATATTATCCAGCCATAAAAAAGAAGGAAGTCCTACCAATTACAACATCATGGATGAATCTTGAGGGCATTATGCTAAGTGAAATAAGACAGAGAAAGACAAATACTATGTGATCTCACTTAAATGTGGAATCTAAAAAATACTAATGGGTGCCTAGATGGCTCAGTCAGTAAAGTTTCTGCCTTCAGCTCACGTCATGATCCCAGAGTCCTGGGATCAGGCCCTGCATCAGGCTCGCTGCTTGGTGAGAAGCCTGCTTCTCCCTCTTCCACTCTTCCTGCTTGTATTCCCTCTCTCACTGTGTCTCTCTCTCTGTCAAATAAATAAATAAAATCTTTAAGAAAAAATAAATAAAAATACTGACCTCATAGAAGCAGAGAGGAGATTGGTATTTGCCAGGGGCTGTGGCTGTGAGGGAAATGGTGGAATGTGGTTGAAGAATACAACTTCTAGTTATAAGATGAGTGAGTTCCAGGGATCTACTGTTCAGTATGGTGATGATAGTTAACAATGCTGTGTTGTATGCTTTAAAGTTGGTAAGAGAGTAGATCCTAAGAGTTCTCACCACACACACATATAAACCAACATAACTATGTGAGGTGATGGATAAGTTAACTAAATTTATTGTGGTAATCATGTCACGACAAATGCAAATATAACACCATCACATTATTCACCTTAAACTTCCACTATGTCATATGTCAATTATATATCAATAAAGTTGGGGGAAAAACCCAGTAAACATAAACAACAAACAAATAGTTATTACATTAAGCACACACTGTGTATGTCAACTATGAACTAGTTACTGTCATTGGTCCCCTTCTACAGATGGTGATTTTGAGGTTTAGAGAGATGAAGTAATTTACCCAAGGCTACCTAGGTAGTAACTAATGGAGTTGGGATTTAAATCTATGCTTCTTGGCTTTAATAAAGCTTGGCATTTTAAAAAAATATTTATTTATTTATTTGAGAGAGAGCATGTGGGCGCACACACGAGTGTGGGGGAGAAGCAGAGGGAGAGAGATGATCAGACGCCCTGCTTAGCAGGGAGCTCAATGCAGGGCTTGATTCCAGGACCTGGAGATCATGACCTGAGTCGAAGGCAGACACTTAACTGAGTCACCCCGGTGCCCCCAAAGCTTGACATGTTTGATCACTGCGCCATATGTGCCCATAGCAGGGCCAAATGGTGATGGCAAAGCTGGCAGAGGGGAAATCTGTATTGGTGTCTATAGATACCCATCAGAATCAGAATTAGGATCAAGCCCTACCATTCAGTGACCACAGGTTAACACTCTATGCACTGAGAGATAGGAAGGAGAAGAGGATGAAAGGAACTTCAGCCTTGGCAATATCAGAAAACACGAATTAAATATCAACAAATTAGTGGGTTTTTAAACCGAATGCAGCATTATTACCATATATATTTTAGTGAATAGATTGTTAGGATGGTGATGGCCCTGAATGAATCAAGTCTCCCTGTGTCTCTAACCTTTGGCTATGTAACTTTGCCACTTTCACATCAAGAAGTGGAGTCTATTTCTCCACTCTCTTGGATCTGGACTGGCCTTGAAACTTTCTTTGACTAATAGAGTATGGCAGAAGTGATGTTGAATGGGTTCCAGAACCAAGGCCTTAAGGGGGGCTGTGGCATCTGCTTTTACCATCTCGGAACTCTGAGACCATCATGTTGTGAAAAAGTCCATTTTAGCCTCATATTAAAAGATGAGAGGCTGCAGATGAGGAATAGATGGGAATAGACTGAGGTCTTTGCTAAGAGTGAGCACCAGCTGCAAGACACGTTAATAGGGTCTTCTTCCATCCTTTAACCTCGGTGAAGGCACCAGATAGATATCTGATGGCGTCCTCATGAATGATCCCAGACTACAGCAGCAGCAGAACTGTCTTAATTGGCAACTCACAAAATCAGGAATAGTAACAACGTTTTGGGGTGGTTTGTTGAGCAGTGAGAGATAACAAACAGTGTTAGTGATCTTAATAATACTTTAAATCAGGTAACATTTGCAGCTATTTTCCTAAAAACCTGGAGGTATGCAAATCTACAATGGGGAGTGATTGGCCCAATGCCACGCAGTTAAAAAGTAACAGAGCTGGTGTTGGAATCTAGGTCTTGACACAGGTGTTAAGTACCAGAGCATGAACACCAGTATTCCCTATTTCCTTTGATTAAAAGAAAAAATAATGTTGGTTCACTTGAAAGGTGACTTAATTATATACTTAATAAATTTAGATGACAGGTATTAAATACAACTCTTAGTCGGTAATCATTCAACGCACTCAGGAAAGTGCACTGGAGACCATCCATGCAGCCTCTGAAAAGCATGAATGTTCCCAGGCACTGAAGTCATTCATGGGCTTTTTCTTTTTACTGCAAGGCTCGGTTCATGAGTTCACTGCTTACGCTGAGAGGGACTTCCCAATAAGACATAATTATTGAAGTAGCAAAAATAAATTTCATTTTAAAAGATCAATGCAATCTAACTAAGTTAACCATTTAAAAATGCTGTAGAACATTTCCGGAGTATTATCTTACAGAACCCCAGGGACCACTCTGTGGGCTTGTTTCAAAAACAAAGCAAAAGCAAAACAAAACAAAACTGAACTCGGCTTCTCCAGAGATAGAATCTTTAACTTTTATCCAACGTAACACTCATTTCTAGCTGTGATTAAACACCACAGGCTTTTGTTGTTTGTTTTGAAACGTTCTATGTCATTGTTTTGTTTTTGTTTTCAAGAAAGACAGGCTGTCATTTTCCTTTGAAATAAATCGTAAGACAACTGGCAAAAGCATGAGGAAAGGTTGCTCCAGTAGCATCTCACACCTAAATGGGAAAGAACAAGGTCCCTGAAATGTACACACAGCTTTACCTCTGGCCAAGTTGTTTGTTGTTGTGTTTGTAACAGTGGAGACATTTGCTTCTGGAAAATGAAAGCCATTTATAGAACTATTGGCTATAATCTTAAGCATCTGCCTGTGTGCTGGGAGACTTGTTTGATTTAAACAAGCAGACACTTGTTTTAACTATGAAGTGACACAAAATCAATAAAATAGTAGAAGTAGTGATAATTTTATAAGCTGGCTTTTGCTAAAATTGAACCCTATAGTGTTGGTTGATAGAATTGTTTGCAATAATTGTGAACCCTTAAACATTTGTATATGCTCTGGGTTTACTGAAGTTGTGTGATTGTCTTTTCTTGGCAACTCAAAATGGCATTTGGTGTGTAAAGCCAATCATTTAAACATGGCCTAGACATTGAATAACATGCAATGTGAGAGATAACAAACAGTGTTAGTGATCTTAATAATACTTTAAATCAGGTAACATTTGCAGCTATTTTCCTAAAAACCTGGAGGTTTTTAGGAAACCTCCTAGTCTTCAAAAAAGCTTCCTGAAAATTCCATTGTTCTACTGCGATTATGCAAATGAGAAAAGATAGAGGCTTTAGCTCCCATATCCTGTTTATTAGGTGATGGTAGAAAATATGAAGGTTTTTAAAAAAAATGTCCAATGTCTATTTGTTTCTAATTTTCTTTCTGTTAATGTCACTGTAAATTTCAATGTCATATTCCCGCACGTTGCTGCCCCTAATCTGACAGTGTCAGAGGATCTATCTTCATTTTCTCACTCGTTTCATAATCTAATCCTCAGCTCTAACATGCAATTAGTGCCCTCTTCGCCCCCTGCATACCAAACAGGCAGACTGCTACAGCTTTCCCTGTGCAATCCGTTTAGTGAGGCCGCCCGTAATGAATATGTACATTTAGAAGACCTCAGCGCAGAGGGTCACAGGCAATCAACCTTGAATTCAATTATGCGAGTCAAGGTTAATGACTCGCTGCAGTGGTCAGAGGCATTCAGAATCCTGCAGATTAAATCAGCCTGTCAGAGCTGACAATGTAGAAAAGACGGAATTACTTGTGTGAGAAACAGGGAATCGTGCAAAGATAAAATGGTGTCACTCCTCAACGAAGATTACATGGAGTTCTCTGTGGCAAATCAGATTGTAAATCTCCTCTGGACTTGCAATATGATTAGTCTACATAAAGACGTTTCTAGATTGTAATACGGAGCTACTAATAAGACCTCCTGAACTTCACCCTCACTAGGTAACTTCGTTTTGTACCTCATCATTAGCATCTTCTGATTGTTCAGCCTGAAAGGTGAAATTATTATTTTCTTAGTTATTTTCATGAAGTGTGCCCTATGTGATCTTTTAGAACATAACCCAACATTTAATTGGTAGAAAAATTAAAAATCTTTTTGCTGTTTTTTTTTTTACACTCCATTTTCCCTTAGTTTTCTTTTATGCTCTTGTCTTGGTAATAGTAGAGTTAGCCAGGGAATAAAAATTAGAAATAGGTTAAAAACAGTGTTGCTCATAAAAGGAAATGTATGATTTAAAATAAATAAAAAGTATGTGGATGTTAAAATTTTATTGTAATTCATTTGCAGAACAACATATAAATTTGGCTCCAGAGACGAGCCAATTTTTTGTGTGTGCTGATAAGCATGTGTTCCCCAAGTTCCTGTGAGAGAGAAATTTTCCTCTTTCCTTCCATATTCTTTTTAGAGTAGAGTCCCTGATTTAGCTTCATTTCTAGCTAGAGAAACCCTGACCTATGAATAATCATCGGCAACACATTTCTTGCATATTAAAAAAGGAATATCCATATCATTTTATATTCCTTTGAATGACATATGTGTTCTTTAAATGTTAATTTTTATTAAGACTTTGTGATTTTTAATAATATATTAAATTCAATAGGAAAGTTATTTTTCCTTTATTTTCTATTTTCTTACCTTTTTTTCCTGTGTCTTCCTTTCTTTTTGTGTTTATTGAGCACATACTATATGTCTTGTGTTAATGTAGGAGCAGGATGAATGATCTTAATCTGTAAGGAGTTCACAGTTAAGTGAAGGAAGAAGGATGTAACCAACACACTGGTTAGGAATTGTAAAATACCATGTTGCAACAGAGGAGTAAAATACAATGCCAGATCCTAAGAAAGAGGTTAGGGATTCATGCCCATGTGAGTGTGCATGTCAGGGCGTGGAGATAGTATCATCAGATGGTAAGTCATGAAGTATTAATAAAACTTAACATTTAAAGAACACATATGTCATTCAAAGGAAGTGAGGCTCAAGTAGCAAGGAAGACTTCACAGAGAAGGGAATATTTGAGTTGAGCTTTGAAGTATCAATAGGAGATTTCTAAGCACACAAGTAGAGAAAGGCCTTCTAGGTCCAGAGAACAACATAAACAAATGTAAGATGTGTTTGTGATGGTAGCAAGTGATGCCAGCTGGTCAAAGTATATGGACAGCAGCAGCAGACAAGGGGAGAGGTCATCTGGGGCCCTGAGGCCCCTTGCTCTAACATTAGTAAACTTCTTGGCAAATTTTGTCATAAAGCAAGACTCATTATCTAAACCAAATCATATCATTCTTTCCTGTTAATCTTTGCAGTACAGCTGGGTTTTTAATGTACTTGTTTCAGTAGACTTGTATTGCTGTTTATTTTGCATCCCATCGTGAAGTGCAGAGGTCTACTTCCCAGCCTCACATGTGGAGAGACCTGATTGGTGGAGAGGAGGGCACATGGCCCTGCTTCTCTGTCTTTATTCTGGGGACTCATAGGGGACCAGCCTTGTGCCAACCAGAACACCAAGCCATGTTCATGTGTTGAGCAAAGGGCTTTCTGGGTGCATTTTAACCCCCTAAATGGATACACATTCTTTTGTGGCTTTGAGCCTTGGCTTTCCACATCCCTGTGACTGGCATGGGGCCTGTTTTCCCTGCTCCTCTTTTCTGCCTTCAAGTCTTGAGTTCTCAGTCTCTGGGATGACCTTCCAAGCCATGAGGCCAACTGTGAGCTCGTCTGCTTCTGGCCTCAGAGCAGTTGCTGCCTAGAACATGAACTTGGCCAATAAGCAGTGCTGAGGTAGTCTTTTTCTCATTTGATTCTTGTCTCTTAATTACTGAGAGGATTATTGTTTAATCACTCATTTAAAGGTTGACCCCATAGCGTGGCCCACACTGTTTGGTATGCCTGGTTCCTCTTACTCAGTAATTTTTAATGCTTGTGGGGAGAAGGGAGGGTTGGAAATATATGGGAGAAGTCTTTGTTCTCTCAATTCTTGGCTGACTGGGAGGTGTTAGAGGGACTACTATCTGGTAATGGAAGAAAACAGCCTTTCAGTGAAGTGAGGATTGTTGCCACCTGAATTTTGATATAGCAAACTCTACCCTATCCCAGAGCACTCACACATGACATTGCCTGAACCAGAAGGTTCTCCTGCAATCTTTCTCTAGCTAGTGACTCTTTATCATGCAAGTGACAAGTTTATCTGTTGTGGATGTTCACCCCTCAAATTCCACACTGCACAGCTGTATTCTGATTCCTTTGGAGCATGTTTTTGTAGTTATTTCTTTGTTTTCTTACTTATTGTTAGACTTTTAGGTCCAAGAGAACAGGGACTTTTGTTTGGCCTTTCTCCATTCAGCATCAAGACCAGTCATCAGCACACGATTGGCACTCAGTAACTATTTGTTAAATGATTCTGCTTTTACAGACAGGGTTTTCAGATTTAGCAAATGAAAATACAAAGCACTCAAATTTGCATTTCAGAGAAAAAAATGAAGATTTAAAAAATTTAAGTATGTCCCAAATACTATATGGGGCATACTTATATGGAATATGTATACCAAAAAATGATTCATTGCTTATGGGAAATTCACATTTATCGGGCAGTCTGTATTTTACTTGACCAACTTAATTTATCGATAGCCTGAGGGTACACACATACATTATACATCTTTCTGTTTCTTCTATTGCCTCAATTAGTGCCTTCCAAAAAGTAGGCACTCAAACATGAGCTGATGTTATTTGACTAAAATACATAACCATTTTGATATAACTGAGGATTGAATCTCTCAACCAATAGATTTCATAAGTGAAATCCCAGGGTAGTAAGTTTCCTTAGGAAAAAATAAGAGTGAAAAATATCTTTTCATTGGGTCTTTTGGTCTTGATGTGGTTTTTGGAGTTACTTCCATTAAAATTGTTCCCATTTCTTTAGTTAAAACAAAGCTTATAATTCAAAGAACTAATGGTGTTATGAGACATTTTAGCTGCTAATCCCTAAACGAGCTCCGTAAGTCACCGTCATTTTAAATGAGTTTGATATTACTCATAGGACACTTTGTTCTAAAAGATTATTCTGAGTCATGCTGAAAAATATCCTCTACACAGGATTCAAAGATGGTCAGTGGCTGAGGAGCTATCAGTGGGATGTGGGCACTGGGGTTCTTTTCATTCAGTTCCATCAGAATTCCAAGCAGGAAAACAAATGGCCCAGGGCTAGTTTTATGAACCACATAGCCTAGATGCAGAAATACCAAGAGGGCAATAGCTAGGTTTCCAGTCCTAAGTTTGGCAGGGTCCAGCCATTGTTGGTATCTATCTGGTGCCTGGGCTGCAGAGTGCTGCACCCTCTAGGTCCTTCTCTTCTTTTGTAGGTGGATTTGTCTGAGGAATTAGGAGTGTTGGGAGGAAGACCCTGGCTTCAGGCTTGGAGTACTGCAGGTCTTTTGGCATTTTTCTGCTATACTCCCAATGGTAAATATAGCAGAAGGAGCAAACATAGACTGGGTAGGAGAATGAAAGAAACCAAGGAAAGAAGAAGGAAAGTTGACTAGCTCAAGAGATATGGGTTAAATTGGAGAGTCTGTTGAATGGTCTAGTATATGTCAATAAAAGGAACTGGAGTTATATAAAATTATATAAGGCCAGAAATTGTTATTGTCTTTGTCATTATCAGTATCATTCTGATAACATGATCTCAAAGCACAACATTTTTTCCCCAAATATGTTTATTTTATTTTTTCAGTGTTACAAGATTAATTGTTCATGCACCACACCCAGTGCTCCATGCAGTACGTGCCCTCCTCGATACCCACCACCAGGCTCGCCCAACCCTCCACCCCATCCCCTTCAAAACCCTCAGTTTGTTGCTCAGAGTCCATAGTCTCTCATGGTTCATCGCCCCCTCTGATCAAAGCACAACATTAAAAAAATTCTTAGGATCTGAAATTTATTACTATAATTATTTTTAAAAAAGATTTTATTTATGTATTTGAGAGAGAGAGAGAGAGAGTGCTTGAGAGCACGAGGGGTGGGGAGAGGGGAAAGGAGAGGAGCAGAGGGAAAGGAAGAAGCAAATTCCCTGCTCACATGGGTCTTAATCCCAGGACCCTGGGATCATGACCTGAACCCAAGTCAGATGCTTAACTGACTGAGCCACCAGGTGCCCCGGGATCTGAAATTTAATCTGCCTCTACCTAGACCTTCCAAACAAAAGAATACCTATCTCTTCGAAAGTGTGTTACTGTTTTGATTTAGTTTACATAGTTAAGAACAGTTAACATTTCAGATTTTTATATTCTTAATTCTGTACAAATAATATTTCCAGGTTTGTGCCTGTCCAATAAGCCAAAATTATTCTAGGAGAGCAGAGTATAATCGCTACCAGGTTGGTTTCTGGTTGCACATGCTCTGCTTTTATGATTCTTTGCAGTATCTTTGTGTTTTTCTTCTTTTCCCATATCTTTAATATTATTCACCCCAAATTATTTTTTTTCCTCCTTATTCTTCTCCCAATCCTCCCAGGATTTCAATTTTTCAAGAAAGCCATCTGATTCTATTAAAAAGCAGACAATGAAACAAATGCTTCCAAGCCTGGCCTAGCCTGGGAGGTCTGGCCAACACGGATACCATGGGACTCAGAGGACACCCTTGTGATATATGGGTCACACGCCCAATTTAATTTTAGATTATTTATGCTAAGTCAAGCCAGTCTTGAATTGACTACAATGTTCTTATTCCCCAGCTCCCTTCCTGATCAGTTAGGGTTAGTTGGCTAGTTGAGCCTTTCCCAAATTGTGATTCTCTTTCCTCTGTTGCTATGTGTGTGTGTGAGTGAGCTGTGTCCTTGATGGAAATGTGGGAGCTTCTTTTAATGACAATTGATAGTAGTTTTCTGCTAGTGCTGTTAGTACACAATCGCCTTTATAAGTAAGTTAAAGCTTGTTTGATTTTTAAAAATTAAGCAGCTAATAATACAAAAGATAAATGGGTATGGCTAAAGCAGTAAGGTGGTTCAATGATGATCCAAGTTTGAGAAACAGTGGGCAAGGGTCCACGGACTGACTCCTTCAAAGGACACTGCACAGTTTTAGCCACGGATCAGTCTCAAATGGACTAGCAGAGTTGCCCTTGCTAGAAGAAAGGAAGCAATGGAATTTTCAGGATCCATTACTATATGAATTATGGATTAAATCAGTAAAGGTTCTGAGCTATAGATTGACATGATGCTTCCTGTCAAAGGACCACTTATAAACTTGGAAGGTTCATTTATGATGTAACATGTCAAAAGCCCATTTATTAAAATCTCTAGGCCCTGGATTGATGATATTGTCTTTTCTCAAAATATATTTTAGTCTTAAGTGAAGGGAAGAGGAAAGAAAAGACAGCTTTCTTTTTAAAGTGACAGTTAGGAGACCATTGTAATAGTCCAGGTAAGCGATGGTGAAGGCCTTCACTGAGTGGTGGCTTTGGGAACGGTTTGTAGAAATATTAATGGGCAGAATCAATAGACTTCAGTCGCCAACTGGGTTGTGTCCTGCTTTAAAGGCCTTTAAAAATGGGGCTTGACCTTGTTCATCCTTATATGCCCTCAGGGCCTATAAGTGCATTTTGCACACATTTGGTCTTTTCACAAATAAAGGTTTTCAAAGGAAAAGAGTGCAAACCAGTTTTCTAAGGAGCCTCCTTGTCATCAGCAAATGCTGATGTATAATAACAATCTACTTTATACATTTAAAAAGCTGTGATAGAAAAAATGCGTGTTGAATGCACAATGATATTAAAGATGAGAAATTGGCAGGTAGTTACAGTGAAATAAAAGTCACGAATACAAAGGGGTACCAGTGTTGTTAATTAAAAGGCATAATAGTCCGTGAAGCAAGTTCTGTATTGGGTTGATTCTTCTAGTAAATAGAAAAGATGTCAGGATTCACTCATTTATCCATCTAGTCTATAAATATTTATTGAGTACATTGATTACAGTTTTATGGATCAGCAGACCAAGCATGGAGGTGGCCAGAACAGGTTGTGGACACTGTATTTCAGAAGCGAATGCTCTGCCCAGGAGCTGCTAGCTAAGTGGGATGTTATTTACTGGTGCCGACAAATTAAAAACATAAATAACATTCCAGTGTCTAAATCTTTTCAATAAACACAAATTATGAGTTTTGTATATGTAAAACACAATCTCCCAGTGGAAAAACACTTTCTTGATAATTTATGTTGTACCAAGTGTGGGGCAACTGCTAAAGTCAAAACTATTTCCTAATTCTGTTAGCATTAATAGTGTCCCCCTACCCCCACCATAGAAACCCCAAATATATATAGAGATTAATCTGTGGATAATAAAATACCGTCTGTTTGGTCAACTCTCATTCATTCATTTCTAAATAGGTGGCTATGACATTGCATTCATGTGTTTGACTCCCAGTTTGATTCCAAGTCTACTTTGGAAATAGCAACAGACAAAGGGGCTGCCCCTGGTCCTACTTGCACTCTATGTGTGGCCAACCCAGGCAAATGGCTGAAGCAAGGATGACTTGTTTTTGATGGGCTGAGACTAGGTCACAAGGAGGAGTTGCCTTTGCCCTAAGCCCACTTTTTTCATGCCTACTCATCAACCTTTAAGAAAAATTTTTTATTTGAGTGTAGTTGACACACAATGTCATTATGCTGTGTTCACAAGTATAGCTCCCATCTGTCCCATTACATTGCCATTACAGTATCATTGACTGTATTCTTTATGCTCTGCCCTTTATTCCCATGACTTCGTCATTCCATAACTGGAGGCCTGTATCTCCCTCTCTGCTTCACCCCCTCAGCCTGCCCCTCTGGCACCCATCAGTTTGTTCTCTGTTTTTATAGTTCTGATTCCGCTGTCTGTTTGTTTATTCATTTTCTTAGATTCCATTTATGAATGGAGCTATATGGTAGTTATCTTTTTCAGTCTGACTTATTTCACTTAGCATAAAACCTTCAAGGTCTATCCATGTCATCTCAAATGGCATGATCTCCTTCTTTTTATGGCTGTGTGATATTCCAGTGTGTGTGTGTGTGTGTGTGTGTGTCTGTGTGTGTCTGTGTGTGTGTATGTGACATTTTCTTTATTCCTTTGTCTTGAATGGAAACTTAGGTTGCTTCCATGTCTTGACTATTGTAAATAATGCTGCAATAAACATCGAGTTGCATATATCTTTTCAAGTTACTGTTTTCCTTTTCCTTGCATAAATACTCAGTGGTGGAATTACTGGATCATATGGTATTTCTATTTTTAATTTTCTGAGGAAACTCCATACTGTTTTCCACAGCAGCTGCACCAGTTTGCATTCCCACCGGCAGTGCACACGGGTCCTTTCGCTCCACATCCTCACCAACACTTGTTGTTTCTTGTCTTTTTGCTTTTAGCCATTCTGGCAATGTCTCATTGTGGTTTTGATTTACATTTTATTGATGACGAGTGATGTTGAACATCTTTTCATGTGTCTGTTGGCTAATCCCACCTTTTAGACCCATTCTCTACCTAATAGCCAGAAAGATATTAAAAACAAAACAACAACAACAAAAACCCCCATGTAAGTGGAATCCCGTCACCATTCTATGGAAACATTACAATGCATTCAGGGGAAATGTTGACTCTACCACGGCTGATCCTGCCTCCTTTTGCTTATTGTACCTCAGCCATATTAGTCTTTATTCTGTTCCTTATACTCCCTGAGCTCCCTTGCTTATGTTTTGCATAAGAGTTTTTTCCCAACTTGAGGCCTGGTGGGCTCCTACTAACCCTTCACGTCTTGGCTAGGGAAGCTGTACTTGATCACCCAGTGTGAAGTAGACTAGCTTTTGCCTGTGGTTAATATCACTAATAATATTCTATACCTTTCTTCATAACATTTACCATAATTTGCTATGTCCTTATTTATATTTTTGTTTGTCTCTATTCTAAAGTCCATGAGGAAAGGTAAAATGTCTCTTTTGTTGACCATTGAATAATTAGCACAGAGTGCATAGCTGACATATAGGAGATAATCAACAATTTTTTGTTGAAAATGTTAACTATAAACATTTGTTCATTCAAATTCAACAAGCCCATTTTTGTTGAGGTGCAAACTTTAGGTAAGACACAGTTGTGTCTCTGTGGACACTGGGATTGTGAAAGTTCAGGGTACAGTTTGTGGTCAGAGAAGGTATTTTGTCTATACCCCTGAAATTGTGTTATGTAGTGAGAGCCATGCTGTATGGTCCGTGTGTGGTTTTTGGATCTGACGTTTTTCTCTGTTACTTTTATCACTGTTGGAGGACAGTCTGAGTTGCTTGGAATTAATATCTCCTATGGTAGAGACACAGTGACCTTGTTTGCTCCCAAGCCCTTGAATATGTACTGCCTCTATGAGCCATCTGTTTTCATCTGGAACCCTGGCAGATGCTGGACATGAACATGTGCGGCAAGATTAGTATGAGTTGAATAAAGTTTAATAAAGGGCTCAAAGTAGACTGATTTTAATTTAAATCTTGGGCCAGAGCAGGAGAAGGAATCTTTGCAATTGCCAGATGGTCCAGCCTAGCTCCCTTTTTGAGGGGCTCCAGGGAAGTTTTGGGGTTCCCTTTGTTGTGGTTCCCTTGATTCCTACTTGGCCTTAAGGTTTGGGCTCAGGACAGGAAAAGGAGAAAAAAACATAAAATACAGAGAGAAATCTAGGAATGGGTTCTCAGATTCCCATAAATGGTACTGCGTTCATCATTTTTAAGAGAATTAAATACAGTAACAGCTTGTAACCTCTTTACACATTGCATTGAATTCTTTATCCTTTATCCCCAAGTACCCTTGATTTTAACTCATGATGTTCTCTTCTGCATGGCAGAATGGGGGATGAGCACAGGAAGATCTGAGCCCCCATTAGAAGTTGAGAGTATACCACACATTAATTGCCACATTGCTCATCTGTCTGGTCTTATTTCCAAAATGAGCATATGTGTAGGCTTTAGATTTAGATGGACACTCCTCACCTGTTATGGATGGAACGTTTGTGCTCCCCTAAAATTCACATGTGCAAAGCCCTCACTCTCAATGTGATGGGAAATAAATAGGTTTGGATGAGCTCACAAGGGTGGGCCCCTCCCGAATGAGATTAGTGCCCTTATAAGGGACAAGTGTGTTCTCTCTCTCTCTCTCTCCCTCTCCTCGTCTTTCCACCATGTGAGAATACAACAAGAAGTCAGCAGTCCCAAACAGGAAGGAGGACCTCAGCAGAATCCACCCATGATCTTAGAATGCCAGGCTGGCACCTTGATCTTAGAATTCCAGCCTCCAAAACTATGAGAAATAACTCTGTTTTTTATGAGCCACTCAATCTAATGTATTTTGTTCTATCAGCCAGAACTAAGATATTATTTCTGTTCCTCTCTTACCAACTCCTGGAGCTAGTATTCTGGCTGGCGAACTCTTACTCATCTTTCATATCTAATTAAAAAGCCATCTCAAGACTTTTAATGCCACTGCTCAAAAGAGTGCTTCACCCATTATCCCTTTAGTCTTTAAAATTGCATTGTTCTCAAGCCCCACCTTCCAACTGCCACTGGAGCACTGTGACTCTTCCTGAGGATTTATTCTGGGATGAGATCCTGCTCTATTCACAGGCAAGACAGTTGAAGTGCTGGGGAACTAATGCCCCTTGGGAGCAGTTCTCCAGTAATGCCCAATAGGATTTGGTGTACAAATACCCCAGCTCCCTCATTTCTCCAGTGGGATAACATTGAGGTGCATGTTCAACACTGGATCTCAGAGTTCTCAGTAAAATTCAGGGTTTTCTATGCCTACTAGTAATCTAACTGATAGCACACCCTTTTTAGCCCACCTTCCCTCCCAGGCTGACTTTCCTACTGCCTAACTAGTGTTTACTTGATTCCTTTTCAAAGAAGAAGGAAAAAGAGAAGGAGAAGAATTTATTTCTGTGCTATCAGCATGGAGCACTGTGCAGGGCACACAATAGGTATTATTAAATGAACAAAGGATAGAAAATTACTAGCTCCTGAAAGCAATAGCTTGCCTGACACTTTCTTATTTGATTCCATAGCAAACACTGTTGGTCCCCTACTCACATCCCCTTGGATCTCTTTTATTATTTCTCCGTATCTCTCGCTTGACTTCATCCAATGACTAGAAGCTGTAACTCTTCTGAAAAGTCTGCCCTTGGGCTACTGGAGTCAGAAAGCTGAAAGTTTCTGTGAGTTTATAGCTCAACATCAGGGACTCACTTATAGGAAAACAAGTGGGTTCATATGCATATGGCCACACAACTTTTGGTTCTGTGGGTTTAGAGGTACTGGTTCCCAGACGAAGGATGCTTCCTGCCACACAGTAATAATTCCATTTACAATAAAGCTATACCTGTCATCCGTCATTTAGGGCTCCTTGTGATAGTAGAAAAGAAAGGAACTACCATATTGGCAGGAGTAACTGACCCTGAACATCATGATGATGTAGGGTTGCCGCTACATAATTGAGGAAAGTTCTAGGGATCCACTGGACTTAGTCTTGGTGCTCCCATGGTTATTTTAAATTATAAATGGGCAATTATAGCAAGCATGGCCCAATATGAGCATTGCATCTGGGCTCAGATCTCTCAGGGATGAACATTTGGTTAATTCCACCAGGCTAGCTGCTTTTACACAGAAGCAGTACTAGCTAATGATAAAGGAAATCTAGAGTGGGTGATAAGAGGAATGAGATCATGAATACTAGTGATGAATTTGAGATCAATTGCAGCAATGGGCTTTTAATCATCTGACTAACCCTCCTCTTGTAAGTTTTTCCCCTAGAAATTCTGACTACTTATCATTTTGAAGGAATTATAACAGTATGACATGAACATAATGTGAGATGTAAGTGGATCTAAGCAATTAGATCACTTTGGAGCCCTTTTCCATTTCTGTTTTTCTACCCTGACTTCAGTATACTTTTGCCTCCTATGTCCCTCATCTCTGCCTCTTTCGGCTGCAGGGTACTGGAGTTTCTTCTCCTGTAAGCACAGAGAACTATAAATGCCTGAGAGTTTAGGCTGCTTTGTAGTGGCCTTGGTCAATGACTGAAAGCAATAGGAGTTTTAGAGCTAGATCCCTTTCTTCAGACTGAGACAACTCTGAGGCTTAATCTACACACCAAAGTTTTACTTCAGGATTAGAGAACTTCACTTAAAATCCCTTTTTCAGTGTTGCTTCATCCATTTTTTATTGGCTTATTCTGAGATATTTTCTTTAAGAAATCATTTGTACATGGATCTTCATCTCAAAGCCTGCTTTTGGAGAGCCCAACATAAGATTCATCTTTGCCAGCTTTTCCAAAATCATATACTGATTGGGTCCCAGTTGTGGGACCCAATCATGAAGAACATGATGTAGAACCACTTAGGATGTAACTCTTTGTTGAGAGATCATTTTCTCTGAGTCTCTTGAATTTCTACATATCTTGCAAGAGAGGCACTGATTGCCATTTGTTCCAGACTTTTTTCCCCAAGATATTGGTATAGTAAACAGCACTGGAAGCTAGAGATAGCGTCTTTCTCCAGAGCAAAGGGCGACCATGCTTACTGCTCCTTATAAAAGATTCATGTTTCCTAAGGTCAGTGTTCCTCTCCCATAGTGTAACCCATTGTACGTGCAAGCATCCAAACAGGTGCATCCACAATGCCCCAGGGAACTTGAGAGCAAGAGGAATTGATGCAAATATGCTGATGCTCATGTTGTTTGCTGTGCTCTGAGCATAAATTCCTTTGTCTTTGACCCAGGAATCTTGTGCCCTCTACTAGCATCCATGAAACTGTGATGATCTAACTTCTTAGCTTGAAAATAAGGTAAAATATCAGACTTTTCACTGTTCTTGATACTCTTCTGTTCAGCAATTGCCAGTGGTTCTTTTCCTCTTCTGGCCATCTTGTTCTACTCCTCATTGATTAGTCAAATCTGCCAGAAGATGTTTTTCTGACTGACCTATTGGATGTGGCCTCTTCTCCCTCAGATCTCCACTCTTAGTGTCTGCTAGTTGGTTACATGCTACCTTAGGGAACTTCACTCTTAACAACAAAAAAGCAAAAAGCCTACACAGCTAAAAACCACTTCCCCAGGGATGCTCCGCCTCAAACACCAGGTTTTTCTAATTGACTGTGACCTTGAAGCCCTAGCTCCCCTTTGGGCTCCTGAAGTCGCTGCTGGCTGGACCTTCCTTCACCCATCTTGGGTGCCTTGGGCTAGTAGGCATACCCAGATCCTATATTTCATTATTTTTGATCCTGTATACAAAAGCCTACATTTTCAAATAGAATTTGAGTTGTTCATTTACATGTTAAAATGAGCCCAAAGGATTTCATAAATTGGCATGTTATTATTTTAAGTGACAGAGAAAATTACACTGAGACGTTAAACCGAGTTTCTTGATGGCTCATTTGTGAAATCAGAAAATCCTATTTTTTTAAAGTTTCAATTTCTACTTTACTTACTGTCAAAGTAGTGACTTTGTTTTTATTACCGCCCAAAGAGCCCATTATCTCTTTCATCACATGAGACTGCCCAAAATAACATGTCTCACTTAGAGAGGGACAACTCAAAAAACCATGCTGTGAAGGGTTGTGGTTTTGTTATGGAATCTCTCAGGCTTTGATTGGTTGAAAGGAACTTGGAAAATCTGTATTATTGAGACTTAAAATCTGGTGAAGATTTTATTTGAGGATGTAGTACTTACACAGTTTTAAGCAAGATATCCAATTCCGTGGGAAAACTGTGGGTTAAGAACGAGCTCCATTTCTTATTTACTCATCTTGGGCACTTAAATTCTCTAAGCTTCTGTTTATTTGACTATAAAGTAGAAATAATAATAACTGTATCCCCAAAGGGCTGGGCTAGGACAATTAAGTGAGATGGTGCATTTGCATGCACTATGAAGCATTCTGCAAAGCTGAGCATGCTGCCTGGTGCAGAAGAGGAATTTAATAAATGCTTGTGGAATGAAGGAAGAAGATATTATTTAGCAACTTTAAATCTACTCAGACCCATTAAAGGAAATGATTTTGGATCCTGATTAAAGATTAAGCTATTTTTGATAAAATGTAATTCATAAAAATTAGTTTCCTATATCTAAACTTAGTTTAGGATTTTATGACACCAAGAATTGTTTGGTAGGAACCCAGTTGCCCTCCATGACATTAGCCTCGAAAGTTTAGTGATTCACCCCCATCTATGACTAAATCAAAAATCCTATTCAATGTAATAATATTTTACATTGTACTCTCTGCGGGTATGACCAGATCTATGAGTTTTTATACAGTGGTATAAAGCAGGCCTTTTACTTGGTTTGAGACTTCTGAATTCAGTTATCTGTAAGCATTTATGAATGAGTAACCACCAGAAAAAAGATTTTTTCATAGACCATGGTGAGGAGTGGAGACAGTGAGTAGGCGGTCAGAGCTCAGGAGAGCTGTCAGGGCTAGAGATACACATCTGGGACTTATGAGTGTACAGATGAGGCTTAGAGCCATGGTATCAGAGAAGGTCACTCAGCCTGGAGCCTTGGAACATTCTGATACTTAGATACTGGGGAGAGGAGAAGGAGACAAAAGAAGAGGCAGAGAAAGAGTGGGCAGTGAGGTTGGAGGAAAACCAGGAGAATGTGCTCGGAAAGAAAGCATCCCAAGAAGAAAGAAGTGATTCAACTCTATCAACCATGGCTGTGACTGGTTAGATTAGATAAGAACTGACCACTGCTTTTAACAATATGGACGGAGCAGTTCTGGTAGCATAGTAGGAGAGAGGTCCTGATTGGAGATAGTAAGAGGGAATGGGAAGAAAGTCCCCAAGTAACCTATATGAAGGAGTTCTCCAGAAATGGAGAACAGCTAGGTTGTGGGGGGTGGGGGGGCGGGTGATGGGTGGGACAGGGATCATGAGTCCTTCCTTCCTCCCTACCTTACCTTCTTGCTTCCATCCCTCTTCCTCTCTCTCTGTTCCTTCCTTCATCTCTCCCTCTCTCCCTCCCTTCCTTCTTTCCAAGATGGAAGATTACCACATGGTTGTGTGCCAATAGGCATGAGCCAGAAGAAAGGAGTAAATCTGATGCTATAAGAACTTATGTGGGGTAGTGTGGCCCTGAGGAGATTTAGCAATTGCTCTTACCCACGTATATTGTGCATATAGAATCATTTTGAGTTAAATAAAAGAAGATATAACACAGTTCTCTAACCAACCATGAAACCTGGAGAGAGGATTATAGGAACGGATCTAGCAATTGTAAAGCACTATGTAAATAATCCATGAGCTTGGAGACTGGCAGGGCAAAAATAATTGTCAAACATGACCTCTTCTGTGTCTACATCACTTCCAAGCAGTCTTTGCACCATTTTGCTCGTCTGAAGCCACAGTCGGATGGGAGTTTCCAGGAAAGTATGGGCTTAGGCGGATGCTGAGTAGTGTGGAATATAGGAAATCGCCACTCCGGTGGCAATTATGAACTGGAGAACAGAGGACATATTTGTAAAGAAAAACAAATATATTTTGTGAGGAACAACTATTTAAAAATCCATACTGGCTATCTAGATTGAACAAGTTAGCCAAGTAATTAATTACTCCGTTTTCAAGTTTCAGATGTAATCTGGTAGATTGTGCTGCAAGATGACACTTTTTCTTCCATGTGAATCCTTAATTTAGGTCTGTTGGGAATAAAGTATTTGCAGAAATCCTTTATGTTTCTGTTAAAGAAGGGAGTCATTATGTATTTAGAATGCAATAATAATTAACCATTATTAAGGGTTTATTTTTTATTAGGTCCTGTCACAAGAGCTATTCTTCAACACATTTAATTCTTACAATAGCATATTTACTGTCATTGCCTCCATTTTATGGATGATCAAATGGAACTTCAAAGATGTCTTAACTTACTCTAAGTCACAAAGCTGAAAAGTGATAGAGCTAGGATGTGAATCCAGGAAGCCTGATTCCAATGTCTCTGCTTTCAACTGCTGGGTTATGACTCTGGTGTGTCTAAAGGTATAAAAGTATTATCCCATGGTGTTTAGATCAAGAAAAAATATACAATGAGCAAGCATGAATTTCGCTGTGAAATTCTCATTTCGATGATGTCTCCTTTTTATATTTTGAGGTTTGCCTTAGCATGTAAAACAAATTCAAACTCAAGCAAAACCAAAAGCAACATCATGACCCTCTTGGCTCTTAAATACTATTTAACAATTTCTAATTCTGATTTCCATTTCTAGTGTGGACCAATCATATGGGAAGTTACCTGCTTTTTCTCACTTTTGTTGAGCAAACCCCCTCCCCCACACCTCGCCCCAGGAAATGTCCTTAAATTGTAGCTGGGAAACTTCAGGTTATAAAGCTTTTATTTCTTGCTTGTGAATGTTTTCAGCAGCACTTGTGTCTGTGATGGTTTAGGGACCTCTAGCCTAGTGGGATGGGTGAGGGTTTGTGGCTTCTTTCAGGTTTTAATCTCCAAAACAATAGAGAATGTGTCTGTCTTTGAACACCTGTTCCCTAACATTGGGCCTGGCATATAGACATTTAATCAATGAGTGAATGACGTCACCATCCAGAGACAATTCCTCCTGGCCCATTGGACTTTTCTTTTTTTTTTTTAAGTTTCTTTTTTTAAAATTTTATTTATTTGACAGAGAGAGAGAGAGAGAGATCACAAGTAGACAGAGAGGCAGGCAGTGAGAGAAAGGGAAGCAGGCTCCTTGCTGAGCAGAGAGCCCAATGCGGGGCTCGATCCCAGGACTCCGAGATCATGACCCGAGCCGAAGGCAGAGGCTTTAACCTGCAGAGCCACCCAGGCACCCCCCATTGGACTTTTCTTAAAGCATATTAACAAAATGGAATCCTATGATATCTACTTATGTGTAGTGGCTTGTTTTTCCACCTATAATAAAGTATGATTATCATTCTTTTCCAATACATTTATTTCTACAATTTTACATGTGAATACATAGTAATTTCTCTATCATTTGGATGGTTAGATTTTTTCCACATTTCTTTATGTTATTACAAAGAAAATACTTGTAGATAAGTCCTTGCACAGATTCTTTTTTATTTCTCATGTTTCTGGGAGAGGCATTGCTAAGTCATAGAGTATGCACCTTTTTACAGATTTTCTCCGTTTTCCTCCAGAATGCATGTACAAATACTATATGGAATGTCTATATCTAGACATCTTTTCTACCATGAAGGATAGCCTCTCAAAGATATTTTGCCATTATCTTGAAAAATTATATCACAGTTTTAATTTACATCTGTTTCTGTTCGTTTGATTCTGGGCTTTATGAAAAGTGGAGCAGGGATAATTTTTTTGAAATATATTAATGTTCTTTCCCTTTTTGTACTTCTTTTTACATGATTCTTCTGCTATCCAGCCAGAGGCATCCAGTGCTTTGGGGGAAGCTTTGGACTGTTATCATAGAATGAAAAGAGAAAGAAAGATCCAATGTTTAGCTTTTGAATTCCAAAATAGGACTTCTGATCTGCATTAAGTTAATTGTCTCAAAAGAGAGGCATTTTTTAAAAGTATACTTTTGAATTGAATATCACATATTGACCAAAAAAATGCGTAAATCCTAAGTGTTCTGCCTGGCGAATTTTTATAGGAATGCATTTGTGTAGCCACTATGCAGATCAGTATAAAGAGCATTGCCAGCACCCCCGAATTTCCCTGCCCTTCCACTTATTACCTCCCATGAAAGGGAACTTCTAATCTAACTTCTGTCACCATAAATTTGTTTTGCTTATATTTGAACTTTATATAAAATGATTCATCCATTTTGTGATGATTTATGTATGGCTTCTTTCTCTTAAAATTAGGTTTGTGAGATTTAGCCATGTTATATGTGCAGTATTAGTTTGTTCAGTTTCATTGATGTATAGTATTTGACTTTATGAATATACCACAATTTATTTTTCAACACAGTAAATAAAAATTCCAGATGCCAATACTTACTCTTGTGACTTTTTTTTTCATTTTAGCTATTTTATTGTGTGCATAGTGGTATCTGATTGTGGTTTTCATTTGTATTTCCCTAGTGACTAATGATGCTGACCACCTTTTCATATATTTATTAGCCATTTATATATCCTCCTTTGTAAAAGTCTTATTCAAACCAGTTTTTTCGTTTGTTTTGACCATTAAAATTGTTCTGTCAGGTTTTTTTTTTCCTTGTTGATTTGTAGTTCTTTCTATATTTTAGATGTAAATCCTTTGTCAGATAGGTATCTTATAATCATCTTCCACTAAGCTTCGCCTTTCTACTTTCTTAATAGTGTCTTTTCATGAAAAAATTCTTATTTTTTAAAATTTCTATTTATTTATTTATTAATCTATTAAATGTTATTTTTTCAGTGTTCCAAGATTCATTGTTTATACACCACAGCCAGTGCTCCATGCAATACATGCCCTCCTTAATACTCACCACCAGGCCCACCTAACCCCACCCCCTCTCCCCTCCAAAACCCTGTTTGTTTCTCAGAGTCCACAGTCTCTCATGCTTCGTCTCCCTCTCCAATTTCCCCCAATTCACTTTTCCTTTCCTTCTCCTAATGTGCTCCATGTTTTTCCTTATGCTCCACATGTAAGTGAAACCATATGATAATTGCCTCTCTCTGCTTGACTTATTTCACTCAGCATAATCTCTTATTTTTAAATTCATCGTATTTATCAATATTTTTCTTTATGGTTTTTGCTTGTGTATTTTGTCTAAGAAATCCTTGCCCTCTTCAAGGTCATGAAGACGTTCCCCTGTCATTTCCTGGAAGCTCTGTTTCTGGACTTCTATTCTGATTTGTCTATTCGTGTGGACTGTACCAATGCCACACTATCTTCCTCATTAGTGCAACATCATAATATGTCCAGATACATGATAGTGAGTCTTCCAGCTTTGGTATTCTTCTTGCAGATTATCTTGGCTTTTCTTGGCTTTTTTGTCAATTCTATATGAATTTTAAAACCTGCTTATTACTTTTTACACACAAAAAAAATCCATTGGGAATTGGACGATGATTACTTTGAATCTGTAAATGATTGGAGGAGAATTAATATCTTTATTTTTTATTTATTTTAAAAGATTTTATTATTTGAGAGATAGAGAGAGAGGGAGAGAGAGAGAAGCAGATTCTCTGCTGAGCAGGGAGCCCCATGCAGGGCTTGATTCCAGGACCAGGAGATCATGACCTGAGCTGAAGGGAGATGCTTAACCAACTGAGCCACCCAGGTGTCCCTTTTGTTGCTATTTTAAATGACATAATTTTTTGTTTCATCCTCAAACATATACTCCTACAGTATAAAAGTAAAACTGGTGTTTGCATAATGACTTTGTATCCAGAAACTTTGCTAAGTTGATTCTAGTGGTTTACCTGTAGATTCATTTGGATTTTCTACTTTCACAATCATCTGCAAATAATAGTAGTTTTATTTTTTCCCTTCTGATTTATATGCTCTTTAATTTTTCTTTTCTAATTACACCAAATAGGATCTCCAGTAAAATGTTAAATACAAGTGATAATAATGGGATTCTTTTTTGTTCTTAACCTTTGGGGAAAGTTTCCAATACCTAACTGTTTAAAGATATTCTTTGTCAGATTAAAGAAATTCATTTTATTCCTAGTTTGCTTACAGTTTTTATTTTTTAATTAGCAAAGAGTGTTTATTTTCATCAAATAGTTTTTCTATATCTACTAAGATGATCATGCTTTTTTTTGTTATTGTAGGGAATTCTATTGTATAAATTAACTAATATAAATGAGTTGATTTCTGAATATTGAATTAATCTTGCATTCAAACTGAATTTGGTTCTAGTGCTTTATCTTTTTTATTGCTGGATTTGATTTGCTAAATTATGTTTATGTTTTGTTATGTTTTTGAATCTATTTTCATGAGATATACAGGTCTATTATCTTTCTTATAATATCTTTTATGAAGTTCAATGAGCCTTATAAAATGAGATAGGGAATATTTCTTCTTTTCTGCTTTGTGGATGACTTTCTGTAAGGTTGTGTTATTTCTTTCTTAAATGCTTGAAATAATTCACTGATAGAACCATTTGGGCCTGGTGTTCTTTTTGGGGGGAAGATCTTAATTACACAGAGAATGTATTTAATTTTAATACATTAATCTTGATAGACCTTTCTTATTGTGTAAATTTAGTAAGATGTGTTTTCAAGAAAATTATCTATTTGGCCTAAATTTTAAAAATTGTTTGTATAAAGTTGTTTGTAATCTTATTATTATCTTTTTAAGGCCTATAAAATCTATAGTGATGTCTTTTTTTTTATTCCTAATATTGCTAATTCATGCATTTTCTCTGTAAGGATCAGTTTTTAGTATTTTATCAATTTTGATAATCTTTTCAAAGAAGTCTGTTTTGCCGTAGTTGATTTTCTCTATTTTTTCTTTCATTAATGTCTGCTTTTATATTTCTTTCTTTTTACTTTCTTTGTGTTTCATTTCCTTGCTTAAAACATTGTCTTGAGATGAACCTTAAAATCATTAGCTCTCACCCTTTCCTGTTCTCTAAGACAATCAAATTTTTTCTGTTTCTTTTAGCTATATCATGCAAGTTATGATGTTATATTTTTTGTAATTTTTATCATAATTTAGTTCAAAATAGTTTTCCATTTCCATTGTTATTTCTTGAATGTATTCAACTGAATCTATTCAGTTATTAATTCAGTAATTTCTTAAATGACTGGATGATTTAAGAGTATATTGCTTAATTTCCGGACAGTTTGGATTTTCTAGTTATCATTTTTTTATCGATTTTTGTCTTAATTTAACTGATCAAAGAAACTGCTTAAAATGATTTCCATAGTATGTCATTTGTTGAGACTTTATTTGCCTCAGTGATTAGTCAACTTTGGTAAATGTAGTACATATACTTGAAAATAATGTGTATTGGATACAGTGCTACATCCACATATGTATGCATGCATGCGATTAGGTCAAATCGAATGATCATCTTGTTCAAAATTTCTAGATCTCTCCTGATTCTTCGTTTATTTGTTCTGTCAATGTGTTATGTTGGTTACCAACACAAGTGTGTTAAAATCTCTTACAGTGTTTGTGGGTTTGTCCATTAATCCTTTAGTTCTTTCAGTTTTTGGGTTTGAAGCTACATTTTTAGTTACATAAAAATTTAGAAATGTTAAATTTTCCTTGTGAATTGATGCTTTATTATTAGAAAATGCTCCTATTTACTAATATTTGCATATTCCCTTTTTATATGATCAGTCAAATTAGACTCCTTGCCCTGAAGTCTAATTCGTTTGTTATCAATAAAACTCTTTTCTTTTTGTTAATGCTTGTGTGGTGTGTGCTTTCTATTCTTTTACTTTCTACCTTTTAAATGTTGCTTTTTTGGAAAGCATATATTGATTTTTCCCCCTCATGGTCTGCTAAACTTTTTTTTTTAATGGATTGCTTATTCTTTCTATGATTTATATAATTACTTCTGTATTTGGGTTTTAATCTGCTATCTTGTTTTGCCTCTTTGTTTCTTTCTTTTCTCCCTCTCATTTTTTGTATTAATCGTTTTTTCCTATCTTTCCCTTTTATCCTTTTCTTAGTCAATTAGTGCTTACCCTAGAAATCACATCTTGCATCCTTGACTCATTAGTGTTTTTAAGTTAGTACTTTTAATCATTTCCTTAGAAAACTTTTCACTTCATACATTCATCTCCTCTTTTCTGTGTTACTGGTTTTTTTTTTTATCATGTGTTTTATTTTATTTTTTAAAGATCCATTTATTTGTTTTAGAGAGGGAGAGTGTGCACATGTGTGTGGGGTGGGCAGAAGAAGAGAATCTTGATGCTGACTCAGTGCCGAGGGTGAAGCTAGACTCAGGGCTTCTCCATAAATGTGCTTTTTCTGGCTCTATTCACTTCTTGCAGTCTATATTTCTACCTATTTCATTGTATAAATCTTTGAATCTGTGAGTTGATGGTTTTCTTTGATTTTGGGAAATTCTCAACTATTTCTTTTCAAATAATGCTTCTATCACGTTCTCTCCCTTCATCCCTTTGGATGATTAATCAATCACACATGGTTTTGCACCATGATTCTGGGCTTGATATAGTCTTTTTTCTATTTTACTTTTGTTTTTCTTTCTTTTTTCTTTTTTTCCTGTTTTCCTCACATGCTTTAGTATGGATATTTTCTACTGAACTATTTTCCTGTTCACATCTTCTGCAATATCTAATCCATGTTTAATCTTTGCCTTATCTATCAAACTCATGTACTGCATTCCTAATATCAGTGTATTTTTCTTTTTCTTTTCTTTTTTTCTTCTTTCAAGTTTTTATTTAAATTCTAGTTAATGTACAGTGTAATACTAGTTTCAGGTGTAGAATTTACTGATTCATCACTTACATACAATACACAGTGCTCATCATAAGTGCCCTCCTTAATCCCCCATCACCTATTTAGCCCATCCCCTGCCCACCTCCCCTCCAGCAACCCTCAGTTTGTTTTCTGTAGTTAGGAGTCTGTTTCACAGTTTGCCTCCCCCACCATAGTCATCTGTTTTGTTTCTTAAATTCCACCTCTGGGCGAAATCGTATGGTATTTGCCTGTCTCTGACTGGCTTATTTTGCTTAACATAATACTCTCTAGCTCCATCCACATTGTTGCAAATGGCAAGATTTAATTCTTTTTTATGGCTGAGTAATATTCCTGTGTGTGTGTGTGTGTGTGTGCGTGTGTGTGTGTGTGTATACCACTTCTTTATCCATCCATCAGTGGATGCTTGGGCTGTTTCCATAATTTGGTTATTGTTGATAATACCAGTGTATTTTTCAATTTTAGAATTTGGATTTAATTCTCTCTTAAGGATTCTAGATCTCTGGTAATACTATTTATTTGGTCATTTATTTTCTTGAGCATGTTAATCCATACATATTTAAAGTCTATAATAACCCTAATATCTGAAGTACTAGTGGCCTGTTTATATTATCTTTTAAAAAAAATCTTGGACTTTGGATATTTTCTTGTATCCTGGCACACATGGTATTTTTTAATTGTGTGTCAGATATTATAAATGAAAAATTGTAGAGGCTTTGGGTGATAGTATTTGCAATGTAATTGGCAAATGTAATTTTCTTCGTGTGGCACTTTGCTTTTTTTTTTTTTTTACTTTGCTTTGATCTAGTGAGAGATCAAGGTGATTTGAAAATGGATTTCAGTGTTTGTAAGGACATCTCTGATTTCCAGTTCACCTCTTTCCTAGGACTTGATCTTCAGAGGTCTCAGTGGAAATCCTGGAATGTTTTCTAAGGCTTTTCTTCCTTGTCAGGTGTGACTTAGCTTTTTAGTGTCTCAGCTGCTGCTTTGGATGTGGTATCGCGGCCCGTTGCCCTGTATAGCTCAGACACTGGAAAATGCTTCAAGAAGAATGTGTAAAATGTTGGGGTCACTTATCTAAGGGTCACTTTACTCCCATCCCTTCAAGTCCTGATTGCCTTAGTAACCCTGACCTCCAGCTTTCGTCTTTCTGGCCTCATGAAAATGCTGAAAGTCTTTCTTTTTTGCTTTCTTGGCTGTTAGAGTAGGGTCAAATCACATTGATTTAAGGTCTCAGATTGAGATGTCTCAAGGCTGGACTTCATGCTTAGTAAGACCTTGTTTATTTCCAACGTATTCAGAGTCCTACAGTTAGTCCTTCAGGGCTCCAAACTGAAAGACTCCTGTCTTTGCCAAAGCCCTCAACTTCCCTGTCTTCCGATCATCAAAGGCAACGAATAGCTGTATTTAGCATCTCGGTCTCTTAATAGCTTTTTCTGCTTGGATTCTCCTCCTATCTGCCTGTCCAGTTTGCAAATAGGCAAGTACTTTGAGGGAAAAAAAGCAGTTGAGGCTATCAAGCTCACATCCCTGAGTTCCCCTTCTCTCCTGGAAGCCAATCCTTCCAGTCCTGGCTGTTTTGGCAAGCCTGGACTCCCACTGTCCATATCCCAGTTCTATGAGTCTTTTGAAAGCTCTGACCCATCACTTTCCTTTTAATTTCTTGCCTAAACCTCTCACAGATTAGTGATTGCCTTATGAGGAGAAGAGGAAGAGAAAGCTGAACTCACCCTAATGTTTTTGTCTTTTCTTTGAGATCTAGGCTCCTCAAGTCTGGGATGCCTGTTTGCTCTTTGATGGCTTCAAACAGCTTCTTAAAAAAAAATAACTTTATGCCATTTTTATAATTGTTTTAGTTTATGTTAAATTGATGCAAACTACTGTCTTAGCTGGAGGCAGAGGTCCAAAAAGCTAGGTTTTCTTCTAAAAAGAAAGGCTTTTGAAATTGTTTAAAGCTTCTCTTTACATATCAACAGTGAGGTTTGATTAATCTATCTATTTTTACTGTAAACAAGTCTATAATGATGAGTTTTACTACAAACGATGGTCCAGAGGGGACAGAATATGATGACAGAGACAGGAGGAGGGTGTAGAAAAATGGCTACCTTGGGAGGAGGGGGAACATTTTGGAGGAAAAAAGGCAAGATTTCTGTAATCTTCAAGGACTCTGTTCTTACCAATCTTGACTTTCGCTTAAGAATTCATGGAGATAAGAAATAGATGAATCTTAGAATTTCGAGTGAACAAAAGTCAACCACAAAGCATAGATGAGCTATGAATCATCATGATATTCAAAGAGAAACAAAACAAAAAACTATATATTTTAGGCACATCTGCCCATATACTAAATTCATACAGATAAGCAAAGGAATGATGAAGAGAGAACTAAAGAAAATAGGTGAAGGAGTTTGGGAAGGGTCTGCTAAGGGATATCAACTATACTGATTACATTCCATTTCTTGAGTTGGGTGGTGGAGTCATGAGTGTTCATTATTATGTTTTCTAACTTACCTATGACAGAGATAATTTTGCGTGGATCAAATGTGTCAGAATAAAAAACGCAAAAAGGAAAAAAAAAGGTGAAAAAAAAGAAAGAACACTAGGCAGGAGCAGCTGTGCATCAGTTGGGACCTGTGCAGTACTCCTGGGGGGGTCACACCAGCCACCTCACAGCAGCTTTCAATAAATCCTAGGGGATTGCCCAAATCTCACACAGATGTATCGCTCCCCTCTCCCGCTGCCATGGGGCCACAGAAACTCCTCATGGACTCAGATGCCATCTTGAGGAGAAGCAAGAAGAAATTTTCTAAGTCCAAAGGAGACTGAGGTAATTCCAAAGGGGAAGATAATTAGTTGTCTTCCACTAGCAAGATCTCCCCCATCTTGCCCATTCATCAGCAGTGGAAATGTAGGGGCTCTGCAGCAAGCAGAGATCTGTCTCAGAGAATGAATGAAGCTTTATTATTATTGCATATCATAGTAACTGACTTTATGAGTAAATCTTGACTCTGGTACAACCTAATGTCTACATACCCTGGTAACACTAAAAAAGGAGAGAAGATGTAACAGACCTAGATTCTCAATCCTGTCTTGACCTCTGGCTGGCTGTGTGATGACCTCAGGTCCCTTACACGGCCCGTGGAAGAGTGAGAAGGTGATTATGGGATCACTGAAGTTCCTTTCAGGCCTGTGAGCCTAAGTATCAGGGACAGCCTTTTTCTCTTGAGCATTCATGCTAAGTTTTCTTTATTCTTCATTCTATGATGTGATGCAGGGATGAAGCCATTATTTTGAATGTGTAACCATCAGTGATGGGGCCCCTGGATCCCTTACTTCATAAAGATAAGACACTTTAGAATGATTTTTATCTCTCCCAACAAACTGTGCACTTTTCAGAGGGATTTGTAAGGGGGAAAAAGTTGAGAATACTGAAAGTTAAATACAGCTTCCAAAGGATTTATCAGGTAAATGTTATGGATCGTTGTGATTTAATTTATGGGATTAGTTTGACTTTCAATTACCAGGCATCACATTGAATCACTTTATATTTTGAACTCTGTAACTAGGACTCCTTATACTCGATCTTTCATTTGGAGAGGGATTATCAATAATTAGACACTGTGGCCTTATTGATCAGCTAATCAATACCCACATTAATCACCAGTGGTCTAAAAACAATTCACTCTTTGCATTAAAAGGAATCAGTGTGATCAAATTAGCATCTTTTGCTACAAGCTGAGCAAAGCTGTAGTTCTCCAAAGGGAAGTAAGGCTGAAAGATGTGCCTACAGAATTCAGAGCCTTTCATGACAGTTCCTTCTGATTGTTTTTTGCTCTGATATTTGTGCCATTTAATAAAATGTTACTACCTGCAAAAAGTGGGACAAAATGAATATGGTCTACATTGTAAATAAATGCTCTTCATTCTTGTAATTATACCAGAACTGTTTTATGTTATAGAGAAAATCCAGGTACCTGAAAGATTGTAGAAAAATAGCAAGAGTTTAGGGTTAATAAATGTGAAAGTGATTTGTTAACTATTAAAAATTAAGGGTATTCCTATTTCCCAAGGTACACATATTGTCCAAAACAGAGCTCTAGAATGGAAAAGACTCTTTTTTTCCTCCGAGATGCAGTCGATCTGGTTTCAGGTTAAAGCAGTGTGGTGGATAGAAGGACGGAGCTTGTTTTGGACTAGTCCATACAGGCTTCGGCTACACTGTGTCTCAGGCTGTCACTCAAACCAGCGGCTGTCAAACAAGGTCACAGATTCACCCAATGGCTTTTTAATAATTTGGCATTACTTTCATATGAATAATTTATAATCTCAAAAGTATGAGACTATTATTTATGGTTAGTAGCTGTGAAATAATGAGACACATGGTTTTAGGGCTGTTTTTATTACCAAGTGGTGTCCATATAGTTGTAAGGAGTTAAAGAGAAGTGAAAGTGGATTTTTTTTTTTTTGAAAGATCATATCAGAGGCAGAAATGATATATCACAGATGAGAATAATACTGGCTGTCTCTTCAAATTTATCCATTACAAACACCACACCACTTCTTTGAAATGGGAGCTTACAGCAGCATTCTGGCGGTTTCTTGAAGTCAGTCATTTTCACTCTCTAAGGAAATAAAAAACGGACTTGTTTGGTCTTTGAGTCTCAGTTCCTATGGGGAATAAGACAATTAAGTATCATTTTTTAATTTTCATTTTGGGTTTTAAAGAGTAAAAACTATTTTGTCACTGTGAAAACTTGGAAAAACATAGATGCATATAATGAAAAAATAACACCTGTAACACCACCAAATAATTTTCACAGAAGCAGCAACATAATGAATAGGTTTTTTTGTCCTGTTATCCTTGATCATTTCCCACATTTAAAAATAGCTTTTGAAAATGTGATCTTTAATGATTAAAAATACTCCACTGAATGGACGTTACATAATTTATTTCTCTATTATTTAATAGTTTTTATTTTTTCACTTTTTATTGTTATGAATAACTCTTTGATGAGAGTTCTTGAACATACACCTTTATTCATATTTCTTATTTTTTCCTGGTGATATATTTCCTGGATCAAAGAGTAAGAACTTTTGAAACCTCTTGATATGTTCCACCAAGATATTTTCCAGAAAGTTCATAATAATTTACAAGCCTACCGACAGTAGGAATGGGTGTTACCATAGACAAATTTTATGAAGCTGATAGGTTAAAAAATGGTACATCATTGTTCTAATTTGCAATTTGTGAATACCAGTCACTGAACAATTTTAATATGTTTATAAGCCATTTATACTTACTCTTCTGAGAAATGCCAGCTAATGTCCTTTGCCTGTTTTATTCTTTTGTGTGGTTAACACTTTCCTTATTGATTAGTAAGGGCTCTTTGTATATTAAAAGATATTGACTCCATTTCACATTTTATTATTTTATTTATTTATTTATTTTTAAAGATTTTACTTATTTATTTGACAGAGAGAGAGATCACCAGTAGGCAGAAAGGCAGGCGGAGGGAGAGGGGGAAGCAAGCTCCCCGCTGAGCAGAGAGCCCGATGTGGGGTTTGATCCCAGGACCCTGAGATCATGACCTGAACCGAAGGCAGAGGCTTTAACTCACTGAGCCACCCAGGCTTCCCCCCATTTCACATTTTAAATCTATCTATACATCTTATAGTTGAAGAGGACCATATGGGTTCTGTAAATATCTCACTAGTTAAAGATAGGTTAATGCCATATCTCAAATAATGAAAGTGTGGTTTGTAAAATTTTTGAATTAACACTTATTTATTAGTCAACATCTTTCATTTGTGGAGTTAGTAGATATTATAAATGTGTGTGTGTATAAAACGAATACAGATTTGTATAAAATACTTATATTTGTGTATGTAAATCAAATACATGTATTTTAGATATCTATCTATAGATACTGATTTTTGGAAATAAAAATCATCTTCTTAGACCATAAATTTTCCTACCAATATCTGGAGACAAATCCAACGTATGCCTGTGAGCAAACAGACATGTCTAAGATGGCTCTCAGTTCTCAAACATTCACAGTCACATGGGGGAGGTGGAAATGGACACAATTAACTTTAATGCAAGGCAGTATTTGATGAATGCAGCAACAGAATCATAAACAGGATGCAACAGGCTTATGTAGGAAGGAGAGACTAAATGCAACCTAGTTAGTCCCTTTGTGGACAGTGTGTTTTGAAGTACCTCTTATACAAAAGATAATTTTTAGCCTGGGTTGACCCCTTTAAGCCTGGCCTCAGCCTCTCTAAACAGGTAGGTCTTTGACCAGGAGAAGTTGGGACCAGTGACAGTGGTGAGGATTGTGGAGTGGAGAAGAGGGATAAATGAAGGGAGAAAGATATTCCAGATAGAGGGACTGCTTGAATAAAAGCAGGAAGCTTGAATGTAAAGGGATGGCTTAGGGAACTGCAAGTTTATCAGTACATATGGAGTGAGGGCAGAGAGCCTAGAGTGGGGCTTAGTCAATTGGAGAGAGAGGTGAGGACCAAATGGTGGGCATCTCTGAATGTCAAGCTGCTTATGTTATAAGCAATGGGGAGCCTTTGAGGGTTTCTGACCAGATGAATGCCGTAATCCAAGCTGTTTGAGATGATCTCCCTCTTGCAGGGATGGAGATTGCATGGTAGGAGGAGAATGGAGGTGGGGAACCCAGAGGGGAGTTGAGAATTGTGAATGACATTACTAGAAGAGAGCCAGGAGAAGGGAGAGAATGTGACTAAGGGATAATTTAGAGGCAGAATTGGTAAGTTTTGGTGACCAATTGGATATGGTGAAGAAGAGGGAAAGGGAAGGAGAAAGAAAAACCTGAGGTTTGGAGCCTGAGCAATTCAAGTTGTCTTGCTTGCATTCCCATCCCTAGGAGTGTATTTTCTTTAGTTTGGCTCAGGTGTATAACCTACATTATAAACATCACACAGCAGGCTGGAATCAAAACCTTCTAGTTTTGACATCAAAGGGAGAACCATTCTTTCCACACTCCTCACAGGGACATACAGCACACTGGTCAGGACTCTGGAAAAAGACTGGCTGGAGCTTAAATAACAGTTACTTGCCCAAGAGATACGCTAAGCTGCAAGACATTGGACAGTTTTCTCATCCTCTTGCAGCCTCAACATCCTAATCTGAATTCACTTCCTTGTGTGGTCTTAGGAATTAATTGAACTAACGAATGTGGATGCTTCTCAGAGTGACTAGTAAATACAAGTGCTCAATAAATGCTAGCTATTTAATTGAGACTGGTGAACACTTTCGTCCTACTTTTGAAAAGTTAGTGATACTCCTGTGTTAAATTCAAGGGCTGAATATACAATAACTTGGAAGAGTTGCAAATTCATAAAATGAAGTCTGATTTAGAAATAAAGAATAGAAGCCTAAGCTATACTGTGATCATAAAAAGAAAAATAATTTGAAAAATGAACCATTACACTCAGTTGTCTTGCCTGAGATGGCATCCAAAGATTTTCCCTGTTTCATCCCATCCCCACCTACTTACTTCAAAATTTAACATGGCTTGACACATTGAAGACTTATCAGACATTGTATTTAATGCATACTATTTACCCTGTGATATTCATTTTCCTCAGGATTAAAGGATTAAATCAAGTCAATTGTATTTGTGTGCCAACTAGATATTTATAGAACTCTGAGCACATACCTGACAATCTTTGTGAATGTGGTATTTCTTTAGACAGGCCTAAAGCACTGATCCAAATGAGACCCTCTCTCTTATAAGTAGGGTTTAGTCATATTAGAGGGAAGTTGCACAATGACAGCGTCTTAAATGTTTTCTCAGACTGATGACCTTGAGCAAATATCTTTCTAAATTAAATGAAATTACATCAAAGAAAACAACAGTGATTTTAAGTGATCTCCAGTAGCAATTCAGTAAATACACAAGGCACCTGGTCTGTGGGAGAGTGACTGGTTCATTAAAGGGTGTGTGAACCTTATGCCTCCTTGAAACGGAGTCCAGAAATATGAAATGTAAAAGCAGGAGAAGTTTTTATGAAGGCATGAGCAATAATGGGTGCTTGAGTATAATTTCAAGGCTTGCCCCTTTCTCATGAAAATTCGATTGTATGATGAGTTTTGATTTTCTTATTCTTAACATTTCTGCTAAGTTTTCTCTATTGACATCTGGCTCCATTTATTTTTTTAAAAGATTTTGTTTTTACTTATTTGACAGAGAAAGAGAGATCACAAGTAGGCAGAGAGGCAGGCAGAGAGAGGGGGAAGCAAGCTCCCCGCTGAGCAGAGAGCCTGATGCGGGGCTCGATCCCAGGACCCTGAGATCATGACCTGAGCCGAAGGCAAAGGCTTTAACCCACTGAGCCACCCAAACACCCCGACATCTGGCTCCTTTTGGAAGGCAAGAAATAGAAAGCAAATATTTAAAAAAAACAAATTTTGGGGGGGTGCCTGGGTAGCTCAGTGGGTTAAAGCCTCTGCCTTCAGCTCAGGTCATGACCTTAGGGTCCTGGGATCGAGCCCCGCATCAGGCTCTCTGCTCAGCAGAGAGCCTACTTCCCCCCTCTCTCTCTGCCTGCCTCTCTGCCTACGTGTGATCTCCCTTTCTCTGTCAAATAAGTAAAAATAAAATATTTAAAAAAAGAAACAAAAAATCAAATATTTTTGCTCTCTCGGTAGTTTCTTTTCCAATGAAAATTGTCTTAGTTTCTTGACCTTTGAGAACTGGTCCTTCCTTGAACGACCATATTTAAAGTATTTGTGGATTTCAGCATCACAATAAGAAAGATATTAATGGATTGTAACACATGAATAAAATAAGAATTTGTCAGTCCATGTAATAATAAACAGAAAAATGAGAAGAGGAAGCTCTTCCTTAGAGTAGAAATTGAACAAATAAATGTAGACAGATTGAGGATGATGAAGTTAACAAAAATCACCATTTTGTAATCATCAGGAAAGAATCATTAATAGCTGCTAAAAGTGGTGGCTAAAAATTTGACGAGGAACAGGTTTTAAAGTTTCAAAGGATAGTTTCAAAATATCTTCCTAAATTATTCATTACTTATATAAAGAAAATGGTGACATTATAGTGGAGAAACTGGCAAGTGCCACCTGTCCAAGTGATCAGAGTGAGCATCACCACTGGTGGGACAAACCAACAGTAGGAGCCTTCTGATCTGATCCCCTGAGAAGGACACAGTATCACTTTTGTGGTATTTTTTTTTGCCAAAAATGCATAATCTGAATTTAATCTAATCATGAGGAAACACAGACAAATCCAAGGTCAGGGGCATGCTACAAATAACTGGCCTTTTCTTTTAAAAAAATGTCAAGACCAGGAAAGACAAAGAAAGACTGAGCAACTGATTTAGATTAAATGAGATTAAAGAGACGTGAGCACTAAATGCAAAGCATGATCCTGGGTTGGACCTTAAACCAAAGGGGAAAACTGCTATAAAAGACATTGGAAAAGTTAGTGAGCCTGGAATATGACATGAAGATAATATAGTATTGTATTAATGTTCAACTTCCTGATTTCGATAACTATACTGTGGTTATGTATAATAACATTCTTATTCGTGGGAAATACACTTGAAGTTTTAACAAGTAAAAGGGAATTATGTATATAACTTTTTCTGAAATGGTTTAGAAAAAATGTATGGGTATATATACATATAGGTATATATGTATATCTATGTATATGTGTACACACACACACACACACACACACAGTGGGTCAGGGAGAAGGACATGTCTCCTGCTTAAATAAACAGCCTTTCTCTCAAAGGTAGAGTTCTTAAAGGGAAATATTCAAGCTGCAAGAAGAATGTGAGTACAGTTGGTAATTACTTACCTAGTAATTATTTTCTCTCTCCTGCTCTCTTTGGCTGAGTGGACTTGGGTGAGAATATAGACACAGGTAGACAGTTGCGTTGACATTGGTTTGGGGACTCTCATGTCCAAATAATTGCATATCTGTTTAAAGGGACAACGATTTTTCTTTTCTGGACAATCAGAATGTAACTTCTTTTTACATACTGGCCTTTTTTTTTTTTAATTTTAAAGATTTTATTTATTTGACAGAATGACAGAGAGCACAAGCAGGGGGAGCAGCAGTGGGAGAGGGAGAAGCAGGCTCTCCACTGAGCAGGGAGCCCGATGTGCAGCTCGATTCCAGGACCCTGGAATCATGATCTGAGCTAAAGGCAGACACTTAACCGACCGAGCCTCCCAGGTGCCTCAACAAGACATATTTTAAAAAAAGTAAAGCAAAATAAGACAGTAAAAATTAAAAACAAAAACACCTCCCCCCACAAACAAAACCATGACTTGTTTTCTGTGCCCCAGCACCAAAGGGTGGCTGGTGTGGGCTTGTCAACCCTGGAGTCCATGTGGTCACAAGCTCACTGTGAGTCAGACCCTGCTCCAGGCTGGGCTTTTATGGTGGAAGAAGAGAGAAGATTCCTCAGCCCCTTTAAACTCTGAATTTTTTTCTGTGTCCCAGTGTGACCAAGGCTGGTGCGGACTTTAGGACCCTGGACTTGCTGAGGTCATAAGTTCCCTGTAGCAACTGGACCCAGTAGTTATGGTGTTGGAAGCCTCCAATTATGGCATCTGAACCCATCCCTTAGGGCAGCTAGACCCTGCTCAAGTCTGGGCTTATAAGAGGGAGGGGGAAAGAGTGTTCCTGCAGTTCCTCCACCCTTTACACCACGGGGTTTTTTCCTGTGGCTCTCTGGTAGGGCTGGTGTGGGCTTGTGGATCCTGGGCTTGCTGAGGTTGCCGGACGCTTAGCCAACTGAGCCACCTGGGCACCCCTCACGTACTGGTCTTAAACACTTGGCTTTGCACAGGTATTACATATATGTGCCTTAGTTTGTTGTTGAACTATAAAACTAGACTTTTAAATTTGACGTATTTCCTGTTATGTTGTTGTTAGGAGGAACTTTACTCTGTTTGCTTTATTATAATTACTGTTGGCCCTTCAGCAGATGACTCCATGTAGAAGGGAGCTGTCAATAAATCCCTGTCTCTTTGTGTTTTCCATCTTGGTCTTGATCTAAATTAGAATTTCTCCACGTTCAGAATAGTCCTATCTGAAGCGGAAGTTCTTTAAACAAAATCAAGTAAAAATGCCTGCCCTAGAATAAGTTGAAACCTAATATAATGCATATCTTTCTCATTTGTACATGTCACTTGTTTTATTACTCAGAATAACTTTAATTAAGTTTTAACATCGGCTCACTTGCATTGAATTTTTCAACGTCTTCCTGAATGTGGACTGGGGAATTTCACTGAACTGCATTTAGCACATGTCTCCCCAAAGCAAACATTAATAGTTGCATCGCCCATAAATCAGATTAGACTATTAGGAAAGTAGTAAACTACCTAATCACCTACTCACCAATCCTAATAAAACTGAACTTGGTAATTAATGTAGTCAATTTACTAATTGGGCCTTAAGCCACTTGGGCCTTGGTTTAAGACTTATAAGGTACTTTGGATATTCAGTTTGGCTAAAGCCATAAAATTCCTTCAGAGTTTAGTGACATTTTGTTGTGTGTCATTATTATGGTGTTGCCCAAAATAGGTAAAATGGCATTTGCCTTACCCGTATATCATTTTACTCTGAGACTGGAGACATCAGAGTTAGCTTCTATGTAGAAATTAGGATGAGACTTAATCAATTAGAGTTAATCTTTGCTTGATTCAATTCTGAACTAAAGCCAGTTTCAATTTGGCCAAAGCCAATGTTTCTCATTTATTATCAGTGCTTTAGCAGTTGACAAATAGGGAGATGTGTTTCAGTTGCAATCATCTTTCGACTGGGCTGGAGAGATCTTTGACACAGCCGGCTCATTCTGGCTCCCCGGGCTGTGAGTGTGCACACAGGTGGGGTGCGTCCGGGGCTGGCCTCCAGGGCCCTGCTCTTGGTGTAATTTTCTGCTGTTGTCGTCTTGAAATTAACTATTTTGGAACAAGTGTCTTGCATTTTCATTTTGCATTGTGGCCCGCAAATTATGTAGCCTGTAGCCCGACCTGGATGATAACCCCTATGTCCATTTATGTAACTGGTTAAACTGCTGGCTGGGCAGGCATGATGTGAGTTTTCCTCTCTCTCTTGTCCCTTTTCTGAAGCTACTTTGGCAAATGCAGATGAGTCTAACGAAAACAGGCTTCCTTCTTTATTCCTATAATATGTATTGGGGTTTATATACTGAAGGCGGTAATATGAAGATAGATTCACAAAAAGCTAACTAGCATTGAGCCCGAGAAGTTTGTTAAAATCCTCGGAGTGGATATAGGGTTTTTGTGTAGTGTCTGGGACGGATTTTTACACAGCACAGAGTGGGGGTTCTCTTGGGCTCCCTGTATCAGGGCTGCTTGCTTGTTTTCTACAAAACATATATCTTTCCCTTAAAGTTTCAAGGATGCAGTATAAAAGAAAGACCAAATAAGGAAGTTCCTGTCAATTATGAGATTTTAGAATTCCTTAAGCAATAAACTGAGGCTGGTGACGGGCGTTAAGGAGGGCACATATTGCATGGAGCACTGGGTGTGGTGCATAAACAATGAATCTTGGAAACTGAAAAAATAAAATAAAATAAAAAGAAATAAACTTAGGAGCAACAGAGATCTACTTTTTACATGACAATAATTAAAAACAAGGCTTACTTCCCACCCTACAATGATAGCTACCATTTATTGAGTATTTGCTATGTGCCAGGCATTTTGCATACACATTGTTTTTCACTGAATCTTACAGTAGTCTTATGAGGTAGGGTTATTATCCTCCTTGCACTGATGAGTGAGCGGAAGCTTGGAGAAGGGAAGGAAAGGGCAACCAGGACTCCAACTGGCTTGGCTGACTCTCACGCTCCCATGGATACCCTCTGCCCTCTATGGCCTCCCATCAATTAAATAAGGACGAGGCTAACCTCTGAGTCAAGGAGGGAGTTGCCCAGGGAGTCAAATATAAGGGTGACCCGGCGATGACCCTACCACACCATTGATTGCCAGGGACCATTAGACTGATGTGATGGCCCCGTGTCTTCTTTCTCCCTCACCTCTCTGTGTGTCAGGCTATAAGTTGCCGGCTCAGACAACAGGAATGACCTTCCCCAACAAAGGATTCATCATCAGTATGTCCAAGTGGTTGCAAGCCCTGCTCAGTGAGTCCTTAAGATGGGGTGCTTTCTGTGGCACCAAAGTGCCTCTCCAGGTGTTGAAGGAATGCTCCGGGAATGGGCTGGCTGGGTCTCCTCCTGAAGGTCACCTTTCCTTCCTCCCATCTCACCCAGGCACATTTTCAGGGGAGTTTTAGGATGGAAACTATTAGCTTGCTTTTTTGCCTTTGCTCTTTTTTTTTTTTTTTTAACAAAAGATACATCAAGAGTTGAGGATGGATCTCCTATTGCTGAGAAATTCTTTTGCATTTCATTTCATTGTCCATTTAATTAAAGGAATGGAGAAAATATGCTGTCATGGAAGCATATCCTCAATATGTTAGAGAAATAGCTCATGCTTACATAGGAATTAGCCCTGTCAAATCAATGAAGTGGGGCCACTGAGCACATAAATTCTGTTTACATAATTATAAGCCAGCAGAGGTAGAGAAGATATCTTTTAAAAAAGTTTGTTTTACAATTGTTGTAATGTTTTTATTTAAAAAATGAATTTGTATGCCCAAATTAATCCGTACATTTAATGTAGTTTATGTCAAGAACTAAATCCTCCCTCCCCTTTTTAGGCAGATATTGCAATGTTGTTCTTTTTTTTTGCAATGTTGTTCTAAAGTTCATTCAGAAGAGCGAACATCCCCAAATAGGGAAAATTTTAAGAAGAGAATCGCTGTGATTGGGAACAGTGTGTCTAACTGGGAATCATAATGAATTATAATGCTCAGTAAATTAAAACTGGATGGCATTGGCCCAATAATAAACAGACAATGGGATTAGGTATACGTAATAATACAATGTTGATGCTAATCTCAAGTCAGTAGAAGAGGATATATTATTAAATAAATGGTGTCGGAAAAACTGACTTACTATTTAGGAAAAGTAAAGCTATATGCCTTAATATAAACAATAAAGCTGTATTTTCTATAAAAATAAATTCCATGTGGATTATAGATTTAACAAGAAAAAATAAGACGATAAAGATTTTATTAGAAACTATGGATGAAAACTGAAATCTCAGGGGAGAGAAAGACTTTCAAAGCATGATTGATGGTAGAAATCATGGAAAGGTGGGTATCTGGACATTTAAAACTGCAGAATAGCAAAATAGAGTATAAACCAAGGTAAAATACAAATGATAAATTGGAGAAGTGTTGCTGCATATGACAGAAGGTAAAGATAAGGAGCTCTTTCAAATGAAGAACGAGATGATTATCTCTCACAGAAAAATGTGTTTGAGACTAAAGCAGGCAATTCAGTAAAGCAATATAAGTGGCCTATAAACAAATTAAAATTGTTTGATGTTAGTTGTAATCAAAGAAATACAAATTAAAAGCGAAACAAACCATGTTCGTCTGTGGGATTAACAATATCCACTTTAGCCAGGGTGTGGAGAAAAAGGCATTGCCGGATGCGGATAATTGGAGGACATGTCTTTTGACTTGACAAATCTATTTTTAGAAATGTATCCTAAAGAAAATGGTTGGATATGTGTGCCATATATGTATGAAGATGTTTATATTCTATTTTTAAAATAACAGTGAAAAATTTGGCTTAAATGTGCAGCAATAAGGGATTTGTCAGTTCTGCAGTAGACTACTCTGTGGACATTTAAGAATGCTACTGTGGCTCTATCACTATCGAATAGTGAGTCACTATTTTTTTTTTTAAGTTTGATTTATTTTTTTATTATTTTTTTATTGTGTTATGTTAGTCACCATAGAATACATCATTAGTTTTTGATGTGGCGTTCCATGATTCATTGTTCGCTTATAACACTCAGTGCTCCGTGAAATCCAGAGAGTCACTATCTATTATCTCCCCCCCGCCCCCCAACCAAAGCAAATGACAATCCAGTATATAAAGTATGATCCCATTTTTTGTTTGTAAAAAATATCTGTAAACTGGGAAGAAGTTGGGAAGGGTAATCATCTAAATCTTGATAGATGCTACTGATGGGAGTGGGATTAGATTAGGGATAAATTTTTACATTTTTGTGTTTTCTAGTATTAAAATAAAATTTAGAAAATATATAATTGTGGGACGCCTGGGTGGCTCAGTGAGTTAAGCGACTGCCTTCAGCTCAGGTCATTATCCCAGCAGGGTCCTGGGATGAAGTCTTACATCAGACTCCTAGCTCAGCAGGAAGCCTGCTCCTCCCTCTCTCTCTGCTGTTCCCCTGCTTGTGCATTCTCTCTCTCTCTCTGACAAATGAATACATAAAATATTAAAAATATATATAATTGTAAGATTTAGTAAGTTAGATGTAGTACCCCCAAATACTAAGAGTGTTTATAGTAAGGTAGTAGGATTAGAGGTTATTTGAAAGTTCTTTCTCTATTTTCCAAAATTTCTACACTCAAATATAGTTGTATTACTCTTTCATTCAGAAAATAAAAATTTGGAAAGGAAACAAAATCTATAGAATAAACACACATGTGCAGACATTAAAAGTCTGAAACATTGTATATCAAAATCTTAATAGTGGTTATTTCTGGGTGATAATGATAAGTGATTAAAAATAGTTTTTTTAAAATCTGCATTCACTAATTTTCAAAAATACACATGTATTACTTATGGAATAAATAGTAAAATTATAGAACACAGCTCCTTTAACATTTTATATTGTATGATTTACTTTTGTTTAAAAAACTCTCCCCAATCCTAAGTATAAATAAGAAGTCTGGGACCAAAAAGCAAAACAATGTGTGTTTAAATAGTTTTTGGAAGGGAAAAGTTATTGCTGAGGTTTTCAGTACCCCTCGACATAATATGGGGCAACATGGAGTGACAGCACCCAAAGCCTGGGTGTCCCCGTTGCTGACCCAAACACAGCTTTAGTTTCTGGGCCAGGACCTTGGTCTGCTTTCACCAACCCAGGCTCACATGCATCAGCATTTGGAATTGCAAAGCAAGTGTTGATTGAAGGGTCCAAAGGGATTTTTAAATTTGGGATCCTGGGACTATGGGGCATGGGCTTTTTTGTCTCTGGTCGGGTTTCCGTGTCCTTCGTCTGGGAGCTGGGCTTCATGTCGGACCTGGGCAGTGGCGGGTTTACCACAAGAATGTTTTCTTAGGCCTGGCTCCCAGGTGCCATCTTTTCTTGAGCTGGATGGTGTGGTTGGGCTTGGCAAGTGACTGCCAAGAGGCTGTTGCTTCTGTGGACATGACTGACAAATCAGTGAACATCAAAGTTTCAATTTTCCTTCCACTCTCAAATCAGAAGCGGGGGCGGGGGGGGGGGAGACTCCACCCACACGGAGCTCCCCGCCTCCCTCCTCTCCCCTTGCCAGCTTTCACACATTTTGCGGGACCCGTAGCGTCTATATCCTTACAGCGCTCTATCCACTGACAGTGCATCTTGTGTTTGTTGTTATTTTTCAACGTGTGCATCTTGATGTCTTCCTGGGGGTTAGGATTCATGCCTTTTAATTCTCAGGATGTTATATTTTTTTAAAAAAGATTTTATTTTTAAGTAATCTCTACACCCAACGTGGGGCTCAAAACAACCCCAAGATCAAGAGCAGCATGCTCTACCAACTGAGTCAGCCAGGTGCCACCGGATGCTGTGTTCTTGTAGGACAGGGAAAGTCTTGTATAGAGGGAAGATCATTGTTGGAGTTTTCATCCCAGCTCTGTTGAGAGAAACTTGAGAACTCACTTTCCCTTTCAGAGCCTCAATTTCTTTTTTTTAGCATCACAAATTGAATTCTAAAGTCATACTCTAACAAAGTAGGTAACAGCAATGAGTCAAGAAGGCCAAATCTATGAAGAATACTTCTCAGAAGATTAATGCTTGACCTATTTGTCCCACATCTGAGAAAGATATGGGTACTGGGAACTATGGCATTTTTTAAAAAATATTTTTATTTATTTAACACAGAGAGAGAGAGATAGCGAGAGAGGGAACACAAGCAGGGGGAGTGGGAGAAAGGAGAAGCAGGCTTCCCTCTGAGCAGCGAAGCCTGATGCGGGGTTCGATCCCAGCACCTGGGATCATGACCTGAGCTGAAGGCAGATGCTTAACAGCTGAGCCACCCAGGTGCCCCAACTATGGCATTTTTTTAAAAGAAGAACAATAGTGCAAAAATGATAATAAACAGCTACTGGTGCTCTGCTTTGGTATTTGGGGGAGATATAGGGAGTGGTGGGGACTATGGCAAACTGAAATCTCATGACCGGGATTGTCCAATTGATTGTTGCTACACTGGAATGGGGGCCAGGCTTTCCAGGTCCTTGAGTTTTTAAGAGAAACCAGATATATGGCTATTTGTGTTAAATCTCCTGATTTTTGATTGTTGGCAAGTAATGTAAACAGATTTTAAAAACAGTCGAAGGTAAACATGTCTGCAGGCCCCGTCCAGGCTGAGGGCTGAATATTTGCATTTCTGAACTCCGGGCCATCTAGGTGCCTTATCGCTCAATTATTCTACTTCATCTGACAGAGAGTGCTGTTATGTGAGCATGGAGAGGCTCCTGACCAATTTCCCTGAACTCATTCTTAAGAAAATGCCCATTTTATCAAGTGCATTATTTAGGATATTGAAAGTGCTTCCAACATTACCACGGGTGAAAATGATAATGCCTACAAAAGAAGCTTGACATTTAAAAACAGCCTCTGCTTTCCCCGATTCCTAGAATTGTGGACCATCAGAGCTGGTACGAGGCTGGAGGGGAAGTGGGTGGTGTGTAATATTAAACACCGGCTGGCTGGAGGACACGTGAAAACAACCTAGACGGACAATCTGGAGAAATGAAAGGGATTTAAAGGAGGGTAGATGGCGAACAAAGGGGCCTGTCTTTGATCTCCTGTCTACAGGGAGGCGATAGGAACAGCGCCGTTTCTCTCGCAACACTCCTCTCGCCTTTAGGACTGTACATTTGTTTTCAATTTTAACAGTTACATCGCATGCTTTCATTACACCATTGTCTAAAATTTTGCCGAGGCCCTAACCGTTGTAATTTATCTTTTGTACTATATAATTTGGAGCTGTTCAGGCCAGAAAGGAACATCTGTATTGAAAGGTTGAACTTGACACAGTTTAGAGTCCTACACTGGGCCTGTTCTAAGGTCAGTTTCCTTATAAACTTCGTTATCACTGTTGGTTTTATTCATTCTATTTGACATATTAAGCTTCTGTATCTTGGCATAAAGGACACAATATTGCAGCATATTGGCAAGCTCATTTGCTTTTCCCAGCTAGTGTTGTGTCCAAATATCAATCCCCAGGGATAAACACGTGTATATCGACTGCAGGAAAATGAAGCTTAGCAGCAGGTGGCCTTTTGCCGCTTAATGAACATGGCAATCTGTTACTATCACCATGGCGCTTTTCACCAGACAATTAGGCAACTAAGCATGTAATTATTCAGGCCAACTAGAAGAGGCTCTCCTCTAATTTCATCTTTTCATTGCTGTTTACTCACCCACACTCCCCTCATTAGTGAGAGATTTTCCAGTCTATGCTAATTGGTTTCAATAACATTCATTTCAGTTGAAAGAGAACGATTCCGTTAATTGAGAATCGAAAGAATCTTTTCATTTTAAGTGCGTCCTGCTATGGAAATCTGAATACTCTCAACAGGTTCGAGCTAATGAAATTAAGTCACACAGCCATTAGTGGTGTAATAGAAATAAAGTAATTTATTTTCATTGAAGCATGTGCTATAGGTCCAGAACAATTAATACAGCTTGAAGAGGGTAGTAACTGGGAGAAAAAAAGATAGATTGAGGATAAACGGGATGATTTCCTTTCGCTTGTTTAATTCTTGGTTGCAACCCTTTGTCCATTTGGTGCTGTATTTAAAGTGAAGAGAACTCATTTGTAAAACGACATTTATCTAATTGTATATGAAAAGCTTATTGTTTCCTATAACGGCCACTTAAATGTGGCAAGATGACTCAATTGGTTGGCTGTGTTGGATATTTTAAGCTGAATGTGCTTATAAAAATTTTACAGCAAAACAATTAGTCAACCTGAGGATTTCCGTCTTTATGTAGTATCAGCATATTTACATGTGTGTGATTTAGACTCACACCGAGCCCGATGTCATAGCTATTATTGCTTGATGGCCCCTGGAATCCATCACAGGTATTACGATATTCAGGCACTGCGGTGTCAGTGCCAGGAACAGGCAGGGGCAGAATTTTTAAAATGAGGTGCTAGCAAATGTATTCGTATAAAAAAACATACCCTTCCAAATAAACTGAATTATCAAAGAAAAATCTTAAGTGTAAATGAAATCAAGGGCTTTATTTTGAGCTGCCTGTTACCACTTCATATTGACAAGCTACCCCCGATTAGAAGACTAGTAAATTTTCTTGCCAGCAAGAATTCGTTTCTTTTAAAGCAAATCTCTTCCAGTTTCAGAGGGTGAAATATTGAATATATTACTTTCGAACATACAAAAAATGTACCTATATCACGACACTTTTACCAAAATTCTCATATCTTATTTAGTTGTTACTTTTTTAATGGAATAATCAATATGAAACCGTTTGGGTTGCTGTCAGATGAGCTGCCTGTGTATAAAATTCCCTTTCCTTCTCACCCACAAGAACCAGAGTTCTGCTGTGGCCATTAGTGTATAGTATAGGTCTGCCTGTTTCTAGAAGCTCCTGTGGATGTCGGTTGGCAGGTGAGTGGGAGGGTGGGCGGGGTGCTGTGTTATGCAAATATAACGTCTATTTTTTTTTAGTTAGATTCAAAAATGCATAATGGGGACAGACTTACAAAATAACACACTGCATAGCGTTATGAATATTTCAAAGAATTATTTCTTTATTTTGTGCATAGCTCAGAGTGCTGACATTTGATTTATAGCTCCATGGATGTACCTGGGGTTGCTAAGGTTACCCAATTTCATTCACCCATAGATATTTGAGATCTACATAATGCCATCACATCCTCTACTGCATTTCAAAGTGATGTTGATAAATGGTGCCTTCCTTAGATGATATTTCCATTTAGATATGATATATCTCATGATTTCTGTCTTTTAAAATATTGTGGTTGATGAAATTTTACATTATGTGCATATACAGAAAGCAGGGATACATATTTTTTCAGTTTTAAAGGTTCGAAAAACTATGAAGTGTGGGTTTCCCCTCCCCCTTCCCCGCCCTGCACTGCACCTATTCCCATATGTTGAGGCTTACTGTGACTAATATTGAGTTCTCTTTTTTTTTCCTTAAAAGAAAAAACCCACATTATTGTTTGTCTTATGTTTAGATATATAACAAAAGACTGGCTAGTCACCTGCAATCGTTTTTATGATGTTTTATATCTTTGCAACAAAGGCTTAAGCTTTTCTAAAAAATGAAAACATCTTTTGAGATTTTGATAACAAACCTATGGAAGTTACTTTCTTCAACAGATCTTTTTAGAAGTAAGGCTTATTAGATTCTCTATGTATACATGCACAAGTACATACGTGTGCATACACATGGACACATGCGTGCATAGATATAATTTATAATATATATGTTTTGTTACTGCTTACAATGATCACTGACCTTGTAGCTTGTAATGTATTCCAGTCCTAGAAAGAAGTCTGGTTCAGGGTCTCCTAACTTCAAAGGAGTAAGAGATCAGACCTACGGAAGAAAACAGTTAAAAACTAAAAATAATCCATAAATTTTGGGGAGAAGAATAGACCTGGCTCCACAGGGCAATAAAGTTGCTGGTGGGGAGAGATGAACACACACAGAGAGCCACGAGCCCCTCTTATGAAGGACTAATTTGTGGTTTCATCTTCACCTAACCAGCTGGGTTGAGTTCTGAAAAATTAGTTCTTTACTTCCCTTGTCTGAGTGGGATAACAGTAATGGATAAGGCTGGCATGATGAAATGCAGGAAGGATGGATAGGGGGCCTTGCACCACGTTCTCTGGAAGGAAACCAGCAGGGTAGCCATAGAGGGTGAGGAGAGAAAGAGGGTGGAGCAAGGGGGAGGTTGGGAGCAGGGGAAGCTGGACCAGAATGGCTAGGGGAGTGGGGTAGGGGGGTGGCGGGGCAGTGGGGAGAGTGGCAGGAGAGGGCACTCGCCAGTGGGCTCGGGTGGGGGGAGTTTGCAATGGGTAGCAGTGTCAGCCCACCAAAGTTCCGTGTTATGAATGTTTTCAGAAGATGCTGGCAGGGTGGCCTGCAGGCCTGTTGTGTGAGACTGTTGAAAATGTTGAAAATGTTATGAATTACCTGTAACATATAAAGATGGAAAGATTGCGCAGAAGAGTTCTGAGTTTTCTATTCCTCTCAAAACCAGAAGAGCTGGTAACACTGGATCTGCATTGCCCGGTAGAGCAATTAGATGGAGCTGAGCAGCTTCTGACCTCTTAATAAGACTATGCGTCTCCAGATTGCACATGGCTCTCTGCTTCTCAAACCCAACTCCTTATATTAACATATCTAGGTCCTTTGGATAGGCAAATGCACTTCTGCGTGGCTCTTCAAACTCATGGGACTTTGCATCTCTTTGTTCTGCTCTTTGCCTAATGCCTAACAGATAGTAGATCGTCTGTAAACACAGTCATGCCTTGGAGGTGTTGTAGGTTTGGTTCTAGACCATGGCAACAAAGTGAATAGCTCAGTAAAGCCAGTCAAAGAATTTTTTGTATTCCAGTGCATATAAATTTTATGTTTCTACTATATTAAGTGTGTCTGAAAAAACAATGTATCTGCCTTGATTTAAAAAAATACTTCATTTCTAAAAAATGCTAATCATCATCTGGGCTTTCAGTGATTTGTAATCTTTTTGCTGGCCAAGGATCAACCCTGGATGTTGATAGCTGCTGACTAATCAGGGTGGTGGTTGCTGACCGCTGGGGTGGCTGGGGCAATTGCATCTTAAAATAAGACAATAGTGAAGTTTGCCGCATTGATGGGCTCTTCCGTTCATAAGGGATTTCTCTGTAGCGTGTGAGGCTGTTTGATAGCATTTTACCCCTACCAGAACTTATTTATTTATTTATAGTGGGGAGGAGGATCAGAGGGAGAGGGAGAGAAGCAGACTCCCCACTGAGCCCAGGCTTCGATCCCAGGACCCAGATATCATGACCTGAGCTGAAGGCAGACATTAAATCCACTGAGCCACCCAGGCACCCCCTGCAGCAGAACTTTCAAAATCAGAGTTAATTTTCTCAAATCCTGCTGCTGCCAAGTTTATGGAATATTCTAAACCCTTTGTTGTCATTTCAACAGTCTTCACTAGCATCTTCATCGGGAGTAGCTTCCATCTCGAGGAACCACTTTCTTTGCTCATCCGTAAGAAACAGCTCCTCATCTGTTAACATTTCACCATGAGATTACAGTAATTCAAGTATAATAATAATGGAAAAGTTTGAAATATTGTGAGAATTATTAAAATCTGACAGGCACAAAGTGAGGAAATGCTGTTGGAAAAAATGATGCCAATAGATTTGCTCACCACAGGGTTGCCACCAACCTTTAATTTTTAAAAAATGCAAAATCTGCAAAGCGTAATAAAGTGAAGTGCAGTGAAACGAGACATGCCTGTATTTGTTGAATGAATGGAAGATAGCTCCTTGTATTATGTACATATAGACTTGTCCTCCATGGGACATCATGAAATCTTGTAGGGTGGGGGCTATCTTATTCTTTGTTCTATCTTCAGTGCTAACACAGCGCAGTAGATATTTAATAAACATTGGTTCAGTGTTATACACATATCGTGAGGCTGAGCAATTATGCAAGGGAAGAATAATACAATGGAGAGATGGAAGACAGTAGGTCTGCTAAGCTGTTGGCCACAATAAGCCAGCAAGAAGAGCATTCAACTCAGGTTAGTTTTCCAAAGGGGGTCCTGGCCTTCTAGTGTGAAGCACGTTCCTCAGAGTATGCTGATCTCTTTTGGTCTTTAGGACCAAAAGAAACAGACCAACAGAAAGCCTTCTGTTCCCTTTGTCCTCCTTAGATGGATGCCCTTCCTACCTTTCGTGTCATTTCTCTTAGGCCTACTGTGGACCCCTTCTGTTTTCCCTTCAGATTAAGATCATTTTTTACCTTTTTAACTTTTTACCCTTTCTTTGCCCCTTCCCTGTCTGCTTACTCATCCCTTCATTTTCCCATGTAGCCATCTTCAATTTGATGATGCCCAATTTGGTGCTTTTCTGTTACATGTTTGGCTAGGATTCAAGGTGGAAAAAGGGGTTTGTTATGGTGGGGAGTGGAGAAGAAGTAACTGGAATTATACATTCACCTTTAGTGGTCTGTTCAGAATTCCTGAACAAGACCACTCAGCAATAAAACTGGGGAGGTCATCAAGTGTGTAGGCTCAGGCCTCAGATTTCTGGGGTTTGTGTCCTGGACTGGCCTCTTATTAGCTTTTTGACTTGGATAAGCTATTTAGATTCTTTGGCTTCAGTGTCCTCATTTGTAAAGTGAAGAAAATAATAGTGGCTATGAATATAGTGTTATTGTGAAGATTGAATGAATGAATATATGTAAGGTGCTTTAAATAGTGCTGGCATTTGAATGCTCAACAAATGTCAGCTGTTACTATCTTAGCCACTTGTTTGCCATCATTCCCAAGCCTTTTGGGTGGTTCCATGATAACCAAATCACCAGTTTCATGAACTCTCCTAAATATTTTTATAATCTTGGGGCATAGTAAAACATATTCTTTGAAGAGAAGTTTTTAAGCTGGATTGAATAAGAGAATGAAAGATAGCTATGCATCTATAATATTTATGTCCAGGCATTAGTGGTGATGTATAAGGGGCTTCTAGAAATTTCTCTAAGGATATTTTTTAGTAAAGATGTAGAGTCCTTTCTCTGCAATCCTGAAGTTCAAAAGCCCCCCCCCCCACAAATTCAAATATTTTTCTCCATAATCTTTGGCAGCAAGATCTGACCTGCATTTGACGGTCAAATCTTCCCTGAGCTGGCAAAAAGCTATTTTCAATGTTTGTCCCACTTCGTGAATATTCTATATTTTCTGTAAAAATATTAACATACTTGATTATGAGGTACTGTCCCAAACTCTACCCTGGATGTTTCATAATATATGATATATGCACTAAATTACATTTCTAAAATTTGAAAAGTTTTGAATTCCAAAGCAATGTGTATCCAAGTGTTTGTGGGCCTACATAACCACATCTGCACTCTTGTTTGGAACAAAGAGACACTATCTCTTACTTCCTTTTTGCCACCCATTTCTCTCCATCCCAAGCACAGAACTCTGGATCACTTGTTCATTTAGTCAATATTTACTGAATGACTACTAAGTGCCAGACACTGTTCTAGGCTCTCAGATACAGTGAAGAACAATGTGGGCCTTGTTTTCATGGGTTTTATACTCTACCTGGGCAAGATGCCCAATAAAGGCATAAGAGTATCTCAGTGTTTTGAAGAAGACAAAATACAATCATGGGGTAGGCAGTTATTCTGCATAGTATTCTGCAGAATACACATATTATGAATGTGTTTGTGTGTTGTGTGAAGTCAATTTAGACAGGCGGGTCAGGAAGACCTCTCTGGGGGGATGACATTTGGACAGAAACTTGCGAATTAGAACAAATTAGTCATGTGATGAGCTGGACAAGAGTGTTTCAGGAAGAGCAAATAGTAACTAAAAATATTAAGGCCAGAATGAACTTGACAGCTTCCAGAATTGGAAAGAAGGAGGCATGGATGGTTGAGGGAACACTGAGCCATGGTGGGCGAAGGTGCACGATGTGGTCAAATATGATTTCACAGGCCTTGTGGGGCATAGAACGAGTTTGGATTTCATTCTCTACATAATGCAAACTGTTGGAGGCTGTTAGGGAGTGACATAACAGTTTTATGTTTTCAAAAGATTACGCTGATGAATGGTTACAATACATATGTGTTGTCGGTATCTGAGGAATGAATAATTTATTTATATAATTACATGTTGAATACAATGCAGGTAATAGAGCCCCAAATAACGGTGACTTAAATGAGATAGTTGATTTCTCTTATGCATAAGAGTGAGGAGATAGGCAATCCAGGGCTGAAAAGGGACTTGGCTAGATGAACAACTTAAAGTGCAGTCCCCTTTTAGATTTCTAGTCCTGTATTCCTAGGGTAGCCTTCATCCTTTGGTCTAAAATAGCAGCAGGAGTTCCAGCCATTGTATCCATCTTGTAGGCAGCATAATAGATGAAGTGGGAAAGGACATATGTGAACTGTTCCTTAAGGAAGCTTCCTGGAAGCTGACATAAGACACTCCCTGCTTACATCTCATTGGCCAGAACTGAGTCACATGGCCCCACTTAATTGCAGGGAAGACTGGGAAATGTAGTCTTTATTTTGGGCAACTAGGTGAGCTAAAGCTGAGGAGTTTTAATACTGTAGAAGAGGGAGAGCAGATATTGAGGGCCCATTCAGCAATTACTCTGGCATATATAATCTTGATATTAATTTCAATCATGGTTCATTAAAACTGGAAGTGAGATAGAGATTTGGTAGCTCAACCCCTCCTGCCATATCATTTATACAAGCCCTCTTTCTAACAGGTGCTTAAACTGAGCTCTGGAGATTAGATATGAACCAGTTGTGCAGTTCCCCTCCCGCTCCCCCACTTCCCCCACATAACAAACAACGACAACTAGAATTGGGTGGAATGGGTTGTTGATCTGCATATTTTTTTTTTAAAAAAAGTATCCACTTCGAAAGCCAAAGAAACATGAATCTAAAAGGTTACTATTGAGGAAGCTCATCTATTAGTTCCCTAATGGAGGATCTTCAAGGTCATGATTAGCAAGTACTAGGTGTAGACCAGGCATGGGCCTTTAACAGGTGGGGTCTTCCAGCTCCCAGAATCGGTTTTCGTTTTTCCCCTTTCTTTCTTATTTTTAAAAATATTCATGCCCTGATGAGCAACGAATTCCCCAGAGCAGAATGGAGATGACCCCACGGAGCACTGGGCTCTGTTGATGGGAATTGCTTTTACCTTCTGGAAAGAGAATAGGCCACAAAGGATCAATCTTTTCTCTGTTGTATCTCTTTCAAGTTGAACTGCATTGGACAATGAGTGGATTAAAAAAAAATCCTGTGGCCTGGTGTGCCTCAGATGTATTTGCCAATTTTAACATCATTCTCTAAGTTATATAAAACTGGAGAATAAATGCCCAAGCCTTCTGTGTGGTGAGCAGTTTACTTCCCAGGCAGGGATCACATTTGTAACAAATCTCCTCAGAGATGCATTTTGTAAGTGAAGTGAAGAAATCATTAGCAAAGCAATATTTGAAGAAGCAGACTGGCCCAGTTCTGAAAGCAACTCTATTTTAACCTTTAAAAGATATCATTTTACTTACTAGGCTGCTTATTACAATTACACAGTGTTTTTCTTGGCCCCTGGCTCCATTAAACATATGTTTTATAGCAAGTTCTCAATTACATTATCCTGACAGGCCGGCTCAGAAGGACATGTTATAAAGGAGAGATTGCAAAGTGGTAAACTGGCCCTCATTAAGTTTATAGTTTTATTACCTTGTTTAGGGCACTTTTTCTTCCCTTCCTCTCACCAGCTTTCTTTCGTGACATTTAATTTATAAGAAGCAAGAGGCGAGGCTTGTCCTCTTGGCTGGTGAACTTGCTTCCAAGGGGCATTGGAGGGATGTGCATTGAGCTCCGTTGTGCCCATCCCACCTCCCCACGTGCCCCCCCCCCCCCACATCCCACTGCCCCTAAGTTGGTTTTCTTCACCCGAAGGTCGTCTCCTATGTCAGTACCCTTTCGGGGTTAAGCGTCAGTGGGCTATGCACTTTGGTCTAAGTCTGGTTGCTCTTAGATGGGGAGGAGATCTTCATAAGCTTGCAAAATGCACTTAGATCAACGGACGTTTAATAGATGATGTGTGTTACCTCTTCCAGCTGGTTGGCTTTGCTGAGCCATGTGAGGCAGCTTCTGCCCCAGCCCACAGTCAGCCTCTCGGAGAGGTAGAGCTGGATGCACCGCAGCGCTCAGGTCAGCTGAACTATTTTAATTTACAGAACATTACGCATGCATAAATGTATTTCTATCTCCATACTCCAACAAGGGAATTAAATCAGCTTGAATTTATGTAAAATGTATTATCGTTATTGGACGAGGAAGGAGCATTGTGCTAAGATGTGCAAGCATCATCGGGCCGCTGCTAATTATAGGCATGCAAAAAATGGCTGGTGGTTGCTTCTGAACCCAGACAGAATCTATGGATGTTGATTATGAAGAGCTATTATATATTGATAGTTTAGGATTTATTACTGAAAGTATAAACCAATTGCTTTGGATTGGATGGTAGTCGGACACTGGGGAATGGGTCTTGGAGCTGTTAGCCCAGGGTAATCTATCAGGAGGAGGGGAGTGTATTCTATCAATTAAGGAACAAGCAATTCTACTGATTTGCTATTGGCAGACTAATAGAGGTAATGGGTTTCCTAGACAGTCCAGGTACTGGATAGCCGAGTTGGGGAAAATAGTGACATTAGACAAATAGAAGAGCAGTTCATTAAACCTGAACAAAGGCTGCAATGGTACGAGGGGGCTGGAGGACCCTCGGCTCTGGCATGTTCTGTGTGGGGGCCTCTCATGCAGGCAGAGGTGGCCGAGCCAACAGCAGTGGGGATCCCTTCGCAAGCTGCATGCAGCAAGCTGGGATATGCACGAGATACTCACAGGAACCCTTTGGTATGACAGCATCTTAGCCGTGCGTATCACCAAGCTAGTGCCACAATAGTGCTGCATTAGAAACAACCTCGACATCTTAGTGGCTTCAACCACAAATATTTATCATGGGTCCATGGGCCATTTGGGGGTCTGGCTGATCCTGGCTCAGGCTGAAGGGCACATCTGGCTCTATCCCATGCATCTCACGCTAGTGCCCAGGGTGACAGGACAGCAGAGAGTCAGACTATGTCCTCATGGCTTTGGCGGAAGCACACAATTCCAAGTCATTCTCTGCAAGCACGTTTCAATCTCTGCTGGAGACCTGACATCCCACAGGTCGGAGGAAGTCGCACCAAAGGAAGTCAAGCCAAAGTCCAGGGCAGGGAAGTGTACTGAATTCATGGCAAGGTGTGAATGTATACCTTTATTATGGGGGAGGAAAGAAATGGGATCAGCAATCTGATCCCTCACATAGTGTCTTTGTTAATGGCACTTCCTGTGGCTGAGGCTGACCCTTCTTCATCCACCGCTGGGCAGTGCCGTACTGGTCCCTTTGACTTGAGAAGCAGCATTTATTCTTTTATCTCGCTCCTCCTCAAGCGGTCGCAGAGTTGGGGTATACTGTGGCACAGATGCCAACATGACATGTTAAGGTGAGACTGATTTTTATAATGAGAAGTTTGCCGTACTGTCAACGTTTATGGTGTAAGTTACCCCAGTTAGTCCCTCTGCTCTCCCTAATAGATCTCTTGTTTGCTTCCCATCAGCAAAGGCTGGCAAAGCAAAGGTCATGAAGGTGTGGCTGCAGCTCATCTGAAGGGAGGCAGAGAGGACAGCGAGGGCCACCACACTCAGAAGGGATGGTGGGGGAACGTGGCTGGTGAGCTCTTAGTCTGCTCAGGTCCCAGGGTATGTGTATCTATTAGTGCTAGTCCACTATGCTGTTAGCTAAAGTTTACCTGAACACAAACTCCATGAAGACAGAGATTTTTGTCAGCTTTGTCCATTGCCATCAACCCTGCATTATAACCAGGTGTTGGTGCATAGTGGGCTCTCAGTGTGTATTAATTGAATGAATGAATGATAGTGAAAGCAGAGAGTTCTACTTCTGGGATGCCTATGGTCTCTAATGATGTCCAAGCTCAGGCTGTACATAGCAAGTTTATAGCTTCTTTCCATTTAAGGGGTTGGAGGGGTGACCTTGCAGGGTTGGAGAGTAACGAGAAAGGGACCATGGAAACTTGGCTTGGAGAGAAGGGTACAGGGAGGCTAAGAAGAGGGCTAAGAACATCTGCTCTTCGTTCTGCCATTAAGTAGCAGGTGTCTTGCAGCTCACTGTCCCCTCCCCAGAGATTCTCAACTGGCTCTTCTGTAAGGCCTGTAGAAACTGTCAGGCCACAATAATAAAGCCTGAAACATGTTTAAGTAAAGAAACCAAAAGAGGGGGCATCTTGATTCTAGCAGGATGAGCAGAAATTATGACTTGTTTGTCAAGGGCTTAGGGAAATAAAAGACTTAGGTCTAGCCTGGCTGCAGTGAATAGGCAAACCGGGGGGTAAAAAAAACAAACAGCTGGAAGAGGAAGCTCGAGCACACCATAAACTTCTCCAGGGTAGGACCATACTTTTTCAATCTGGTCACTTTAGAGCCCAACCCAGAGCCTTCCACAGGGTAGGTGCTTCATAAAGAATACCATTCAATTGCCATGTGGTACCATCTGCGGGGCAATCAGGGGATGGGAGAAGAGCAATCGGGAGGGGGGAAAAAGGAGCCGTAAGTTTGGACTGACCTCAGGCACCAAGATTTCTCTGGTTAGAATGCAATTTCCTGGCTTTCACCCAAGAAATAGAACAGGCTGTTTGGTACCACTTTTTTGTGTGCTTTTAAACACACAAAACAAATTCTATACCATCCGCGCATTGTAGCCCACGTTACTTGAACAAGGTCCCTGGTCAAATCACACTCTTTTCTGCCTCCACCACTGCCCTTCTCAGCCCATTCCCTGGGATATTTCCATGCATCCTGGATCCTAATTCCTGCGACTCGTTACCTCCTCCTCATCTCTCTCGGCAGCTTTGAGCTTTGGGTTTCTCCACCTGGCAATTCCCAGACTCCTTATTATCGATTTTTCCCAAAGCGACCTCCTCAGATTTCCCCAAGCCCTGCTCCTCCTTCTAGAGCCCCTCTCTTAATTAATTGCTCCAATCCCCTGAGATACCTTGTCCTCTCTTTCCTCATCTCATGCCTAATTAACAGCATCCTGTCGTTTTTTTTTTTTTGCCCTAAACATTTCCTGAATCCATTTCCTGCTTGCCAGCCCCGTGAACGCTGCCGTGGCTCTGGCCCTTGTCATCTCTTGCTGGTACTGTCCCACTAGCCGACCACCTGGTCCCCTGCCTCAGGTCTTAGCCTCTTCCTGTCTATCCTCTTCGCTGCTGCCAGAGGGGTCCTATTTAAAATGTAAATCTGGCCTCCGAGGTCCCCTTCTCCTGTCACCTCCAGGGTAAGCGTAAGCTCCTTATGAGCACAGGAGGTCTTTCCTGCCCACCTTCTCAGCCTGCTGCTCCTTGACTAATACTCAGTGCCCTGGAGGCTTTGATGGGTTTAGAATTTGTTCCCTGCACACACATTTGTTGTTTCAAGTCTCTTGGCTTCTTGCTAAGCTGGACTGCCCTCTTGTCAGCTGCTTTTTTTTTTTTTTTTTGGCCTGGTATCTTCAATTTACCCTGCAGCTCCTGGCCATGATGTCATCTCTTTGGAGTGGGGCGAGGTGTTCCTTCTCTGGGGCCCCATGTCACCTGTGCATTCCTCAGTGCTATTTAAAGAAACATCTTTACCCTTCTGCCAGCCCCACCAGGCTATGCACCATTCAAGGACGGGGCTCTGTTTTATTCATCTTGTTCTCTCTGGCACCCAGCACAGCGCCTGGTGCATGGAACATAGTATTTGTTGGGCTGACCAGATCTGACTGGGCAGTTTCCTTGTCTTTCTTAACTCTGATTTACCACCTTCAATGATAAGTCAGACCGAGGGGGAGGTTTTCTTTTGGAGCCTAAAATTGGTACATTTGTCATTGTACACTTAGCCAAAAAAGAAAAAAAAAATCAACTTTGATGTTTTTGGAGGCTATGTTTGAAGTTGAAAGGTTGACGTATGTGCATCGTGATATAAAGTAGTGGTCTTTTCAAATGATTTTGCTTCAACCTTCCCAATAAAACAAATGAACTGTGTTCATGGGATTTCGATGTGCTGGTTTTTCTTTGACACTAAAATGAAATGAATGTGCAAAGGCACAAAAACAGTATGTATCCTCAATTGGATAAAAGCTCACCTTTATCTCCCTTTGACCCTTTTATTTTCACAATACTAAAGAAATATTAAAAATGGTTGGGGCTGGCGAATTTTAGAAAAGCCATCAGTTCCCACTCACTTTGCACCTGGTTGCCCTCGTGTAACCTTGAGCTCCTCTTCCTCTCCCCTCTGCAAACACTTCCCAGAATTGGCTTCCTTGTGCTTTCTGAAGCCCACAGTCGACATCCACACAATGGAAAGCCCTCTGCTACATGATCTTTTCTTGGAATCCAGTCCCCTGGGGCTCGTGTGGGCTTGATCTAATCATCGATCAATGTCTCTGGGGGAGAGCCGCCATAGAAAGGTCTGCAGGAACCCTGGCTTGCCTCCCTGCCAGACCAGACAAGAGGGGCTTTAAGCAGAGGCACATCCAGGTTCTAACGCCAGGAAGGTGGCCCTGGGGGACGTGGCGGGGGGTGCCATTCGGTGGTGTGGAAGGAAGCACAGAGAAAGCACCCCTCTTTGACTATATTCTCTTCACTGTGTTTCTTTCACACTGTTTTATCTCAGGATCACAGTCAATAAGCATCAGGGCCACCTATTACCTAAAAATTGTTGAAAAGCTACTACTTTTGGAGAATAAGCTCAAGGGAAACCACTGACCCCCTTGCTTCCCTCTAGATTTGCAAAGGGCCTGAGGGATTCAGCTTTGGGTATGCGTTTGTGTGAGTGTATGTCAATGTGTGGGTCCATGTGTGTATGCTTATGTGGAAGGATGTGTGTGGGTTTGCAAAGTGTGTATTTGTGCATGTTTGTAAGGACATGTGTTCATGTGAATGTATGTGTGAGTGTGTGTGTTTGTGAGTATATGTCTGTCTGTGTGTCTGGTGATACAGTATCTTGAGAAGAAACTCCCTCTCCCCCCTCCAATTGTTCTCCTGCCCCAATGTTGTACGGTGGCAGCACCGCGTGACTAACTCCCTCATGATCTCCATCATGTCCCTTCTCATCATCCAGATAAGTCTACACCTAGGTACAAACTTGTGCTTTTGACTCCTACTTCCAACCATCTCTGGTGTCTCCAAGTTCCTCCTTCTCGCGGACTCATGCTAGAGCTGCCTCTGGTCTTGTAATGAGTTATTAATGACAGGAACCAGGAAGAAAGGAAGTATCTAGCTACAAGCCCTAGAAAGCCACTTGAAAGAGTAAGAAGGCTTAAAATAGTAGATAGGCTGTAGGGTTTGGGGAAAGTCTCTGGGCACAAGAGATGGGAGCTGTAATTTTTTTATAAAGACCTTATAGCCATAGGTCTGATTGGGTGCATGTGGGTAATTAAAAGCACAGACAGGGGCAAGAGACACTTGCTAAACAGGTGGAAGGTGTGTTTCCAAACAATATTCCACAGTGATATCTTCCTTTCCTTTTTTTTTTTTTTTTTTTTTGCAATGTCATCTTGTCATTTGCCTTATTTATCCTCTTTTTGAATCTGGGCAGACCTGTGATCTATTTTGAACAAAGTAATGTGACAGAAGTGACACCACTAACTTTTGAGACCAGGCCTTAAGAAACCTGCCATTGACATCTTCACCTCTCGCAGCCTGCCCTCTATGCTGTGAGAGGCTCAAGTCATATGGCAAGGCCCTCGTGGAGGAGAACTGGGGTCCTCCATCAATAGGTCACCCTGGCTTCCAGATGACATGTGGCACCACCTGCCTGCCACGTGAGTTAGCCATCTTCATGCTTTAGCTCAGCAGAATCTCTGCAAGACTGAGGCCACAACCAGTACCACCTGGAGCGAAGAAGAGCCCAGTGGAGCCTAGGCAACCCACAAAATGATGAGCAAAGCTAAATGGTTCTTGTTCCTTGAAGACATTAATTTTTGAGGTGGTTTGTTATGCAGCGACAGATAACCAGTTTATTAGGTGGGTTGCTGCTGTAGATTGAGCTGGGTAGAAAACAGGCGTTCTTCACAGTAGCCAGAGAGCGAGCAAAAATTAAATAATGCAGAAAAGGCAAATGATAGGAGGCACATTTCACTCATGTTTTTCTTTATGGTGAAACTGTCTTCAAATCTCTAACCTTCATATGAAACAGAATGGCTAAAGCAAAATGTTAATAGTGGTTATTTTTGAGTAATGGCTGCTTACCTATATTAAACGTTTCTACAATGAACATTTATTATCTCTGTAACAAGATAAAATATTATTAAAAACAGCTAATGGGCTTCTTATTTAGCTTTTCTGAAAATGGAATAGTACCTTAAGGCATACTGCACCTCACACTGTGAGGAAGGCAGGGGGATTTTTTCTCTGACAGCATTAGCTTTTACTTAATAATTAGAAAGTTCTAATGAGGATCTCATTTGCCTAGTTTTCAATACTCCAAAATCCTTTTTATTTAGATTGGATAGATTTAAATTATGCTATGTCAGCTTGAAATGTGAAATCCTCCTTTTGAGTCAGTCTTAGTTAAGTTAGATCATAGCTTTAGATGGGTTCAGAGAGAACAAACAGCTAATGGGTTGGCAGGGTGCAAGGCACAGTGCATTATTTTCATTCTACTTTTAGTCATTTAATACTAACATCCGTGTCAGTGAATGCCCATACGTATCCTTCTCCTCTCTTCCTGGAATGTGCCTAAACTGCTTTTGCAACCACTTGCAGGTATGCTGGACCCACATCTCTCTGTTCTGGCTAATCGGATGGCTCATTCAGACTTACTTCCATCCTCCATTCTCTTTTCCAGTTCCACAGAGCCTTGGAAGTCACAGGATGAAGATGGTAGCACCCCCAGATGGAAAGGGTTCTCCGAGTGACCAAGTAGAACATGCCAACACAATAACCTACAATGGACTCGAGCATGAAATAGATCTTTGGTATGTCAAGGCACAGAGATTTTCTTGTTATTCCCTGAGTAATGCATATTAACAATTGTAAAGTGCTTTACCTTTACAAATGTATTTTCATAGACATTATCTCACCCAGCACCCACAGCAGCTCTGTGGTCGAGGAAGGATGAATATTGTGCCCATTTTACAGAGGCAAAAACTGAAACACGGAGTGGTACATTCCTTGCTCAAACAATGTTGTCTGGTCAGTAAATGGCAGCGCATGGACTTGTCTTCAAGTTTAATATTTTTTCATCTTCCCTTGCTGCCTTTCTCTAACTCAGGTCTGGTTTCCTACGTGAATTTCATTTTGACTCTAGCTAGTCTCTAGAGAAACTTCAGAGTGGTGCTTTACCTTCCTCTTTTCCCATGAGGGAAGTCAAACTAAAGTGATTCCTCTTTGTAAAGTCCAGGTAAATTTGGCAGTCATTTCCATGTGCTCCCCAGTAACTCAAACAATGAAATGGATTGTTAATGCCAGTGATTTGAAAAATGTGATCTGGTAACCCTAATCTTGAGAGATGTCTTGTGTAAAAAGGACTTCTGATCAAACACTTCTGTCCAATTCTGGATGCTATCTCCATTTTGGAGATAAACTGTATTAGCAGGTAAATACTCTGAGAAGTCCTGCAGTTAAAGCATCTATTCTATAGTATCACACTTCTAAGTAATGTTCTGCAGAACTTAGTTTTGGTAACTCTGGTTTAGATATTTAATTCTCTGAATATAGGAGATGGGATTAAAAAATACTTTGCAGTTCTCTTTTGTTCCATAACTGCATTATATTCTTTCTCCATTCTCTTTGTTTTTCTTAATTATTCTGTAACCAAACTACTTTTAAGCAAATTCCTATGTTCTCTCTCTTCCTCTTTCTCTTTTATTTCCTCCATGCCTTTATCCCTCCCCTTTTTTATCCTCCCATTCTTCTTTTCTGCTTCTTGTGATTTGTCACTGTCTTTATTTTCTAAAATGTTTGGCTCCTGTCTTAGTCTCTTCAGATAGCTATAACAAAAAAATCACAGACTGGGTGATTTATAAACAGCAGAAATTTATTTCTCACAGTTCTGGAAGCTGGAAGTCCGAGATTAGGGTCTCAGCATGATTGAGGGAGGACTCTCCTCCAGGTCCCTGACTTCCTGTTAGAGCTTCACAGGTGGAAGGGGCTAGGGAGTTCTGTCAGACCACTTTTATAAGGGCTCTTCATGAGAGCTCTGGATTTCAACATATGAATTGGAGGGGTGGGTGTTGGGGAGGAGGTAGATAGGCACATTCACAGCGTAGCAGCTCCCTACTCTAGTTGATTAGAGAATGCTGTGGACAAGAACTGTCAGACTTACAGTAACCATTTGACAAAATGTGTCACATTATCTTTGGACACAAAATGGATAAATGTAAGTTAAATGGATCGTGGTAACTGACAGACCATGGAGTAGGTAGGGAGGGGAGCCTTTAGCCCCACCTGATTCAACAATTTTAGCAATGATTGGATGAGCACGTTAACAGTAAGTTGATTGGATTTATGAATGATATGAAGATGGAAGGACTGGATAAATATATTGCATGCCAAGATTAGGATTCTTTAAAATCTCAGACAAGGCTCAATTTAACAAGTCATCATTTAACAGGGATAAATTTAGAGTTATGCTCTTAAATCTAGAAACTCGACTGTATAACTATAGTATCAGATGACATGACTGAGTAGAACCAAACATAAAAAAGTTCTGGGGTTTCTAATTTGGTTGTATATTCAATATATAATCTTGTGGCTTCCATTTAAAAATGGCGAAGTAAAATATTTTAACCCTCAAAACCCACCCAAAACTTAAAAGAAAAAGAAAAAAAAAGAGAAAAAAAAATCTTTTTATTCAATGAAACCGAAGAAAAATGGCACAACCCAGGCCACAAAGCAAGAAGCACACATGGCAAATGCTGTGGCTTCCAGGCTAAGATGTGGGAGCTTGCTGAGAGTAGAAATATGGATCCCTGGATTATTTTTGGATTCGGATCTAGGATTAATGTGCCATTAGTCTGGCAGATATGGACAACAATGCTTCTGGGAGCAAATACGGGCCAAAGGAGTGGTCAAAAATGCTTCTAGAAAGACTTCATTACACTCAATGAAAGATGGGGAAGACAGATTTGAAGGACAAACTTCACTGACGTGCTATTTCTAATGTCTATCATGACGCAGTTTGCTGAGAGAGAGAATGCTGGAGGTGAAGGGTGAATGGTGAAGGTAAGAGAAGAAACTGGTAATTGCTGGGTCTGAACCCACAAAGCTTCTCACCTACTTGTTTTACTGTGAACTTAGCTAAACACTTGAGGTAGAGTAAGGAGGAATAGCCCCAGGACAGCAGAAATATGGATTCAGTAAACTTTATCAAAGATAAAGCTTATAATCAGTTTATTGAAGGCAACTGATATATTACTTACTTCCTCCTTTAATGAATATATTTCCATGCTCGTCCGCAGCTCATGGTGACAATATTAGCTTGTAATGTAATTCTCATTCCTTGACTTTGAGCTTGGTCATGTGACTTACTTTGCCCAAATATGATGCAAACAGAGGCTTAAAATGTGCTTCCATAGTCTGACTAGCCCTGTCGTGCTCTTGTGATTGCAATGAGAATGAGTAGACTCCAGGTAGCTACTTCCTCTTCAGCTAACCCCAGAGTGAGAGGCAAAAGACATTGACCTTACGGGAAGCATGAAGGCAAGGCCAGCTAAAGCAGAGCTTTACCAGTCAACTCATAAACTAATGAACAAGTGTTTTGGAAGATGGTGAATTTTGGAATGGTTTGTTAAACCTCTTTAATACTGTGAGAGATGAATAAATACAACCATGACAATCAATGAGGACTCTGAACTCCCCAGTTTCTCCATCTGTCTTCCACCTCACCAGTTCTATGATATTCTCAAACAGGTAGTGACTCTTTTCAAAAATAGGTAGAAAGATAGAAACTATGTATGAAAAATCTATGAAAGAAAATGAGGCAAGGATCATAAACAAAAGGAATATAATGGATATACACCTCCATATGAGGAATTATTCACAAAAAATAAAGGAAGATTTTAAATAGGTCTCCATAAGGATGCCTGAATGGCTCAGTTGGTTCAGTGTCTGCCTTTGGCTCAGGTCATGATCTCAGGGTTGGGCTCTCTGCTCGGTGGGGAGTCTATTTCTGCCTCACCTTCTGCCTGCTGCTCCCCCATTTTGTGCTCTGTCAAATAAATAAATAAATAAATAAATAAATAAATAAAACCTTTAAAAAATAAATAAATAGGTCTCCATATTTCAAAGAAATTACATATAAGGTTATATCTTAAAAGAATAGTCTGAGAAATGATACAGGGTTGGGAAGAAGAGATAACGGATCATATCAGTGGAAGGAGATAAAAAGAAAACTAGTCAATAAAGAAAATAGAAAAGATTATGAGATGAAAATATTATTATATGCCACATAAACTAGAATGAAATTGCCCAAAAAGTCGGGTAACATTATAATATAAGCTTGAGAAAATCAATGGAAGTACAATGGAAGTGTAAAACTGATTACAAAGAAAAGGATAAATGGAAATTCAACAAAGGAACAAAGGAAATTCAACATATACATACTTGGTATTCCTAAAAATGATAGAAATGATATTTAAAGATATTATAGAAGAAAAGTCTTCCTAAGGCAGACATGAATCAGTAAATCAAAGAGCACAGTACGTTCCAGGAAAAAATCAATACAGAACATTCATACCAAGATATTACAGTGAACTTACTCCTGTCAGGGATAAAGAGTCACATGGAGAATGAGGCTTAAAAAACAAAGGAGAAATATAGGCATCAAAAAAGGACTGCCTAGAGGATGTCTAACAGTACTGCTAAATGCTTGGCTTCAATTTTGAGCTTTGGAGATTAAATTGCTGTCTAATAAAATATAAGCCAATCTTAGTAAAAATCCCCTTGGAAGGTGTAAAAACAATTTTAATGTTCATTTGTAAAAATAAGTGTGAAAAAAATAGGGAAGCATTTGAAAAGGAAGTATGTAAAGGAAAATGTACCCCACCAGATATTAAACTATGCAATTATAGTACTAAAAACCGTGAGATTCTGGTCCCAGGAGAGGTAGACAGAACTCCCATATAGAAGAGAAATACCTGGAATGCCATCCCTACTCTTAACTTCTCAAAGATAACTAGTCATCCTTTACGTTTTAGCTCAAAGATCATTTTCTCTGGCAAGTATTTTCTCTTCCCTATATTTTCATTGCACCTTATATACACATTCATATTTACTTTAGTCATCTGTCTGGATTGTAAGATTCCTGAAAGAAGAAACCATGCTTTTCAACTTATATCAATGATTCATGTACAGTTGATACCTCAACAATCCAAGTTTGAACTGCACAGAGATTCAGAAGGCAGAAGATATGCAGAAGCCACTATTGCTTCTGGGGCAGTAGTAGTGGTAGGTATCAGGCTTTGGCAGATGACAAACATGAGGTTTCACCATTAGCTTGCAGATGCTTCTTGTAAATCACCCACTTTAGTGTTGTAGGCTGCTGGTATTTTTGGTGGCAGTTTCCTATGTCCTACACTTTTCTGATTTTTGTATGTCAATGATTTAGTAAGCCTCAAATTCCCTGAATTAACTTCCTCCCTGCTCAAAACTGCCAGAGTGATTTCCTTTTACCAACTGAATTCTGATTGACATATTATAGAATGAAATAGATTACATGTTTTGGTACATGTTAACTTATGGAAGCCTTCAGTTTTTATGTAGATTATAGCGAATATGTGATTTCCGTTTTTAGCTACTTAGCCATCATTTCCCTTGTTAAGAACACTTTGACTTTTCTTTTTTGAGAATAAACATTCTTACACTGTGGGTAGTTTTGTTAGGATGGTAAATTAGGAGCCTATTCTACTCTGTAAGCTGAAGAAGACTCAGAGGTTTCTTTCTCTTGGATTCTATGAACCTAGTTTGGGCATGTGACCTATGCTTAGCAATCAGCAATCAGATTTATTCTTTGGGCGTTAGACCTTGCAGGAAGTAACTAAAGGCCCAATACATTGCTGGAATGTGTTAATTTCAGCAGAAGTGTCCCTGTAAGCCTGCTTAACCATTCTTTTTGCCAAGATCCTTTAAAGCTGCTGATTCCTGTACATTTTTAGCTATGTTATTCAGCCTTCTTTTAGATCCTGTGAGCTTTTCCATATCATCACAACAACATACATGTTTGTTTGTTATCCAAAGATGGACTCTTGCTTTTAATCAAAGAACCTTGATACATGTATAACCTGGGAATGGCATAAAATAGGCATTTACATTTTATTTCTTGAACATTGAACCTTCTAGAAAAATACATCTTTAGATCATTTTATCAATGAGAGGAATTACATATTTATTCATCATCATATTCTTCCTTCCTATCCCATGCTTATAATATTAGTAAAATGTTAACTAAGTTAGTGATCTAAATTAGATTTAAATCCAATAATCTAAATTTAATAAAATGTGCCATCACTGCTGTTAGAAATGGCCAAGAGATTTTGTAAAGTACAAGAGAATGTATTTTATCTTCACAATTAGTGATCTCACTATTAGTGAGATCCTGATCCTGATAATTAATGTCTGCTAATGCCACAGGTGAATTATGAAGGACCCGTTTCACACACAGGAATAAATGAATAATCCCAATATAAAACCATTAAAAATGCACAGGCTGCAAAGAGTATAGGTTAATAAAGTGCCCAATAAATAAATTAAGATACTGACCATAAATTATTATATTCTGTCAACATCAAATTTGTTAACCACAGTACAGCAGAGAAGATTTTTAGATTGAATTAGTGCTGTGGCTGAATTAATAGGAGGGAAGAGATAGGGTGTGAGAGGGAACAGTGCTTCTGACTGAGGGAAGTTTCCTCAGTGAGTTAGAGCTTGTGCCGTTATGAAAAGTAAAGTGTACCAAACAGCATGGGTTAAGTTATGCTGCTGTAACAACACCTCAAAATTTCAGTGACCCAAAACAATGAAAGTTGATTTCTCTCATGTCTTATGTCCATTGCCAGTTAGCAAGGTGCACCTTGTCATGGGCCCAGGATGATGGAGCCATCATCTGGAGTATTGCCAGTTATCATAGCAGAAGTAAAATGAAATCTCTGGGGAAATGATTCCAGGAATGAAATGCACAACTCCGATGTGACTATGTCATTTCTGCTCCCAAGTTATTGGTCAGAGCTTGTCATTGGCTCCACCCAACACAGCAGGCCAGGAAGTACAGTTCTACCATGTACTCAGAAGTTAGGTCAAAATATTTGATGGATAGATTAATGACTATAGCTTAATCTTAAATGACTTGAAAATTTTTGGATTGGAATTTAAATGCTTCAGAATGTTAACTCCTGGCAATAAGAAGTATAACTTAGAATTTGTACCTAGTAGATAAAGTATGAGAAGACTCTTCTTACAATTTTTCCTTTCTCTCTCTATATATATTTTAAATTTTATTCATTTATTTGAGAGAGAGAGAAGTATAAGTGAGGAGGAGGCGGGCAGAGAGAGAAGCAGATTCCCCACCAAGCAGGGAGCCGAATGTGTGCCAGATCCAACTCCAAGATCATGACCTGAGCTTGAAGGCAGACACTTAACTGACTGAGCCACCCAGGTACCTTCCTTTATATGTTTTTTTTTTCTTCTTCCTTTCCATATTCTAATCAATAATCAGGCCTCATCCTTTTCTACCATAAATATCTTAACTTCTTTCCACACAGAAGCTTAAAAATGAAGTCCAATGACCTTAGGCGGTAGAATTCAGCATTTTTATATTTTGGGGGGGGGGGGAATGAGGCAACTCTTTTAAAAGTTTCTTATGAATATTAAGCAGAAATCCATCAGCAAATAGTTTGTTCTGTGTCTTCTTTAGGTTTCTGGTCACATGAGTGGTATTTACATTTTTTTTTCCTACATAGAATGCTTTATATCATTTGAATATGGTTTTATTTCAGGTATCTGGTTTTATTTTTACCCACTCGTCCCTCCATTTCCCTTTAATGTTATTTATTTTTACTCACAGGAAGGAAAATGTTGACAAACCCTGAGGCACTCTTCTGGTTACTAGGCTGTAGATGGTCTGTAGCAAAAAGCTACTTGAAAAGAGTTCTTGGTACCTTTCCTTGAAACTACAGCAACAGAAAGATTTGCATGGTGATATTACATTTCACTCTTGGTTCTCTGAGTACCAGAGCAAGCCAGCTTGCTGGAGTTGTCGTTAAAGTTCATGAAAGGCATGTTGCCGCGTGTTAGATGCCTAGACTGAAGTAAGCATTAAGAAATATACTGGATTTTAACCTTAAAGTCTATACATTTAAGAAAAGATATAGAGTACATTACAGACTAGGGTAATAAACAGAATAATTCATGACTCCCTGAAGGGGTTGGACTTTTTTTCCAGGGGGCAAGTGAGCAGGAACAAAATGCCTCTCAAGCCCTTGAGGGAAGAATGTATTGTGTAGCTAATTCTCATGGGCACAACTACTACTTTATTCATTGGGAAATTGTATTTTTTTATTCGACATCTGTTTTATCACTTTTCTCCCCTTAATCATCTCTTTTTTCAACATTGCAGACCATTTAATCATATTCCAAGCATGGAAAAACAATTGCTGGCGATCAATGATTTGTATCCTCTCTGTCTTGATCAGCAGAGGGAAATTAATAATAAACTAGTTCATGGAGGCATGAGGATATTATTCCAACTGGTTACTGGGTGTTGGGATGGTGTAGATCATCACAGTGCAGCCCAAAGTAAGCTTTTGATATTTTGAAACCTTTTTTAGTGTATATAAGATTATTATATACACTATAAGATCTTATAGCATATATAAGATTTCAGAAATCCGAAAAGATTTCAGTAGATTTGCCAAAAATGCTTCGGTTTTATCCTTCAGAGCAAAGGGTGCAAGCTGGTGCAGAATAAGGTCATACTCATGGTAGCGACCAATGACTGAATACCTACCCAATAACAGATACCCTGCAAATGCTGCTTCTCTGTTACTTTTCATTTTTTTGTGAGGAAAATTTTATTATTCCCAATTTATGGTTGAGAAAACTGAACTTAAGGCATTAGGTAATTTGACTAAATTCACATAGCTAGTGAATTTTCTGAGTTTTGAGTTCTGGCCTTTATGACTCTAAAGCCGCTTTCTTTCCTGGATTCCTCTTGTATTGCTCTGGACTCTCCAAAATACAGTTTTGTGTGTGGACTCTAGGCTTCTGAAAACAGACAGAATAATTAAACCAACACTGTTTAGTCCTTTTGTTCATAAGTCGCATATTATTTCAAACTTTCAGATACTGTCATTGGGGAGTGTTTAGATCTGGGACAGAAAGCAGGATTTTTTTTTTTTAAGATTTTATTTATTTATTTGAGAGAGAGAGAGAGAGAGTGAGCATAAGCAGAAGGGAGCAGCAGAGACCGAGGGAGAAGCGGACTTCCCGCTGAGCAGGGAGCCAGATGCGGGCACTGGGGCTCAATCCCAGGGCCCCAAAATCATGACCTGAGCTGAATGGCAGATACTTAACCAACTGAGCCACCCAGGCACCCCTGAAGGCAGGATTCTAACACTTGGTCTATTCCCCACTGATTGGATGACCTAAACAAATCATATTTTCTGGCGGGACCTTCGGTGTTTTTACCTGAAAAATGGCACGAACCATCCTCCTCTATCTCCCTTACAAGCAAACGAGGCAAAGTTCATGAAAATGTTTGAAAAGAACAAATTGCTATATAATGGAGGCATTACACTTACAAGTATTGATTTGTTGAGGTACAGAAGTGGTGTTTAACTAGAAGTTTCAGAAAGATCCTCTATCTTGAGTTAATTTAAAGCCAACCAACCAACAACAAACCAGTAGACATCAGCAACTCCCTGCAAAGGAAGGAAGATGATCTTGAGTGGGTGCCTCTAAGGATTCTCACTCAGTATACATCACCATTTTCCACTACTCAGACCAATTATAATCATCCAAATTTCATCTTCCAGTTTCAGCCTTCTGTTTTGGCATCATCTGGTATCTCAGACCCTTTTGGACTCTGGGAATCTAATAAACACTTTGGACTGGTAGCTATCTCTAAGTGGGTAAAGTTGATCAGCATTGTCCCTGCTCTTTTTGCTAGTGGAAAATGGAATCTTCTAGTCTTCTTGACTTCCCAAATAACAGTAATGTTTAGCTCTTCTCTCAGAGAAGATATGTCTTTCCTTTAACATGGCATATCACTTTCTCCCTGATCTGTTACTTCTGGAATCATCTTCTTCCATTTCCCACATCCCACTTTCTGCTCCAGACACACTGGACCACCTTTGGTTCTCTCTACACTGCTGGTAACCTCTGCCTTTGCTGCTTCCCTTGTCTGGAGGCCCCTTTACTCGGCATAGCTCCTTCCTTCCCCTGCCTTCTCCAGGTTACTCTTCTGGACTTAGTTTCAGTACCACTTCTCCCAGGAAGGTGTTCTTGACCCCCTATTTAATTCCCCACTGCTCTCTGAACATAAGTTTCCCCTACTGATCTTCACAGTGCCTTGAAATAATCCCTTTATATTCTCTATCTTCCTGACTAAACTGTATATTCTTTCCAAGAGGATAACATCTTTCTCATCTTCACTTCTACAGCAGTGCATGGTGTATAATAAGTGCTAAAAATGTTTGTCCCATGGATTTCTTTATTTATTTGGTATATTGAAATTAGAAAATCTTTTTTTTTTTTTTTAGACAATGGTTTTGGGTGCCTGTATATCCAGCCAGTGAAAAGTTTACTGTGAAAACAGTTATTTTCAGTGATTTCTTTTTTCCTCTTCAGGCTGTATATCATTCCTCCCCCCCCCCCACCCCCCACCAGCTGAAGAAAGGATTGTTGTAAACCTCTTTCTGACTGGGAAAAGATGAAAGAACAGAATTTTGAAATTATCTAACTAGAAAATCCTATAAGCATAGGAATTTATCTAGGTGTAGTCTAAAATTAGACTTTTCTTGAAACTGAGAAAATAGGACCTGGTTATGACTTGAATTTGTCTCTTATGGGGCAGAGGATCAGGAGCATGAATACTCGAAGAATTCATGTAGTCTTCCTGATACAGATCCTCAGGGTGGTTTCAACAGCCCAGAGCCTTTAGTCTGTCTTTGTGTTACACATTACAATAGTGTCTAAGCCAAACCCCTATTTCTATATATCTATCCTATTTACTTCTAAGTATATCAACATTTCTTCCTCTTAAACTTGGGTTCATGAGTTCTCCTTTTGGTTTCCTTGGTTAAAGACCACATCTAGATAGAAAAAAAAAAACAAATTAAAATGATTATTTGGATATAAGTAAGTCCCCAAGCCTCTTTTCATCAATTGAAATTAAAGTGTTGGGTTGCAAAATGGGCCGGAATGAGCGGGCTAATTGCTTTGCCTCCTCACTATGCTCTGTATCCAGAAAGGACGGTCTAAAGTTTTTGCATTAAGACATTCATCCCTCCCTCTTCTTGCTCTTTGATTTCTGCTTCTTGTTCTGTGCTAAAGCTGCCTGCCTCCTCCCTTCTCCAAAACCATATTTCACACTTGAATACACTTTCTTCTCTGCTTTTAAAATTTTTGGTAATCAGATGATGATTTTATAGTCCTGATTTATGTTTTAGAAGTTACTTTTCATAAATATCCCAAATGAGATCTATTTGGCCCTGCTGCAGACCAGATGCTGGTCAGATCTGGCAGAGCTATTGATTTAATCCTGTACATTTTCATAATTGGTAGGAATCAGTTTTCTCTTTTATTCTAACATTACAGATTTGTAACAATATGTGAAACAGGCTTCATTCTTTCATGTACGGTATGGCCTTAATAAACATTTAGTAGTTTCCTGCAAGAGCATCAAATACAGTATGTTGAGGGGCTTTCATTTTGTTTTCTGTTTTTAGTAAACGAATTTGGTCAATAGGAGAGATTGTTAAAAAAAAAAAAAGCGGGGAGGAGGGCGTGAGGAAACAAGAATGTATATTTTCCTTATTGAGTCTTTTCATTCTTGGTATGCATCTGACTTCTTTCCCATCTTTGAAATTGTCTTCAAGATTGTATTCTCTTGGGAAGCTCATCATGAGCCTTATTAGGAATTTCCTAGGTTGAGGCAACCCCATCTTGTGTCTAATTTCAAAACTGAGAGTTTCAACCTTCAAGTTTACTTTGGGTAGACTTGGCAATGAATTTGGAGATGGGCTTTTCCTATGACAACTTTTACCCTGGGTATTAGAACCCTGAACTTGTAGAGAGAAGACCTAGATTGAATCTTTGCTCTACTACTCATTTGCGACATGAACTTGGACAGATACCTGAATGGTTTTGAACCTCAGCTTTCTATCTGTGAAATGAAAACCATAAATCATACCTCTGGCTTATTCTGCAGATTAAAACGAAGCTGAAGCAATTCATATATATGGCAGTTCCAAGCCTGGTGCTAATTTCATGGACATTTAAAAATATTAATTTTCCCCACCTCATTTGTTTCCCTTACTGATACAGTGTCTCTCCTTGAAGGGAACAAGTTGGCCTATTGTTTACAATGCCTGATGAATAAGAAAGGCACGATTCCACAGAAACATGATTATTCCTAGAAGGTAAAAAATCATACTTTGAAACGTGGTGTGTATTGTCTTTCTTCTTCACATTGCAAGAACTTAGAAGGCTGGTCTGCAAATTGACCCAAAAACTCACCCTGAAAAATCAACTTGTAGTGTTAAATAAATACAGATTTTTAGGACTAGAAAGCAGTTTAGAGGTGGTTTAGACAGAAGCCCTCATTTTAAGCTGAGAAAATTCAGGGCCATAGAAGTGAATGACTTGCCCAAGATTGGTTATATCAGCATTAGGTAGTTTACATAGAAAAGAATTTTTACAATAACAATAGGTGGTAGATAGAGCCTCTGGAAGGGCCAGAGACTCACAGTTGGAGGCTGTAAGATCAGGAGCAATTTCCAAATTGCACAGATGAAGGGCTCCATTGGAGACCCAGTGGTTACTACCTCAGGGCATAGACATTATGGCTGACAGCAGGGGACCCGAGCACTGGGCCTGTACTATTGCCCTGTCTGGGGGCTGGATGACTTCCTACTGGGTCTATCCCCTGTCTGTATGAGTTCCACATGGAGATTTCTTTCTTCTTATATCTCTCTTGTCATTTGAAATATACCTCATTTGATCAAGAGTGTCTAATAGTCCTAAACCTAGACCATAGGCCTGGGCCTAGCACCAAGGGAGACCAGGGATATGAGTTTCTGGCTTCTGTCTTGGCAAGGTGGACCTCCTACGGTGAGAAATTTCCCAACTGGAAACCATGCTGGGCAGTTCAAATGAGCATCAAATGTTTATCACATTAGAAGATCCAGAACTGGGGCCAGGTGGCCATATGGTGCTTCTTTTACTATTCTGCAATCATTCTTCAGCAATGTAGGGCCAACCCTGGTTTCAAATGTGACACTCACATTTCAGTAAAAATATTCAATGTGTCAGGGCTCTGCAGGCCTCCTCTAGCGGCATCACTGAATATCTGTGGAATCCCAGTAGAGATATCAATCTCCTCCAATTGTATATGTCTTTCTAGGATATTAAAATGCAAATAGATTTAGATGAGTGATCAATGTTGCATATGAAATGTGCTTGGACTTTTGTGCAAGCTTGTCTATGTAATAGCTCTCATATAGCCCAATCTTTTGATTTGTATGGGTCAAAGGTAGGATTTACCTGCACAGGTTTCTTGTCCTAAGGTGCCCTGCATATTTGGGAAATCAAAGAGAGAGAGGGAGGAGCCAATAAACTCTGGGCCATCAAATCTGATGTTGATCCAAAGTAGGTTACTAAATGCATAGTTTACTAGCACTTAGAGAAAAGGAACTGATCCCTAGGACCTGTGTGAATTTACAAAGTGGGAACTTTGTGTGTTTAGACTTACTGAGAATGGCCTTGAGGTGTAAGTGAGATGTGGAATACATGTGTTATTTGTATTCTATTTCAGTTCCCATGGTGATAGAAGCTTGAGAGTGAATAAGGATAAAGAGAGAGAAGGGAATGTAGAAGAAGAGAGAGACAAATAGACACATTGGAGTATTACTGACCTCTCATATCCATTTGGAATATGAGTATGAAAAACTTTAGAGCTGTGTTCTGGGTACAGATGGGAATGTCTTCATTCTGTAATCATTGCATGTTTATTTTGTTCCAGGCATAAGAAACTACACATTTATTGGTACCTTACTATGTACTAGAAACTATGCTCGGTTCTTCATACCATTTTCTATTTAACCATCACAATCTTCCCAGGTAAAAATCATTACACCTTTTCACAAGCCATATTGTACTTTTTTCTAGATCACTAGATTATAGGAAATGGAGTCTCAGAAAGGTTAATGATTTGCCCATGTTAAATTGCAGAACTGTCCTTGTGTTTCCAAAATGTATTCCCCTACCCCCATGTCACACTGTCTCTCGTGAGTCCCACAGGAAGAAACTTGTTTAAAATGGGGATCAGGAGAAGAGGCATTGAAAAATGTCATTTAATCTGGATCTTAAAGAAAGAATAAGAGATCAAAAAGGGGAAAAAAAGGTAGGGGGGACTTTTTGGAGCACAGAGAACATGAGGCATAAAACCAGGATAGGCTAAAGAGCTAAACCTCTTCCCTCAGGAATGAGATTAATAAGCAGATAAAAGTTAAGATCACATATTTTAGGGTGATATTTTCCCTAATAGCCAAATGAAATAATTAGAATCCTATTTGGATCATGCATTAGAAATTCTAGATCTTTGAAACAAAATGATAGCCTGACATGCCATTGACTTGGGATAAGCTCTGCTGCCTTTTCCATTGGGGAAAGGCCATATTGTTCTTCTCCTGCCCCTCAGCCTTCTTCTGTTGCTTTTCAACACCCTCCCTGTGTGCAAGATGGAGCCAAGGAATAGAACGGAAGTAGGAAGAGCTGTGAGCTTATGATTATTAATTAGTGCATTTTGTGAACACGGGCATAATTAAAAAAGAATCTTTGAGTACTACATTCTCCCTGAGTTTGACATATTAACATCCCTAAAAATGACATGGGATCATTAAGGGGGAAAAAATGAACTCAGCCTGCTCCCAGCTCTTAGCTAGTACAACAGTCCCATGAAATGCAGGTAGAATGGCTCGCACTGTCTGGACTCTCCTGTCAAAGTCTACCCTGCACTGACCTTATGTTCCTCTCATCACTCTTAGGAGCTAGGTTGGCATCCGTGTCTACCTCATGTTCTGGGTTAGAAGAATGTGGGCTTACCTTTTAAAGGCATCAGCTTTTCACTGACTTCTTAGGGCTTTGTGACAATATTACTAGCTTCATGGCCAATCCATAGGCTCATAATACCTTGTTCTTCCTCTGTGGGTTGTGACTTTTTCCCCTCCCTTCAAAAAGTGGAAGAGATGTATCTGGTAAAACCAAAACCACTTTTTGTCTGTCTCAGAAAATAATAAGACTGCAATAGTGGATTTTCAGGACAGAGTCTTGGTCTCATCCCCTGAGAACAAAGTCATTAACGCAATAGTTTTCCCATGACTCTGTTTGTAGTATGTACACTTAGTATACACGTATTAAAAGATTCTTCTAAAAATAAAAAGATCAGAATACTTGAAATTGCCTTGACCATTCAGATAAGAATGCCTGAAATTGCCTTGACCATTCAGATTCCTACTGTAGTGCATTTATTTCATATAGTTATCTTGGACATCATCTCCGAAAAGACACAATAACCAAGTCCTCAACACACAAATCACCCCACCCCCGTTATTCCCATGTTTCCTGGCTGGGTCCCTCTGCATGCAGGCAGCAGCTGGTGCAGGGCTGCGTTTTCTCCTCCTACGTCCTTCTGTAGTAGAAAAAGGCAGAACCTCGATGTTCCATTGCGTTGGCTCTTGGTTTGACATCAAGAGGCTTGAAACTCAGAATCTGAGATCTATGGACTTCTATGGAGACTTGATACCAAGAGTCTTCCTGAAGAGACAGTACTACCATACTAGTTTGGGTGAAGTATTTCAGCTGGGCCACTTGCCAGAAAATTCCATGCCCAGTGGCAAAGTGGTGAGAAGCCTTGGCTGGGAGTTAGGGAGCTTTGGTCTAGCTCTAGCTTTGCCATTCATTAACTCTGTGCAGTGGGTTGCTTCCACCTCTGGCCCTTAATTTCATTATATTAACAATATTTTATGTATGTCTGAATCTTTAGCTGAAAATTATCTGAAAACACTACAATAGTCTCCCCTTGTCCATGGTTTGCTTTCCATGGTTTCAGTTATGCTATGGTCAACCACAGTCCAGAAGCAGATAGTCCTCCTTCTGACATAACATCAGAAGGTCCATAGTAGCCTAATGTTATATCACATTGCCTACATCACTCCCATCACTTTCATTCATCATATAGGCATTGTATCATTTCATATCATCACTAGAAGGAGAGTGAATGCAGCACAATAAGATATTTTAAGAGAGGGAGAGAGAGAGAGCACATTAACATACATTTTATTACAGTATATTATAATTGTTCTATTTTATTATTAGTTTTTGTTGTTCATCTCTTACTGTGCCTAATTTATAATTAACTTTATCATGAGTATGTATGTATAGGAGAAAATATATGTAGGGTTCAGTACTAATTTGAGATTTCAGGCATCCACTGAAGTCTTGGAACATATCCCCTGTGGATTATGGGGGACTACTGTATCTTATCTATCCTTATGGAGATAGGTGGAATCAGTCTTCTTATCTTCATTTATCTCCATAATCCCTATAGAGATAGGTGGGATCAGTCTTCTTATCTTCATTTAACAGATGAAGAAACAAAGTCTTGAGTCTTATCCAAGTTTATATGATCCTTAAGAGGCCAAATAAAAAAACTGAAATCAGATTGCCTGCTTTTTACATTATTCCATTCATTCATTCAAAAATTATTTATTGAACACCTACTGTGTATATGAGGCTCTGAGGATAATACCACGGTATATTGGGAGTAACTCCACTCTTTTTTGGGGGGGGGAGTAACTCCACTCTTGAGGAACTCTTAATTAAGAATCATACCAGACTGCCCTATAAAATGAGGATGTGCATTAAATTACAGTCTCACAAATTTGCCTGCTCAAAAAAATCCTATGGAGTGTTTGAAAACATATACAGATTCCAGGGTTCTGCCCCAGTCCTATGAGTCAGATTCTCCAGTGAAGGTTTTCTATAGTCAGTATATGGAACATGAGTCACCCAGTGATTCTTATGAACAGACAGGTTTGAGAAGCCCTAGATAAATGAGCCCCAAGTTCTCTTCTTGTTTCTCATCCCTGGTTTCACTGAATCATCAAGGGATCTTTACAAATGCCATTACATGAACAATGAATCTTGGAACACTGAAAAAATAAAATTAAAAAACAAAAAACAAATACCATCGCCTGGACCCCATTTGTAGAGACTGGGATGTGTGTAATGGTTCATTCTACTGTGCATCCAGAATTGAGGGCCATTGTTTGTAGCCTATCATTAGAGGTCTCAAGCCTATCTGGGGAGAGTTGCTCCCTCTGACATAAAGGGGAGCACCCTTAGCCCCAAATTCCACCAGGATATAAATGTTGGAAGATATTGGTAGTGTTGTGGCATATAAGGTATACCTGATTCTTATTGTTTAATTTATTAAGAGAAATTTCTAGCACCAGCCTCTAAATGTTTTCTTGGTTCTTTCAGCCTGTAGTAATCACTTCTTGATTTTATTTGATCAAACTGCTTAATCATTTAGATTGCATCTGTCTAACCAATCTTCACAATAGTCGACTCTGAGACCCCTCAACCTAGTTTTGAGTAGGTACTACTGTAGCGGGGATATAGCTATTAGGAAAAGTGGTGTTTTGCTTTTCCTTCTTTCAAATTGAGAAGGAGTCTGCTGGGGAATGGGAATTTAATATTTCACTTTAGTGTGTTTTGAAGGTAATTTGTAAACCCAATTCCATCAATAAAATTGCTTACTCCAGTGACTGCTGCTTTCACCTGTTGATATCTGATCTGCAAGTGACTCCTTGAGGTCATGGGGACCAACCTGCACCTGGCTCGGTGGCCAGGTGCTCCTGGAAGTGGCCTTTCTTGCGGGTAACACATTTGCTCTGGAATGTTAATCGTTTTTCACAGGGCTCAGCATTTGGATCGCCTGGCCCCAGTCAGGTACCTGGAAATCACACTGCAGCCCCCTCAGTTTGGAACAGGAAGCAGGTCAGGAGCTTTGAGATGCTCTTGGGCTGTTGTTGACATATGGCCATCTGATTGAGTGCTGTTCCACCAAGTCCCTATGGTTCTAAGGTCCCTCCTTCCCAGATCTCTGGGAAATGAAGAAAACTGCCTGTCTTCCCTCTTCTTTCCTATTCATGTGTTCATGGGTAGGTCAAGCTGGATCCAAGGTGACTTGTCCCCTTTTTTCTCTCTATCAACATTAAGTGCCATTAGGTCATAAACCAGTAACGGCAGCAGTAGCCATTGATCCCGAAAGATTTAAAAAACTCGTAGCCTGGCAAAGAACTGAGGCAGTAACACTGAAAAGCCCCCAGGTAGACTTATATAACACAAATGCTTATGGGTTGGTAAGTAAGTAGCCAGCACATGCTTTTCTGTTTAAGTTAAAGGTTAGGGTGCTAAAAACCTTGAAGCTTGTCAAGATTAAGCAGCATTGGGCAGAACAGTGTGCTGTGAGCACCAGCCTCCATTTATTGGGTCCAACCACATTTGAGTGAAATGAGATTTCCTAGCTGGAGTTTCATTTGTGGGCTTGTAAGTGAAGGGTGCATGGCAGATGCTATGATTAAGATTTCATTTCCTGGTTGAAGCTACCACAGTGATCCAGCACCAGTAGGGGAAACTCATAGTTGCTGGCAGGGTTAAATAGTGAATGGCTCTGAGTTTAATACAAAGATTCAAAACAAAAGAAACCACTACCACCACCACAACAAAACTCATGCAGGTTCATTAAGGAAGCTGTCTTTCACATTTCTGAAATAAAGCCCTTGTCTCGAGTTAGTGTCTTTCTACATTGTTTAAAGACACCAACATTTTCCTCCCATTAATTCTTTCATTCATGCATTTATCAAGTTTTAGAGGCTGGGGATTCAGTAGTGAACAGAACAGCAAAATCCTTGCTGTAACGGAGAGAAATAAACAATTTTTAAAAAAGAGACAAATATGTCAGGTTGTGATAAGTACTATAGAAAAGACCAAAGCAAAATAGGGGAAGTAGAAAGGGATGGGGAAGCTATCTGACAAAGATCAGGGAATGTCTTTCTGAAGAGGTGACATTTAAGCAGAGGCTTGAAGGAAGTAAGGAAAAGCATCCTTGGATATTTGGGGCAAGAGCTTTCCAGGCAGAGAAAATGGTGAGGTAGGAGGCATTAAGGAGAGTACATCCTTGGCACATTGAGGAACAACAAGGGGGCCCAATAGTGGGCCTGGAGGGAGCAGAGGAGGGAGAGTGGTCGAAGATGTGGTTAGAAAGGAGGAGAATGCACCTTTGGGAGGCTTTGAGCAATGAGCCACATGATCTTTCTGATGTTTTAAAATTTTCCTTCTGTCTGTCGTGTGGGGTTAGGAGTCTAAGGTTAGCGATTGAGCTGATAGGAGGCAATTGCAATAACCCATGTGAGACATGATGGTGGCTTGGATTCTGGATATATTTTAAAGGTAGAGCTGACAGGATTTACTGATGAATTAGATGCGGGTGTGTGAGAAGGAAAGGAGCCAAAGATGTTGCTAAGTATTTAGCCTAAGCATCTGGCCAAATGTAAATGGCATTTATTGAGAGGGGGGTGATGAAGAACAGTGTGTGTGTGTGTGTGTGTGTGTGTGTGTGTGTGTGTGTGTGTTGTCTGGTTTGGGACATGTTAAGTGTGAGATCTTCAATAGTCTTCCAAGTTGTTTCCAAGATGTTTAATAGGAAGTTAGAAAAAGGAGCTTGGAATTCAGGGAGAGTTTGAGGCTAGAAGTATCAATTTTGGCATAAAGAGGGATATTTCATGGGAAAGTCACCTGGGGAGTGAGTGAGGATAGAGAAGTCCAAGACTTTTGCCTTGGGGCACTCTGAAATTAATACAAACCTGAAATTTACAGGTTAAAGTGATGAAGGAGAAGTGGGGGCCTCAGAAGAGTTGCTGAGTGTGGTAGGAGAACTGGAGAGAAAGGTGTTGCATAAACTAAGAGAAGATGTTCAAGGGGGCGGAAGTAGCCCAATGTGTTGCTAGGAGTACGAGAAACACTGATAAAGCCCCACCGAACTTGGCAGTGTGGAAGTCATTGTGGAGGGCACTTGACAAAAACAGTTGCATTATAGAGGACAGGAGAGAGCCTTACTGAAGTGGTTTCAAGTGAGCGTGAGCACAAAGTGGAATGAGAAGTGGAGACAGTGAGTATGGACAGCTCTTTCCAAGGAGTTGTGCTGAGAGGCAGAGAAAACACGCTGGCTAGTGCAGGACGGTTGTGAGGACAAGGAGAGGTTCTTTTATAAATGCTCAGCACCTACTGCAGGCCAGTCACCAATTCTACCTTCACGATACCTGCGGCGGTGGAGTGGCCAAGCCAGTCCATAGCCATGAAGATTCAGTGTATGTGCTATGACAGGGACAGGCCCAAGAGGCTGCACTAGCCACACGGAGCTGCTAAAGGGGTCCATCCAAATGGGCCAGGGGAGGTTTCCCAGAGGATGTAATGTGTGAGCCAAGCCAAAGTGGATGACTGGTCTTCAGGAAGGGTATAAGTCCTGCTGAGTGACCACATCCACTTAATTTAGCCTTCTGGGGCTTTGGCTATGATTAGGTAGTAATTCTTGTTTATTGGACAGTGTTACCTTTTTTTTTTTGCTCTATGCTGCTAAAGGCTAACATTTCCCCCTTACCAAAAAAGTGTCGCCTGAAGGACTCCCTAGCCTCACCCTTTGCCACTTCCACTTTGTATTTTTGACACTTGAGACTTTCTGACACAGCAAGCCTGAGTCCCCTACACGCCATCGCCATGTCACATAACACCACCACATCTTTACACAGTGGGGCTGTCTCTCTCTAATACTTACTTTTGCCTCTCTTCATCTTCTTATCCTCTTCCATACATCTGGAAAACACAGGTGGAAAGTCTTATCAAACTGAGGAGCAACTGACCCGAAGATATTTGCACACTATTATTATTATTGCTCCATTCTATTTATTGAGCACACATAAGCATGGGTCAGTTAGTCTGCCAAATGTATTCCCCTATATTGCCTTTTGGAAGAGCCTTCATCCAAATTCCTGTGTTGCTAAGGCAGAGGCATGGGTGGGTTGACTTTGTAGGGAGGCCAAGTCTGGAAACATCTCTTTTCTCTCTTCCCTCCCCTTCTTCTGCCCTTCCTTTCCCACTCAGACCATGGGTCATTTGCCCAGGGCCCTCGAGTCTGGGCATCATTATGCACCAAGCACCACTTATCCCAGAGTCTTTCTCTCACCTACCTTACATCAAGTCTCTTTCTCCTGGGTGCCTCAGGGTACTGGGTGGTAGGTCTGGGCCCAAAGCACTTACAACTAGGTGGATTGGTTGCAGCAAATGCAGGCCTGAGCTGAGTTCACACTGGGAAGTTAGGGAAAGCTTTGTTTGGGAGAGACCAGATGGGAAAGCTAAGTCTAAAAGGAAAGGACTATTAGTGGGAAGGGAGCAGATTGGGATGGAGCAACTACCCTGGAGACATTTTCCCAAACCCTGGTGGAGTGTTTGCAGTGCCTCATTAATGGATCTCAGGGGTTGTTGGGTGTTTGAGAAAAAGACATCTGATGAATTCTTCCCTAGTAGAGTCTCACTACCTCAATATGGCTTAACTCTATTAGCTCTGCTAAAGTAATCTTTTAAAGGAGAGGGCCTAAGGGGTAAGAAGGACTCACAGTGGTGGAATTTCAGGTAGTGTGTGTGTGTGGGGGGGGCAGTATTAGCCTGGGTGAATGAGACTGGTGGGGTAATCTCCTCAAGATCCCCTCAAATCAGACTAGATAGACATTTGCAGTAGCAGACGAATGGGGAGAACCGTAAGGATGAGCATCTCAGTGGAATTTCCTGCTGCGCCACTGCAGAAGGCTATGGAGAGGTGCCAGAGTGAGAACACCAGCTGGTTGTCCTCCACGCCCCGTGTCTGGATGCACATGCGCCACAGCTTCTTGCTTCCTCCACTGAAGCCCACCTTAAATTTGAGTAAAGCTGATCCCCTGGGCTCTAGGAGACCTGGACACTGACTTACGTTGTGGCCTCTGCAAATTCACTCAAGTGGGGTTAGTTCCCTCATTCATTAGATGGAGTTAAGCCTGGCCCCTGCCGCACAGGGAAGTGACCGTCAAATGAAACAACATGGTAAATCACTTTGTAAAACGTAGACTTTCATGTTATTGTGAGAGGTTACCCTTCTATTCAACTATGAACTCTTTAAGGCAGGAATCCTGTCTTGTTTCTCGTTGTATTCCAAGCCTGCCAGATAGTGCCTGGCCATGGAAGCTCCCTTTGGTGGAATGGATGGCTGGATGAATCCAAGGATTGCTGGTTGGCTTTGTGGGGCAGCCTTAAGCAGAGAATCCTGCTACCCCTTGGCTGATTGACAACTGTACAGGTTTTCTGTTCCCCCTCACTGCCAACAGTTCCATGTTTTCCTCATTTAAAACGCCATTTTGGAAGTCCGTTCTCTCCCAGAGAGTACATGAAGGTAACTTTGCTTGTGGTACCTCCTTCCCTCAAAGACTCGTTATTTAAATTATTGCTCATTATTAGCAGTCCTGTTTTCCCTGGCAGCTGTGAGGTACGATGACATTTTCAGGTTTCTCAAAGCACCTTGGGAATGATTGTGCCAAGTCAGGTTGCTTCTGCTGATGTAGCAGCAAACAGGGAATGATGGGAGGAGTTGCCTACCATCACATTAAGTGAGCAACAAAGACGGAGGGGTCAGAATTCCCTACTGTGGGCTCTACTCTGGATAAAGCCTCTTTTTTGGCACTGCCTGAAAGAAAACGAAAGCAGAGGGTACCTGGTTATTGTCCTGCGATATAGTGAGCCCTCACTGTCAAGACTGGACCAGCCTGGCTGCTTTTGGGTTAAAGTATCAGGAAGAAGAGGTCACAGGCAAGGTGGGAAGGAGGGAAGCAGAGAAAATCTGTCTGTGGTTTTTTAAAAAAAAAAGAAAGAAAAGTTCCTGCCTTTCTTTCCTGCGTGAGAAAAACTATTTAAACTGGCACAAAATATATTTAAGAAGCATATTCTTAGAGTTACTTAGAAAAATACCCTGTATATTCTGGCAGCAGCAAAATGTATCCTTAATAGAATTCATATGGGGCCTTCAGTGATCGCGCTGTTTGGAGAGGAGCCAGATAGTAAGTAATTTAAACATCACAGGAAATTAAATTTTAGAATTCAATTTTGCATAAAGTTTTCTGTAATGAAAATGTCACACATAAATTATGAAGTCTGATTATATTCTTTTTTGACTTTTTAATAAAATAATAGAGGTACTTGACAGTCAAGAACAAATGCATATTTTATGTGAATAGTATTGCGTTCAACCAACGTCCTCTGGAAATAATGGAACAGATGTTAACACTGCTCTATCAGCTATCAGGTGCTCTGTTAAACAGCTCCAAACACAAGTATTTATTAAAAAATGCTAACGGGGTTGTCTTTTAGGGTTATCTAATTGTAGGCTTAAAATGTAGATGGTTAATGTAATTAATTATACATGTAGAATTATATAGTCAGGCTGTAATTTATTATATGTATGCATATATAAATTATATAATATTCTGTTGTAAATTAATTTAATATGGGCACAGGGAATGACTTCTTGAAAATATTAAATAGTTCATAATGTGGTTATAAATCAAAACTAATCTGAATTTCCACTTAATTTTGAATTTTGAGAAGGAGGATGCTTTAACTCACTGTAGGGGACTTTGGGGGTGCTGATTGTGTTTTAGATTAAATCCACAGCCTGTAATTATTTTTAATAATATTCCACTAAAAAAATGCCCCAAATAAAAAGCCTGAGCACTCTTAATTTGTTTAAGGCCAAGCAGCATTTTTCTTCAAAGGGTAAAATATAATGAACGTTTATTTTGAAAATTGACCTCCTCCATCATAACTCCAGGGCCCCAAGTGGGTCTTTCTTCAGGCTTACAATGAACTCTTGCTGAATGCAGTGATCACGACCCTGCTGTCTTTTAGGGGAGAGAAGTTCTGCCAATGGATGTCCGGTTAAATATTTCCTTCTTTGAATCCTGTTACGACTTTATCTATAAGCTTTGTATTGGGGGAGGGGTCTGCACACATTTTAAATTTTAAAAGCATAACGAAGCTTTCTTACTTAATCAGAGTCACACAAAAATGTGGGCCAGGCTGTTTGTCCAGGAGCTTGTGTCTTCTTTTGGAAAGTAGGCCATGTCAGTTCACAGTGGAAGGAAGATGAAGACGATGCCTTATATGACTTCCAAGGCAGATTCTACAGATATGGGTATCTTTTTGTTTTTATCTGCTTTTTTTAAGAGAACAATGACTAGGGTGACCAACTTGTCCCAGTTTGCCTGGGACTCTCCTAGTTTCAGCACGGAAAGTTTCATGTCCTGGGAACCCTCCAAGTCCTGTGTAAACTGAGATAGTTGGTCACTCTATGACCCACAAAAGCTTACAAACCAATACTTTAAAAAGATTTAGGTACAAAACCATATGCTGCCTCCACAAAGGTGGCATGAAGAGACAGTAGGTACCTGTGTTCATTGAGGCTGGCCTTCTGCCTCTGGATTGTCACCGTGTGCCAGGGAGCTGGCCCACACCTTTACAAGTTCAGTACTTAGACTTTGTACTCTGGCCCTTGGTTGAGCAGGCTCTAGTCAAAAATGGAAGGGAGTCTCTGCCTGTTTTGCATCAGACTTTATGTAGACAAGTTTGAATTTTCGTTGAGCTGAGTCACTGGGATTTGGGGATTGGTCTGTGGTGGTGACTTGTGTAGAAACTATTGTCTTAGAGTGGGGTGCTGCCATTAGAAAGATCTAAAAGACGTGCCATTGCTTTAGTCATCAAGTGTCAGTTGTGAGGAAACTAACATTGGAAGCTGGAAAGATGATGATCCCTTATGTTATGCCACAATATTTAGGTAAACTGTTGCTTCTAATAGCTAGGCAGGCAGAGATATGCTTGATGAACTTGTAGTGCTATCAGAAGAGAGTGAGGAACAGGACCTTAGTATTGTGTTTTATTATTGGCTATGTTTGGCAAGATATTATAAGAAAAAGATGAACTAAGGACAGAAGTAGTTTAAAAAGCAGAAAAAGCAACAGGGAGAAGTCAAAGCTTAGGGCTGACGAATTCCTAAGAGTTGTGTGTTTCTAGAACCCAAACAGTAAGAGATGGTATTTTAAAAAGACCTTGAGGGGAAAAATGCCTCTCTCTCCATTAATATGCCTCAGAGCAAACACTGGTCAAAATGTAGCCTTCCCATTCATGTCTAATAGCCTAATTTCAGTAGCCACCATGAAGGTGAGAAAAAGAGGCATGAAGGTGAGGAAGCAAAATAAAACAGATCTGAGAACCATAGGCTGAGAAGTCCTGAGGGTGACTAGTGTTGAATGAAGAGAGAGTTTTTAGAGAACTACATAACTAAAGCAACCAGGAAAGAGTATCTGAATATTCAGAACTTAACACAACCCTGGGGGGCCCTGATAGTCAATGAGTAGGAAGCAAGATGAGAAAGCCAAGAAGTCACCCAGGGATCCAAGTTCCTCAGAGCTCACTTCAGATGTGGCCCAAGAATAAGGGAAAGAAAGAATCTTCTGGAGAACGAATTTCAGAGCTATGAAGAGCAATGAAAAAAGCAGCTCTCCCAGGAGGCAGAATTTCATATATCCTAACATAGGAGCCTCCCATTCCCAGGGTGGGAGGTCATCCCGGTCACCTGGCTGAATTCCAGAATTGCTACAGTTCAGTGGCTGCTCTGTTTCCCCCATTCTTCTCCCTCCAAATAGAAGTATTTACACCCACTCTAGTAGGTAGATGTGTATGCACGTGCGTATATGTGGAGAGGGAGTAGAAAACGTGTCTCTTTTTAGATCGAGACTTTAGGGCCTGAAAAGTCACATCTAACTGAATCTGATGGAGAGACAACTGGACATCACCCAGAAAGATGAACTTTGAGTTGGACGCAGTGGCTGGATACAATGTTGGCTTGTCTCCTTTGTGGAGGAGTTAAGTGTATTCTGTGTGGGAAGAAGAAAACAAAGAACTATCTGGTGATGAGAAGGGTGGATTGTGGCAGACTCAGTAAATGATAATCCAATATTCCATGTGCTTATTTATTCTTCCCAGGGTCTATGCAGGTAAATCGGGGAAGCGGTTAGTGGACTCCCCTCTGTGGAAATGTGTATTCCTGTAGGTAGTCATTTCTACTTTTCCACACAGATTCTCATTTATTTACTTTTCTTTCAAACAGTGTTTCCTGACTTGCCTCAACATTCTGGTACCTATCCCACTTGGAACTTGTATCATTCCTTTTACTGTCAGTAGATACTACTTTGTTCTTCTCATGATAATGTCGCCCAGCATTTAGGGACCCAAACTTAGTTTGCATATATACAACATTGGGCAGGCTTCTCCCCAGATCTGTGTGTCCTGGAAAGAGTCTCTTGTTTTTGCATCCTTGCCATTTTTGGAATCAACTAGAAATGCTACATATGAATGTGAGATTTCATTACCTCCAGAGCACTGTCTATTTTAAGCTCTCACCATATTTATCAAGTGGAAAACTTGGTCTCAGTGAGCCTTGCAGAGAATGTGATTGGCTAGAATCATAAGTTTTCAGTGTTGAACCACTTCTCCAAAGTATTACCCTAAGGATTTCAGAAATTTTATTTCTTGGCCTAGAAAGAAGATGACTCATTCAACCAGAATCTTTTCTTGAGTAAAGAAGTCACAGGAGAGACTATTGCTGATGCAGTGGCCAAAAGGAAGACCCTTATCCAAGTAATTGCTTCCTGACCTCAAAGCCTGGAGCTCTAATTCTATTGTCATCTCTGCTTGTCATGAATACCAGCAGCATTGCTAACGTGACCAGCCTTATCTTGGGACAAACATTCCTTTCCTCCAAACTGCGTTCCATAGACACACATGTAAAACTGTCTCTATTTATGGATCATAGAAGATGGGTCTAGTGACTTTTCTTCCTTTAATCTGCTAATTCCTATGAGCTACCATCTTCACTCTTTGCTCTGCTCCCAAGAAAGTCCAGGTTTTGTGTCCTCATGGGACAGCTCTATGAGGGTAGGCAACCAGAGTAGGCCTAAGGAACAGCGCTGCTGTCCTGAGGTAGAGAAGGCTTGAAGAGCTCAGGTCGATGCTGTGACTGTGATGTTTCTCAGGTGATTTTGGGTGTTAGGGATTTCCTTATTGAGGTTATGGAGCATACCTGTAATGACTTTACCTGCGGTGCTGCCCCAGGTAATGAGAGTTATGACTTCCTGTGGAAAGGGCCTTTGGGCTTAGCTTACTTAGATTCTCCAGACACGGGCTGTATCATTCCACATTTACCGTGTGGATGCAAGAAAAAGTCATTACAGGACACTTTCATCCTCTGAATTTTCAATATCTAAATTTCTTTAGTAGTTTTGAGTGGGTTATTGTATCATAAAACATAAATAAAGTGACCTCCTATAAAATTAGCCTCCACTCAATATTAGCATCAGCATCTTTGTCTGCTGGCTCCTGCTAGGTTTCTGAGGTGGCAAACATCTGACAATAAAATGCAAACACAAGGGAAATTGATTGCAGGAGGGAAATGGGAAATTATGCAAAAGGTGCAAGATTTCATGAAGTCTATAAAAGGGATATTGGAGAACTATTTCAATCATATGTAAGATCATTGACAAATGAAGGCTTGTTGGGGCTGACAGTTACAAAGTCGAGAGGGTTGGCTTTGCTGTGTACATTCAAAAAAGAATCACTGAAATATCAAATTTTTTTTCCTTGAAAACATTTCTGAAGCTCTTATGTCTATTTGTGAAAATGACGTTTCCTAGAATCTTCCGAGCATGCATAAAGTGAATACCACATTGCTGTTAGTTTGATTTAAAAATTTACATAAAATCCAAACAAACCAATAAATACTTGATTCATTCTTTGTTTCTTCTAAGACTTAGCAACTAGTTGCAGTTATGACCTACATTTTGTTAAATATAGTATAATACTTATTTTCATAGTTTTAGTTTCACAGTTTTATCAGGTTAGAGTTATAGTAGAAGCTTCTGTCCCCCACTACATTAAGGAGACTTAAAACCTTTTAAGGTACCAATTAACTTCAGAGATGGAGGGCCTTCTAAACTTGTAGTAATGACATAGAAATTATTTCATTTCATTTTCATTATCAACAATTCAAATAAAGAATAATGTAATAGCGAATATATGTAAATAAAATGTTGTATAAATATAAATTATCTGAGTTCAAAAATATGCTCTTTTTAAAAAACTTAATTATAGGGGCACCTGGATGGAGCAATCAGTTAAGCATTGGAGTCTTTGTTTTGGCTCAGGTTGTGATCTCAGGGTCCTGAGATTGAGCCAGCAGGGAATCTGCTTAAGACTCTCTCTCCCTCACTTTCTGCACCTCCCTCTCTCTCTAATAAATAAATACTTCTTTAAAAAATATAATTATATTTACCATATTGTTTGCCCCTTAGATTGTCTCCTTTCAGGGCTTCTCACCCTCAGGTTTGTTGTCAGCTGACAAGCAATGTTGTCAGTGTTTAAATAATCCACTATTTACTTACTTACCCCCTTAGAGCTGCTTACTTGAAGGTATCTGCTCTGATTCTTTTTTCTCAGGAACTGATCCCTGGTGCTGTGATCCCGAATGTTGGAGAAAACTTCCTTTGCTGATTTCCCAAAAGGTGAGGCAGTAGAAGACTTAAAGCTCTAAGCCAAAACCCTCCTTACTGGGTTTGTGACAACCACTTAATTGGGTGAGGACTTTAGTTCATATCTCTAACATGGAGTTAACACCATCCTTTTATCTCCCTTACGTGGTTGTTGTGACTTTAATGAGACAATGTCTATGTTTGGGAAAACACTTTATAGAGTAAATGGAACGAACATTGATAAAACATCTGTTAGTGTATTTGCAGACCTTTTCTCGCGTGCTCAAGGGCAGGGTTTGGGTATTATGACGATGATGATGATGATGATGTGGTGACTGTCCTAACAGTCTTTGATTATTGTGAAGCAAATTCCCTGCTCTAGTTCTTTGATGCGCACAGTGGAGACCTCCAATCCCATTATGTCTTCCTGAGTTGTTTCTAATAGACTCACTCAGGCTATCCCTGGGTGAGCAGCTCAGTGCAACCCTGTGACCTTGGAGCACAGACTGCCTATGGGAAGACCACCCAGTAACTGAGGCTCCAGATTGCAGAGCCATTTTTCAGTGCTCCCACTCTCTAACCACCTCCCAACATCCAGCAAATTAAAAAGATCTGTGAATTTCACCTTTGCCATACCTGTTGAATCCATTTCTGCCCTGTCTCTCCTTTGTTATCAGTCTATTCCAGGTGGTTGTTAGGGACACCCTCTTTCGGTGTTGGCAGCAGGTCTTCTCAGAGGCTATAAGGCCCCCTGCCTGTGTGCTGGGTGCTGCTACTCCTGCATCCAACAGGCAGCTGGAGAAGCAGCAGGGTAAGAGTAAGAATTCTGCCCAGGGCCCAGGTTTCAGTCCACTTTGACTTTGATTTGCTTCCTCTTCCTTAGTTCTCTTGGTTGTACCAAGAGGGTGACTTGGTGGTATGGGTTGAGGGGGCTTTAGCTTCTCTATAATTTCCATCTGAACCCACTGGACCCACTCCCAAAGGATGTAATCCAAGTTTGCCATGTGACTACAGCTTTCAGTCCCTAACAGTCCTTCCAATGAGGTTGTTATTCTGAGCTCCCTGTAATGTAGGGATTCCAGAGCCATGGAATAGTCCTGCAACTGGACTTGCCTGGCATTATCAGTGCCTGATTTGACGTACTCTGCTTGCTAGATCCAGCTTTGCTACTTGTTTTCCCTCCCCATTGCTTTAGTCTCAGCCTGGGAGGGGGTCTTCATGGAAGTCTGACAATGAGAGCTGGCGGAGTTGAGGATCCAAGAGAAGAGCCTACTTACAAAGAACGTTGTATCCCTGGGGTCCTTAAGATGATACACTGTGGAACTGGCTACAAAGATTGTATACTGATTGATTTTTTTAAAAGTTTTATTATGTAAACTTTCAAACATATATGAAAGTGGAAAGGAAAATACAATGAACCCCCGTGTCCTCATCACTTGGCTTCAACTGTTACCAACTCATGGCCAATCTTGTTTCTTCTATACCTTACCCATTTCCTGCACCTGGTTCATTATTTTGAAGTAAATCTCAGACACAATAGCATTTCACCTATGAATATTTCATTTTGTATCTCTAAAAGATGAAGACTCCACTTCTTAAACAAAGCTACAATACTGTCAACCACAGAGGGAGCTTTGGGAGAATTCCAAATGCCTGGACCCCAGACCAATTAAATCAGAATATCTGGGGGTGGGCACCAGGCATGGTAGTTTCACAAAGCTCCCAGGTGATTTGATGTTGTTATACTTGGTTTGGAAGCAGAAACTGAATAGTGAGGATTAAGGTTCTTATGCAGGATGGTCATAAATAGAGAGTAAGAGTAGCAGATGCTTCTTTTAGGGTGAGGTCGTGTTTGGTGTTTCTCTGACCTTTCTCATCCTTAGCAAACCATGCCACTTCTGTCCTCCCCTCTCTGCAGGTAACTCCCAATATCAACATCTCCTGCTCCTGACTCTCCTTCTGAACTCCAATCTCAGACATCTCCCTCACTGTAGGCCATTTCCATTAGTATGTCCTACCATTGCCTAAACATTAATATGCTTTATATAGACTTTTTTTCTCTGTTTTCCAAACCAGCCTCCTCACTGAATGATTACATTCTTGCTACCAGGATAGCAAAAGGATGGTTATCCTTTTAATTTCCCTGTCATTCATGTACCAACCACAGCCTAAATCTGTCTATTTTTCACATCCATCTCATTCTTTTTGTTCACATGTTCACCACCTTCCTTCAGTCTTCTATCCTTTCAGGCTATACTATTGCAATAACTTCCCAATAGTTCCTTCACCTCTTTTCTCTTTGCTTCCGACTTACTCCACATTCTGAAATCATATGTATGTTCTCAAAACACAGTTGTAGATAAACCCTAAGTGAATCTCTATTACTTATAGGGCTTTTAAAATTCACCAGGCATTTAAAATTCCCGTATTTCATGATCTCTTATAAGACCCTCCACTTTAGCCACATTGTACATTATTCTTAAGTCTGCCACATATATTGCCATCTCCTCACCTCTGCCCATACCATTCTCTCTTCTCATCAGGCTCTATACTGTCCTATTCTATCCTAACAGATCTCGAATTTTCCTTCTTTCAGAAATGCCCTTACAACCCACGATAACATCTTTGTCTCTTGATTTCCTCTAACACTTATCATAGTTTTTATTGTTCATTGTCATTTCATATGTATGAATATATATCCACATAAGTATGTATTTTACCCAATTTCTGCCCCACAAGAGCAGAGATCTTGTTTTATGTTGCTATGTTTCTATCACATGAGCCCACATCATATTTTGTATATAGAAGATGATAAAATAGGTGATCAATACATATTGGTTGATTGATTTTGAATTTACCTTCTAGAGTATAGCACTTTATCTTCAGAGACTCATCACTGTCACGGAAGGGTCTTTTAGACTTATATGTAAGAATATATATCACATGATACTTCAATGGGAGCTTGATTTTTCTTTTCATTGTTTCTCAGCTGATGGTGATCGTTCCAAATTTGATGATTGTTTGTAATCTACTACAGACACCACAGGGCAGAGTTGAAGACTATTCTCATATAAATGAAATACAAAGTGCTTCCTTCTCTCAAATGCAGCAATAGTGCCAGAGGCTAAAATTCCATCTCAGTGCTGTAAGCAGGACCTTGGGCAAGACACTTACATGACTTTGGTGTCTTCCTCTATGAAGCCAAGTGGTTAAGACCAGACCACATGGTCTCAAATATTTTTCCAGCTAGAAAAGAGTTGTTAAGAGTTGATGTCACTTTCTGCTCCTTGGCACACTGTGGTCAATCACAACTTGAGTTTGGGTAGAGAATAGTGGAGGCATCACTCGTGGATAATTTAAGTAGATAAGGATTGTGTATTCAAAACTGCTCCTCAAAATTCTCTTAGTTAGGATTTTGTTTTGCTTGTACATCAGGTGAAGAACTGAGATTGGCTCACATTTAAGAGGCATAAAAAATAGCATTAAGCCCTAGAGATCCATTCGGTATGAGGAGATACTCACACAGTGAGACACTCACAAGACCTGGGAACAGCTGAGGGAATAGCACATCTAGTTTCCCCATCAATCCTCCCTTGGGTCCAGGTGCATTGAATGAGATGACGTTGGCATGGTCTTCTGTATTGAATGTTCTCTCTCTTTCTGGTGTGTGCCTGAATTTGCTCAACTTAAGTGACCATGTATAAAATCAAGGGCAGAGCTACCACTCGCAGACCGGACCATGCTTCCGAAAGAATGAAGGGAAGAGCCTAAAATGCCAAAGAGAAAAGATTCATTGTTTTAAAAATTCTTTGCTAAGGGAGAATCCACCCCTCCCTCCTTCTCCTGTTCCTGGGTCTCTTTTGGAAAGCAGCCAATCCTCTCTCTGATCCCTTCCCTAGGCCAAAGAAATGCCAATTCAGCATTGAGAGTCATCAGGAAGTGATTGAGAGGCTGGCAAAATCCCAGATCTCATATTTAGGGCAGAATAGTGTGAGGGAGGTCCTTTATTTCTCACAGAGAGATGTCAAGACATTGTACCCCTCAAATAGCAAACATTGAAAAGGAATGGGCATGTGGATTTGGATATAGCTCCTAGACTAATTTAATTTGGTTATCACTGCTTACTTTTTGATACAGGAGACTCATTTCCTGAGTATCTCCTCTGAATTTCTTAGACAAGAGAATCCCAACAATTTCCAGCTTCACCACAACCATACTTACATTTCGAACTAATGATTTTAAGTATGAGAAGAGAGTATAATTGTGAAGAAAAAAAATTGAAAGCCTATCAACTAATTAAAATGTTTCCTTTTTTTTAAATAAAAGAGTGAAGATAATGAAATATGTGCTCAGGCTCTTTGTTTTATTTAGGGATTTACTGGAGTCCATGTAAGCTCAGATATAATTGGAAGGTAAAATTACTTGGGTTACGGAGCATGTTTAGAAATAAGAATCATGGACAATCTAGGATACCAGGGTATGCCGTATAGTCAACACTTCCCTCTTGAAGAAACTTCTAGTATCCAAAATTGTATTCTAGAACTTGGCCCACATAGAGTGATCATTAAGTGAGTATCGGGGAAAGGGGAGTGCATCCTAATGAAAATATTGCGGATGTGGAGTCTGATGTTTTGTGTACTTGATCTTTTCCTTCCTACTTCTGCCATTATTCTATGCATCTATTCCTCTATCCCTCATTCCCTTCTAGCTCTTACTTCCTGGCTAACTAATCTCTTCAATGCATTAACCAAGCATAGCTCAATATATTTTCGCTCCCATTCAATAATTCAAACGTCAAAAAATTGATTTTCAAATACAGAATATTTAGGTGTTAGGGGAGACGTTTGGAGACAGGGAACCTTGACCAGCTATTTTATTCCCCACGTAAAGGCTACTGTCGGGCACCTCGGCACCCCTTGCTATCGCTCATACATAATTGCTGTCAAAGTGCTTCCTTGCTAGAATAATAAACTTCTTGCGGGCAAGGACAGTGCTCCCCATTATGTTCCCAAGACATAGCACCGTTCACAGCACCTAAAATGTGCTCCGAGAGGGAAATCGAAGGTTTCAGAGTTAAAGAAGCTAGAAGGTTATTTAGAGCTCATCCAAGACTCCTTCATACTATAGACAAGAAGACTGACGACTAGAAGGGGAAATGGCACATCTTGGCATTCTCCATGTGCACTATGCGAGGCACACGGTTCTTATATCATTTCATACCCCTAATGTGGTTTTACAGTTAAAATTTTTATACTCAGTACAGATCAGGAGACCAAGCCTCATGGAGGATAAATAACTTACCCAAGCTCACCCACCTGTCTCCTGGGAAAATGCTTGGGGTAAGTAACTGTTCAGGCCCAAGATTGCAGAGCTCACTGGAAGCAGAGCCAACACCGGCATTAAGTCTGACATCTCTTGACTCCAGTCCAGTTTGGGAACACTGTTTAGTTGTAAATGAAACAATGCTTTAAGATTCCATACCTGTCTCCACTGTATTAGGACATTTCGACCACTGGTCTAAACAGTAACAGCACTTCAGTACAATAGTTACCAAAGGAGGCCTATTCCATCACCCCTCTCTTCTGCTGCCATGAACATGGGCCCACATTTCTGATCATCTGAGGTTTTCTTCTATTTATGGGCCTTTTCCACTGACTAGTACATCTTCACTCATTCTTTGGCCTCTTCTATTGAGTTGGCAACTATTCTGGAAGAATGACTTTGTTCTTGAAAACCCTTTACAAAATCCTTGACATAATTTAGAATGGTTTCCAAAAGATGATAGTCATTTTGGTGGTGTTTCTTGTGTGTGTTCCATATAGATCTGGCCTGGCTTCTGGAAGGATTGACAATTTGATCATGTTACCATTCAGCTTAGTGGTCACTGTTGGTCACTGTCACGGCAGGCAGAATAATGCCCAAGGCCTTAACAGGATACACTTCTTGCACAGATCCTTTCCTGCTTCCCTGCCTTTATTCCCCTCTACTTTTTGCCATTGATATCTTGCTTTGTCCATAAGAATTTCCCAACTTTCATGCCCTTCCATGACTTATATATATGGCATTACCCCTTCTCTGAAGGGTAATTTCCAGCCTATATTTTAAAACCTAGCTCAAATTCATCATTTTGTGGTACCTTTTTTAACTTCTGAAGGACAGCACTTATGACCTCTGACCCTTTAGAGAATACTTGGCACAAATCTCTCTGACAGGGAAGGCAGGAGGGTATGAGGATGAGGAGCATCTATTTTGCATTTAAATCCTGACTGCCTTTTTAAAGTTATACAACCTTGACAAGTTACTTAACTTAAGCCTTAATTTCATTATTTGAAAAACAGGGATAATAATGGTACTGCCTCATGGGGTCATTGTGAGAGTTATATTGATGATACTCTAAGATCTTCAGCAGAACGCCCAGCACACACAATAGGTGCTCACTGTAATGTAACTTTTTTCTTTTTTTGAACCTGCTTGTGTCCTCAGCTAGACAATGAGTTCTCAGAGGCCAGAAAGTTGAGTCTTATTGTTCTTTGGGTCTTTTCCTGGTACATTATAGGAAGGCTGGCTACATGACCAGTGCATCTGCGTAGGATCCCTTGCTCAGAAAGGACCTATGTTTGGAATTTAATGTTCTACAACCACTGTCTTGAAATTCTTAATTGTATTATCTTTGAATTTGTGTTTGTGTTTAGGTTTGTATAAGGAATGTATGATGGGACAATAGAGGGTGTGTCAGAAGACTTGGAGCCTGGCCTCATATCACCTCCCCACCTCTCTAGGTTTAGTTCCCAACTGCCTGCTCTCTGCCCCTTTGGTGCCTCGCCTCACCTAGCCTTCCCCTCCTCTGCCTTCCCCAAGCCTGCTGCTGCCCTCCACTGGGGGTGATGACCAGTTCACGTGGCTGAGGCTGGAGGATGCTCCCATTGCATTGGCACTGTGAGTTGCCAGCAGGGACCTGGGTGTGGGTGGGGTGGATTCGAGTTGGGTGTGCCACACAGCATCTCAGTGGGGCAGGGTAACAGCCATCCTTACCCCAGGCTGGCAGCTCCATGATGCACCAGGCTGGTGTCTCGGTAGCGGTCTCTCTAGATTTCACTATGAGTCCATTTACTAGTGCATCATCCAAAGCCAAGGTTACCATCCTTGGAGGGTGGTGCCAGTCTGCTGTGGGTTGGGGTGACTGGCCCATGGGGAGACTGACTTCATAGTCCTAGGTGGAACCCCAACTTTTCATTTTGGACTGGACCCTCAAGTTATGTAACCAGTCCTGTGTGTAAACACTTAACAGAAAAATACTTATTGAAGGACTGCAGACTAGCTAGGGTAGGGTGAAGATGGAAGAAAGCAGTGTTTATGAAGACCAGACTCTTCCCCAAAAGTCACAAGCCTGGTAAGACAGATGGCAGGCTGTCAGACAGCTGGGAGCTGGAAGGGGGGCTTGCCATTTCTTAGAATGACATGTGCTTTTCCATGTTCAAATACATAGTTCACTTTCTCCTTCTTAATTCAGTTTTACTCACTTTTTCCCTCCACTCAGATCTCTTCCAAGAACCCAAAAATATCTTCTGTTTTTCTTTTGCCAGGATGAAATAAGGATCTACATTTGGGAGATGGTGAAATAGTGATAAAATCTCATTAGAAAGAGTTCCTTATCGTGAATATAATAACTAGGCTCAGACATGTGAAGAGCTTTCTCTTTAGCAGTCACTGTTCATAATGAAAAAGCAACGGGTGATAAATTCTCAGCAGCTTTCAACACAGTCTTTGCAGAGATCTCCTCACAGTGAGAGGAGAGAGGCACTCTGGCTGTGTCTTACAGATCCTTTACCCTGCTTACAGCAGCTCCCTCTTCATCGTCCTGTCCTCCACCTTCCCCAAACACCCATGAACATCCCAATCCCTAATTACCATGCCAGGAAAGTTCACTTTAGCTGTTGCAATTCCTTCCCATATGTTACATGACTTGCAAAAAAAAAGAGGATCGAAGTAAACTTGACCATATAATATCAACAAATAATTTTTGAGTCCCAATACACTGCAGACTTCTCTTCATTTGCTAATTCGGTTCTGGAAAGAGAGGAGGGAGAGTTTGGGGGTGGGGGAGTGGGGAGAGAAAGAGAGACCAGTCGTCGATTTGATATCATCTCCAGCGTATACAGACTAAGAATATGATTTATAGCAAAACACTAATTAAAATGAAATCATTGAAAAATATTTGGGAGCCCAGTGGAATTCTTTGTAACAGAGTGTGATCTATAGCAGACAATTAGAAGCATACATCAAGTCAGCCAACTTGCATGTTAGGGAAAAGGCAGGGGAGAAAAAGGCCAAAATGAGAAAGAAACAGACCTCAGTGGAGGTGGTTTCACAAGATCCAGCCTGAAGTTTCATATCCAACAGCCCTTTAGAGTGCTGAGTAAGACTGCAGTTCCATCTCAAAGATTTTTCAGCTGATAGGTTTTAACCTTCTTCCCCTGGTCTCAGCCAGCCCGGGGCCACCACTCAGTCAACCCCCCATCCTCCTAGCTTCCTTTCCCCTCCTTTCTTCCCCCCATCCTCCTCCTCCCCACTTCCTTTTTTAAAACGGGACAATGTGTGAAATGCTAAATGTGCAGGGTACCTCCAGGCACCCGTGGCCTTTCAGGAGCTGCCTGTTTTTACACTAATTTATCAAAACACCAACAATAAAACTGCAATGCTAATCTAAAGTATATATTTTGTCAGTAAAAAAAAAACAAAAACAAAGAAAGAAAAGAAAAAAAAAGCGCCTAGTGAATATACACAAAACAAACCCAGTCAGTTGGGGTCCACCGTTCAAACTGCTTTGAAAATAAAGTGGGATTTGTTTGTAAGGATTTAAATTGGTAAATGATTTGAATTTCTCCACCCCTAGGTGAATGATTTAGATGGCCTTGACCCCAGTCTGACTGCAGGGATTAATGTGGGATAATGATTGCTGAGGCTATCATTGCAGCCGGCATCATTAATTATCCTTATTGATTGTAGCTTTCAAAGATAAAGCATTATGCTGACTGGAAACTACCCTCTTCCTGCAAGGTCAAGGCTAAAATAGGGAAGCTAAATAATTGCATTAACAAACAAAGAAATAAAAATAACCTCTCAGAGCATTGTGTAATTAAGATCCAATTACAACGTTTGTTCTTGTTTACAAAATGACAGAGTTCTTCTTGTCAAGTCATTTTCCCGAAAATTGCTTCAGTACATGATAATTGCATTATAGCAGGTAACCAGAATGGAGCATTAAAAGGGGGATCAGTTTCCTTGGATAGCTGCCACGGCTCTTGCTGTCTGACTCACCTACAAAGTGTGGGAGCCCCCAGAGACTTGTCTAAAAATACTAATGATATGTTAAACGAAGGGGGTTAGATGGAGGAAGTAATAATCGGGCTTCAAATCCTATTGTATTTCTTCTGGATAGTGTAATGGAGCTGAGAGATATCCCAAGGATGTTATCGCCATCGTCTTTCTTTACCTCCTTTCCCTGGCCACATCATTTTCATTGCTGTGAAAATCTTCTCTCTAAGGCCCTATTCTGTTGTAAATTTCTCCGGTGAAAAGGATTGGTATTACAGTTTCCCTGCTATTGATCAGGTTTTGGGCTCCTAAAAAAAGAGGGTTTTAAGCGTAAAACACAAAGCTACATGTGATTTTCTGTATGAAAATATTTCAAACAAATGCTTCGCTTTTTCTTTTGCTAACGGTCTTCTGCTACATATTCTGATGCTGAACATATTAAGGTCTGATTAGAAAAGGGGTAAGCTTGAACCAGTGGGGCCGGTGGGGGATTAGGGTGTCCACTCTTCAGTGCCTGGGGTTTATGACCTGTGCCAGACATTTGGTCTTTTGGGGACTTAGTTCTTCCACCTGAGAAAGTGGGGATCATTACAATCCTACCTTAGTCAGGGTGAACTGAAAACTAAGGACATAAAATGACAAAAATCTTCTATGTAAGTTGTTTCTCATGGAGTGGGATTCTTAAACAGAAGATATTGTCAAAATAGAGGGTGATGCTTTATACTTCCTGCATTTTATTGAGAGAGAGAGAGAAAGAGGGAGAGAGTGAGTCACCATTCATTACCCCCATACAATGGGTTGGGCACAGTGCTGAACATTTTAATTATTTTTTTTAATCCTTACAACCACTCTGTGAGAGATTCTATAGCTATCTTTATTTTATAAACAGATGGGAAACTGAAGTTCAGGGAGGCGAAATCATTTTCCCCCTAACACACAACTGGGAAGTGATGGAGTAAAAATTTGAACTCAGGTACTCACTACCAAGTCTGTGTGCCTTTGTTTTTGATCCATAAAGTTACAGAAGACTGTATCCTGGACTTGTACCTCTACTACTTGAATCTAGTCTTCCTTTTTTAGCTTCACCTACCAGCCTACATTTCTTAATGTAGAAGTGAAAGATGGATATCTTCTTGTTATAAAAGCTTATACAATATATAAGTTCATAGAATAAAATGGGAAAGCCCTGGTCTTGCAAGCCCCCAACTCTGAGATCCCTACATGTTGCAACCATTAAGTTTGGTATGTTTTTTTATACCTTTCTTTTTGCATACATGGATGCATTATTTTACATATAATGGGATTATAAATTTTATTCTGCAACTTGTCTCTTTTCCTTAAGAGTATAGGTAAGAGAGATTTCAAGCAGCATATATAAAACCATTTATTTCTTTATAACAACTTTGTAGACTTCCAGTATAGGAATATATCATAATTTATTTAACCTGCCTCTTTGAGAATTTCAGTTGTTTTCAATTGTATTATTACAGCCAATGCTGCAGTGAACATCTGTGTACATCTATCTTTGTGGACATATGTGAACATTTTTCTAGATCATATTTCTAGAAGTCAGATTTCTGGGGCGGAGGATATGCACATTGTAAATTTTGATAGATGATGAAAAATTCCCCATCAAAAAGACTACCAAGCTACACTAGTGTAGAATGTACCTGTTTTCTTCCATATTTGCAAACACAGGATGTTATTAGTCCTCTAATTTTTCTGTCAGTTTTTTTGATGAGGAATTATTTCTTATTATGCTTGTAATTTGCATTTTCATAGTGAGGTAAAATAATTTTTATATGTTAATTAGCCACTTGTTTATGTTTTTGTAAATATCTATATATTGTGATCACTTTTCTATTGGGTTATTTAATAGACAGTGACTTTTTTGTGTCATGGAAACATCCAAGCACCCTGGCCTGGCCAATTGGTTGCTCTTGTCTAAGGCACCTGAACGTTCAGGAAATAAGGCAAAACCACAGGGGTGGGTTGATTAGTTATCCCTGGCAGCTCTGGTAGCACCAGTGGTCTTTTCCTCACCAGACTGTTTTTGTGGTAGGACCTTGTCCTACCTGCTAGGGAACCTCCCCTTGTTACTGTTGTGTAACCTGCTGTGTAACCTGCTGTGTAACTTCCCTTGTTACTGTTCAATCTCAAACTTTCTACTGATATGCTGACAAACCTGATGACCTTCTCAGAAATTCTTTTTGCTTAAGTTAGTCAGAGATGACTTTTATTGGTAGCAACAAAAGGCTCCAAAAGAGTAATCCACAAGAGAGTGGATCATACTCAAAAGACCTTCAAGATGAGAAGGATCTGGAATTGGTTATGTGGTATAAATGAGACTGAAGACAATGAAAATCCTATTGGTATTCAAAGATTCAAATCTGGCACGAGTTGGTGAAGCAATTATTATTATGTAAAATTATTTAAATTATCGCTTGTGGTAACCCGGAATTAAGTGTCTATTGAGAATAAACAGTGCCTATTGAAGGTCTCTGGGCCTCTCTATAAATATCACTATTAAAAATACAGTTGTCTATAACGGACAGCTGACTGAACACATAATTACCACAATAGTTAGGATAGTGTTCTGACTACGGTTGTGTTTTTTTGTTGCTTTGTCCCAAATTTATACATCTTATATGAAATAGGAATGACTAAAATTTTTAAGGCATTTGTTTAAATTTTTATTCCAGTATAGTTAACATATGGTGTTATATTAGTTTCAGGTGTATAATATAGTGACTCAACAATTCCATACATCGCCCAGTGTTCATCACAATAGGTGCACCCCTTAATTCCCATCATCTATTTCACCCATTCTCCACCCACCTCCCCTCTTGTAACCATCAGTTTGTTCTCTGTAGTTAAGAGTCGGCTTCTTGGCTTGTTTCTCTCTCTTTTTCCATTTCTTGTTCATTTTCATTCTTAAATTCCACACATGAGTGAAATCACATGGTATTTGTCTTTCTTTGACTTATTTTGCTTAGCATTATAGTCTCTAGCTCCATCCATGTTGTTGCAAATGGCAAGATTTCATTCTTTTTTATGGCCAAATAATATTTCATTTACATACCACTTCATCTTTATCCATTCATCTATCATTGGAAACTTGGGGTTTCCATAATTTGACTATTGTAAATAACGCTGCTATAAACATTGGGGTGCATGCATCTTTTTGAATTAATGTTTTTTGTTTTTTGAGTAAATATCTGGTAGTGCGATTACCGGATCAAAAGTAAGATCAACTTACAATTTTTGAGCAATCTCCATACTGTTTTCCATAGTGACTGTTCCATTTTGCCTTCCCACCAACAGTGTTCCTAAGAAGGTTCCTTTTTCTCCATGTCCTTGCTGACACTTGTTTCTTGTGTGTGTGTGTTTTAATTAACATATAATGTATTATTTGCCCCAGGGGTACAGGTCTGTGAATCATCAGGTTTACATGTTTCATAAAACTCACCATAGCACATAACCTCCCCAATGTCCATAACCCAGCCACCCCATCATTCCCCTCCCAACCCCCAGCACCCCTCAGTTTGTTCCCTGAGATTAAGAGACTCATGGTTTGTCTCCCTCCCAATCCCATCTCGTTTCATTTTTTTCCCTACCTACCCCCTATGACCCCCCATTCTGGCTCTCAAATTCCTCATGTCAGAGAGATCATATGATAATTCTCTTTCTCTGACTGACTTATTTCATTAGCATAATATCCTCTAATTCCATCCATGTCATTGCAAATGGCAAAGTTTCATTTCTCTTGATGGCTGCGTAGTATTCCATTGTATATATACACCACATCTTCTTTATCCATTTATCCATCGATGGACATCTAGGTTCTTTCCATAGTTTGGCTATTGTGGACATTGCTGCTATAAACATTCGGGTGCACATGCCTCTTCAGATCACTTTATTTGTATCTTTAAGGTAAATACCGAGTAGTGCAATTGCTGGGTTGTAGGGTAGCTCTATTTTCAACTTTTTGAGGAAACTCCATACTGTTTTCCAGAGTGGCTGCACCAGCTTGCATTCCCACCAACAGTGTAGGAGAGTTCTCCTTTCTCCCCATACTCACCAACACCTGTCATTTCCTGACTTGTTAATTTTAGCCATTCTGACTGGTGTGAGATAGTATCTCACTGTGGTTTGGATTTGTATTTCCCTGATGCCGAGTGATGTTGAGCACTTCATGTGTCTGTTGGCCATTTGGATGTCTTCTTTGCTGAAATGTCTGTTCATGTCTTCTGCCCATTTCTTGATTGGATTATTTGTTCTTTGGGTGTTGAGTTTGATAAGTTCTTTATAGGTTTTGGATACTAGCCCTTTATCTAATATGTCATTTGCGAATATCTTCTCCCATTCTGTCAGTTGTCTTTTGGTTTTGTTGACTGTTTCCTTTGCTGTACAAAAGCTTTTGATCTTGATGAAGTCCCAATAGCTCATTTTTGCCCTTGCTTCCCTTGCTTTTGGTGATGTTTCTAGGAAGAAGTTGCTGTGGCTGAGGTCAAAGAGGTTCCTGCCTGTGTTCTCCTCCAGGATTTTGATGGAGTCTTGTCTCACATTGAGGTCTTTGATCCATTTTGAGTCTCTTTTTGTGTGTGATATAAGGAAATGGTCCAGTTTCATTCTTCTGCATGTGGCTGTCCAATTTTCCCAACACAATTTGTTGGAGAGACTTTCTCCATGGGACATTCTTTCCTGCTTTGTTGAAAATTAGTTGACTGTAGAGTTGAGTGTCTATTTCTGGGCTCTCTATTCTGTTCCATTGATCTATGTGTCTGTTTTTGTGCCAGTACCATACTGTCTTGATGATTGCAGCTTTGTAATAGAGCTTGAAGTCTGGAATTGTGATGCCGCCAACTTTGGTTTTCTTTTTCAACATTCCTCTGGCTACTCAGTGTCTTTTCTAGTTCCATATAAATTTTAAAATTATTTGTTCCATTTCTTTGAAAAAATTGATGGTATTTTTATAGGGATCTCATTAAATGTGTAGATTGCTTTAGGAAGCATGGACATTTTCACAATATTTGTTCTTCCAATCCATGAGCATGGAATGTTTTACCATTTCTTTGTGTCCTCAATTTCTTTCATGAGTACTTTTTAGTTTTCTGAGTAGATTATTTGCCTCTTTGGTTAGGTTTATTCCTAGGTATCTTATGGTTTTGGGTGCAATAGTAAATGGGATCAGCTCCTTAATTTCTCTTTCTTCTGTCTTGTTGTTGGTGTATAGAAATGCAACTGATTTCTGTGCACTGACACTTTACTGAATTCCTGTAAGAGTTCTAGCAGTTTTGGAGTGGAGTCTTTTGGGTTTTCCATGTAAAATATCATATCTTCTGCAAAGAGTGAGAGTTTGACTACTTCTTTGTCGATTTGGATGCCTTTTCTTTCTTTTTGTTGTTTGATTGCTGAGGCTAGGACTTCTAGTACTATGTTGAATAGCAGTGGTGATAGTGGACACCCTTGCCATGTTCCTGACCTTAAGGGAAAAGCTCTCAGTTTTTCCCCATTGAGAATGATATTCCCTGTGGGGTTTTCATAGATGGCTCTGATGATATTGAGATATGTAACATCTATCCCTGCACTATGAAGAGTTTGGATGAAGAAAGTATGCTGTACTGTGTCAAACGCTTTTTCAGCATCAATTGAGAGCATCATATGGTTCTTGTTCTTTCTTTTATTAATGTATTATTTCACATTGATTGATTTGTGGATGTTGAACCAACCTTGCAACCTAGGAATAAATTCCATTTGGTCGTGGTGAATAATCCTTTTAATGTACTATTGGATCCTATTGGCTAGTATTTTGGTGAGAATTCTTGTATCCATGTTCATCAAGGATATTGGTCTGTAATTCTCCTTTTTGATGGGGTCTTTGTCTGGTTTTGGGATCAAGGTAATGCTGGCCTTATAAAATGTGTTTGAAAGTTTTCCTTCCATTTCTATTTTTTGGAACAGTTTCAGGAGAACAGGTGTTAATTCTTCTTTCAGTGTTTGGTAGAATCCCCCTGGGTAGGTGTCTGGCCCTGGCCTCTTGTTTTTTGGGAGATTTTTGATTACAGCTTCAATCTCCTTACTGGTTATGAGTCTGTTCAGGTTTTCTATTTCTTCCTGGTTCAGTTTCGGTAGTTTCTATTTCTCTAGAAACTCATCCATTTCTTCTAGATTGTCACATTTGCTGGTGTATATTTGCTCCTAATATGTTCTTATAATTGTATTTCTTTGGTGTTGGTTGTGATCTCTCCTCTCTTATTCATGATTTTATTAATTTGGGTCCTTTCTCTTTTCTTTTTGAAAAGTCTGACCAAGGGTTTACCAATCTTATTAATTCTTTCAAAGAATCAGCTCCTAGTTGTGTTGATCTGTTCTACTGTTCTTTTCGTTTCTATTTCATTGATTTCTGCTCTGATCTTTATTGTTTCTCTTCTTCTGCTGGGTTTAGGCTTTCTTTGCTGTTCTTTCTCCAGGTCCTTTAGGTGTAGGGTTAGGTTGTGCATTTGAGACTGTTCTTGTTTCTTAAGAAAGGCTTGTATTGCTATATACTTTCCTCTCACGACTGCCTTTGCTGCATCCCAAAGATTTTGAACAGTTGTGTTTTAATTTTCATTTGTTTCCATGAATTTTTAAAAATTCTTCTTTAATTTCCTGGTTGACCCATTCATTCATTAGTAGGATGCTCTTTAGCCTCCATGGGTTTGAGTTCCTTTTAACTTTCCTCTTGTGATTGAGTTCAAGTGTCAAAGCATTGTGGTCTGATAATATGCAGGGTCAGATCCCAATCTTTTGGTACTGGTTGAACCCTGATTTGTGACCCAGGATTTGGTCTATTCTGGAGAATATTCCATGTGCTCTGGAGAAGAATGCGTATTCTGTTGCTTTGGGATGGAATGTTCTGAATATATCTGTGATGTTCATCTGGTCTAGTGTGTCATCTAAGCCTTTATTTCCTTGTTGATCTTTTGCTTAGATAATCTGTCCATTTTAGTGGAAGGGAGGTGCTAAAGTCTGCTACTATTATTGTATTATTTTCAATGTGTTTCTTTGATTTTGTTATTAATTGGTTTATATAATTGGATGATCCCATGTTAGGGCATAGATATTCAAAATTGTTAGATCTTCTTGTTGTAGAGACCCTTTAAGTATGATATAGTATCCTTCCTCATCTCTTATTGTAGTCTTTGGCTGAAAATCTAATTTATCTGATATAAGTATTACCATCCCATCTTTCTTTTGATGTCCATTGGCATAGTAAATTGTTTTCCACCCCTTCGTTTTAAATCCGGAGGTCTCTTTGGGTCTAAGATGAGTTTCTTGTAGACAACATATCAATGGGTCTTATTTTTTTAGTCCATTCTGATACCCCATGTCTCTTGATTGCGGCCTTTAGCCCATTTACATTCATGGTAACTATTGAAAGATATGAATTTAGTGCCATTGTATTACCTGTAAAATGACTGTTACTGTATATTGTCTGTTACTTTCTGGCCTGTTACTTTTAGGCAATCTCTTTGCTTAGAGGACCCCTTTCAATATTTCCTGTAGGGATGGTTTGGTGTTTGCAAATTCTTTTAGTTTTTATTTGTCCTGGAAGCTTTTTATCTTTCCTTCTATTTTCAATAATAGCTGGATATAGTACTCTTGGCTGCATATTTTTCTCTTTTAGTGCTCTGAATATATCATGCCAGTCCTTTCTGGCTTCCCAGGTCTGTGTGTATAGATCTCCTGCCAATCTAATATTTCTGCATTTGTATGTTACAGACCTCTTGTCCCAAGCTGCTTTCGGGATTTCCTCTTTGTCACTGAGACTTGTAGGTTTTACTATTAGATGATGGGGTGTTGACCTATTTTTATTGATTTTTGACAGGAGTGCTCTGTGCCTCCTGGATTTTGATGCTTGTTCCCTTCGCCAAATTAAGGAAATTCTCTACTATAATTTGTTCCAATATACCCTCTGCCCCTCTCTCTCTTCTTCTTCTGGGATCCCATTTATTCTAATATTGCTTCATCTTAGGGTATCACTTATCTCTTGAATTCTCCTCTCATGGTCCAGTAGTTGTTTATCTCTCTTTTTCTCAGCTACTTTATTCTCCATCATTTGGTCTTCTATATCACTAATTCTCTCTTCTGCCTTATTTATCCTAGCAGTAAGAGCCTCCATTTTTTATTGTACCACATTAATACCTTTTTTAATTTCAACTTGGTTAGATTTTAGTTCTTTTATTTCTCCAGAAAGGGATTCTCTAATATCTTCCATGCGTTTTTTGAGCCCAGCTAGCACCTTGATAATTGTCATTCTGAACTCTTGTTCTGACATATTACTAATGTCCATATTGATTAGGTCCCTCGCAATGAGTACTGCCTCTTGTTCTTTTTTTGTGGTGAGTTTTTCTACTTGTCATTTTATCCATAAAAGAATAGATGAATGAGAGAACAAAATACTAAAAGGGTAGGAATGACCCCAGAAAGATATGCACTAATGAAATCTGAAGAGACCCAAAACTGGGGGGAGAAGAAAAAGGGGAAAAAAAATAAAAAATATATCAATTAGACTGCCAAATAGAATAGAGCCACACACCTGATTTTGGTCGTATTTTGGTCTGTTAGAAGAAACTACCTCCCAAAATTTTAAAGAAAGGAAAATATATATATATATATATATATATATATATATATATATATATATACACACACACACACACACACACACACACACACACACACAAAGGGTAAACACAATGAAGAGATGGAATGTGACTGTAAAGATGAAAATTAAAAAGATTCTAAAAAAGAAATTGATAATATAAGTGAATAAGTGACTTGGGGGAAATTGGAGTGGCTAGTGAACCATGAGAGACTGTGGACTCTGAGAAAGAAACTGAGGGTTTGGGAGGGGAGGGGTTGGGGAGATGGGTGAGCCTGGTGGTGGGTAATAAGGGGAGCACATATTGTATGGAGCTCTGGTTGTGGTGCATAAACAATGAATCTTGGAACACTGATAAAATAAAATAAAATTTTAAAAAAAGTTGGTTAAAAAAAAAGAAAGAATGTGATCAGTCTGGAGACTAGAACAAAGCTATGTGCTAGATTTAGGGTATATTTTGATCTATTAGAAGAAATTATATCCCCAAATCTTAAAGAAACAAAAGACCTGTATGTATACAAAAAATAAGGTTAAATATGATGAAGGAATAAAATATGACTATAACAATGAAAATTTAAAAAGATTTTTAAAAAGATATTGATAAGATAAAATAGTTAAAAAGGTTAAAATAGAGGAAAAATAATAAAATGGAATAAGAAAAAGATAATATTAAAAAAATTTAACTTTGAAAGACTAAAAGATCATGGGAAAAAACTCATGAATTCTGTTTTGCTTTCCCCTAGCTCTGGAATTCTGCAATTCTCGTTGATCTGTGAACTTGGTCTTAGCTGGATGTTCTTGCTGATCTTCTTGGGAAGGGGCCTGTTGCAGTGATTCTCAAATGTCTTTGCCTAAGGCAGAATTGCACTGCCCTTGCCAGGGGCCAGGCTAAGTAATCTGCTCAGATTCGCCCTCAGAAGCTTTTGTTCCCTGAACACTTTCCGTACAGCTTTGGAGGATGGGAATGAAGATGGCAGCCTCCCAATCTCCAACCCAGAGGAGCTGAGAGCTCGGATCCCTGCTCCTCAGTGCACCCTCAGAGAAAAGCTGTCAATCCCTCCTGTCTCCCTGGTCTCCAGCTGCACTCTGTGCTCACCCAGCCAGCGACCCAACATTTCTATGTCTGATGCACGGTCCCGTTTGGAGTCTCCAAACCCAGCTGATTCCTGCAGCATGCTCCCGCACCATTCCTCATGGAGAAGGAAGGTGAGTCTCCCCGGATCTGCAGCTTGTTGGGTCCCTGTCCCTCAGTGGAGCAGATTTCTAAAAGTTCTGATTTGTGCTCCACTGCTCTACTGCTTGCTGGGAGCCGGCCCCTCCCCCATGGTCTATCTTCCTGAATGTTGCCTCGAATTCACTTCATTGCATGTCCTACCTTCCAGAAAGTGGTCCATTTTCTGTTCCTAGAATTGCTGTTCTTTTTCTCTTCTCTCTCCTGTTTAGTTTGTAGCTGTTCAGAATGGTTTGATAACTATCTAGCTGAACTCCTGGGACCTAATGATATTAGGTCTCCTCCTCCTCCACCATCATGCTCCTTCTCCTTTTCTTATATTTTTGATTTTAGCTATTTTGACAGGTGCGAGGTGGTATCTCATTGTGGTTTTTGGTTTGCATTTCCCTGATGATGAGTGATGTTCGGGTACTTTTTCATATGTCTATTGACCATCTGAATGTCTTTGGAGAAATGTCTGTTCATGTCTTCTGATCATTTTTTATTGGCTTATTTGCTTTTTGGTGTTGAGTTGTAGAAATTCTTTATATATTTTAGATACTAACCCTTTATTAGACAAGTCATTTGCAATGACTTGCAATATCTTCTCCCATTCAGTAGATTGCCTTTAATTTTGTTAATTATTTCTTTGCTGTGCAGAAGCTTTTTATGTTGATGTAGTTCATTAGTTTATATTTGCTTTTATTTCCTTTGCCTCAGGAGATATATCTAGAAAAATGTTGCTCTGGCTGATGTCAGAGAAATTGCTGCCTGTGTTCTCTTATAGGAGTTTTATGGTTTCAGGTCTCACATTTAGGTCTTTAATCCATTTTTAGTTTGTTTTTGTGTATGGTGTGAGAAAGTGGGGGAATGACTAATTTTTTGACAAAAAACATTGGATTGAAATCAGAGAACTTACTAGACCTAGGCTAAAAGACTCTTTTAGCTCTTAGGACCTGAGGACTTGATATAGCTAGCTCAACATCAAAACAAAGTTTAATCCTGTGAACTGCCCAAATTGCACTATTCATTGAATTTATAGCTTTCTTGGGTCTTTTATTTAAAAATAAAGTAATTAAGTAATTGATGAAGAAAAAGTAAAAAAGAACTGGAATAGGGATATACAGTAGGTTTCAGGAAACTTGGACTATGCTGAGCCCCCAACTCCCAGTAGACCTCCCTTGCTCTCCAGATTAAATAGCCCCTCCTTCATGGTCAGATGATATTGTAATATGTTCACCTGAAGAAGGCAATTTGTAAAAGGATGCCAGTATTCATTATACCCTTCTCCATCTATTGCTTTTATATACATAATTAGGTTACATGCCAGAGTGTTGGTTGTGACCAATCACAAAGTCAAACATAAGAGTGGAGGAACTTAGATACACACACACACACACACACACACATACACACACAATCTCACTGCTGTATAGTTTATGGTGAATTGCGTTTTTGTTGAAAATACACCAGGGAGAATATATATGTTTGTAGAGTGAATATATGTTTGATATTAGAAGATAACAGTTTGCCAAAGAGATGTACCAATCTTATATTCACATCAGGAGTGTACGATAGTTTCACCTGTTTGACATCCTTACCAACACTTAGGATTGCCAATCCCTTTCATTTTACCCTTTCCAGCAGATGTGTAGTGATCTCAATGTGGTTTTAGTTTGAATTTCTCTGATGACTAATGAGATTGAACATTATCTCATATGTTTATTGACCATTTAGATATTGTCTCATGAAATATTTCATGTGAGGTACATGGTCTAAATTTCTTGATCATTTTTTTCAATTGATTATCTGCTTTTAAAATATTGATCTGCAGGAATTATTTACATAATCTGGATGAGTTCTTTGTGACATATATGTGCTACAAATATCTTCTTCCCCTTCGTGGCTTGCCTCTTCACTCACTTGATGTTGTCTTTTGATGAATGTTGCTTGTCTTTCAACTTTGTAACATCTTTCCGTATACAAATACTGAATATTTTTGGATACTCAAAACTAATATTTTTAGTTTGTAATTATGTATCTTGTGTAGAAAGGCCTTTACTGCCTCAAGATATAAAAGATTTTCCTTCAAACTTTTTTTTTTAAGATTTTATTTATTTATTTGACAGAAAGAGATCACAAGTAGGTAGAGAGGCAGGCAGAGAGAGAGGAGGAAGCAGGCTCCCTGCAAAGCAGAGAGCCCAATGCGGGGCTTGATCCCAGGACCCTGAGATCATGACCTGGGCCGAAGGCAGAGGTTTAACCCATTGAGCCACCCAGGCACCCCTTTCCTTCAAACTTTTAATTCTTAAATAGCAATAATTAAGTAGTACCTTTGTCTCTATACTCCCTTTTGCATTTTAATGCTCTCTATATAATCCAACAAATTCTTACATGTCCCTGGGTCTGTTTTAAGACTCTAGTCTATGCCACTGAACTATGTTTATTTCTGCCTCAATACAGTACTCTTTGATTTACTATAGTCCCCCAATATATTTTGATATCTGGTAGGCAAGTGCCACCATATAGGTTCTTTTCAAACATTCTTGATATTTTCTCTTTTATATTAATTTAGAATCAGATTGTCAAGTTCCATACAATATAACTATTGAGGTTTTTATTGGGATTGCATTAAATGTAGAGAATAATTTGAGGAAAGAATTATAGTTTTAAAATATTGGGTCATTCTATTTGGGAACTAGGTATACTTCTCCAATTAATTAAGTATTCTTTTAGGTCCTTTAATACAGTTGTAAGTTTTCTCCATGTTGTACTTTAGTTTTTGGACATTTTATGCCAAGGTACTTTATGGCATATAACTAGTTGCCTTTATTAATGATATCCTATTTTCCATTTTATTTTTGAAAGTATATTTAACCATTGTGTAGGAATTATTTCTATATGTTAATCTTGTGTCTGGCCACCTTAATTACCTTAATACTAATAACTTACAGTTGATTTTCTTTAATTTATTATATATTCTTTGAATTTGTTGTAGCATCAACCAATTTTCATATTTTTGATTATGTATGATATGTGAATATTTGACTTAACAGATTTGAATTAAGAACAAATATTGCTGTCTGAGCTGTGGGTTTGCCAAAAAGCAGTGCTACCTTTGTAGTAGATGCGGAATATGAACTTCATGAATTCCTGACTAGATGTGGTGCACCTTCACACATTACCAATTATTTACAGCCCACATTTGGGGACTACCAGATAAGAAGGAACACTGGAAGATACACAATTTGTACCTATTTTGCAATAATACTTTGTTTTGGAAAAAAAATTTTTTTGCATTATTTATTGCTGCTCTTCCTTTCCTGAATTAGCATGGGTTACTGTGGTTACCTGTATTTTCTATAGATTCCTAAACTCCCATTATTCATGTAGTAGGTATGCATGAAGCTTATATTGTGTGTCAGGAACTGATGATACAGAATTAAATAACACTCCGTCCCTTTCTTCAAGGAGCTTATTGTCTACTTAGGAAGCCCCACAAGTAATGAATGATTGTAATCCAGAGAGCCTCAATGTGAACCATGATTAAACAGCACTATTATGCTGGTGATGGAAAATTAAAATCAGGGCTTAAATTTTAGGTGTAATGCTACTGAAAGACTGAAATATATCCAGAAAATGTTTGATATTCCTTATTGCTTCAGACTTGGGAATATTGGTTGGATCACGGAATTTTAAATTTGAAAAGGTTGTTAGAGATCACTTAGTTCATTCTACAGATGAAGAAAGAGAGGCCCAGAGAGGTCATGTGCCTTTGCCACATCAGTAATCTGTATAAATGCTGCAGTATGAAATTTCAACTCTGCAGAGTCTTCATCTAGGACATCTTTCATTATAACACATGATATATAACACATTATAACACATTATAACACATTTCTTTTTACTCTTCCTCAAGTGATGTTCCTACCAGTGATACTTTTTTTTTTGGATCAATAATTTTTTTGGGTCTCAATTTTAAGATATCATAAAATGTTATTGATGGGTTTTCAAGAATTATCTATTATCTATCTATCTATCTATCTATCTATCTATCTATCTATCTATTTATCATCTTCTAGGCAGGAGGCTATTATGAAATAAAATTAGAGTGAAAGATTAATCTTTGATGAATACAAACTGAACCATTCCTGCTATACACTCCAAATAGTTGTAGTTGATGACATGGGACTTAAGGGTTAACATCTTTGGCTTTGAATTCCACTGGTGCTGGGCTTTCAAATCAGTTATTCCATTTACAGATCCCGTGACTTTGAGCAAGTCATTTATCCTCTGTAAGCCTTAGTCTATCTTCATTGATAAAAGGGGTTAATCATATCTACATTACAGGATTATTGTAAAGATTAAGTGAGGTAATATGTATGAAGGATTAACACAGAACCTGGAATACAATACATTTCCTATAATTGATGGGTATTAATTTATTAGATACAGATCATTGCCATTGGCTTGCACTAGTGCCATTTTATAATATAAATTGCCCATGTCTTTAGATGTTTTTGTATGTCTGCCCTTCTCATGTGCAGTGAAGTTGCCTGTTAGTATCACCATACCATGTTATGGTATGATTGAAGTAGTTCTCTTTTTCATCTGTTTCTTACTTCAACATATTGATATATGACACTAAAGATTTACAGTGCTGGGGTAGCTATAAGAAAATCACTAAAGCATCTAGGAATATTTAGAAAAATTAAAACTAGTAGCTATTTTATTTTAAAACTGATTGTTAAGATTATTTCTTTGCTATTTATTAACTACTCAACAAAATCATTATTGAAATATGTGAGCAATGGCTGGTCCCTGCCTTTAAGGAGTTTAAAAGATAGTTAAAAGTTATAAACATGTGAAAGGGCAACACATTCTGAACTCTATGGGAGTATAGCAAAGTACATTTTTCCCCCAAAATATGTTTATTTTATTTTTTCAGTGTTACAAGATTGATTGTTCATGCACCACACCCAGTGCTCCATTCAATATGTGCCCTTCTCAATACCCACCACCAGGTATACATTATTATAATAGAAAACAAATAAGGGCTATGAGTATAAAGGAGGGGAGAACTTTTTGACTCACAAAACCTGATCTGGGAAAGGCTCTTGGGTGAGGATAGATGAGAGCTGGTTATTGGATAGGGAAGATCTGGGGATAGAATGGAAGGAAGCCAGAGTTGGGGGGCAAATTGTGTTTAGGGGACCTTAGTTGATCAGTTGTCCCAGAAGACAGAGCTCATGAAAATATAAGTTAAAATCAGATTTAAAAAGTTTTTAACTACTATAAGTATACAACATTAAGGACTTTAAACTTTATTCTTTTGACAGTGAAGTTTTCAAGTAGGGGAGTGAAATCAGCAAGATAGTATTTCAGAAAGATTCATCTGTTGGCCAAATATAGCTGGAATCAGGGGGAAAGCTAGAGAGAAAGAAGTCATTTAGTAGGCACAATTATAAGGTGGTGAAGGCTGAGTGATAGAAATGAAAAGGATGGGGAGAATGCAAATTGCCAAAAAATTGGTTATTGACTGGAAATGTGACAAAGTAGTTTCAAGTTCAGTGCCAGTTATAGAAATGGAGAAGTCAGCAACAAGGAGTGAATTTTGGTTAAATTTTCGTCAAACTGAGTTTGAAATGGTGGAGAGATATCTAAGTGGGATTGTCTAATAACTACTCAAGATCAAAGCTAAAAATCTAGATTTGATCATTAGCACCAAGAAGTTAAGGAGACTGTTGGTGATAGGGAGTGAATTGTTAGTGAGATGAAGCTTTAGAAATTCAGAAGTGGAAAGAAGGAATGATGCAGGAAGATAGCTAGAGGGAGGAGACAACTGGGTCAAGTGTTTCTTTTCTTTCTGTTTTTCCAAAGGATGGGGAAGCTTTGTAGAAGTTTGAAGTTAAAGATGATGCAGAGGATCAGGAGCTGTGTAGGAGTGAGATATAGAGAGAGGGACTTAATGTGAACTATGAAATCAAGAGAATGATGAAATGGGGCTCATGATGTGATGACTATTTTCCTTGCAATGTCTTGGGTACTTCCTATCAGGCTTTGCATGACATTTATAAGACCCCATTTCTCAGGATAACTAAGTTTGGACGCAACAGCACAAATCTTGTGTATATTTTCTAACTTTTCTTTGGGTAAGACTATCCAAATCTGACAGAGCAGCAAACTGGTGCTGTCCTTTTTGCAAAAACAATAAAACCCCAAATTTGAATTCTATGTGGTATTATGTTTATAGGTGAGATATTTGCTTCTTAGGTTATGCAGGCAAAATAAAGAAGACTACAGGTGTTTCCTGACAGAATATTAGGAAAATGAACTTGTCAACTGCTGAAGTATTGTTAGAGTACAAAGATTTGGATTTGCAGTGTTTGATGTCACAATTAATTTATCATTGTCAAAGAATGACTTCCTGCTTTTGACCCCACACCAAAAAGGTGTAAAAGAGTTTGTGAAGAAAAGCTTATTGGAAGTTAAATGGCTCATCCAAAACAGCATTTTAATGATTTAAGTAAAAATGAATCAGAAACATATGGATTTAATTTCCCTTAAAATTCACATGGGTTTGAGACTTGAAGGAAAATAGTACTTGGCACAATGTGTTTAGGATTTGGTTAAACTCAAAACATTTGAAAAAGTTTGGAACACTGGATGGCTTCGAAATACATCTGGGTTTGCCCATCCACGTGGGCATGGTTACAAAACCCTCATCCTTCGTGGTACTATTCAAACATTCTATCAACATGCTTCAGCTTTCAAAAGGTTTAATTAGGATAAAATCAACAAATTTTATTGCCTACTATGTGCAGTCAATAAAGTAGAGCGTCAGTTTTCCCCATTTCAGTTAGGAAGTCTTCATTGGAGTGTGATCAAGGGAAATCCCCACACTGACAAAGTCAGAGTGGGCCACTGGCGTGGTCCTTTGGGAATTAGAATTCAAGTCCACCAGCCATTCCTATTCATATCCTCTGCTATTGTAGAATTTCATTAATTTCAGGAGCATGAAAAAGAGAAAAGTTATGTTATATGGTAATCAAGCATTGCTTTGGGTTTTTAAACCATTTCTTTAAAAGGTCATTTTTGGCATGTGTTGAAAACCCAATACATGTTTAAAATGTTACATTGGGGACATTAATTAAAATATGTAAAGAAGACCATGGAAATGAGGAAAACCAGGGGTTGGCAAAATAGCCTCTTTGCAATTGCAACCCCAACTAACCCACATGGCAAACCCAATTGTTAGCAACTCAGTGGCAAGGGGGTTGTAATGAACCCCACAGAGGTTCTGCCTGAAAGGTACTCATATTATTTATAGCCAATTATATTAATCCCAAAGCTGAGTGACACCTAGGGAGATAATTGAATTTCTTAGATTTCTCTCTTTACACTCACTGCCATGATCAGAAAAACACAATTTTGAATGCTTCTCTCTCTTAGAGTAAGACCATGCTGTCCGTGTAATTGGATAAGTCTCCAGGGAAAACTGGCTTCTCCATGGCATTTTATAAGAAGCTTTATGGAAAGTTTGCCTCAATTTTGGGGGCAACTTTTTCAAGATACAAAAAGGATGCAAGTTGCAATAATCTCTTCTCATTTTTATCCAAGGAAGTTTAAGAACCTTGATCATACAAAAAGCACTGCTTAAGGAAATTGCCTCGAAAGGTCTAGGCTACGTGAACAAAATAGTCTTTAGAAAAGGACAACATCAGTTTGAATAAACAGTAAAATGCAACTCAAAGAGAAATCCTCTCCTCCCCCTCCCCTAAAATCCTAAATGATACTAAATGATCGTAGTTGGTAAACAAAGCTTTGAAGAGCCTGTCATGTACAATGCCCCAAGTAATTTTGATCAACTTAGATAACCAGTCCACAGGCTATAAAAAGACTAAAATGACATGTTGGCATGTGTGAGATACTAGGAAATATCTGTCTTCATTCATAGAAAAGCTTACAGAGCCCTTCTAATCTCCTTTCATATTTGCGCTCCTCGATGACCATCTGACATTCTTGGCAAACTTAGGAGGAAATCAACTGTAGATATAATATCCATCACTTTAATTCAGCAATTTTGAGATCCTGAGATCTGAGACTATTGGAGGAAGCAAAACAGTATGTCTTTCATTAAAGGAGGCAGAGAGGTTAATGGAGACTTCTGCGTTACTCAGAGCCAGGTTTCTTATGATCCTGTAGCTGAAGCTGTATTATTCTCATCTGCCCTGCTGGGGAGAGATGAAAAAATCCCTCACAAACTTAGGTAAATAGAAGGGTGTTAAGAGCGTAAGACCTTCCTTGGTGTTGTTAAAATCCGCATGGAATCTCTTCACTTATTTCTCTGTGGCTGCTGCTGTGGAATTGCAGAGGGAGGCACCACTGGTCTTTTCTTCATGGAGGACCAAAGAACTAGCTGATGAATACATCACAGGCAATATGCCTACATAACAGTAAAGGGAAACAGTTCATTTCTTCAATTAATTACATAATGAGGCGAGTTGTTCATGGCACTGATTAGGCCCATGAAAAGCTTTTCTTTCTTTCTTTCTTTTTTTTAAAGACATTAGAATAAATAGAGGGTATATATATATGTATGTATATGTATATATGTATGTATTCTTTTGGTATGAATTAAAGTCTCCTTTCTCCCTCCTCTCTTATTTCCACATAAATTAATTCTACAATTTAATAAAATAACAGGTGGTTCCACTTCAGGCTGAGCAGATGTTAGACTGAATGAATGGAGACCCCTCTTGTGTTCAATATGTCCCTGAGCTCTTTCTTTCTTTATCTCTTCACTTCTCCCTTTTCTCTCCACCGTCCACCCCCAATTTCTGCCAGATTTATGAGCCGCTACAGTATGAACTGTTTTGTTTGAGCAATATGAATATTGATGACTGACACGTGCTGATTTTAGATGTATTAGTGACATTCATAATCCTGAATATGTAGACATTTTTCACCAGATAATGAGGTACCAGATTGCCGTACCAGGAAATTCCCTTCTCTTGGTTCCTATAAGTAGATAATTTCTATTACTTTACAGATGGAACTCGAAATTGGAAGCTTATTCCAGAAGAAGTTAATGGAAAATGTAAAATTAGATTCGCAATTCAGAAAATCTCTATGTTGCTCAGAAGTCTCATGTATTACTTTAGTGACATTTTTGACTCCCCTGTTGGTTATTTCTGAGAAATAACCCCTCCAGTTTAAAAACAAGAGCTTTCTGTGTTCTTCTCTCTCGTTAAGTCTAACGTAGAATTGATTCCATGTTCTTTCTCAGTTTGACAGACTTTGTAAATAATGGGACACAAGAAGTAAATCAAGAGAGTTGTTTTTTCCAATGAATCCTCCTACAGTCGTTCACCCAGGAAATGCCCTTGGGACAATAAAATAGCCTTCAGGTGAAAACTATTTTTCATACTAACATCATATGTTTATGCTTCTGACATTATTTCAAATTGTGTTTAATAAAGACATTTTCTGGATCTTAATTCTGACTGCTTCCTAAAAATATACCTGGAAGTTTATGGCATGTTCCTGGCTCTCTCAAAGCTTTGATGAAAGTAATTTTCTCCCCTTGGGACCAACCAAGTATGGCTGAGACATTGCTGATGAGAGGAAAAAGTCACCCTCAACCATTGATTATCAGGATTGGGATGAGGTTGATACTATCCATCCCATTCTTGGCTCTTCCCCATTTTCCCTTTCTTTCCTTCCCTCCCTCCCTCTCTCATCTCTTTCTTTCCTTTTTTATTTCTTTCAAGGCTTACCCTGCAATAAGAAAGGAAAACATAAAGCGAAACCACAGGAGATGTGAGTTCTCTTAGTGTTGGGATAGTATCTTCAGTCATCTTAGATTTTTCTTGGAAGAGCACCTAAGTATATAAATTCTGTTTCTATCACTGATTATAAGTAGCATCTCTGGGAAATTACTGACATTATCTACATAACACAAATCAGTTTCTTCCCCTGTAAAATGGAATTGTCAGGATCTGTGGGGATGCAGAGGGTTCGGAGAATATGGGCTTAGTTTGTGAGCCAACTGTGGGTATAAATGCCCTCGGTTCCTCTATTGTCTCTGGTCTTACTCTGCCTCTTTTATTCCATTGGTATCAGTAGCTTCCTTTATCATCCACATTCTGATTTCTCTTGTTTCTGACCTTGACTTTACTTATTAGGCTTATAATATACCTGATATTGATTTGACAACATGATTGTCATCTCTTAGATTCCTTACTTGACTTCCTGTTTGCTGCTTTAATTGCTCCCTAAAGCTTGACCTCTAGTTCTTGACTCCAGGCTGATAACGTGACCTCAGATCTGGAAATTCTTCCTAACAACGTCAGGATCTAGTTGCTGAGGTCTGCCTTTGGTAGGGGTTGGTGTCCTCTGAATCTCCTTTTCTCAGACAATGTAGAACTAAAATGTTGCTAAGGACACCATCAAGTACCTCTAATGTTCTAGACTTTGTGATAGGAATTTTTAAAAAATATTTAATTCATTTACTTATCAGAGGGAGAGAGAGAGCACAAGCAAAGGAAGAGGAAGAAGTAGGCTTCTTGCTGATCAGAAAGCCCAAAGCAGGACTCAATCCCAGGACCCTGGGATCATGACCTGAGCTGAAGGCAGATGCTTAACTGACTGAGCCACCCAGGTGCCCCTGTGATAGGAATTTTATATATGTAATTTCTACTGTCATGTGATGTCTTTAATCTAATGAGGCAATATAATGCAATGGTAAGAGTGTTAACTCTGGAGTTCAGATCTTTGGATTTGAATTCTGGTTCATACTTAACTGTGTGACAGTTGGGCAAGTTACACGAACTCCCTGTGTGTTGGGTTTTTATTTGCTTAATCTGTAAAATGAGGATAATAATAGTGCCCATTATATAGAGTTTTTGTGATGATTATAAGATTTAAAACAAGGAATGTACTTATGATAGTTCCTGGCGCAGAGAAAAGCTTAATAAAAATGTTAGCTATTATTACCATTTTAGGTCAGTGTGTTTAGAAGTACAAGTACATTAAAATATTCTTTACTTGTTAAAGTGACTTTGTCTAGATTTGTTTTCAATTACTTATTTAATTAAAGAAATTGTAGATTCCATTTTCTTTGGAATAGCTATGTACAATTATTTGGGGTTTTGCTTGCAATGAGAAGTGAAGCCATGGAAATATCTGGATGCTGTTGCTATTTTACATGAACTTTCTATTTCTCATAGACATCTTTGGCCCAACAAAAATAATTTTTGTTCTAGTGAGAAAAAATCAGAAAATAGAAGCAAACCTAAAAAATCCTATATTGCCTAAACCTACAGCAATTTCAGTCCTCTGGGAAGATGTAATTAGGCAAGACCCAAGAACCCGTTTAGTGTTTTCAAGTATCTTGCTTTTGTTCTACTGTTATTTAGACTTCTAAAGTATCGGAATTTGATCTTGACTAAATATCACCTAAATTGGTGAGTTATGAAATCTGTACAAATGATTCATTTGTCAAGTGTTTATTGAGCACCTACTCTATCCTGGCACTGTCCAGCCCTGGGACTTCAGCCATAAATGAGATAGGTGAGGTTGACTTCTTGTCACTTATATTCTAAAGAGGGAAAATTGGGTAGTGAAGAATGGAAAAGATGGTGCTGTGACTGAGTGATGGGGTGGGGTGGTTGGGCATTCCTTTAGTTAGGGCCATGGAGGAGGAGATAAAAAGGAACCAGCCACTGAAGATTTAGGGGCCACAGTGTCAAGAAGAGAGCACACCACATTCAAGCTAACGTCCTGAAATGGGAATGAGCATGGTCCGTTGGAGGAAACAAAAGATGCCAGTGTGGCTGGAGGGACATGAGAGGGGGCCATGAGATTAGATTTTCAATAGACTAGGAAGTCACTGGAGGATTTAAGCAGAAGAGTCGTATACAATGTTTACTTTCTACCAAGTTTGCTTAGCTGCTAGGAGAATGGAAGGAAGTGTGGCATGTGTATGACCAAGACAATCAAAGATAGGATTTTGTGGTAGTGTTCCCGGCAGAGGCACTGGGGGGCTGGGACTAAAGCTGGTGCAGGGGAGACACGAGGAGCGGAGACTCAGAATATGTGTTGGAGATAGGACTTGGCAATGGACTGCAATTTGGGAAATGAGGAACAAGGCCCCAGAAATAATTCCTAAACGTTTGGCTTCATTGGCTCGGTAGATGATGATACCATTCTTTAGATGGGGCAAGCCTAAGGAGGAACAAATTTGGGACTAAAATCAAATGCTTTATTTTGATCTAGTTATTTTTGGAATGCTGCAGGCCAAACATACCAGCAAGTAAAAACAATACTTCTGCCAAACCTATCTGCAGTAGAAGGCAAGTATATGAATAACCAAATAACTTAGGTATAAAAAAACTCCATTTTAAGACATAATATAGTCTTGTTAAATAAAACATGCAACTAAGTATCCCTCTGATTTTTTTGTGGATATAAGGAGATATTAAAGTCAAAATAAAATTACCATGTTACCACCAGTAGTTCTTTTAAAGACAATGTGTCTTTTTTAAAAAAATATTTTATTTATTTATTTGTCCGAGAGAGAGAGAAAGAGCATAAGCAGGGGGAGCAGTGGGCAGAGGGACAAGCAGACTCCCTGCTGAGCAGGGAGCCCGACGTGGGGCTCAATCCCAGGACCCTAGGATCTTGACCTGAACCAAAGGCAGACACTTAACCGACTGCGTCACCCAGGCATCCCAAGACAATATGTCTTCTTTTAGAAGTGTGGCCATTGATCCTTCCAATGTTTTTCCCACCTACTTTCACATACCTGTTGTGCTTCGAGATTTTATTGTTTTCAGATTTGATTAACAAAGTTAATCATGAATATTTTTATCTTATTTTGAGTTGATGTAGATTCCTCATGATTAGATAACAGACGGCTAAGAGTACTGTTAGGATGCGGTTGCTAATTGGCAGGTGAAAATCGTAGAATAGTTTTATTTTCATTAGTCTTCAGGGTGAGTGTTAACATTGGATACCCTTGTAAGCAATAAACTCAGAAAGATTTGAGCCCAACTCATACATTAGATATATCTATGAACTAACCTGGCAGTCATCACTTCATCTGTAGTTCAGCTGCCTTTGATTTTATTATGTATGTTTTATAAATAGACTCTTGAATACTGTATTATCTTGCATTAACTTTAGACACTAACAACTACTTTTGGTGTATCAAAACATATAGAAACAATGAGCTCCCATCATTCAGACATAATGAAATACTAAACTTTTCTTATGTAGCTAAGGATTAAATTACAAGCTTAATTTACCGATTAAAAAAAATTTCCCATCTAGTAGACTGTAATGCACGCAAGGATATGTGCTGTTTATATAAATAGCATGGAGGTTAATTCAGACCATTTCATGGGAATAGTTTATGTATTGTAATCATGAGTCAATACACAGTTCTCTCTAAATTTAAAACAATGTAAATTAGCCAAGCCAATTTAATTCTTGCCAAGAAGGAATATTCCTTAAAGCCATGTTTTTAAGTTTATTAGGTTAAATGCAACTATATTCTGTAACTAATAAGTGAGAGGATTTATTGAATTTTGAAACTCCCTGATTGTAAGTTATGTTTTTAAAGTTACTTAAACAAGTTAAATATGTTTATAATAATTTCATTTCCTATATGACATCTAGCTAATAAGAAAAAAATAAGGCCAAAGCCAAGTTTAAATCCTGTCCAAATGCCACTTCTCAATCACAGCTTTAAAAGATTAAACGTGATTATCATGGTATTTCTCTACTTTTCTGATACACAAGTTCGTGTCAAAGCTATCTTGAAACCTGCCATTGGTTTCACCCTTGAGGTGAGAAAGTAGCCGGCTGAATGAGTACTTATTTCTAGGAAGAAGATACATTTGCTTAATATAAATTGGGTAGCATTTACAGCTATTGTATCTGACCTTATGTATGCAGAAATCATGTAATACTGGACTGTAAGAAGAGAATTTATATCAGTGTTTTCTCTTTCAGATTCTATTTTGCAGATTTGAGTAGGTTTTTCTGTGCTCAAGAAAATTTTGGTTAATAAGTCTGGCTTTCTGCTTGTTTCGTTTTGGAGAAAAGTCTAATTTAGTTACAATGACTTTAAAACTGACCGGACCAAACATATAATACGCAGAAATTTCTTTACATTTGGGTAACATGTGGGCTCTGAGATGGAAAAATACTTGGTTTAGGATTTTCCTTCCTTGTTTGTTTCAGAGTACATCTAATTTGAATATGTTTTCTCTGCTATGATCCTTTCTCATTTTACTTTTTCTTGGGAGTGTACTGAAAAGAGAATCATCTTGCCAACGACAATTGTAGTTTTATTTATTTCTAAGCTCTCTGTATCATGTTGCCCATATTTCCTGATTAAAATATTTGGTTTGATTATCTCCCAATGTACATTTCTACTTACATAATAGGTATTTTGAGTTTGGATTTGCAAGATATGGGCACTGTCTTCTCAGCTAGCTTTCCCCATCTTGATGTGGTCATGGCAGAGCCTCGGCCAGTTTTCTCTGTGCTTTGTGCCTCACTTCCTAACCTGTTTAGGGGTCTCCAGATGCCTCACACGGCTGTGCTGTGAGGGGAAGTTTCCCTTGCCCTCACATAAACCATTGACGTCCTCTCTGGGCAGGACCAATGCGAGTTCCAGACTCCTATCAGAAGCAATGACTGTCTGCTGCAGCATTCATTTGAAGAACAGGGTGTTACTGGAAGTGCTGAGTCAGCCAGCCTCATCTGGTATTTAAAGGAGACTTTAGAGAAGTTAGCTGCTGGGAAGCTATTTCTTCAAGAATTTTTTGAGCTTGCTCTGGTGATAAACCTGCCACCTGATAAGTACTAAGTAGTAACTGTACATTTTCAAGATAATGCTGCAACAAAAAGGTGGTCATTATATGCCACCAAAGGAAATGCATTTGCCTTGGGGTTTTAGATATGATGTTCATACTTCAGGGGCATTAGAGGGCATTCCCCAGTTAGCCTGTTCCTACCAGAAAGTCCTATCTTAGCATGAGGGGTACTTGGAGTCCATGCCAGACATACATGGCAGATTGTCTTGAATTTATTAAATAGCTGTTGATTAAACATTTACCATATGCCATTCACCATGCTCAGTATAGGAAATATAATGATAAATCAGTCACAGCCTCTGCTAGCAAGGATTTCTACACAAGAAGGGAAAGACATGTAAACAAATAAGTACAATAAAAATGACCAGACATTGGGTTAGAAGTGTGCACGGGGAAGTGACAGTATAACGAAGAGGGCTCAGTCTACTTATTTGGAGCAAGAAGGGAACTGGGAAAGATTTTCAGAGGTGTTGAACTTGAGCTGAGCCCTGACAAATGCATAGTGTGGGCACACAGAGGGAGAATGTATAGGAAGGGCTGCACTTGGGCCAGTCGCTCATAGGCTGCTGATGTCTGGAAGAATCTGGTGGGAGATAAACCTGGGAGACAGAGACAGGAGCAAGATTATACTGGACCTGGTAAGCCATGGTAAAAATTGATACTCTGTTTAGCAGGGTGATGGATTTTAAGAAGGGAATCCTACTGTCATATTTGTTGTTGTTGTTATTGTTTTTCTCTAAGACTAAGAACTCTAACAGCAACATGAAGGACCATTAGGAGGGATTTGGCTTGACAATATTTTGGAAATCAGTTAGGAGACCAATGCAGCAGCCCAGGAGAGAGACCATGAGACCTGAGACTTGGGCCGATACAGGGTCCAAGGAGAAGGGGAGGAGGTAGGTTGGAGAGATGTCATGGAATAGAATAAGTAGGTCTTGTCTTGGTGACCGACTGACTGCAGGAGGAAATTCCAAGTCCCAGACTTGGTCCGTCTGGGTGGTTAGGTAGCTAATGGGGCCATTTCCCAAGACAGAAACACAGTGGGGCAGGTTCAGCCATGTTTAAACTATTGGATGAACTCATATATCAAAGGTATTAATGAATTCAATATAGGATTAACAGTGCATTCCATTTTCTTTAAGAATACCTAACAACTTGATAATTCAAGTCCTCTCAGCATTTCCTTGCCTCTTCCTCTGCCAAGATGTGCCAAGATGGTTGAAAATGGGTGTGTGTTGATCTTGAATTTTTTTGGTAGATTTCTTCAGTTCTCCACATACGAATGCATGTGGTACAGCACAATTATCAGCTCTGAAAATACTGCTGTCTGCATTCACAGTGACTTTTTCTAGCAACTTCAGGCAACTGTCAAATCCCCAGTGAAGTATACAAATATAAGTTGGAGGATTTATGAGGGGGATGAGAATGTTTGGGTGAGTCACAATGCCATTTTTTTAAAGTCTCAGATTTTATAAATAAGTAAAACTGAATTATAGTAATTTTAAATTATATGTGTATGTGTCTCTTTAAGCTTTAAAAAATACATGAAAGCTTGTGAATTGTCCCCTAGGATCCCAACAATAGAAAGCAATAGTAATTAAGCAAAAAATAAAAAAAAATGACATGGATGTATTGGAGCTAATATAAATCCTATGCAATTGGCATAAAGGAATTTGTTATTTTCAAAACAGAACTAAATCTCTTTTCCATTATAGATTTAATTTAAGTAACATGATAAATAGTGGTAAATTGAACTTTATTATGTATTCATGAAATGCAGTTTAATACAATTGTTATTTCTGGCATTTGTGGTTTAAAGATATTCCCTTATGGGTAGATGTTATTTTTAATGTGCAAATTCAGAAATAATGACCTCCAGTTCCACTGGTGAATTAGGGCTGATATATACACATGGACAATAAGGGAAAAATAGTCTCTGAATTCTGGGCTTTATGAAAATTTCTAGTGTAATCTCTGATCCTTTAAAAACTGACATTAAACAAATTATTTTAAGGTTACAATTGTATTGCCGGTGAAGAAGAAAGTAATAAAGTAAATATTTTCCTAAGGTTTTTAAAGGAATGGTATTTGACAAGGACATACCTGAAAGGGGAAAACTCACTTACCAAGAACAGGTTATTGAAAAATCTCTGCACAATTTTTAAAAAACCAAACAGATTAAAAATTCACATGAAATGATGCCTTCCTGGCATGTCCAGAATATAAAATTGGAAACCAAAAGGGAATGGATAAACAAATAAACAACATACGCCAAATAATTTCTACGAGCCTCCCTTCCAGATAATTTCTCTTGAACACAGAGAGAAACAAACACTAGCTCTTTGTCATAACTTTATATTTAGCTCAATTCTTTTCTGCGCTGGGAAGTTTGTTGGCTAGGTAAACCAACAGGAAAAACAGCATAATTAAAAGGCAGGACTTCAGGAGGCCTCAGTTCATAACTAATGGTGTGTGGGGTGACTTCCCACCAACTTTTCCTCGTTGGACCAAGAGGACCTTCTAGGCTGAAGCTGTGTTCTAGAGACTACTTAAGTACTCAAGCTACCTCTTTAAAAAAACCTTTTCAGGGGATGTTGGGGGTTGAGTTTGACTTTCATCTGATGAGTCATTATAATTTATAAAGTTTAGGTCAGGCCTGTGTGTAGACAGAGATCTCTACCAGGAAGGGTGTAGCTCGAGGTTGGAAGAACAGAAATGATTTGGGGTTATCCGCTTGTGACAAATGCTTGTGGAATGTGAGGTCTATTTGGGGCCCTGGGCTCTGGCTTTGTCAGCATAGCTGTGGTCCTCTCTGGAGGCGGGCAGATGTCTGAATGCAATGCTTAAGTCCTGATCCACTTTGAAGGTTCACAAAGGTTTCCTTAGATCTCTGTTGTTCTATGCAGGTTAGGTGACCTCTGAGATGGTCCAGCTGGTGGGAAGGCTGGTCGAGCGAAGGAGAACTTCAGCTACTGGAATCATCATGATGTTATTCTCAAAGTTGTCCCTTGAGCAATGACCTCAGAGTCATTGACCAGCATGCTGTTTCTTACGTGGAAGGGATAATTCATCACACGTTGAGTCCACATTCAGAATTTGGACACCCCAGAACTCTGGAAAGTGGAAGTCACTTCCATAACTTATTCATTGGCAAAACCTGACCCCATCTGAACTTACTTGGTAGAACAAGCTGACCTGACATTATGTAAGATTGTGTATATCCTTTACCTTATTTAGTGCAAATATTCACGCATTTTGATTACCGGGTACTGCCTCAGACTCTGTTCAGGGTATAATATGGTATATGATATGCACACTTTATTCACTTCCTAACACGTGAAAAATTCTGAGTTCTGAAACCCATCTGTATCCAAAGGTTTTAGATAAGGAAAGAAACTGTGGAGCTGTAACCACAAATGAGGCTTAATTTTCCTTTTTCTGCATGCAAATACCTACTAATAATGTCCTTAGGGATAATTTGTTTGGGGAAGTTAAATACTCTTTCTAAAATTTGATTTAAACTATTAATTTGCTTAGCAAAATCATATATTGCACGTTGGCAAATTCAGCTCTGTTGTGGTAAAATTATCACAAATTATAAATTAGTTGCCTCTGAATTAATGAGGTTTTATTATAAACACAAAGCAGCATTACTTCCAATGCCTAATTTTCATTAGTACAAAAAAAAAAAAAAAGACCAAATAAAGCCAAAGGGGAAAAGAAAAAGAAAATAATTGCCTCTGCTACCTATGTACCCTGCAAACATTTGAAACATGGATGAATTTTTTTTTATTTATTTATAAGGGTCTGAAAAGATGTTTATATTGCCTGCCCCAATTTGATTTAGATTAAGGCTGCCATAAAATCCTTTTAGTTCCAGTGGCCTGTGTATGGTTCCTGGACTCCCAATCTCTTATTTTTAATGTACTAAGGCTAGAGTTTTCTGAAGAAAACAAAGAGGAGACATGATTTTTTTTTTTTAAAGCAGTGGACAGTTGGGGTGCCCGGGGTACCCAGGGCATTGTGCGAAAGCGCCAAAGCAGCTACAGCTCCAGCAGGTTAAGGGTGAAAGGGCAGGGGTGAAGGAGGGGTGGGCGGGTCAGGGCAGCAGGAGGGGGGTGGTGCTGGGGGTCCCCAGCTCGGTGGCACAGAGGGGCAGCCGGGCAGAGGGCTGGCATGCCAGCCCTGAAATCCACTCTACTTCTTTGAAATCAGTCACGCTCCTTTCTGCTTGTTTGCAAAGAGGAACTGTGTGTTTAGTTCCTACTGAGTAGAAGGAGGTTTCCTGTCTTTTAACCATAAACCAGCGCATAAATACTACATAATAATCCTTTTATTAGACAAAATGCTTTTTATCTTGAAGCCTATAGGGTTACTTCCAGAGCTGTGGCTCTTTTAAAATCTTGGCCAGCTCACCTTTCTCTTTTTTCTTGCTGTTCTGGACTCTTTCTTTCTGGTTTCTCTTTCAAGGGGATGTTGTCACTGTTCTTTTCCAAAGCACACGCTCAGACGGAACAGCAGGCAGGGGTTGCAGACTCCTCGCGGGAAGGAAGAGAGGAAGGTGTTGATGTGAGTGGATTGGCTGCTTCTCTCAAATGCGCTGGAGCAGGGGCCCCAGTAACGACGACCTCCCCAACACTGAGGAGCCCCGGAGGATGGCAGGAGACCAGCTCACCCACGGAGATGCTGTTCGAGCTGGAATCACTTCTGTGGCAGAGCTGTCTTCAGTTCTGTGGGAAAGGCGCAGGCCCCGCGCTGCCCTGCCCGGGGTGTCCGTGTTGGGCCAGGTAGTTGTAATGGAGCCAGCGGAAAGGCGCCGGCTTCCATTCCGCTGTGCCGATTGATAGGACGGAGCCTTCACAAGGGTTGGGCCTATGAAGGATGAGAAAACCCCTGCCAGCAAAGAGGCTGCGTCCCGGTCACATTTCTTGGTTAGAATCTTCATTATAGGAGAGGGAAAGAATATAGGAGGCTGAGCCATCCATTCCAGATCTCCGAGGGAGGCTATGACATGAAAACTCATTATACTGCAACCCAAATAATAGCAAGTTCACCGGGAAATGTAAAATACTCGTTGGGGGGTATGAAAGAGGCAGCAAGGTTTAAAGCAGAGGGGTTGTGGGGGAGGCGTTGGGAGTGTTTGGCCCAGACCCAGACAGCCTTCAGTTTGCTTCCCACACTGCTGTTGGTTATCGTTTGGAAAAAAATAAAACAGGCTAACTTTGTTATGTCTTATTTACAGAAATCAGCAAATTCCCTGTAGCCTCCAGGATAAAGTCCTGGTATATAAGGCTCTTTATATGCTGATTCCAACCTAAATGTCTGCGGGCTCTCCCATCCTCCTCCCTGTGCCTTTGACCCTAGCATGGTGGTAGGTCACCAGACCTTCGCAGGCCTTGGACATGGATCCTGTTTCTTTCTCTCGTTTTCTCCTCTTGGCAGGTTCCTCCTCATCCTTCAAGGCCTTGGTTCAAATACTACCTCCTCTATAGGGTTTTTTTCTCTCATTCACTCACTCATTCATTCTATAGAGAGTGACTAGGCAGTGTCAGGCACTGTGCTGGGCTCTGGGGTGAAGGGCGTGGAAGAACAAATGGTCCGGGTCTTGTCCCTCTGGAGCATCAGTCTTATTAGGTATCTTGCCAATCAGGGAAGGGGTCCTGGAGGGAATTACTATCAAGATGACAGCTGAAGGCTCAGGAGGCCTTAGCCAAGTAGAAGTTTGCTGGCATGCTCCACGCAAAGCAGTATCACAACAAACCGTTGATTGCCCGCTAGGATCCAGACATTCCTCTGTCATGTTGTATTGTAGTGATCTCTTTGCTGTCCTTGGTTTCATTCCCAGGCTGCGTGCTCCTGAGTAGTGAGGAGCACTAACCTCTTCCATGCCCCCAGAGTCTAATTCACTATCTGGTACCGAAGACTGTGGCTCAGCTGTGTTAGTAGGAACTGGGCAGTGCAGCAGGATTGAAGAGTACTGTGGTTATATCTTGAGACCACACAGATCACAGTGGTAGCAAACAACTTCACCTATATTGAATGGCAATCCCGTTTATTTTTGCTATATTCCATTAGCTTGGGAAATAATTTTTAAATCTTTTTAAAAAATTAAAAAAAAATTTCAAGATTTTATTTATTTGAGAGGGAGAATGAGAGAGAGAATGAGAAGGGAGAGGTCAGAGGAAGAAGCAGACTTCTTCTTCTTCTGTGGGACTTGATCCCAGGACTCCAAGATCATGACCTGAACCGAAGGCAGTTGCTTAACCAATTGAGCCACTCAGGCACCCTGGGAAGTAATTTTTAAAACGTTTTCATTGTTTGGAGGTGTGAGAAGTACCTCTTGTGTCCTCATCACTTCATCCCCAAAGCTGGCATTAATGGCACCCTTGATAATTGTTGCATGTCCTGAAGGAGTTTTTAGTCCCCCGATGGGCCACCAGGAAGTCTGACAGCAGGTGCTGGTGTAAGAATGGTAATCACTGGCCAGGTCAGGAAGGAAGCTATGAGACTTACCATGTGCAAGCTAGGGATGCCTCAAAATGTTGTGGGTGCCTTGAAGGGACAGGAGAGGAGAGAGAACTGTAGACCAATAGGGGCCTGTGCAGCTGGCCAAATCACTGGGGGGTGCTGAGTAGGTGGTGCCAGCAAAGCATAGTGCTGTGTGCTCTGAGTAGTCAATTAGAAAAGTGTATTTATCCAGGGGTGGACAGTAGGTATTGTGTTAGGTGGTTGGATGGGTGTCTGAAGGATCAAACTACTTCACGTGTCAATAAGATGACCGTGATCTCTCTAAGAATCACTTTCTCAATATGTAGCTCTGCCTAGATCAACTTTGGACTCAGCTTGTGTCCTGGGCTCCCAGGAAAGCCATCCCCATTGAAGTATTGGAGAGAAGATGATGGGAAATTTCGTCTTATTCCTGAAGCCTTTCCTACCATTTAAAAAAAGGAGTGGGACACCCCTTCTCTGAGGGACACTGTCTTTTCATCCATGTTGACTAAGTCATTCCTGTTGTTTCTAATGTACTCTCAGGCAGGAATAAGAAAACCTTTTGTTCTCTTAGGGACAAGTGCTGGACGACAGGTAAAAGCTCTACTTCACAACTTTTAAGCCTGTGTGCCCCAAGAACCAGTCTTCAGTTCCCTTGGATGTAAGGGTACAATTGGTGGGTCAGACTTGGGATTTCGAACTCCAGTTGGAGCTAAGCATGAACCCCAAAGAATAAAATTTACCAGAACAGCAATCTTAACACACAAATTAAGAGGAATTTTGTAAATAAATGAAGCCATGCAATTCTTGAAAAACAAAGAGGAGAGGGCTGGGTTTCCATTTTGGTATAGATGCCAGGGGTCCTTTCCAACCTGATGGTGCTTGTGTGGCTCTGAAATTTGAGAATCATTCAATTTCTCTAGTGATCTATTCTCTAGAAAAGTTTTTGTGAGATAGTGGTTAATAATTCGCTATTGTTTCTAAGAGAGAATTTAGAACCAGATTATCTGACTAAAGTCTTAATGGATGTTCTAAACAGCAAATGTCTTTTAAGCTGCTATTTGAAGGATCAGTGGCTAAGGGCTATGGAGGGGGCCACAGAGCTGTGGAAAGCCTGATCCATATTTAGCTGGGGTGAGGAAATAGGTGATAAACTTTCTGCTGTTTAATTGTTGAATAAAGAAATGAAGGAATGTAAACAGATCCTAGCTTCAGAGGGTTCCCCTCCACCAAGGATGCAACTTTGCATTATGAACATAGGTAGAATTTGGTCACTGGAGAGAAATGCATTTCAGGGATAGCAGAGTCCTGAAGTGCCAGTGATAACATACCGTTCTTCTTAATGGGTTAAGACAGTAGATGTGTCTGTGTGTGCTTGTATCCCTTGAGTTTCACAAGAGAAATCTTAGGTCCCTGCAAACTTCAGGCATATTGTCTGTTCAATTGAATGGAGAACACTTTCCCTGTCTGAAAATTGTATTACTATTTATTTTAGTCCCTAAAGGAGAAAAAGCAATTTAATGGTGCTTTTGTTGTAGAAAGTTTCGATAGGAATGAAGAACTAGAGCAATGGTAGGATTAAAAGTTTTACTGGCCCCGAATAGCTCCTAAGGGTCTCGACCTAGAATACCTTGATTCTGTCCTCATCTGGAGGCGTGGCTGGGCTGTCCAATCCACTATGGTGTGTTTTGTGGGAATCATCTACTCCCTCATGCAGATTGCGTTGCCAGGAAGATCTCAAAGCACACATATCACAATGGTTTCTTTTGGTGTTTTATTTTCTTCAGAAATAATGATGTCTGTAGTACAACTTGGCTTTCCACAGAAAAAATGCATATCGCTTGGGATTCAACCTTTGAAACCAGGGGTCAGCAAATTATGGCTGATCGACCAAATCTGGTCAGCACCTGTTCTTGCTCTGTATTCAAGCTTAGAATGTTTTTTACATTTTGAAATGGGTTAGCTTTAAATTGTTGGACAAGTTGCTTACATAGTATCCTTAATTTTCCCTTTTGGCCCACAGACCCTAAAATATTTACCCCCTGAACCCATACAGGTGAAGATGACCAACCCCTACTCTAAAAACCCCTGACTGTAACAGTTGGTATCTGAAACAGGGACTAATAAGAATGGCACCCAAAGTAAATCTGTAATGGGCATAAATCCGGTTACCTCTTTATTTTTGATCAGAGCTCACAAGGCAGAAGCCACAGCTGTTTGTTGACTTTGCCCCGAGAAAGGGCAGTGTGTTTAGGCAAAGGAAACCCTTCAAGGTAATCATGTGACACTGGGAAGCGGTGGTGAGAGCTCAGGCTTGGGAAGAAGATATAATTTCGGGGGTGTCTTCCTAGGATAAAGTTGATTAAATTTGAAGGAAGAGAAATCCTATCACGACAATATTGCTACTTCGTATGGTTTTTCATTATTTCTTGGAGCAGCTTCCGGGTTCAGGCTCCTGCTTCCTCCTCAGGCTCATAGGTTATGGATGAGATACAGCTGTGACCAATAAAGATCCTTCTTTCAAAGTAAAAACTGGTCCCCTTGGTATGGCTCAAAGGCCTGGGCAAGACAGACAAGGGGCGGACCCATTCTGGCATATATCTGGGGTGGGCCTTCCAAAAATGGGCTCCTTTTTGTTTGGTTCTTGCTTTGCCTTTCCTCCCATTCTGTTAGTTCCTAAATCCACTCCCTATCCCCCTCAAGTCCTTAATGCTGACACATTCCATAGCAATATAGAACATTATCAATGTTTATACCATGTTAAAAAAAAAAAAGGAAGCACTGAAATACCCATCAGCCCCAGAATTTATTCTGAATTCTGCAGTTTTGGAAGTCAGTGTGCAAATGAAATGCTCTGAGAGTAGCTGCCTGGAATGACTTCAGGTACCATTTGTGTTGTGGGCAATGACATTGTGTAATGCAGCTAGCCCTTCATCCTGTATGGTTCCAGTTGCTATCGTTTTGATCATTTGAGAGAGAAAATTAAGAGAAAACATGCAATTTACTCAACAAATATAGAGGTCCTACTATGAGATGCCATATGGGGTGAGTCAGGTGGTCTCTGACTCCGGGATGTTTCAGGCAGAGAAAGGGAGAAAATATAGAGCAAATGGAAGCATATGCCTAGTGTTGAACAGAGGCACAAATGAAGTATTTTGGGAGCTAAGAGTCATAAGGCATTGTTTTTGGCAAGGGAGGCATGGGGATTTCATGAGGAAGATGGCATTGAACTAAGCCTTGGGAGGTTGTAGGGTTTCATCAGGTAGGGATGGAAGTTGCGGGAAGGGCAGGAACGAAGCCACAGTGAGCAGGGGTGAAGAGGAGGGAGTGCAAAGTGTTGGGGTGAGTGGCTTGATTTGTTTGAAGTGAGGTTTCCCATCGGAAAAGTGCACACTATTGAGTTGGGGCAACTGCTCAAGGCCCTATGTTTGACCTCACCTGTGTGGCCTTTAGCTCCAGAATTCCACTTTCTCTCTGACCATCAGGAATAAGGGAGAGGAGGCCTGGATGCTTGTCCCTGACACTTCATTTCAGAATAAAGGGCTGCAATCATTCAGGGAGCTGTCTCAGAAGTGATAGATTTTCCATTCCTATTTGAATAGCACTAGTATCTCATTTCTGGATACAAAATGATCATGCATACCCAGCAGTCTTCTTTGCCATATTCCCATCCTAGCAGAAAAAAATACACCCAAACCCCATCATCCATCTAGAAATATCCATGTGCTTAGTATTCTTTCAGTGCAGGGCTATCACCTGTCTGATTGCCACTTCACTTGAGATAGCCCAGAAATTTCTTTTACTTTCGGTAAGTAAAGACCTGATCAATTTAATCTGGCCAACATCAACCTGAAAACCATATGCTGCTTTATAGGAAAAACACATGTGTATGAAACTGCCTGATCCCTCACCTTCTTCATCATCCGCCGCTCTCTTCCTGTAGGTGAGGCAGAGATTTTGCATGCCTCAGAAAGAGGCTGAATATGTTATTCTACCCAGGGAAATTACTGCTCATCCAGAAAAAGGGCCTATTTATACTGAACAGGGGAAAAGCAAACACTGAGGCCATTTATTTGCTAACTGTGAACCCCATGGGCAGAATGAACTTGAAGATTTAAAATTCTGTGTGGACTGCCTTGTCAAGTTTCAAGCTTGCAAGATCAATTTCTGCATTGATCTCTTATCTCTGGTACATAGTTTGCTTGAATGTTCTACATCGAAATGCCATAGACCTACTCAGTGCTCCTGAGCAGAGTTTGGGGTGTCATCAAATTGTTACCGTGTTGTGTTAGTTTGCTCAGGCTGCCATAATAAAATACCATTGACTGGATAGCTTACATACCGGAGGTTTATTTCTCACAATTTGCAGTGCTGGTTAATCCAAGATCAACATGCCAGCCAATCCAGTTCCAGGTGAGAACTTTCTTCCTGGCTTGTAGGGAGTGGACTTCTTGCTACTTCTACACATAGCCTTTCCTCTGTGCTGGTGTGTATGGGGAGAGAAAGGTCTCTTCCTCATTTTATAAGGCCACTACTCCCATCATGAAGGCCCCACCCTCATGACCTGATCTAACCTAATTATCTTCAACATCTCCAAATCCCAATACTTTGGGAGTTAGGGCTTCAACATGTGAATTTTGAGGGGACCCAAACGTTCAGTCCACACACATGCCATAGAGCCCATGGCTTCTTAATAGGTATTGTGGGTAGATGAGACCAAGCACAAGTCCTGGCATGGCTCATTATGACCTATCATGGATGGGCACTAGTGTGTCATGAATTGAAAAAAAAATGAGGAAATCATGTGGAAATACAATATCACAATTGTGTGTTGACATTTGCACACAAAACGATGATGACTAATTGTAAAGCTCGTCCATACTGAGCACAGATTGTGCCCAGTACCCTGCTAAGTTCTTTCATATAAATCATTTTGATCCTTACAAGAAGATATGAAGGAGACTTTTATATTTCCAACTTACAGAAGGAGGAGCTGAGGCTATGCGAGGTTATGAAAATTGCCCAAGGTCACATATCTAGGAAGATCTGTTTGACATTAAATCTCCTGTTCTTTTTTTCTATAGCACTTAGCCTAAGAGGGAAAAATGACATCCTCTCGAAATTTACTTGTGAAATTTAATGGAAGACTTACAAATAGTTTTTTTTTTTAAAAAAGTTGGGTGAAAAATTGATAGTTTGAGATCAATAAAACCATGCAGAATTTCCTGCTCATAACAAGGGAAGTAAAAAAGTTAAATGCCAGGGAGGACTGTGGAAGTGGATTAAGGACAGTTGGAAAATGTTTGCCAGACCAAAGTAGCATGAGTGTGATCCAGTGGAAGAAATGCAGCACTGAGACAGGTCTATCAGATACTCCCGGGCCCGTGGCGCACTGCCCAAAGCTGAGGGCCGCCACTGAATGCCGCATTCTGCACAAATGATACACTTTGGAAAGCTGAGCTGTCCCCAACCTGTGGGGACATGTAAAGTGGTCCTGGAAGAGTCCTGAACTCTATCTAGTCCTGAACTCTAACATGATTACAGAATTGAGTTGAGCCACTTGTTTCCCTCCTAGTTTTGATGTTTTCATTGTAAAATCATTGTGAGTGATGGCTTTTCAAATTCTGTTTTTTAAACTTGTACTCGACAAGAGTTTTTTGAGAGAAAATGGGAAAAAAACATGGTTAAGTATTGTCTTTGTGAGTTTATAACATAATAAATAGAAGACTAGATATTGCTTTTGAATCTTTTTTTGGATTTTTCCTTTATAAATGTAAAATTATCTTTTATGTCCTATTAACATCTTTTTCAGCATTACCTACCTACAATCACCAAATAATTTTTTTCATGCTTAGTTGTTAGTGCCTGATTTTTATTTTAAGTAAGTGAAAGAACTGAAATGATTTCCTACGTTATATAAGGAGTTGTTCTTGAGGTGAGTTAGTAGTACTAGAGAAGTGGAGACACGTATCTTAGTCTTTGTTGTTGTACTTGGAAACACACATTTATTTTTAAATGAATGAAGTAATTATGGGAGAAAAAAATATGTTAATCTCTAGCATAGAAATGTGATCCAGAAGCAAGACTACTTTTTTTTCCTAAAGTGATGAGAATAATTTAAAGTCCTTTTCTTTTGGATTATATATTTAGGTAATATAAATAAGATGTAGTAATGAGATTTAAAAACAGATCTTTTTTTTGTTAAAGATTTTATTTATTTATTTGTCAGAGAGAGAGAGGGAGAGAGAGCACAAGCAGGCAGAGTGGCAGGCAGAGGCAGAGGGAGAAGCAGGCTCCCTGCTAAGCAAGGAGCCTGATGTGGGACTCGATCCCAGGACCCTGGGATCATGACCTGAGCCAAAGGCAACAGCTTAACCAACTGAGCCACCCAGGCATCCCTTAAAAACAGATCTTAAAAGGTCCTTAAAGGTGGAAACAAACTACTCAGGTTATAAATTAAATGATCAATAATGACCATGAGGCAGGTTGCAAGAAATACTCCTTCTGTTTTCATAAATTATTTCTCTATCAGTAGAGAAGCTTTCATGAAAAATAAAAAGGCCTAGTGTAAAATTAATTATGTTATTTATATCTTAGCTTTGAAATTGACTTGATAGTTACTATTTTGTTGTTTTTGTCCAGCCCCTTTAAAAGTACAGATAATTATTTAATAATAATATACTTCATAACATTATTTATGATCATTAATTAAACCTGGCTCATTTGAGGTGGCTTCATTTTATAAAGTTCATTGTCGGAAGACAGGTTTTCACGTTTTTTCTGTAAATATTCCATTATTCTGAATCTTTTGCCTTGGGAATTTTTGTCCTTGAAATTCTAGGTTATTAATTTAATTGATGTAGTCCTTGGGGATCCATTTATCTTATCTTTGCAATCAAATAACTGGGATTTAAGCAGATGCTAAGCAGAAATCCAAGAGAGGGGGTCTAGTTCAGGAGAAGAACCCTTTGTCCTTGGTGACATGCCTTCCTTTCCCCACTACCTGCTCTGGGGCAAGGCATGCCAGCACCCTGTGCTAGAAGTGACTACCATAAACACTTAAATTTTGATCCAAGCTCGGTTTCTATGTTTTTTTTTTCTGTGTCCTTTGAAGTGCTAATTAACTGCAACAATCTAAGATGTCCGGTAGCTATGTATGGGCAAAGGCAGAAAATGATTTATATTCTGATTCAGTTGCCATCTTCATGCCAAAACACAAACCAGAAGTTGATGATGTAACTAAACAAAAGTGAAGAACGCAATGCCACAGTCTCCTGAGAACATGATTTGAATTGAAGAAGAGACCTCTATGGGGGCTTTTTTCTATTTCCTGACCTTTTCATATTATGAACCATCAGGACGTCGAACCTTGTCAGGTTTTAAGGAGGGCTGTTCAATTTATCTGCACATAAGTAAGCTGCAGTTGAGGGCAGAGAACACTGAAAGTCTAAAGCTGCTGAAATGATGGGTAAACATTCAGTACCCTTTGAACAAATTGAAAAATGCATTTTCTGGAGATTCTTGACAAAGGAAGTATCTAGTGGTAGATTTTGTTCTTCCAAGACAAGCACAGATAAAGGTCAGCAATTATTAGTGATTTGGAGCCATCGATAGCAGTTGGCTATCCTTCATGGTGGTTGGAGAATAGTTAAAAAGACTAATTCCGGTCTTTACCACAATGTCTGATGTGTCTCCAGTTTTCAGAAAAACAATATTTTTCATGAATAATTATAATTCAGCAGTAATCAGATGCCCAACATATAAAGAAAATGAAACACAAACGCATACAACATCCACCACCATTGTTAGCAGCAGTTGAAGCCACACACCGACTTGTCTTACCATCCACGTGTCAACACTGCCCCTTTGAAAGGAATCATTTTCTCAGTCAGTATATTTTGTCCCTTGGGGGAAACTCAGAAATGATAACCATTTTAGGAATATCTTTGTCAAGGCCAAAGAAAACAAAAGGGCATATTGGAACAATAATGCAAACCATATTTTAAAAAACCAGAAAGTAGAAGGCAAATGTGCCTGTGGGAAACTCAGCCTGTAACAAAGCTGTGACAGCTGCATCACGATATGGAGCAAAGTGTTCTTCCCCTCAACTCTATGGTTTGACCTTGTTCTCTGCTCTTCTCATTATCATTTCTCTACTTACGGGAATCTCTTCGGTGAAGGACCTGAAATCATGAGTAAAAGAAAACACAATCAAATGATAACCAATAAAGGAAACTTGACTGATTCCATCAAAAGGCAAGAACTTTGATTCATTATAGAACAGTTGGTGTAGAGAGACCTGACAGGTTATCTATGCCAACTCCTTAATTTTATAGACGAGGAAACCGAGGTTATTTCATTAATTAAATTAATTCATCTGTTCATCTATCTACACATTTGACCAATAGATATTGCCCTGATCTAGGCCCTGGGGAACAAGAGAGATAATGCCCTTGACCTACTGATTCCCATATTTTAGTCAGGGAACAGGCAATACAACGTGTAAATAATCACTGGTTTTAGGTTGTGGTGTGTGCTGGGAAGAAAGTATATCAGGATGAGAATGACTAGGGGCTAACTCTTGGTTGGATAGTCAGGGAAGACTTTCCTGAAGTGGTGGCATTTGTGCTGAGATCTGATAAGAAGAATCCAGCCACGGAACATTGCAGTCAGAGGAAACAGCAGATACAAAGCTGCAAAGCAGGAATGAGCTCAGCAAACTTAAGGAAAAAAGACTTGGTGGTTGGAGCTAAGTGGACAAGAAGGAGAGGGAGAGGATGCAGTTAGAGAAGTTGGCCAGGGCAGGATCACAAAAGCCTCGTTGGCTGTGGTCATGAGTTTCAATTAAGGGAATCTAATCAGCAGAGCAGAGTGCGATGAGCTTTAAGCAAGGGAGTAGCGCTATGACTTCCCTAAGCAAAATCACCTGGTGTAGAACATTTATTCAAGAATTATTGATTGAGAGTCTTTTCTATGTACAATGCAGTTCTACGTGCTATGTGCTGAGGAGTTACAGAAGAAAAATCCTGGACACCTGCAGCCTCCCTTTTAGAAACTCACATTTTGGCAAGAATATAAAACTCACAAATGAAACAACTGATGTTGCACTTATGGGACAAATCAAAACACAAGACGTGATATGACTCAATGGGAAGGAGTAGTGATTTAAGAATTAGAAAACTTGACTTAATCTGCTTCTCAAAGTCTTGGCTTTGTCTTCCAGAAAGAGAGGAATAGTAAGGCCTGTCTTTCCAGTCTTATCAGAGTGTTGTGATAGACCAAAAGAGATAATGTTTGTAAAAATGGTTTAGGAAAACACTTTGAGAATCATCTACTGTCATATAAATGTGGCAAGATGGCGCAGTTTAGGTAGCTGGGGTTGGATAATGGATCATATTATGGAGACTCTTAAATCCAGATTAAGAATTTACTTTATTTTGAGGGCAAAAGTGAGCTCTTTAGAGATTTCAGAAGAAGGAAAAACCATGATGAATAGTAGTTTCTTTCATTCATTCATGAAGGCATGGAATACTGAGTAGGGAGGAAGGAGAAAAGGAAAAGATTATTCTCAAGGTTTTGAATTTTAATGCCTGCAAAAAGGATGGTGCTATTGCTTGAAAGCCTGTGGCTGTGAAGGGGCCACTGTTGATGGGTAGATAATGAGCCAGGGTTTGAAAACACGGATAACCACGAGAGGGTGCGCCTTCCTAAGGGGCTGTGATCTGTGATGTGGGGACTTGGGGATCCTGGGCAGGAGGCTCAGATTTGACCATCATTTTGCACTGGAAGTAGTTAAATCTTGACATAGGCCATGCGAATGAACAGAAGTTGGTGGAAAAAGCACTGAAAATGAGGACCGAGCCTCAGTTTGTACCCAGAATCAAAACAGAAAAGAAATAAAGAAAATGACAGGCAGAGAAGCAGGACTAGAAAAGCATGGATATCCCCCACGCCCCCCGCCCCCGCTCCCTGCCCCAGGAATGCCCTACCTGCTTTTCCCTCCTTGTGAACTCAACCCTGATCTCTGGACCCAGCTCGCATTCTCAAAGACATTTTCTTTGGCTTGGTTTGTTGTTGAGAGGATCCCAGTCATGTACCTCAGATACCCAGTGCATCTTCCAATAACATGCCATTCCTGTTTGTACCTACTGGATTCTTTTCTGCCTTCCCTATTGGATTATACATTTCTTGAAGGCAGGGATGGTATTAACCCCCATGCCTAGCACAGACGGGTCCACCAATAGATGTTTGGCAAATGATGGCATCCAGAACTGAGGGAGAAGGTGCCTCTGACAAGAAAGGATGGTAGACAGAAATAACCCATAATGTAATCTAAAATATTAAGCATTGGTGGGAACATTTTGTTCAAGATTTGGAATCATTAGAGACCTTTAAGGCAGAACCAGAATAGGATTGAAGTGGCCTGACAGAGATGTTACTGTGTGGGGTGGGGAGGGGTTGGAGATGGGAATGGTGATAATCAATTGGAAGTGTAGGAGTCATTTGTACCCAAAGTTTGGTAGGGAAATAAAGGAGATGTGGAGGAGAGGAGAAGCAGAGGTTTTGTCCATTTTTAAATTCTTGTTTTTGAGATAAGGAAAACCAGGTATCATGGATAAGTCCCCTCAAAATGCAGTTAAATATTATGCCTACATAATGCCAGACATTCAGACATTTTTGATATCGTGCTATCCACCTTTACCTGGAAAATCCCCTTCAGGCACAAATTAGAACTGAATGTGGTAGAACCATATTCCCTCATGAGCTATGACTAAATGCTCTGCCAATACTCAATCTAAGGATTATTTTAACTTAGATGGCAACTGCGAGTTTTAATTTATTATTTATGAACCTTTACAGCTGTATTTCCACGAGAATGAATTGCTGGTTCATTTATCAGGTGTGAAGGAGGGGATGTTAACAGGTAGGCCTGAAAACTTGGGAGAAGGGATAACCTATTTAAATCATTGCTGGTGAAGGTGTGGAGAGGTTCCTGACAGGACAGTGAGGTAAGGCGGAGGGAATGCCAAAAGGTGATTGATATCCCTCCTTTGGATCAGAAAGTGTAAAATTCTCTCACAGAGATTTTGAAGTTGACAGCATTTGCCCCTCTGAAATTTTATTGGCATGTATGTTAAAATAGCTTTCCATTTCTTCCAGTCAAAATCTGTCAATGCCTCAGGTATACCTGTGCTCAGACTTTCAGACTGATAAACTCTTATCTACCTTCCAGGACCTAGTTGTGGGGCCATGTCCTTTCCCTAATTCTCCTGAAGAGTCAGTTGCTTCCTTCTCTGTATTTCTTCTGTACTCATGTTGTGTGTACTCTGTGGGATCATAATTTATTTTGGACACAGTATCTTTTCTGCTAGACTGAGCTCTTCTAGGTCAAGGGTCATGTTTTATCCTTGGCATCCAGCACAATCCAGCCGGAGCAGGCTTTTAATGAAGAGTCTGTTAAATGAATGAAAGAAATGGCAGGGACTCAGCCTGATATAAACCTGGATTATTCTTTTTTTCTTTTTTTAAGATTTCTTATTTCTTTATTTGAGAGAGAGGGAGAGAGAATGAGAGCAAGCATGAGACGGGGGAAAGTCAGAGGGAGAAGCAGACCCCCTGCTGAACAGGGGGACTCCAGGATCATGACCTGAGCTGAAGGCAGTCGCTCAACCACCTGAGCCACCCAGGTGCCCTAAACCTGGATTATTCTTAAACACATGGATGGTTGATCAATTTTTTTTAAGACCTCCTGTCTTGAAACACAAGAGGCAATGGTGGAGTGAAGATTAGGGAGGAGGAGATAAAGAAGCCAGGCAATGTTGCTCCTGGGGAGTTTCAGAAGAAGGAGCCACCAGGAGGTTGGTGAGGGAGTGGAGTGATGGAGACTGAGGGGACTGGCTAGTGTTTGTTGGACCCCTAGATAGTGTGCCAGGGAGGAATTTACATGGAGTGGGGATGGGGAAGGCTCTTTCCTGAAGCTGAGTCAGGCACATCCCCACAATGCTACCTCTTGGAGTAAGAAAATGAGCTGTGTGGAAAAATAGGCAAGAAAAAACTTGTCTCATTCAGAACAAAACTCTAATTTTCAGAAGTCCACCAAAAGATGCATAAGAAACTTCTGAAAAGCAGAAAATGCTTGTAGAATTTCTGAACAACAGAAGCTGATCATCTAGATATACCTGCATGTGACAACAACTTCATCATTCAAAAGTGTTTTTCTTTTCTTTTTTTTTTCTTAACTCTTTGGTTAAAACTATGGTCTCTCTTCTGTCTTATACTGGAAGACTCTGCCGGGAAAATATAATAACCTTCCGTGTTACTGGAATATAATATGTCATTTATTCTTAAGAGTTTGCCTGCTTCTCAAAAATTCAAAAATATTAAGACCAAATAAATTGTTTAAAGGTTGGCAATTTAATATTCCCTTTATATGAAAATATAATACACTTAAATATAAATTCAATTAACCCATTGAATGGTTTATTTGAACAACAATGAAACCCAATGATTTCTGTGAGCAAATCAAATTATAATTGATACATTCATGTTTCATAAACTAATGAGTACATTCCTAAAGGCTTAAAAAATTCTTTCAAACCTTAAATATAATGTTTACATATATTTTATTTCTCCAATTCATTAAATTTCATAATTTCTTGAAATTTTCAGGAGATTCGTCATCGCTAATGGGTGTGAATTGAGAAAGGCTGACACATAATTTGGGTGTGGGTTTGTGAAAGAAAGCAGTAAGAATTTCCTGGCCCTGCTAAAGTATTTGCATCGGACAATAAGATTAGGAATTTGGGGAAAATCCTGTGACCAAGAAATCTTTCCTACAATGGGTTTTCTGAAGACCTAGGTGTATTTCTGTGTTTAGATGACGTGTAGTAAGTGACTGTCCCAGCTTCTTGTGGCTATTCAGAGGCCCCAGAGCAGAAAAAGCACTGGACTTGAGTCCCAGCTTTGTCTCCTAGACCCCGGATGACACTGAACAGATGACTTAACCTTTTCATGCCTCAATTTTCTTATCTCCAACATGGAGCAGCTAATGCTTGCCCTACTCACTTCACAAGTATGAAGTCATAAATGTTACCGAATGCTACAACTGAAAGTAAACATATCCTTCAAACACAAACTCCTCACTTTCTGGGTCAGGAGTCAAGTGACTTTGAACTAAGAAAGCAAAATGGGACTTCTCAGCACTCATACTGATCAAAGGTGCACTATTTCTCGCCAAGGAGGGATCTAGGTACAGTATTCCCTGGACTTTGAGTCTCTTTCTTCGTGGAGCATCTGCTAGGTCTAGTGTTTCAGGTAATACACCTTAGGAAATGTAAGGAAACTCCTAAAAATAATGGAGGACACTTTGAGAGAAAGTAATTTCTGAAAAACAGGCCAGTGATGAATTCAGTCATGGCTTACTTGATACTCATAAATGGATGAGGACTGGGTTGTCTGCATTATAAGATAAGAATATTTTTAGTATTTTATTTATTTATTTGACAGAGGGAGATAGCGAGAGAGGGAACACAAGCAGAGGGAGTAGGAGAGGGAGAAGCAGGCTTCCCGCCCAACAAAGAGCCCGATGTAGGGGCTCAATCCAGGGACCCTGGGATCATCACCTGAGCCAAAGGCAGACACTTAATGACTGAGCCACCCAGGTGCCCCTATTTTCAGTATTTTTAAAAGAAGCATTTAGCCATATCTGATGACAACCATCTCCTCTGAATTTTGTGGGAACAAATGGAAATTATCAGAAGGGCTTACTGTACCATTTGGGCTTTTAAACTGCTGAGTAATATTTTATTGTTTAAAAAATGCCATTTCTGTGGTTTCATGTCATACTCGTGGTTACTCTCTCTCTCTTTTTATATGATGATGTCTTCAACTGCAGAGGTCTATCTCTGCTCCTTGAAGAGTTTGTTTACCTGTCGCCATATGGTGACTAAGCTTGTGAATGGTGGTGATCATGTTTAGAAACACTGGATGGAGTCCCCACTCAAAGCTCACTGCTCCCAAAGGTGCAGAGGAACCATTCAGTCTTCCATAAGAAACCCATTTAGGATAAGGTTGTTGGCTGTTTGTGTCTTTGTATCTAAGACATGTGGAAACTAAGACCTCAGAGAAATGTCGAATTTGAAAAATTGACTTTACTTTTCTTGTTTCAGTTAGAAGTTTGGGTGGTGGTAGTTGAAGAACCTACTTTTGGAACAGGGAAGGGGCTCCTTAATTTTATCCGAGAGCCCATTTATTCTAGAGCATCACTTCTTAATTTTTATTTTTAAAGATGTATCCCTTTTTGATTCTATTGAAAGCTGTGCACCTTCTCCATAGGAAAAAATGCATTGAATTAGTAGAATCTGGTAACTCATAAAAGCCCTGTTTGTGTTTCCTCTTTGCTTAAAGCTGGAGCCCTTTGCATTTAGAAGTGTTCTTTGTGTTTCAAAACTCACCTGACTTGTGTTTTGTTTTTCCAAAGAGAACTTTAGAATTTGACATTAGGAAAATAGTTTGTGGGAATACTGGGGTCCTTCCCAAGTTATTTCTGTTAGCTGTATATTGGGATTAACTACTTTATACATTTTCTGGTTTGAACTGGATGCCTGTTCTTGGGAAAAGATAACTTTTTTCCTTTTCAAGAGAAAAGAAAGTTTCCCATTGAAAGAAATAACTCAGAAAACTTTGGTTGAGAATTCATTTGATTTTATATTTGCAATAATAATCTAATATATTCCAAAAGAGAAGATTTGCATTCACCTGTCAGAACAAGGCTGAAATGCTAAATAGTGACGATGTAGGTTTGAAATCATACCATTCAGTTGTTTCTGAAAAGGTATATATTAACCACTTCTTTCAAAGAGTCTGCCAACAAATGGCAGGAGGAGCTATAATTTACAAGACCAGAAAACGTTTTAGAAATAATCAAAGCATCTCAGGCAAGGAGAAGAATTTTTAGAGATGTCCTTGAGCCAGCATAAACTTTACTTTCCTTAGCAAGTTAGGATCTCAGGGCCATAGGATCGTGTTAAACCTCATAGTTCCTGGCATACAACTGGCCTATGTAGATTCTAAAAATGAGATCCACTTATGATGTAAAATGGAAACTTTAGGATAAATGTCCGATATATGGTAATGAACATGGTTGTTTCAGGTGCCACATGTAACTAAGGAAGCATCAATATTTTACAATATGTTAATACCTACCTAAACTTGGCAATTTTATTTTATTTTTTAAAGATTTTATTTATTTATTTGACAGAGAGAGAGAGGGAGATCACAAGTAGGCAGAGAGGCAGGCAGAGAGAGAAGGGGAAGCAGGTTCCCCTCTGAGCAGAGATCCCGATGTGGGGCTCCATCCCAAGACCCTGAGATCATGATCCGAGCTGAAGCCAGAAGCTTTAACTCACTGAGCCACCCAGGTTCCCCTAAACTTGGCAAATTTTACATTTAAGAACATATCATAGCATAATGTGAGAAACCAGCATAAGAACTCGGTATGCTAAGTATGAACTGAGTAACATTTCATTAGTACTTAATAAAGTATTTATGTGTTGGAGAGTTGAAGAACCCGACACATAAAAATGAACCTTCAGATACAGCGCACTATAGACACAGAACTAAAATGCATACCAAGACATTTCCTATACTTTTGCTTAATTCTGGGGAAAAGTGACATGTAGAGGCCATTTATAATTCTTTTTAGGCTTCTCAGTGAACAAGCTCCCTTTCTCTGTGAAGAATTCCCCACCTTATGAATCTTAGTGGGAATAGAGAACATGTTCCACTATGGGCAAAGAAAATGCCAGATGAGGACTCTGCCAGCTTCCCTGAGAGCCAGGGGTAGACACATGACCGTGTTTTGCTGATTTAAAGTCAGTGAGTTGTGACACAGAAGCAGGAACTGCTGGGACTCCATTCTGGTGTGGATGGTGGACAGGATTCGTTCAGTAGGACTCCATTCAATGGAACTAGGATTCCATTCTGGCACAAGTCAGGGGTCTAGCCAGGTATCCTCTGCAGCCCATATTGGGGATGCCAGCAGTGTAAGTGGCTGGTCCATGGCCAGGCCTGTGCCCTAAAGCAACAGGGCTCTCACAAGACAGTGATGAAGTGTGTTGGGCTACTGTTCCTAGTTTGTAGCCTCAAGTCTGGTTTTGACTTTCTAGGGAGTAGCCTTTTGAGAATTCCTTTTCTACCTAAATTAGAGTTGTTTCTGTTGTTCCTAAGGACTCAGGCAAATACAACTCATATTTGATTATGTCATATTATAAGTTCACTGCTGAGAAGCCACAAAGCTAAGCTTTTGCAATGCTCAATACTTAGCATAATTGTCTATCACACAGAAAAGACATTGGAAAACTTTGCAAACTTGATGGAGTGGTTAAGATAACATATCTCTGACTTACAATTTTGACATTATCTCATGTTGTGTGCCAACATCACATTTCTATTTTGAAGAATATTAGGCAAGAACAAAAAGTTATACTCACTTCCAAGAAAAAGATACACGCCAACCAATCAACAAAAGCCAGGACCAAATAATGGGAAAAAACAAAAAAAAAATTGCTCCAAGGTCTTTCCAAACCAGGGTCCTCAACACTGGATGGCCAGTAGCAATCTCTGGGACAGCTTTAAAAAATCCTCATGGCCAGTTAAACTGGAATTCCTGGTGTGGGGGCCTAGGCATCAGTATTTTAAAGTTCTGCATATGATCATGGATCATGATCACAGCTAGGACTATAATCCACTCTACACAGAACCTTTTCCCTCACCCTAGGCTCGGGTGTGGTGTCAATGTCATGTGTACAGAGAGGGACTATCGACTTCTCTGTAACATATATTCCCTGAAATGGCACTGACCCTTTTGACTTCCATATCATATTGCCCTGATACCAGATTCAGTGAAATTGGGCACTATCCCTGACATGTCTCCTTTTACCTTGGCTGCTTTCTGGGTTTCTAGGTCTGCTGAGTGGCTTGCTATGGATGCTTATCTGCATATAACAAAATTCAATTCATTTTTTAAACTATATTCCATGGGGTCATTTTCCATATACATTTGTCTGCCTTACCATTTTGAATTTTTCTCTTCAAGCAGTTTAGATAATTGCATGCTATGTGTGTGTGTGTGTGTGTGTGTGTGTGTGTTTTAAGGGACGAGAGAATATATTATTGTGTTTAATTTTAGACATCTATTCATTCTGTGTGCTAATAGGGTGGTCTTTAAAATGTGTCACTCTATCTTTTACAATGATTGGCTTTAGTTGGTTTTCCACTTCAGAGTTTATGTTTGTATTAAAAATTAAATATGCTTTAACTCTTCTCATTATACCCTTTGCATACATCCAATTAAATTTTACTAATTAGCTTTCTACCATCATTAATGTTTAAATGTTGTGTGTTTAGGCAAAGTCACTATTAACTTCCAACTATTCATATTGCCAATTATCTACAATCAGATTTTATTTCACTGAGGTGTTTTATATATATATATAATTATATATATAATTAGATTGGATATTAGGTTGTCTCTACTGAAACTGGAGTATAACTTGAATTTAAGTTGATGTTGAAGCTATAAGATTTATCATTCAATTAGAAATTTTAGAGGGGTAAAGATAATGTATCTTTTTTTTTTAAGATTTTATTTATTTGAGATAGAGACAGTGAGAGAGAACATGAGAGGGGAGAAGGTCAGAGGGAGAAGCAGACTCCCCGCGGAGCCAGGAGCCCGATGTGGGACTCAATCCCAGGACTCCCGGATCATGACCTGAGCCGAAGGCCATCGCTCAACCAACTGAGCCACTCAGGCGCCCAAAGATAATGTATCTTATCAATCCTTGAATGATGAAAATAAAAATCCCTTCATAGTCACCACTTAACAAAATCACAAATTTTGACTCAAATGACTCATTTTCTCTATGTCTATATACAACACTAGAAGTTCAAGAGAAATTTTATTCTTCACTCATATTTAGAGTTTCACAAAATCTATGTAAAATTTATCTTCTTCTAGATATGTAAAACCTCAGGAGTTAAATTCTCTTTCCAACATGGGATACTTCTACATAGGATGGCTTTTCTCACTCCTGCTTAAATATTTCAATAAAACAACAGACTTTACTCATAGTAGGAGCTTTTCAGTAATAATTGAGATGCCAGAAATGAAAATAGCTTATATTTCTTAGAAAAAAATGAAATGGAAGAGAATGTTCAGTTGGTATTGTGGTGTGTCTTCTTTTTTTCATAGAAAAAGAAAAGCTTTTTAAGGGCAAGTTTAGTTTTGGTCTCAATATACATATATGTGATAAATATATCCTGTTCTTTGAGTAATTGATGGGTAGTCAATTAACATTACATTGTCATGTGATCGTTGAAGTTGCAATGAGATGATAAGCTTCTTGAGGATTCAGACTATGTCTTCTCTTCCACATTTCCTCATCTGTAAAATAACCTCTTATGGTCAAGGTGATGGCTAATGTCTTGCCCATCTCCACAATTTGAGTTCTTGACCTTGCCCTCCAAAACCTAGCACCAAATTGAACTGTCAATAAATACTTAAAACCATAGTGATGAGAATGATGTTACTGTATTTCACTGATTCAAAGATGGACTTTTTGTTTCACATTTATCATCTCTGAAATCAGTATGCATCTTATAATCAATGATGTGTCAAAGTTCAATTGGCAGTGGATTTCTTGTTGATTTATTGCCCCCTGTTAGTGGCATAGACACTAATGATGCATTTTACAATAAAGGGGGACTTAGATTGAATGAAACAGGGCATTTATTCCCACTTTCATAGGGAATGAAATAGGGCATTTATTCCAACTTCCAAGAAGAATTTGAAGCACTTTTTCAAAATACATAAAGTAAGGTAAAATGGATGGAGGTAATATGAAAAAATGTAAAAAACTGAGGTAAGGTAAATTTAAAAAATAAACCAAAAAAATTACAAACCCTTGTCAATTTTCAGGTGTGAGCCCCAAATTTAGGTTTATTTTTCTTGGTATCCAAAGCAAAATGAGAAATAAGAATGATACTTTCTCCCTAGCACAAGCTTAAAGTGGTGGTCTGTATAATACTCCTTAAGACGCAGTAAACATGCTCTACAGAATCCAGTTTCTTATATCAAGATTTTTTAGGATCTCAGAAACATTCCTTCCCTCTTTCCCATGCCCTGGCAACATTTTTCTTCCCTTTATAAATTTCTTATCCTGACTACACGATGTCTCATTTGTCACTTCCTATTAATTTCAACTTATCAAAAACCCAATATTTAGTGTTTGCAGTAACAAAGCCGTAATTGGAATTGCATGTGCTAGGAGAGCAAACACATCTCTGACTTTATGGTATTTTTCTCAACCTCAAATTGATAAGATTAGGATGATGCTATTTTAGGCCTAGAGCTCAAACAAATGGTTAATGTTTAGAAATACCTTGACATGTTGCATTTGTTTTAGAGATTATCACAGCAGTAAGTCTATTTAAAATTTGTGGTTATTTTTGTTTGTTTGTTTGTTTTCCTCCCATCACAGAGTATATTGATATATGTGCCTAGATTCTGGTGTTTATCATCACCTTGACAGTGTCTATTAACAGGCTATGGAGAAAAATATCCATCTGGATAAAAGTGACAGTGTCACAGGCTTGATTGTATGGCTCAGTTTTATGATGGAGCAACTGGATTGTTATAGTGTTGCCTCAGTGAAGCAATCCTTCACTTGTTTAGTTAAAAAAAAGAAATTTTCCATTTTCCATGTTAGCTATAATGGAATGGTGGGCTAATTTTATTATTTTGCTCATAGGATTTTTATTTGCGTTGAAATATTTTAAACACCACATCAAGTAATTTTAAATATTTATGTACAACTTTTGTTAGCATCTTTATTTAGGATGTTGATTAGATTTTTCTTTATTAGAATTATATCCAACATATGACATAGTTAAATGCACTCACGTTTTTGTAATCATAGCTAATTATATTTCATGCCTACTTTAAAACTTCTTGTGAAGTTTTACAGGAATGCCTGGGAAGTTGGTGATGCTGAATGGTATTTAATGAAACCCAATACAAGATTATTGCAACATTTAACAATCATTTACTTCTATTTCCACAAGGCTTTGTCTGTAGTCAGGATACAATCTGTGGACAACTGTTTCATTCATCTTGATAATAAAGAAATTGAAGCTGTTTTCCTATAGAACAATTAGTTCTTGTAACAGAAGCATGTGTCAGTTGAAGTACATCTGTGATACCACCTCCGCTTCTGCTGAACATAAGGTTATCTCTGAGTTGTTTTAGCTGAACATGAAATGGGATGTCCATGACAATTCAAGGCCAGCGGTCCATGTGATTCTATAATTACTTTTGCCACTTTGCTTTTGTGGAGTCATTCATTATGAAGGTGGGCTTATCTTGTCTCACCTCTATGTCATTAGCAATGTTTTAGTGTATTAGTGATCAAATGCAGGTTTAACGGTTGGTGATTAGAGTGGGACAGCTGCCAGCAGAATGAGTGGGATCGGAAACTCGGCCATTGTTTAGTGAACTTCTATTACTTAAAACAATAGTACGGAAATGGTGATAAATGAACTTGTTTTCTACTAAGTAAGATACACGGGAAGGAAAATGTCTCTAAAAAAAACAAGGCAATGGGATGGTTAACAAATTATAAATCATTGATATTTTCCAAATTAAAATAAACCAATGATTTAATGTTGCCCTGATTTCTCATTGTAAAAGTTACAAATCTGACTAGTTTCAGTTTTCAAAGGGAAGAGAAAGAAAAAAGAGCCTGAACAAAAACTCAGTGCTAAGATGTGATGATTTGATGTGAAATAGCCTCTATTCTGAGCTCAACTGTTTTGGATCAGCGGTCCATTTTTGTGAGCTTAGTGTTTTATCCAGTTAGTGTTCCTGAGTTTCCCATCCCCCATCCCCCATTCCCATTCCCCGCCCCACCCCCACTGAGCACTTACTTCTCAGTTTGGTGTAACTTTCCCTGGTAAAGGTCAAAGTGATGGTGATATGCTGGGAACAAGGTTGAATTTGAATGATATTTTCTGTTACAAGAATAAGGGAAGCTTCATTTTCTTTTTAAAGACAATTTGTCTTTTTCTGTACAGCATTTGCTTTTTCAATCAAATACAAATGATACTGTTTATTTGGTCAGATCTTAAAAAACCACTGAGTTAGGATATCTCCTCAACTGAATTAAGCATCTTAAAATTAATTTGTTTTTAATGCGATGGATTGTTTTTACTTATGAGTTGGACTGTAAAATATGTAATTAGGTAATTTCATGGTAGCATATTTACAACTCCTTAAAAGATTTATGAAATGTGAGGCCTTTGTTTTCACAATAAATTATAGGATAAATAATAAAAATTTTAAATTTAATCACAGGTCAAGAAAATAAAGTTAAGCGTTCCGTGACAACATTAATAAGGTGTTTAAATTGCATGAGTATAAAATTTGGAGTGTTAGACATGGAAATGTGAACTTTACCAACCGGCTTAAATAAGATGAACAAGTTGCCATTGCAAGGAAAACCAATTCTTCGGTGTTTGGGGTTTTTTGTTTCCATTGGCATCTATGAAATCAGATGTTTTCAGGTCACTGGTAAAAAATGGAAGCATTAAATTGGGGGAAAAGAATTGAGTTAGTTCAAATTGAGTCTTAATTAACTTGAAAAGAGATGTTAACCCTTTTAATCCATCTCCAACTAAGGATTTTATGTTTTACAGCATGACTGGAGATTTGAAAGCATTTTAAATTGATGAAGTCATTCTATCCCCTTTAGGAGTATATATCTAACCACAAAAAGTTGACTTAGAATTTGATTTTATAAGGTCTTTTTTTTTTTTGGTTGGAGAAATAAAACACTTAAATCTTACATGAAAGAGGTAGAATCAAATAAGAAACAGTATTTAAACTTTTTGGCTAGAAAAAATGGTTAGATTTTGCCTTTGTCATGTCCCACAAATAACCACGAGGTTGAGGTTCACATAAGAATTTTGACCCTTATGTAATCTAAAATGGAAAAGAATTGATTCAAACTACTCTCCTGCTGAAACCAAGTTGCCCTAGATAAAGGCCAAAATCTTGGTGATCTTTGTGTATGTAAAATCTCTTAAAGTAAAATCATGTGTTGCATTAAATTAAATGTATGTTATTTTGACCATTTTTTACATTGGTGAATTTACTGAAAGGTTTATCGTTAAGTATAATAAATGCAATAAATGTTACATCATTTTTCATAGAAGACATTTCAGAGAAAGTCGAGTCCAAATAGTGTAATAATAAATCAAAATGAACAAAAAATACCAAATAAATCTTACATATATAATCTAGATCCAGACTGATGTGTAAAAAGAAAATTATAGAGACAGTGCCATGGGACCATGTAAATCATTTTTAAAGAATCAAGTTCACAGATGGCTGTCTGGACTTGGGCCATACTTTATTATCTGAGAATGTTCTCTTCTTCTTTCACCAAATTTTGCAAATGTATTGCATTTTATTTGTCAGTCCTAATAACGGAAAGGCCCTCTAAGCCTTGAAATCATCCACATTCTGTCTTTCAAATAATATCATGTGAGTGGGCAAAAGTCTCTGCCAGCAGGCCCCAAACCATGTGTAAATGAGAAAGCAGCTCATTAATAAATAGTACTTAAGTCAAAGGGAGGGGCATGTCTATTAAGGGAAAGTAGTTCATACAGGAGACCCAACTCTATGGCTTTTGGTGGTACTTTTAAATGTAGACACCTGAGTTTAAACAGTAAATAAAACATCTAGAATTATTTAGCTAGAAGTCTATTTTTATTATTCAAAAATGCGCAGGACTTCCTTTCCTTCCTTTCCAAAATTTGTCTGTGGTGTTGCAAACATAGTTATAGATTGAACAGAATGCAAAAAAAGGCAAACAATGACTTGTACTGAGTTAAAGTGACTGAAAAGGTAAAAAGATAATAAGGGTAACCTGTTTTTTAGCTAATAATATCAAGTGCAATATTGAGAAAATTAAGTAGAGGAGTTTTTGTTTCCTTATTTAAAAAACATTTATGAAACATACACGTGTTACTAAGAAAATGGAACAGTGAAAAAACAAATTTTCAATTTTATTTATTTATTGTACCAAACTGTATTGGAAATTATAACTCACGAATAAGATTATGTTTAAAAATGTATCGTGAATGTAACAAACTTGAATGTATAACCAAACAAATACAGTCCTGAATTATAGCCAAATGTTTGGTTTAACTCTGAGTAGTTTTTCCAAACCAAACCAAATTTAACGAGGATGATTATCCCTATCATTGTTCTAACACTGTAATGTCCACAAGTGAGGAAAGTTTACTTCATTATAGGAAAATTATATAAAGGAAGTGAACGCTCCTGTTAGTGGAAACTGTAAATCTTACTTACCTCTTTGTTTTAGAGTACAGGTACAATGTATACTAATAGTTCTCAAATTCAGGAATATATCAGGATTACTAGGAGGGCTTTTTAATATACAAGACCCATCTTTGGAGTTCTGATACAGAAGGTCTAGGATTGGGCTGAGAATTTGCACTTTTAACAAGCCCCCCTGTGATGTTGATTCTGCTGGTTTAGGGAGCACCGATTTATTCTAACTCCTTCATTCTGCACGCCCCACCCCCACCCCCACCCCCATCGTTGTATTTTTCAGTTTATTTATTTATTTAAGTCAAATGATTATTGTTTGAATTTGTCTCTTATGAACCCAGGTCAAGGGTTGAGACTCGATTTAGGGCTTCAGTTGGCATAATGATATATTGATGTAATCAGGCTTTGCCTGTGGAAAGGGCTCCACAGAATATGAATAACTATATGGTAATTGTATGTGGTTTTCCTAATTCCTGGGAAGATAATTTCCTGTGGGAGATTGCCCATTAAAATATTTTTAGCATGAAATATTTTGTAATAATTCAGTGGATATTAATGTGCTTACGCATGTCTCAAGTATTTTCTAAGTATTGCTCAACAAATCCTCACAACTGTAGATAAAGTAAGTAGTGGCACCTCATAGAGGTGAAGTAACTTGTGGTTAGTACATGGCAGGGCTGAGGCTTCTACCCATTTTCTAATATTGTCTCCATTTCCTCCTATCTTGAGAAATTAGGAGGATGTGTCTTGGGAAGTTAGTTGAAATCGATCAAGAAGACCTTGTATTGAAGGGAGAGTTTAGGCTTCTGTGCTGACTTCTAACCCTCCTTGCTAGAGCAGTAGTATTCAAATTAGGGGCCAGTGAGGCAATGGGATGTAGAAAAGATATATTAACATTTATATTAACTTACATAAAGACACTAAATCAAACCACCAATTATCTAAGGTATGGCCTCCCCAACCCCACAGCTGATGATCACGTGACTCCCAAATGATGGACAAGAAGAGGGCATTGCAATGTGCCCATGCCAAGGACCCTGACTCCTATGTTGGTCTTTAGGTGAACTGCTTTTTATGTGTCAAGTGTATTTATGAGTGCTACCTTGTTTTGTTTAAACCTTCACTTAATAAGTAGTTTAACAAGATTTCTGTAAAGAAATTAGTTTTAATCTAGTACTAAAAATGCACAACGAGTAACTCACAAGAGAACTGCAGAGCTGATCTTTTCCTTCTTGCCGGATGGACTCTTCTTCAATTACTTCATACAGTAAAATTGATGTTGAGCTAATCATACTCTTACAAGAAGTTTAGCCAAAAATACTCAAAATTATCAGGAAGCCTTGTCACATGATTTATATCTAGTATTTTAAAACCATGACCCTTGCCCTAAGCTGATATTATGTCTTGAAATATTAGCTATTGACAGCAATATATATCTTATATTACATAATTTATAATAAATAAATACATATATATTGTTGGTGTGTGCACAAGAATCTTTTTTTTTTCCTCAGAGCAGTATGTGGCTAAAAAAATCTAGGGACCATTCATTGCAATATTGATTTTTGCAGCTAGTGAGTAAAAATTTTCAAATGTCTGATGTTTCTGGATCTCTGTTGATTTTGCTATCTGATAGCAAGCATACAGCTTTTGGGCATGACCGAAGTTACCCTGAAGTTGGTTCTGTATGTAAGTCTCCTCCGTAAAAATCTCCTCCCGTAAAAATGGGAATCTGCATAGGGCTGTTGGGAAGCTCAAATACATTAATGCATGGAACATGCTTAGCACAATGGTAACCACATGGTAAAGGTGCAATAAACTTTTAGTTCCCCTATATCCTTTGTTATATCATTAGAAGAATAACAAGTTGTATTATTTGAGTAGGAACTTGGTAGACAGGTTAGTGGTTTCTATGCTCCAATGTTCTTGAGATACCTAGATAGGCTCTGGAAACAAGCTCTTTAATGACTGAGAGTGCTTTGAGTTACCTTGATCAGAGAATTTGTTTGCACTCTCTAATTCTCTGTTTTTACTTGTAAAAGAGACTCCTGAGGTGCTCAACATATTTTGACATAGTAGTATGTAAGAGAAAAATAGAATATGGAGAACTCATTTAAAGTTATACTATAAAAGAAATTGTTTCTAGGGGCTTAGAAAGATATGAAGGGTTATGATTAAATTTCAAAATGGCTAGTACATTTCTATCATGGGAAGGCCTTTTGACACAAGTCTAACAGCTGTCCTTATTTCAATCAGTTTTAGATTCTCTTAATCTGAAAAAGATCAGGTTCTTGCAGAGTAGGAGAGTGCAACACAGAGAGTCCGACACATTGCTCTCGTATTTGTAACAAACCTGGTATAAGACATCTTTGTAGATATCAGCTAGACTTAGCTCCATCTGCTGACTTCCTTTTTTTCCTCCTCAGCTTTATGGAGCTATAGTTGACATATAACATTGTGCAAATTAAAGACATTTGGTATAACGGTTTGATGCATGTATATATTGTGAAATCCTTAACACAATAAGGTTAGTTCAAACATCCTTCATCTCACATAATTACCTTTTTTTGTTATTGTTATTATGGTGAGAACATTTAAGATCTACTTTCCCAGCAGCTTTCAAATATACAATGTGTATAATACAGTATTGTTGACTGTGATCACCATGTTGTCCATTAGATCATCGGAACTTATTCATCTTATAGCTGAGAGTTTTTGCCCTTTGACCAACATCTTCCCATTTCTCCCACCCCTGGTAACCATTCATCTACACTCTGTTTCTATGACTTTGACATTTATACGTTCCACATGTAAGTGAGATCATACAGTATTTGTGTTTCTCTGTCTGACTTATTTCACATAGTTTAATGCCCTAAAGGTCCATCCATGTTGTCACAAATGGGAGGATTTCCTTTTTTATGGCTGAATAATATTTCACTGTGTGTGTGTGTGTGTGTGTGTGTGTGTGTATCATGTTTTCTTTATCCATTCATCTGTCAATGGATACTTAGGTTGTTTCCATATCTTGGCTATTGTGAATAATGCTGAATGATCATGGGAGTATAGACATTTTTTAAAGATAGTGATTTTATTTCCTTTGGGATATACACCTGAAGTTAGAATGGCTGGATCATATGGTAGTTCTATTTAAAAATTTTTAAGGAACCTCCATACTTCCATAGTGGCTGTACCATGTACTGACTTCTTGAGTGGTTTTGACACCTCTGCCAACACTGTGCCATATTTTGTCATAGTTTTTGGAATTCTTATGTTTCAAAGCTTGATTGCTTTTATTTCTGATTTGAACTGACTTTTTAAAAAAATTAGGAAAGCTGTACTTTATTTGCTGTTTAATCTAATATATGTATCTTTCCCTGTCTTTTATATTTGCCTCCAAACAACCCAAAATATTTTGCTTCTGAACAACCTTAAATATTTACAAACATAAGAACTATTGAGAAAATAAGTTTGGCACATGTTCTGTTTGCCTTAAGTGAGCCCTTCCTTTCTGTAATAGATCAGATGCAGGCAATTGTTAACATTTAACACTGGATTGCACTTCAGTGAGTTTACATCTGAACAGCATAAACCATCTTGTGCCCTACTTAATAGTGTACTGCTGCTTTCTAACAATTTCTCAAATAGTTATATTTTCTTCTATAGCCATGCATACGACTTCAATGCTGGGATTGATTTTTTTTTTTTTTTTACTTCATTGTGAAAAGCAAGATAAGCAACCTGTGGACTAAATTCCATGTAAGTGTGCATACCTTAAGTAGGGTTAAAGAACTCCTTAATGTTGATATTTCTTTAGCTTGGCAGTAAAACAAAATCAATGCTAATTTAATAGGAGCTCACAAACCAAGTTTTGCTTTCATTGCCCTTTTAAAAAGAGTAAAGGGCTATAGTTATAAACAGAATTAGTAATTGCTTGGTTGATATGCCTGTTGAATAGCAGATGATTTTTATTCATTCTATTCCTTTTAAAATCCATTACCTTAATTTTAGATAGATTACTTGATAACAAGACCGTTGATCAAAATGGTTGCATTAAACCTGTTTATAATTTTGCAAAATGATTTTTACACTTGATCTTAGCCAAAAGGCCGAGAAGTGATTGCAAAATGATTTTTAATTCTCCCTAAACACCCTTCCTCCTGGCAGAGGAAAAAAATTGCTTGTGGGTTGTTCAAAATTGGCTCTGTTTTTCTTAGATGATCTTTAATTACACTTTAAAGCGGGATTTCTTTATGGGGAATTGAAATTCTGCTTGTTAGAAAATTACAGAGGGTATTTGGGGATCTGCTATTAGCTTCAGGAACAAATAGAGAGATTAGTAAGACAAATGATCAGTAGCCTAAAAAAATTACCTATGGGAGACAATTATTAGCCTAGGGAAGATCTGGCTGTGGTCATGAAGGTTGCCTAAATGATGAGTTTATCAAACTGTTTTAGAAGCTGCTGAAAAGAGAACCAGAGGTTTATATTAGCCACTAGGAATCAGTGGAGGGGTCATCTTGGAGATTAATAAATTTACTGTGGTGTGTTTTCAGACCTCAGTCTATACCAGCAGTGATTGAGGCTGGAGTTAGAGGTGTGGGACTAGGAAGTACAAGCTCATGAGTCCAGGACCATTGAGGAGAAAAGAAGAAAGATTTTATGGCAATATTTTGGAGCAAGAAGGTAAAATGGTAGATACACAGAGAAGGCAAAATAAATGGAATGCTTTGTCTCTTTTAAGGAATCTGGACATCATCAGAATTTAAGGTAACCATCTTGTCACTAGTAATCTTTCTGAAAGTCTCCCATGTCATGGTGTCTTAGGACTGAGAGACAAGAGAAATCAGAGCTGATATGCCAAACATGTTGGCTAGCAATTTTATTGAGACAAAATGAACTTTTCATAAACTGATCCTTTAGCTTTCTTTACAGATGTATTATTTCTAACATGAAATGTGAATAACCTCTGGGCATATACATAGAGCCAGAGAAAAAGGAACTGCGTGTGAGTTAAGGGGATGAAGCCATGGAGAAAAAGGCAAGGAATCCTAGAGTAATTACATACACAGCTTTGTCTTGTACCTGACATTTTGACCTTCTGTAAGGTTTCACCCTAGTGCAACAAGCACAAAGATCAGTTAGAGACAAGTTTTACATCAATCTATCCATCCCTCCGTATGACCATTTGAAAACTTGACACCTTAGGAAAAGATCAGCACATAGTAGGTGTTCAGTAAAAATGTATTGACTCAGTGAATGAATAAGTATGTTTATAGATCATTTTGTCAGACAAAGATAGGTATTATTTATAAATTATTTATAAATGGGTTGATTTTGAGAAGTTATTGTGTTGAATTTTTTAACTTATTTTTAAATATTTTATACTATTATTATGCTGAATTTTTTACCCACAGTTTTATTTCTTTTTCTTAAACTTAAAACAGGCAGGCCTTTTATTGCACCAGAGCTTTCCTCCTAAAATTTACAATTTTTTTAGTCATTGTTTAGGTATTTTGGAAAACTCTGAATAGATCCAAGTCAATTTAACAGCTTGTTAAGCAGCTCCTCTGGGTAAGATCCCTCATTAGGCATGGGAGGATGTAGAGAAAATTTAACTTCTGCTGTGCTCTTAAAATATACACTAGTAATATTCTTATTCTAATGTTTAATGAGAATCATAGCAAATGATAACAGATAAGACTATGGGTGACTATGGTGAAAGAGATAGACATCGTACCAGCTATAATCCCATCAAAAGAATCAATAGCCTTGATCAAAATAATGGCCGATGATTCTTGAGGTCATCACTGTCCTTCTGGGTGTTGTCTAAGGAGACTTGTCTCTGGAAGTGAGGTCATAACCATGTAGGTCATGGAAGGCTTGCTTTTCGTGGGCCAAGCAGCATCAAGTTGTCTGCTGAAAGTTTCGTAGGAATAAATGACAACATTACTAACAAAGTGGAAGAGGCAATTCATTGGAACTCTTTATTTATGTTTGCCTTTTGGATTGGTACTATGTTTTATATGTGTTTGTTTCTGTCTTCTTTAAGTCGTAGAGTCATAGGAAATTAATATTTGTTGAATAAATGTATGAAAGGCTGTGGACAACTTTTTCTCCATATTTGTAAGTTTGTAACAAGAGCATTAGCAAGGGCAAGAAAGCTTTTTGTGTGTGGCCCCTGTTTTATGTCCAAAAAAAAAAAAATGCTGCAGAGGACAGAGGGGAAACACTGAGGCCACTTCTGAGTCGTTCCATTAATGTTCACGTTCCCCAGATCACAGGCTGTCCTAGGGCAGAGTGCCCCTTTGCTTCAAGGTGAAATGGTTTGCCTTTATGAATTTTGAATAAAATGCAGGATTTAAAGGAGGAGCTTAGGACCTCTTGGTTAGGCCATAGTGTCAATATCCATTAACTTTTTTTAAATAAAGAACTGGCATATTGGGGTTCACCACTTCTGTCTTCTCTTTTCATCCCCTTGATTGGGTAAACTTAGATCAGAGAGAGACACTCTGCTTACTCACCACATCCACACATGTGTGTGCACACATGCACACACAATCACACCAATACAGAGAAGAGACAGAGCAAGTAATGGGGGTAGTGATGGTGGTGGTAGAAAGCTGTTCAAGTTTTTTGGGGAAACTTCCTATGTCTGAAAAATTGCAGTGTCCATATTCAAACAAGTCCATCATGGTTCCCTAGTCCCTCATTACCAGCTTTATCATTTTATTTTTGAATGGACTTAACTTCTGAATTGGCCAACTGGATAAGCCAGCCATTCCTGAATGGGAATATAGTCTTAGAACCATAACAAGCAACTTGAGCCTCAGGAACTTTAGTCTGAATTGCTATGGGACATTTTCTTTTCTGTTACTCCACAGGAGAACAACACAGTTTTCATTTAAGCTCTGGCTGGAATTGTTCTTTAAAAATACGACAGCTATGCACCTACAAATACCTTATTTTAAAGAACCTCGAGATTTAGTTCCATTATTGTTCACTTATTCTGTGCTATAAAAAAATTGGACAAATTTAGTGGTAGCAAAATATTATGCTGGCAGAAGGACTGAGACATGGAATTTCTGGCAGTATGCAGTTATTTTATGATACCCACAAACTCTAGTTAAAGGTTCGCACTCAAGTAACATTGTGTTCAGAGTAACCTGGAAACAGTCTTAGTTTGGCAATTTAATGACCTTCCAGCAGGGCACCTTCAATTGATCATGTACGTTTCCAAAGTTTGACAGAAGTTAGAGCTTTGATGAATCATCTAAAAATATTGAGTCTATCTCCCTGTTGGACCACTATGAATTTATTGTTTTCTTTAAAAAAAAAATCCCAATAGAAATATAACAGCTCCAGAAGGCTTTGAGAGTCTTTCTAGCTTAAATGGTAGTGGCAGAAGGCAAAACAAAATACCATGTTTACCATTGGTGATTTCCAAATTGTTGTGTCTTCCAGATGGTTTAGAGGAATTAAATTACTACAATGAATGCCATTTTGAAAATGTTTCTTTTGGTACCCAAAGGCATCAAATTAAAATCTTCATTTTGTGGAATTTTAACATAACCCACATTTCAGTGGTGCAGGCTGGTGGGCGGGGGCAGGGGAGACATCACAAAGGGTTTTCCCTTATTGTTATCTCCAAACTCCCGCAATGGTAACTGACCGCCTGCGCTGTTGTCTTGGGGGAGATGATGTTTCCCAGCTGTCTCATTACCACTTCTTCCTTCTCTTATTTGGGACGCCACTTGCTTTCAGTGTAACTAAGCAGTTAAATCCGTGTTGACTATATCACTAGATGAAGGAGAGTAGACTCAGTTTATAGTATGTAGCATCTCTATCAATAATTAGAAATCAACTCTGAGCTTCAAGGTGACTGTCATCAAGGCCTAGAGGAAGAGAACAGCCACTAAGCCAGCTGCAGAGAGGCGTAAATCCTTTCCTGAAATGTAAAAGCTCTCATATATTAGTTTTACCCTGGCTAATTAATTATTTATTATTAATGTAGACATGGAATTATAGAAAAGGCAGATGAGTGCATAGATTCCAATACTGGCCTGCTTTACTCAATGTAGAGTCAGGAAAAGGGACAAGTGTCCATCAGATCCCCATACTACAAAGGAGCTCTCACATGCTCCCGTAAGGACAGCCCTCCCGATACTCATATTGGCTCTTAAAATATGTCTTCTTAAGGTTCTCACAGGTTTAATAAAACCTCCATCAAACTTTGGTGTTGCAGCAGCCCCAAACAATCAAATTTTAAGGACTTGTGAGGCCTCACCTGGATTTGCACAGCCCCAGAGCCAGACGGAGTTTTTATTAAATCTGATCTCGCAGTGTTGGAGATGCTTTGGAGTCAAGTGAATGAGCAAGTGGAATCATTCCACAGTGGGGCAGATCCAATCGGCAACCCTCCTTGCAGGCATCCCTTCAGCATTGCTTTCCCTTTGTATGTTGCAGTGTTTACATAGAGTTTTCACAGAAGGATTCATTTAGGATTAACCTAATTGAATAAACACAAAGCTGCATAATTTATGGACCAAAATAGTTTTTCCTGGTTGGGTTGCTGACTAGCATTTCCTCTCTCCCTAATGGAATATTGCAAAGCCCCATATTGTTATAATCAGAACTTCATCTTTGAGTCAATCCAGTTCATTTGCATGATATGATTTTATTATAAGCCAGATGTATAAATAATTGCTCATGAAGAGAGCCTTTTCTTCAAGCGAAGTAATGGATATGTGTGTGTGTGAGAGTGTGTGTGTGTGTGTGTGTGTGTGTGTGTATTTCTTTTTTCCCCCTAACGGAAATGGCTAAGTCCAGTAGCAGAACCTATCATTATGGGAATTATACTGAATTCTTGTTACTGTTTCCAAAAAAAGATAACTTAGGAAAATAATAATATTGTGACTTAGATTTTGCTCATGTGATAGGATAGGAGAGGATAAATAAAAAAGCACATGCTGGGAAGATGCGCTAATTTGTTTAAGATCCTAGAAAATTAGCCCTCATGGTACTTCCCCATTTAAAAGTGCAAAACGATTCTCCATTGCCTGTTAGATCAAGTTTGGGCTTCTTGTGTTTCAAGAGCTTGCATAATCTGGCTCCATCCTAACTGCCCAGCCTGATTGACCTTGCTCATTACTATATGCCCTCCATCAGGGATTGATGAGCAGTGATAATCACTCCCCATGGGCCCCACATATGGTCTCATGCCTCATTTGCTGAAAACATAAGATGGCCTTTGCACCTGCTGGTCCCTTCACATTGAATGCCCACTTTCTTGCGCCTGCCAGTTTAAAGCTTAGCCATCTTTACAGGTGCTTCTCAAAACCCATCATCTCAGCAATAAGAAGCAAATGCTGACTATTCTTCCCATGGTAAACTTTTGCTTTTGTGGGTAGGCTGAAAAGTGGCCTTTCAAAGATATGCCTGTTTTCTAATCTCCAGAACCTGTGAATATAATCTTACTTGGATAAAGGTCTTTGCAGATGCAGTTAAATGAAGTATTTTGAGATGAGGAGATTATCCAGGATTATATAGGTGTGACAAGGCCATAGCCCATGTCCTTACAAGAGAAAGGGAGAGGGAGATTTTGAGATAGCGGAGGAGAGTGAGGCAGTGTGATCAGGGAGGCAGAGATTGGACTGATGTAGCCACAAGGTGAAGAATTTGGACCACCAGAAACTGGAAGAGGCAAAGAACAAAGTCTCCCTAAAGCCTCCGTAGGCTATGTTGCCTGTTGGCACTTTGAGTTTGGACTCCTGGCCTCCGAAACAGTCAGAGAACACATTTCTGTTGTTTTAAGCCATCAATTTTGTGATCACTTATCACAGTAATCACAGGAAACTAATACACCTTCTTTAGAAAGTACCATGCATTTACTTTGCTCGGTAGAGGTAAGTGCCAAATGGTACCCTAATGCTTCCCATGGAAGGCTGCTCTTTTCCCAAATAGGTTACAAATTCCTGGCAGACTCTAAGAGGTATCTGGCACAGATTTGGTCATAGAATGTCCATGAATCTTTGGAATAATTTATTGGTCATTTTCAATATACTGGGAGAGACAAAATGCTGGTTGTATCTCAGTGATCTATTGGTGATTGATGTTCTTGCTTCAGGTATGTAGTTCACTTCTGTAATGAGACTGTGGATCTGATAAAATGTTTTCTCTTAAGCTGGCTGTTGCAAAAGAGTGTAATAAATGTAGGTCTTTGATATGCCTTTGTTATCTAGTTCAATCTCCTCCTCATCTGCAAGTCTTCTCTAAGATGACTTTCTGGTTCCAGGATTACTGACCCATCTGCAGTCCATGCTCTTCTGTTGCAGAATGTCAGCCTTATGGCTTGCTCCTGCTTAGATTTCCCCTGTTCCCAAAGGAGAGGGACCAAGAGGCTTATGAAGTTGTCAGTGTTGTATCTCCGTTTAGAATACTGGGCGTATGCAACTCGAACAGGATTAGCGAAATTAGCTGGTATAGGAAACCTGCAATGCCACACCTCTTGAGGTAGTACTTGCATTTCCTTTGATATCCAGGGCTCTCTGGAGCAGTGCTCACAGTGACTCAACATTCTTTAATGGAACATGGGGAGATGGGGAATAGAGCTCAACAACCTACACTGATAGTCTTCTGACAACCTTTCAAAATGGTTCATTTATAAGAAAGCTGAATTTTCAAGAATTAATTCCTTCAAGTTCAAGGTTTGGGATCCCATTTTTATTTGGCCACTCACTGTAATTTTTATTTTGTCACAAATGTAGCTGTAATGGTAAAAAGTATAAGCTGGTTCTATCATTTAGAACTTTAAACCTTCTCTGAGGTGTATAAATATTTAGGAATCTGAATTGCAGAGGGAAAGTTCATCTACAGATTTATCTACAGGATATCTAAACTAGAAAGGTTGGTTCACCACAAGACTGATCTCTTGAGACAGAGAAGAAAACATTTGATCAAATTAATCTACAACTGCATCTTAAGGATGTTAAATAGTAACCACAAGGTTAGTCTACAGGGAACTTCGTAATGTTTCCAATCAAGAGACTACTAGTCTTAAAATAACTAGTGACTTCCCATCTGTAAGAGGACAGTTTAGATATTGTAAAAAAAAAAAAAAAAAAAAAATCACATCCTCTTACTTTGCTATTTATACTGCCCCCAAGTGGGTCCTCTTGGTAAGCCAGTGTGTGGGTTCTAGGGTGTTCCTAGCATGACTTCCATGAGAGGTATCAGGTAAACAAAATCCCCTTGATAATGAGATAGTTTTTCCTGGCTTACCAATGCTACAAATTTACATATGTAGAACTAGGTAAACCTACTTACTGTAGCACTTTTGTTAATTTCCCTTAGAATGAAGAAACTCCTTGTAGAGGGAGGTCTTTAGCTGTAAAATGATTTTAATCTCTTTCTGAGTGATGGCCCAACTTGATTAACTCTTCAGGTATACTTAAGATAGAATGGACACAAAGAAGAGTCAACCTAATTTAAAAAGAGCAATAATTTATAACAACCAAAGTCATCCAACTGGCTTCTGAGTGTGTCCTCAAATCTCTAAGTTAACTTTCTTTTCAACAAACTGCAGGTCTGAGTCAATCTGTTGTTCTGTAAGGGGAAGAAATAGGCTATAGGCGTAATAATTGTTACCACTAATCAGGACCATATTCAGTATAACTCAATTGAAAATATTTAAGAATAATTTTAAACATTTTGTAGCATTTATTGGTTTATCAGTGGCCTTTGATTCATATATAGGAACTGTCACTTAGGCATGCCATCTGATCTTGATCTAGTCTTTTAAAGTTTTTTTATAGCATTTGTCAACACACCACATCAAAAATCACAGCGGACCAAACAAATTCCATTCTTAAATAGCTTCCTGTGTTTATAGTCATTTCTAATGATTTTCTGTGGTTCTAAGATGAATTGGATGCCCGCTACCAAATGCAATATATACATTACATTCTGCTGATTCCAGAATGTCACCTAGACTTAACATTGCCTTAGGACTCAGGGATGACTTCATAGAGGTGATACTTGCAGAGTGGCTTGGCCAGACAGGTGAAGGGTCAGAGAGAACTCTGGTAGAAGAAACAGCGTATTTACATGTGTATATATAAAAACAACTTCTGCTATTATAACATTGTTTGGGTGAATGGGGGAAATCGGAGGGGGCAATGAACCATGAGAGACTGTGGACTCTGAGCAACAAACTGAGGGTTTTGGAGGGGAGGGGAGGGGTGTTGGGCGAGCCTGGTGGTGGGTATTGAGAAGGGCACGTATTGCCTGGAGCTCTGGGTGTGGTGCATGAACAATTAATATTGTAACATTGAAAAAAATAAAATAAATGTATCTGGGAAAAAACACATTGTATAATACATTAAAAATTAATATTAGATATGAGAAAGAATTTTGTAAACTTCCATGTGAATAATTATTATAATATAAACACCACTTATTTTTGCTTAATTTTAAAAGAGAGATATTTTCATAATTAACCTCTAGTATTTTCTTATAAATATTTGTGTTAGTATATAGATTCTCTATATCATTTTGAAGATCACAAGTCAGAGAATTTCTTGAAAACTCAGAATATGAATAAAGCACAAGTTAAAAAAAGTTTTGGATGAAATTTGTTCAGATTATAAGATCTATATATTGAACAATCTCCATATGTCAGGCATTATACTCATGATACATAAAAAGAAAAAAAAATACTTCCTGTCTTCAGGTTTCTTAAAGTTTAGTGCAGGAGATGAAGAGTGAACAGGCAATTCTATAGTTAATGAGTGAGATTGTAAGACCCTACCCATAATTCTAAGGAAATACATCATAGGGACACTTGAGGGCTTTCCCAGGAGAGATGGCGTCTGCCCTGAGTTTTGGGAAAATAGAGAAATTGAGTAAAGGGGAAGGGGGAGGTACTTTCCAAAAAGGGGAGAGCATCGAAAGTAAACACTCGAAAGTAAGAAAGTATGACAAGTTAGAGGAACTTGTAGAAGTTCATTCTGATGGAGAAGGGAAGTAAGGCTAAGAGCAGAGATAGGTTCTGAATGGTCTTATTTGCTAGGCTCTGGATTTTGGACTTGGTCCTGTAAGAAGTGGAGAGTCACTGGAAGAATTTAGGGAAGGGAGTAATATGGTTAGAAAGATGATTCTGGGTGCAGTGTGGTGAATGGATTGGGAGGGATTAGAAGGGACATCATGAGACCTGCAGCTGTTGCTATGATGCAGAAAGAGAAATTAGAGCCTAAGTTAGTTAAGCAGGACTGGAGACAAGGGGGTGGGGATGAGAAATACTCATTAAGAGGAATCAGCACTATTTGATGACTGAATGTAGAAGGTGAGAGAAAGAGAAGAGTCAAGGATGACTCCGGGTTTCTGGCTTGGGAAAGGGGGTGGTTTCCCTCTCCCCTGAGATGGGAAGAACAGTTGGAGAAGCAGAGATGGGTGGGAAGATGGTAAATTCAGTTTTGGTAATTTGTGTCGAAAGAGTCTGTGGGATGACCACATGATGGAAGAGTCTCATGGGTGGTGATATATCCCAGTCTGAACTTGGATGAGATATATGGGCTAAGATTTCTCTAATGCAAGGCATAAAATGGGAATTGGAAGTTGAAGGTCAAGTCAGTGGTGCTCTCTGTCTGGTAAACACAAGATGCAGATATAAATTTGATGTATCAATGAGTCAGTTAAGGCATGGAATCATGAATTCTTTGGAATTGGAGAGAACCTCAGGGACCATGTAGTCTATAAGATTATGGATGATTAGATGAGGATACTGAAGTCACGGAGAAAGGTCTACCCAATTATACAAGTTGAATTCAGAAACCTAGGCTTTATGAATGTATGTCCTGTTTTCTTTCTACCCTATATTGCTACTGGGTGTGTATCAAAAGGAGAACTGAATGAGAAAATACATGAAAGAGGAAACTGGCTTAACTAGAGCAAGAAGCAAGAGTTTGCCACCACGCAATGGTGAACGAGGCCATCATCCCTCGCCCTCATACCCCACTCCTTTCCTAAAAGGAAATTCAAATCCTAAATCCTAAAAGGAAAATTCAAATTTTCATAGCTCAGGCACCATCTTGGAGCCCAGATTGCTCCCCTTTTCCTGGAGTTAGTGGTCATTTTGCCTCTACCTGAAAATTATGAAGGTTTGCTTTGTTCTGGGAGAAATTTTTATCACCTGTACAAGTCAAAAGCCATGACTTTCATTGCTCTGTGACCCAGGAAAAGCTTCAGATTTTCAAAAAGAAAGATGCAGTTGTGTAATAGCTTTTTCACTGCTGTGATGTTTCAGGGCAACCTCACTGTAATGTCATTTCCATGCTTCTGAATTGTTTTTATCGTAGATGAAATGAAATGAAGCTGTTAATGACAAGCCAAATGGGAAATGCATCTGGCAGCTCTGTGTGATACATATCGGGCTGCCCTTTACTCCGGGAGAGCGACACCTTGCTTTTATTTTGCCCAGCTCTTCAAAGGGAAATGGTCAATAGCATTAGCAGATCAGGTTGGGGGGACTTAAGTCGGCTTTGTAGTGCAACTTGGTGTTTCTTTGCTGTTGGACGCATTTGTGTGAAGTGCCTCGATCTGTTCAAATATCAGAGGAGGAAAGTTGGGATTTGGATAGTACCGACTCCCAGGGTGATGGGCAGTTTGTAGGATAGATCATTGTATTAAAGAAAAAGGGCCATTTCTTAAGTTGGCCTTAGCGAGGCCTCGGTAAAAGTTAGGAAGACAGATCTCATTAGGCTGGAAGGTGTTTTATATTATCAGAGCAAGACTTTCCCTACGAAGTTTGTCTTTTGCCTGAGGGAAGATGAGTTTTCTAAATGACTTAACTAACTTCTTTTTTGGCATACTTTTGCAATTGGTTCATTTCCAGGTACCAGAAAGAATGTAAATATGGAATGAATCAACTTTTTCCACATTTTTCTCTAGCAGTTCTTTTATGAAGAACAGATTTTCCATAGAGGAAATTAAAAAATACATAAAACTGAGAAACTGTGGTGTTGTTGAGAACGGCCTCATTTTCCCCGTCACTTTGTAACTGGCAGTGTATTCAAATGGCATTAATATAAAGTACGGAGTTTGTTTCAATTAGCTTCATTTTTCCTTGAGATGAGGAATTATCATAAATCCCTGAAATAACAGTTGACTCACAGAGATGCTTGTGTCATTGCATTGGGAATTTTTTATGGCTTTTTTTTCCCCACTACATCTAGTTATAAAAATGATTAAACTCTGATTTAATGCATTTGATATGGGCCTTTTGCCTAAATTAGGAATGAGGAGAGAAGGGCAATGGTATAACTCATTTCTCAAAGACAGACAAATTATTCTTTTCGCAGTAAATTTGGGTAGAATGATTTTTTCCATTTTAGAGCATTTTTCTACACGAAACACAAGAATTTTCATTAGCATTTGGTTCACATTTTTTCTTGGATGCCATTCTTTTGAATGATCTGAAAATATTCTTCTGGTGCATCTGTAAACATCTGAAAATTAGATATTTGGTAAAAGACAATTGATCTGGACAGCTCAAAAAGCCAGAACTTTATGCAAAGCGGTATCTGGATTGCCATCTAAATGAAAACCGCATGTCAAACAGATGTCATAAATATGAATTCAGACAAATGCCCATTGATAGTTTTTCCGTGGTGCGTCTTAGATGGTTCAGTGAGTTACAGATCTGGCGAAGTGCAGCCTGTTTGGTATGCTGAAGGCAAGTTAAAGTTCTTTTCCTTTCTATTGTGACACTACAAGTCTAACCTTTATTGTCAGGGTCTCAACTGAATTTTCTAACAGCAGATGAGTGGGAATTCATGGAAATAGCATGTGTTTCACCAGTGTCCTTTATTTCTCCCTCAGGACAAGCAGCTGTCAGGTCAGCCCCCCATCGCAGAGCTTGAAGCCATCAAGAGCAGGGATATATTTGCCTTGTTCTGAGGGCAGGCTTTCTGCCGACTCGGGAGATCACATAAATACCTTCAGGCCAGCATATCTGAGTCATCAGTGAGTGACCTCCCTGACAGGCTGAAACCACAAAATGCGACTTACGGAGCCGTCGGAGCACGCTGCCCGGCTCTGGGTTCAGCTGAAGCAATAAACAGGAAGGGATGAATTCATTCATGTTCACACTCCCATTTTTCTACATGGTAGGAAACTAATTCCAGAGAGTAATAGTAGCATAAAAATGCAGCCACATAACTTTTATAACCTCGTTTCCTCGAGTGCTTTACAATGAAATCCAGAGTCTTTGATAGAACTTGCTCTATATCCTAAGTTCTTAATGATTACAGCTACTCATGGTTTCAGAGAGGAAACCTGACTTTTTAAAATATGAATTTGATGTCTTTTCATTTGCAGACCTCACGTGGGCGAGGCAAGGAGGGCCAGTTTTGCTATCAACCTACCTCTCTTCTTTGGGTCCTTGGAGGTGAACTTCCTGGGATGATGATGAGGAAAATGCTAATCTTTAGTTTCAGGTATATGTCATTCGTATGTGGGGACTGAGAACTTATTTCCTCTGTATCTTTCAAGATTAAGATTTCCTCCCATTTTTCTTCTCAATATCCAATATCTATTCATTGCTAGATCATTCACCTAGACCATTGCACTTACATCTTCAGTCAACCTTATGAGATTGATAGGAATATTATTGGACTTGGGGTGAAACCAAAGCTGATGGGGTAAAGCCAGAAGTTCTGCTAATAAGGAGTAAATGACCAGTTTGAAACCTGACCATCTGACTACAGAACCTATGTGCTTACTCATTCCTTTACCAAGGCATGAAAAAAAGTGTGAACCAGCAGTGGGGTATACTAATTTGCCTTCATACCACAGAGTTGTTAAATACCTGCATATGTTATGTATATTTATTTAGTACAATATCATTTAAGTTTTTGGTGCTTTATTTACTTATCCAACAAGTATTTATTTAAAACCTTCTATGTGTCAACATTCTATGAGGTGCTGAGGATATAGCTGTGAATAAATCAAGTCTAGTCCCTCTTTTTTTTGGGAATTCACAGGCCAGTGGGAACAAGTGCCATCTGCACTGCCAAAGAGGAGCCTTGAGGATGGGATCCCAAACTCGGCCTAGGGAGTGAGAGTTGGGCCTTTCAGGATGTTCAGGAGTCTGCTATGTGTTCAGGGTGGCAAAGGACATTTTAAATGAGAGAGGACTCATTTGGAAACTATGAGAAGGAAGTGTGAGGGCTTCCAGAAACCACCTACCTTTATCCCCTAGTTTGGAATCTCCCTGTACCATCCCCCACAACACACATACTTTGCCCCCACTGCCCACTTATCTGGTAGATCCTTCCATAGCCTTCATGTCTTGGTAGAGATGTTACTTCATCTGAGAAAACTTCCCTACCTCTTTCAATACTAGTCAGATGTTCACCCATAACAATTGATGTTTCTCAGTATCCTAATACTGAAGACATTATTATTTTAATTGCTTCTTTACCTAGCTGTCTGCTGCTTCAGACTATAGGCCTTTTGGAGCCTAGCACATATAGAATGCACTAAATACATGTTAGCTGAATGAATGTGTATGGGATGGAAATAGAGATAAGGGATAAGCAGGAACAGATCATGAAGATCTCCCTGTGTACACCCATGGCTAGCCAACAGACATTCCCAACCCCTGCTCTTTTGCCACCTCTATTCAGAACCTACAAAAGTGAAATATTCACTTTCCCTACCTCCCTTGCAGCAAGGGGCAGCTATATGACACAGTTCTGGTTAACCGTCCTAAGCAGAGGCCTGCTGGAAGGGCTCTGAGAAAAAGAGAATATTATATTTAGCGTGGTCCTTGACTGTTTTGAGTGAAGAAGTGAGGACTGGGGTAGATATAGCAGATACCTTGTAGCTAGGGAGGAAAGGCCGAGAGAATCACAAAGACTTTGAGATCACTGAGCTGCTGAGCCAGTGCCAGAAACATGGACTTCTTGTGTGAGAAAAATAATCCTCTGGTCCTGTTGTGTGTTACTTACAGCCAAATGCATTCCTAATAGTAGCTATATTTATTAAACACTTACTAATTCTATCACAGTGTCAAATACTTTCCCTATGCTTTTCTCAAGTAATATTCACAACAACTCTACATAGAAGGTACTATTATTATTATCAACTCCATTTTACAGATGAGAAATAGATACATTCACCCATTCAAACTTCAGTAGCTAACGAGAGTCAGAGCCAAAATTTGAACCCAGGACATCCAACCTTACATTTGTGCCCTTGACCACTGTACATAATGCCAGGTCAAGGAGCTTGAACTCTATTCTGAGGTTGGTGAGATGGTCTAGTAGGAGGAATAATGACTTCCTCCAGATGTCCACATCCTAATTCCCAGAACCTGTGCCATATATGGGAATTAATGCTTCAGAGGGAATTAAGGTTGCTAATCAGCTGCCCTTTACATGGGGAGATTACTCTGGGTCATCCAGGTGAGCCAAATGGAATCATAAAGGTTCATAGAATGGGAAGAAGGAAGCAGTAGAGGAGGTCAGAGTGAGTCAGAGAACTCAATATATTGTAGCTGAAGATGGAAGGAAGGGGCTACGATCCAAGGAAGGCAGATGGCTTCTAGAAGGTGGAAAATGCAGGGAAATCAATTCATCCTGGGGCCTTCATGAAGAAATAAAACTTTGCCAATTTCTTGATTTTAGCCTCATGAGACCCGTGTCAGATTTCTGCAGAAATGTAAGATAGTAAATTTTTATTGTTTTATGTCACTAAATTTCTGGTAATTTGTACTCATACAGGTAGCACCAAAGGATTTTCACAATCAGATCTGCTGTCTTTGTGAGATCCCTGTGTTCACTATGTAGAGTCTGGATCACTGGGGCATAGGGCTGAATTAGGAGGCATTGCAAAGGCAAAAGTAGCCGAGGGTCTAAGTCCACCCAAAAGCAGTGGATGTGGTTCTGTTTGTTTTTCAATGTGTTTGTGGAATAAATGTGGTAAAGTTGCAGAGAAGTCAGAGATGAATAAATTTTTGAGATTAAAGGTAAAGAGTAGATACTTGTTGGAACTAGGTGTCAGAACAAGTAGGAGAAGGGATGGATGTTGGCCTTTGGGATGGGAGCAATGTGTTGATAGTGTCACGGGAGAGTGTCACGCAGTTTCTGGTGGTATCTAGGAACAAAACTGGTTGTGGTGTGATGGTGGGGAGGACAACATTGTGGAGCTGGTAGCTTTGGGCACAGGTAGAAGGAAAAGCAGGCAGCCTGCTTAATCGCTTCCATTTTTCTTTGTTAGCAAGGAGGAGAGTCCATCAATGGAAAGCGAGTGAGGTAAGGTTTAAGAGTCCCTCTGCAGAACGATACGAGGGGAAGTCCAGGTGGGATGAAAACTTTACCTGTTTATGGTACCATGTTTTAAGGTTGTGTTATATTTGGAACCAGACCCTTGGAGTCAGAACAGAGATGGGCGTATTAAGGAGAGGGGATTTGGAAGAGAGAAGGAAGTGAGAATTTTTACTCCCCTTTTTAGGAGGAGAATGATTTTTATGTGGGACAGAAGGAAAAACCATCACTCATTTTGTCTGAGGCTGACTTCATGAATTCCTAATAAGCATATCCCTCCTACCATTCTCTACAAAAGCTCCCTCATTCAGTTCAATAATACCTCCTCCTAGTATTGCAACTAGATCTTTCTTCCAAATTGGGGTCATTGTCTCCTGTAAAGGCAGATGTCTCAAAAAGAGGGGCAGAGCAAGTCATGCCAGCCTTTGTACAAATGAGGCAGCTCCTTTTCTGGGAAAAATGTAACTGGAGTAGGAATGAGGGGGAGGACCACAGTGAGCTGGGTGGGAGGAGGGCCTCCATTTAGGGGGTAGAGGAGTGAATTGCTAGAGGTCTGAAGGTAAATGCTTTCTCAGCCACTTATGACCACCTTCCTGCTTCTCAAAGGGAGTGCCTCTGCTTGGATGGGTATAAGTTGATGGCAAGACCCTTTTTTTTCCATGGGGTACCTGATATTCTGTACTCTGTCAAGGTTTCCTTACACTCTGAAGTGTGTCTGCAAGGGATCTTTTGGGAGGCAAAGGTGAGAAACCACAGGGGAGGTACAAGGGAAGGCACACAACCTCCCTGTGGGTCTGGAAGAAGATGTCCCTCACACCTTCTGGCAATGTAGAGAAGGGATGAGCAGAACTAGTGCCATCTTATGTCAGGCAAAGTCAGGGGGATGAGAAGATACAGCGTTCAATCCAAAAGGTTCCTTGAGGGCTGGTAAACCTCTTTGAGAGGAATATCCTACAAAGAATGCACAGCTTGCTAGGTTTGGAGTTCTGTTTATTATCAAAGGAAACCTTTCTCATCTTTGAAAAAATTTTTAAAAAGAGAGCCTGTAATCCCCAGGGCCTCAGATTTATGTTTTCCAAATGTGAATCTCTATTTCTCCATGTGCTCAATATCTTTTTAATGGACTACAAATATTTGAAATGTGTAAATACACCATGGGAGGATGAGTATTTTAAGTGTGTAGGGATGTGGCTGGATTAGGAGAACTAGGATGTCATTATGAAAGAGGAAAGCAGGAGATGAGATGTCCCAGCAGTCTGCATTGCTGGACTGAGCATACTCGTAGGGCAGGCAAACTGGAAACATTCTTGCATTTGAACTTCTAGACCGGTCCCCTGGACAAAAGCATGCAGCATCTTTCTTATTGGAGCTATCTTTCAAAGTATCTTGAAATAAGGTATCTTATTGGAGGTAACTATCTTTGGACTTTATCCTTTTTCTGGGGAGAGAGGGATTGTATCGCTCTTCCTCCATACTAGCCTATCTTCCAGTGGAAGTGGGGCCAGGTGTGTCTTGGAAATGCTCCCCTGGATGCTGATAGATGCTTCTCTGCTTCCATCCCAATCCTCCCCAATGGGAATTAATAAGTTCAAAGCCAAATACTGACACGATCAGAAAAGATTGCTCGTTCTAAATAGAGTGATGTGTTTCCAGTCGGAATAATCTCTGGAGTCTTCTCTGTGGTTTTCCTTAATGGACTCTATTTTCCAGACATACCGCCACTGGAGATATTCTGTTTCCCCAGGTGCAGAATGGGATGAGGATATCCTGCATGATGTTTTGGTGAAGATTAAATGAGATATTAATGTTGGTGAATCACTTGCATATGGAGAGCCCTCAATAAATGTCAATTCCCTTCTTCATCATATCATCAGTTGATAATGAATTATTCCCTACTTCTCCTAATGCTTATTGGTGTTTCCATGCATTTACATACCTAATAGAGAATTGAGAACTAGAGTGGAGGTTCATGGGTCTCAGCTGTCAGTGTTTTGTTTGCTTACTTTTGGTCATTGAGTCCTTGTCAGTAAGTGGCAGGATGGCATATGGTGAGAATATGGCCCCTGGAATCAGATTGACTGGATTTGAATCCAAGTTCCGCCCTTTTAACTGCACCATCCCAGGCAAGTCTCTTAACTTCTTTATGCCTCAGTTTCCTTATTACAGTGTTGGGGGGAATGATAATAATAGTACCTACCTCATAGGGTTTTTCGGAGGATTAAATGAGCTAATATATGTGAAGGATGTGGATCAGGGTCTGACATCAAGTAAGACCCATAAACTGTGATCACTGTTACTGGCTTTTGGTGACTACATACAAGGCATTTATGATAGTGTTCAATAAATGTTAGCTATTGTTTTTATTATTACATGGTCTATAAACATGGTCAGAGATCTCTGAACCATGAAACTAAATTCCAGCTTCTTGAAAATAATGAAACTCAGAATGATTTCTAGGAACAGAACTGGTAATTATTAGCAGTAGTTAAGGTGGCAACAAAACTCAAGTCTGTAGAAGGGGTTGGCCTGGCTGGCAGGGACTTCAAGATCTTATCCGGAGTCCCCTGTGAATAACAGAGGAGTATTTGTTTCTTAAATACCATAGATTATACTTGCAAACTTATGATCAGTGTACCCAACTGTGCCCACAGACACAAACCAAATAAATTGGTTGCCAATATTGAAAATTTGGGTGATCTCACATAAAACTCTGGGCTTCCTGCCTTTCAAACAATTAGAGGGTCTACAACTCTGGTCTTGCTCTTCTAAATGGTGATATCTGCTTCATTTGTGTAGAATAGCCCATTTAAGATTGCTCATTCACTTTTCATTTTTCCACAGACCCTACTATTCCATGTTGTATTACATCTGGCCCATTTCACTCATCAGTATTATTGAGTAATCTCAGTAGGTCCCTAAATTTGCAACTCCTACTGTAAACTGGTAAGAGAGAAGTGTTCCTGAGATGCAGGGCAGGTGGTACATTTCTACCATAATGTGGAAGGAGATACTGTTCATCTGATCTTGATTTGTGACATGTTCTTTCAGCCCACAAATGGGCCACTTCATCAGTGCCTCTAAATGAAGCCAATTCCTCTATCTCAGGTGTGCTAACTGTGCTTACTGATGTCTATCAGTGGCAATTACTACCAGAAAATGTTCATCATAGATAGAAAAAAAATAAAGAAGTGGTATCAAAGAGAAGCCTGGGTTAGCATCGTATTTCCACAGTTACACAAAATAATGTTTGAACACAAATATTCATGGTAATTATGGTTTTGTTACATAATTCTTCTGGAAACAATGGTTTTCTTGAATACCAGAAAATGAAACAAAGATATTTGGAATCCAACTATGGGGACATCTTTAGAAGGTGGGCATTTGAGAACTTGGGTACCAAGTTCCCATTTCTGGAATTAGAAGCAGGAGGGCTAAAGAAGTAAGTAGTATGGTTGATCTTTGGTATATCCAAGAGGATGGGGGATATATTTTAAATCTTACGTGTAATTGTGTTTACTACCACCAAACCATCACTCTGGCACCTCCTTTTTTTGTTTGTTTGTTTGTTTTTAGTGCTCAATGATTCATTAGTTAGGTATAATACCCAGTGCTCATTATAGCACGTCCCCTCCTCAAAATCCATTACGTTGTTATGGCCTCCCCCACCTCATCCCTGCTGAAACCCCCAGATTGTTTCTTGGGATCCATAGGCTCTCATGGTTCATCTCTCTCTCTCTGATTTCTCCCCCGGTACCTCCTTTTGAAACAGGTCTTGCATAGAAGCATATCTTCAAATTACAGTTGTACTGAAAGAAATGTTCTATCATTTAGATCAACCAGAAACCCACAGAACCCACAGGTCTGTGTCCAGTGTGCCTAGGTAAGAGATGTATTTTTCAGAAGTAGGTGATGTTCAATCATCAGAATGAAAATGTTTCTCTTTCACTTGCCAACAGGGAAAGGGTTCAGAAACTGTTGCCTCAAGGCTTTCTGGACCAACTAGAAGACCATCACTGTCAGAGTACGCAGTGTTGCATCATGCAATGCAAATTGTAAGACATGCTTCTTTATCAGCAGAGCTTTATGTTAATGTAACTGTCACATTAAATATTTGCTGCTGTGACTCAGTTAATGACTGTCATAAAAGTGTGGCAGTATCTGGCATTTTAAGTGTTTGTGGTGCCTAATGTACAGCTTGCTATTGTAAATAGGCCACACATTTAGAACTAATTACATGCAAGCTATGATAGCAGGTTTATATTTTACAGCTATCTGAGCTGTGATCAGCACTCGTAATCACAAAGCAAGGAAAAAATAGGCAGTGACAGCAATACCTTCATGTTGAAAGCAAATTCTTGTTCTGAAGTGTTATGAAGCATTAAGTATTTTTCAGTAGAAAGTGAATATGATTAGGCAGAAGCAAATATAATTATGAAATAGCCTGGGTCTGGTTTATATACTATGTTTACATCAATACACATTTTTTCTTTAAAGATTTAGCCAGTCCAGTAAACAACCCAAATTGTATCATTCTTAAGGCAATATATATATATATATCTATATTTTTTTAACTTCCAAGCATCAAGGAAAGGAAAGTTGCTGTCTGGGAGTCTCCACGATGCGTTGTTCTCTTGGTTGAAGCAGAGTTACAAACTGGTTAGGCAATAAAGGAGGCTAATAAATTCTGGTTCCTCCTGGTTTAGCAATGCCTCTTATTTGGGCTGCAGTCCTGAGCATTTTCCAATGCTATCCTCCATGTCCGAAATAAGAAATCAGAGGTTTCTGGAAAGTAGTTATAGATCAGGGAAACTTAATCTGGAATCAATGGACTCTCTGGGGTCCTTGGATGGGGTAGGGGGCTAGAGGAAAGCATAACCCCCAAAATGCATGCAAAATTCTACAGGTATGTGTGCCCCCCCCCCCCGCCCCCCGCTTTGGAGAGATTTTTCCAGAGCTTTCTTCAGAGTCTGAGAAGGAATATTAAGTATCACCAATTTTTACAGCTTGGTTAGACCACATGAAGTAGTGAAGAAGTGGTTCTTGAAAACCACCTGGTGTCTGCAGTCTTGAGGATGCTGACAGAGGGGCTTGTGATAATTGAGCAGGACGTGCTGAGTAACTGCTGCTAATTTTAGAAAGCCCCAGAAAAACCTGACTGTTGGGGTCCTCCTGAGAGTGTTGGAAGGTGTCCCATTTTCCTCTTCTCAAGCGCAGTGCTGGGACCCCAGCAGGGGTATGAGAGAGGAGGTGGAGGTGAGGGAGGCAGCCATGACAGTAGGGGAGCAGCCCCTTTAGCAGCAGCTCACCAATCTCCCTTTGGTCCAGTGCTCAGCCTGGGAAACCAGTGCTTCCTTGGCTTTGTGAGGAATCTCTTTCTAATCCAGTGGAGATTGTACAGCTGACTATGCTGGGCCACTTCTGGGGCTTAAGTGGATAGAGACTCGTGCTTGGAAGTGAGGGGAAAGATCGTGGTCCAGGAATCAGGCCAGGAGCTCTGAGGCAGGCTGCTGCCTGGCCAACCAGGGATGGTGACAAAGGCCAGGCAATCTGCAGAAGAGTGGAGATCCCTAATCTCTTACATGTCCTAGGATCTCCATTCTTTTCTTTTCCTATGTCTTCTCCTTTCCCCTTGCTGCTCCCTTTGCAGACTCTAGAGCTTAATGCAAATTCTCCTCTGTGTCTGTTAATTCCCTGCTCTCTCTTTTCTGCTCTCTGTTTCCTATTTCCTTTGAAACCTGTTCCCTCTTTCTCTCCTTTCCCTCCCTTTCCTATTTTTGTTCTATCTTATTAATATCTGGAGTTTAGCTTCTCCTTACCTTTCAGTTCTACTTATCTTTTGTCACTAAGTGCAGTTTTTGCTGTTGTTGGTGGGTTTTTTTTCTGGTGCATTCTCTCTCTCTCTGTCCCTCCCACTCTTCCCTCCTTCTCCCTTTTTGTGCTTTTCATTCATGAGAGGGAGAAGGTAGAACAGACAACCTTGGGGGTCTTTGCTCTTTTAAAATGATCTGAAAATTTTGAGCACAAAGCATCCTTATTTTATTAGCATGAAGTCTAAAATATCCCATGGGTGATGAGAAGAGAATGGTTTTTTGTCTATGGGAATCCTACCTGAGTTAGAGCAGACAGCCCACCCTGTGAAACAGAGTCCAGCTACCCTCTGCCCTGACTCAGCTCTAGCCACAGCTCTGGCTCATGATGATTCTGGATGGCGCATGGATTCCCTGGAACCATCACTGGGAACCCAGTGGTAGACTTTATTGCTTGGTTGTCTGTATGCAAGTCAAAAAGTAACATTCTTTGTGAGCCTGAACTCTTCCACCTGCATTTCTACTGAAAACTAAGTTGTGTCTTGGAGAGATTTTGGGGGGACTTAAAGCTCTCTGGCTCAGTCTCATTCCTAATTAGATTTCTAGCTACATTCAAGCCCATCTCCCCATCTAACTCCACCTGTCTTTAACTTTGTTCCTCGACAGGGTCTCACAATTTCATCTTTTGTGACTTTGCGGCTGGTCTTCTCCTCCATCCCACTTTACTGAAACACTTCTCCCTCTTCACTCCCTCTTCACCTGCTGCATGAGGCCTTCTTAAGTCCTCAGCCAGGATGAATGTCTCCCTTAGGCTCTGTTGTCTCATAGACCCCTACCTGTGTTTCTGCGTGTATTTTTCATGGTTTCTTGAATTATAACCAGGTATGTACATCAGGAAAAAAAAATGTGAGGGGAGGGACAAATCTTTTTCATCTTCACTGTGCTTAGAACCATATTTTAGTAAATGATCATTGAACTGACTTGCAGAGTGGCCAATGAGGACATTTATCAATAGTCCTCTGCTTGTTTTTCATGCGTGTCTAACAGAGATTCTCTTTGATAAGTTTAGCGATGTTCACAACAATCATTAGTATATCTGTTTTATCCTATGGATTTCAATCCTCCCATTAACCCTTTGAGGGAGTGGATGGTCTCCACTGCACAGAGGAGGCTGGATGCTCATCATGAAGCCAGCATTCTTATCCTTGTCACTGCTTTCCAAAGTCCTTGCCCTTTCTACTTTATTCTGAGGTTTTTCAGGGGAAGGGAAAGCCCAGCAGGCATATTCTGATGGTCTCCACTTTCCTGAAGCCATTGTGCTGTCTGTGCTTCACCTAGGAGGACATCACAGTTGGGTTGGGGCACCTTACTTGCTTGCTTTTTTGGGGGAGCAGACAGCAGTCCCCCTATACAAGGCTCTGGGGCTGGGAGTCTGGTGCTCTCTCTGGCTGAGACAGCAGCATGACCGTGCACTTGGAAAGATCACAGCCCTTGTTTGCATACAGCTCCCGCTCTCAGCCTGCTCTGGGGCAGAAGCCAGCTTTGATCCCTGTGCAGGCCTGGGAGGTTATGGCCCTAATTAATTCATGCATAACAATCCGAATTTCCTTTTCATTTGGCAAAAAGCGTAATCATTTCAAAACTTGCATGATGCTGGGATTCTTAAAACTCTGATTGAATCTTATGTTCGTAAATCTGGTCAGGGTGATCTATGGATAGCACTGAAACAAAAAAGATAATGGAAAAATGTTTCCTTTAAATTACTGAAAACTATTTCTGTTAGAAGAGAAGTTCTTGTCATCAGGCAAGATTTCAGAAGGAAAAAAAATTATAATAAGCAGTGGAATGTCAACAAACTCTTCATCAGAATCCAGTTTTTGTTACGTGAACACACCAGCTTACTAATCCACCCCATTCAATGGAAATGTCATATAAATTGAAGAAAAATTAAGAATGTGAGGGAGACCATGGATATGAAAGCACTTTGTAAACAGCAATGTGCTTTATAAATGTGACATATTATTATAGCTCAACTTCTGCAGTTCCCTTCCCCATGGTTAGAAAGTATTAGAGGTCCCCTGACTCCTGTCAGATGCCTTTTTAATGATCTTTAAGCCTTATTCCTAAAGGCAGGACAGTGATAATGGCAGGAAAAGTGCTTAATAATTTGTTTATGGTAAAATGCTATCCTAATTAGTAGATCTCATTAATTTCAATAAGGCATCACCCAGCATTTTCTCTCACTCCCTGCAGTCAATCAGCCAGAAAGTCTTTCTGCCCTTGCTGAGATCTCTCTCTTAACTGGTGCCATGGCCACCACTCGGGTATGTGACCTCTTATGTCACACCTGGGCAGCAAAAATAACTCCTACACCCTCCTACATTCCATCCACCCCAGAGTCAGGGGGATCCCTTAGAAACAAATCATGTTGGTCACCCTCTAGCTTCAAACTCGGCAGTGGGTTCCATACCAGGCCCAGCCCTGGGTCCTCTCAACGTCTTCCTGTACCACCTTCGTCTTCCCCACTGGTCTTACTCTTCCATCCCTCAAATACTCAATGTTTCTTTCTGCCTCGGGGTTGGCCTCTGCTATTCCTTTTGCCTGGAATGCCATTCTCCCAGATCTTTGTGTGGGCTGGCTGCTCACCTGTCAGTTCTCAGTTCCTCAGTGAGGCCTCCCGACCATCCACCTTACAGTGACTGCCCACTGCCACTAGTCTCCCTTACCTGGTTCTTTCACCTCTAACTTTCCAACATTCTCTTATTTATGTAATTATTAGTCATCTCTTTCTGCTCAAATGTATATTTCACAAGGTCAGGGACTATCTCTGCTTTATTCTCTGCTGTTTCCCCAGAGCCTAGAATAGGTGCAGGAGGTCCTCCCCCATTTATTTATTGGACAAATGAGTGCTAACTAAAGGCAGAAACTATTGAGTGAGGGGAAAATATGTTCCAATAAGGTGTTTTGTTTATGTTGACAGTATGTTAAAACAACTAGCAAAATTCAATTCAATGGAGAAAAATAGTCAAAATGACTGTTTTCACTAAGTATTGATTAATTCACCTATAGAAGTAACTCATTGTTGATAAAATTATGGTAAATATTATAGAATTTGACAGCTATCTATCTCTTTTGGTTAAACTAGCCATAACTGCTTATGATGCATATGATTCTTGGGATGCTTCTCCTTCAAATTTTATAAATGAAAAATCTATGGGATTCAGATTGTCTTTTGTATTGTATTGTATTGTATTGTATTGTATTGTATTGTATTGTATTGTATTTTTTCCAGAAAACAATTATTTCTGGGAAAAGTCCTAAAGCCCAATCTGAAAGGCTTGAAATGATGATTTCATTCTTCTCATATGACTTTTTCATTTATTCTAGTGTGTATCACTTCACGATGGAGGGTGTTCTCTCTACAAATAATTTTTGTGAGCTTCCTGTGTGCTAGGCTCTCACCCTGGCAGTGCAGAGCCCATTTGGAACCAGACTCATAATATCCCTGCTCTGGTAAATGTTGGCTAATGAGTTCCCCTCTGTAGGAATTTAGGATGAACACATCTGCCATGTGCTGTCACTTCCATGGAGTTTCAAGGAAGACAGACAGGGATAGTAGGATGGTATCGAGGTTCCAAGAAAAGTCCATGTCCTTATGAAGACCCAGTAGGAGAGTATCTGTGAACGAGAAAGACAGAGTAGGTCAAATGTTCTTAAAATAAACTTTATAGTTAGGCCATGATAACAGTCATGTTCCCAATAAAGCCGACCAAGTAGTCTGAGTTAAGAGAGAGATTTGGGGCAAATTTAGAGTCTTTTCTAACTCCCTGGGCTCCATGTCTAAAACCACATTTGGGTCGTTTCAGTGTTGGTATCTAGTCACTGCTAAAGGAATGCTTCGTTGAAAGATAAATGGATTTATAGACTCTGGGTTAGATGGAAAATGACTGGAACTAAATTGTATTTTGTTGAATTTCAAAATGGCTCAGGAACAATTGGACCATATTTTCCTCAAAATTAACATCAGTAAAACAGATTAAGCAAAAAAAAAAAATTGTAAACTGAGATTTGCTCAAACCAAACTTCTTCCAATTCTTCCATCCTTGGTTGGCAAAGACATAAACTTGGGAGTGTGGGCAGGTTTCTAAACCTTTAAGATTATTATGAAATCAGAGTTCTAAGTTTTGGAAATGTTTAAAGAAGAGGCTTTTTTCTTGACATTTCTGATTTCTGCTAAGTATTGAAATATACCACCCATATAATAATTACAGGTCATAGAATTTCAGAGCTGGAAAGAACCCTGGAGACAATTTAGTCTAGTCTATGTATTTCTACAGAGGTGAAGACAGATTCAGGGAAGCAAATGGACTTGCTCAGGGGTACTCACGAGCCTGTGACAGAGCTGGGGCCTAAGTTCCTTTCATCTTATGGAAATGCCCGTATTGGACAGCCCATTTATGAAGCTCTGTAAAACCCCCGGAATTTTGGCGTGCTAAAAATGTGAGACTTTGATGGTCAGATAACGTATGGGTTAATCTTATGTTCACAGTCTTGCTTTTTCCTCTGAGATGTGGCTGTTCAGAGGTAATGGGCACTGAAGATGCTCGTTAGAAATGGAATGTAAAGATTTAGGGAGGTGGAACAGGACTGAAGCAGTGTGTGGCATGAACAAATTGTGATTGGGAACCCATTCCTTCACTCGCTGTTCCTTATGCTGTGATGCCCTCTCTATTCCTGGTTGAGTTTTGAAGCCCACATTTTCCCCACTGCCTGGTGTAAAGCAGTCCACAGACTAAAAGCAGAGGTGGCCTAATGAATGAAACATCTTTGTGAACTTCTCTTTTTGTTAGAAGGGTGTGTGCATTTAAGACCTCTTAGTTTCTGATTTCATTGCATGCTCCTGACCACAAGGAGCTATTTACACTACACTGTAAGAATGGCAAGCAGGGGGACACCTGGGTGGCTCAGTTGGTTGAGCGGCTGCCGTTGACTCAGGTCATGATCCCGGCGTCCTGGGATCGAGTCCCACATCGAGTTCCACATCGGGCTCCTTGCTCAGCAGGGAGCCTGCTCCTCTCTCTGCCTCTGCCTGCCTCTCTGCATGCTTGTGTTCTCTCTCTGTTAAAATAAATAAACAAAATCTTTAAAAAAAAAAAAGAATGGCAAGCAGGGAAAAAGAGTGTTTTTGGTTGCATTGGGACTGCCCCAAGCCTCTGTGATGGGGGTGGGGTGTTAGTCATCAGTTTTCTTTGAATGTCAAAGTCATGTCATACAAATAGAAAGAACGATCCTGTATGCCTTTAATACAGAGTGACATTTCTATCTCTTTCATCTTTTTTTTGTTGTTGTTTTTAAGTATAGGAAACATTCAGCTATGGATTCCTGTAACCTGTGCCCTTCCCAACCCCCTTATATGACATCTGTGTCCATTTATATCCATTATATGGATATAAATGAGAATTTAAAAGGTACCAAGAGAGGAGGAACTTTGGCAGGGAAGAATGGGAGAGGGCTGCCTAAGTGGTGATGGTGGTGGTGATGGTCTGACTCGGCCCTTTGAAAATACTTAGGAGTCACCTAGTTGCAACCAAAGTTGTTTTGCTTTGGTTTTCTTAAACTGTCTAACTGAGGAAAATAGCTATCTTGCTTCAAACACCCCCAGCACACACACACAGCCTACACTGTATTTCCTGAGGCTGTGAATGCCTCAGTTTTTACAAGCCAAGAAGAAATTTAGCTAGTTGGTAGTTGGAAGACATATCTGTAGGGAGTCAGGAGCATGAGTAATGAGTGGGCCATATCCTTTTCCAAGATGTTCCCAGCTACTTTTGGACCTAGGCCTGGGAAAAAAATATTATGTGAATTTCCCATGGAGACACTGTTAAAATGTATTTTATTAATTAGTGTCCACTTAAATTTGAGTCAATACCCAGGGAAATCAGTATTGTTCTTTAATCATACCAATACATAATGATAATTAAAAAACAATAATTTGTAAAATGTTTGTTGCCATAAGGGCTTATATCTATTGGTTTATATATTGCCTTATATATACCTTCCAGAATACTTCATTAATCAATTTTTTGATGATAACATGGAAATTCACCATTTTTCTAATATTCATATGATGATAAAAACATTCATATTCAAAGTACTTATTAAGTAACAATTACTTATAATACCAACAATATTGATCTCATTTGACTTAAGTAAAGAACCACAAAAGAAGTTTCTATTCTCCACTTTGTGTTTCTATACTCCACTTTGTGTTTAAAAAGAGAATGGGCAAAGCCATTTGGGTATCAGAGTTTAGCTGGATGATACACATTCCACTGGTGAAATTGGTCAAGATCAGAGAATGTCTTCATTTCTTGTCGCTTAGAAACTAAGTTGTTAATATAGTTATTCTCTCTGGCATTTAGATCATAAATTTTTCACAGACCCACATCAAGGAGAAAAGAGGCTTTTTCTATGTTAGATTTGCAGAATGACTTCAGATGTTGAGTGGATAGTTACAGAACAGAATGGAAACAGTGCAAGTCATGTTGGCTTCCAGAATCCACTGGGCTCTGTTACTGTTTGTTATCTATTGGAATAACATGCTATGGACCTTAGCCAGTGTGGTTTGGCCTTATTATTCCTCTTAAGATCTTTTTAATGTTTAGTTGACCTGTTTTCTATTTCAGAGGACCCAGTAAGATCTCCTATCAGTATCTCCTATCTAAAATTTTTAAAAATGGGAATTGTTTCATGGAAGCATTCTACATAGAAATACATGTACATAACCATCCTCACTTTCTGTGGAGAGCGTCAGAATTATCTCAAGAAGTTGCCTTATGGGATCACCATAACACCTACACACCCTTCTGATGAGTAATGGTGTAGCCTCTGAAAACCTGAGAAGTTGAGTAACTATCTGTTCTCTCTTTACTCAAAAACCGTGGACAGACCACCTTCTGGATTGTGCGGAGAGGATATAGGGTGGGATAAAAGATGACTTCTGCTCCTCACTGATTTCCTTGATCTCTTAACTGCATAGAAATCTTGTCCTTGAGGAAACCAACATTGTGTTACATCCCAGATGCATCTAGGGACTCACTTACCTCTAATTTTTCCCGAGAGTCTGTTCTCTGGGGTTAATTTTAGCTGTGTCCAGAGATATATTTGAAAGTCAATATTCCTTAAATCTTTTGCATTGAGTGAAGACAGCTGGGGAGGTGGTGAGTAGGGTAGAATGTGCCTGTATCAGCCAACATCACTGCCTTGCAGAGCCACAAAGAGACTTGTTCTGGATTTTCAACTTTTACTTGAAATTCAGTTTACTCACCCAGGCTGTGTGTATGAGCAAGGCTCGCAGGTGGCTCCTCTTCCCCCACCTCATCCTGCCTGAAGAGAACGAGCACCAAAGAATTGGCCATGGAGCCCAGGCATTCTCTGAAGCTACCTTGCTTCTTTGTACACACTCAAAAAGTGGGCAGTGCCCAATAGTCTGTCTCTTCCTTCGTCTCATGGGCCTTTTTTTTGGGTGAAATAATCTTCCTACTGTTCTTTACCAGTGTCACTTGTATGAATATTATTAGAGTGTATGCATATGTGGTTGTCTTATCTAGCCTGAAGTTAAGGCCCCATTCTCTGAGTAGCGAGCAACATGCTTTCTGACAGAGATGGTTAGCTCAGGTTTTAGTCCCAGGGAAGAGGCCTAACCTGAGACTGGACACCAGAACACTAAACAATACTCTCATTTACTTTGCTATCTTGGGTTTCTTCTCTCAGGAGCTGAGATGTTTTGGAATGTACTCTGGGATGGCGGGTTCAAAGATGGTGTCCAACACAAGAAGCCAGACCCAGGGCTAGGATGGGATGGGTCTTGAACCCAGGAGATCTGGTTACATGTTTCTGTCTCAGGTTCTTTACCTTAACTGTTTAAAACCCTTAGTATTTTCTTAAATGTCCTGGGCTGGTCTTAGCTAAACTTTAATGGGAAGATTTGGGATACACCTGATATGGAGTGTTAAAAGGGGCAGTATCCTTTACATTGGGACTGTGATGGCGGCAGGAATTAGGGAGAAATACCCAAGAAGGAAATCAGGGGCAGCAGTGAACCTTAAAGTCAGTGTCAGGACCTTGACCCTGCCTCACTGCTGAAGGGGATTCTCTCCTCAGGATTGGCTCTAAAGGGTCTAGACAGTGTTTCTTAAGGAAGGAGATGGCTTCCTAATAACACTTGGGTACTATGTTTCTAGAGTATGTTTTGTTGTTGTTGTTGCTGTTGATTGTCTGGCTGGTTTATTTGTTTCAAAAATACCTAGAGTTGAGCATTAATTGCCACTTCAACTAACAGAAAGGCCAGAGGCACCCTCTTTGAAGGCAATAGTCTGTGTTTAATCTCTAGAGAGAAAGTGAACCCTTGGCTCTATGTGATCATCATAAACAGGGATTTTTTTCCTTAAAGACAAAATTAAGAAAACATGTATTATATTGTTTGGAGACAAGGCAGATCATAGATATCTATCAAATGTCATCTGAAATGATGAAGTTGTAGGTCAAAAGAATAGATAATGGAACTTCTTCTCAGGGTCTATAAATATGACATTAATCATAAGACCACTCCTGTCCAACCCAGCAGTATGGGGAAAGTTATCCATGATGGCTAATGTTTAGGCTGACCAAAATGATTCACTAACATGCCTCTAGGTCTGTGGTTTGAATGGAATCCACCACTTAAGTCAACCTAAAGTAATTCAGCTGCACAGCACCACCTGTAGGAAAATTATGTGTGGGTGTTGTACAACATGCAGATATAGGGTAGATTTCACTTTTAGAAACCTGGTCATTTATTTTCTTTCTGAATTGAATGAGTATGGCATTTTCAATACTAGTTTTTTTTTGTTTTTTGTTTTTGTTTTTTTGTTGTTTTTGAGAACTTAATAATGTTTTCTAGACATAGCACTGTGACTCATAGTTTTGGGGCTGAATATGTCTCAAGAACTCTTCTTAAGTGACCAGCAAAAAACAAAACAAAACCAATTTTATTACTAACACAGGCATTTACATTCATTGGCTTCTTTCTCTTTTTAAATTAATTTTTTTTTCTAGCGTCATTTCCTACAGCTTCCGTGAGACATTAGATTTGGCGTTTTTACGAGACCAGAAACTCTAGGACCAGATTTCTGCATTGTTCACCAATGTAGGTCTTGCACCAGACACAATACTTTGCACATAGCAAGTCCTTAGCAGATATTTGTTGAATGAATGGATATACATAGTCTTTTCTTCTGCCCCTCTTTTAGGGTATGCTGATAATGTTTCAGTTTCAGTTTCAGTTCCAAAAAAAGGTTTCAGTTCCAATGCCCTTTTTTTGTAGAGCCTGACTTCCTAATATGAATAACCAAGTACTGTTTATTTCTTTCAAAGATACCGTATTTTTCCACCCCCTCCAAAGTACTTTTTACATTGATTTATTTGTAGTTCATTTATTTTATGTTTGTCTCATCCATTTGACATGAAGCTTGAAGAGGATGAAGCCCAGGCTGTTTTGTTCTTCACTCTAGCAGAGTGCCTGACACAGAGTGGTGCTTAATAAATAGTAGATGATTGGATGTGTGAGTGAATGTTGTCTGTTCACCTGCACATCTGCAGTGACAGTCATCTGTTGGCCCTCTTTTATCCTTGAGTAATAAAGAACAATTAAGACTACCACAGGCAATGCCTATAAGCACATCTTATCTCAGCAGATTGTCAGAGATTGAGTAGCTACAAAGAGTAAGTTTTATCCTATAGTCAGGTTAGCCTCAGCGTTATCTGGTTTGGGAAAGAGAACGTGTCCATTTCAACTTATCATAATATGGCCTTAAGTAGGCCCTAGATGCAATTTAGTCTCTAAAAACAAACTATGTGATCTTGGGAAAATTACACAACCTTTCTGAACCTCTTTTCCTAATACATCCATGTAGAACACAAATAGTACTGACTTCCTGTGGTTATTTAGAGGATTAAACAAGATAAAGTATGTTGAATATGTAGTTCAGTGCCTGGCACAGAATAGGGAGTAAGTACTCAATAACAGTTATTATTAAATTAATAATAACATTTGAAGTCCATCAGTGGGCTAGCAGTGTCCCAGGACTCAATTTTGTTGTAATTAAATGTATTAAACAGTATCTTAGGCTCAACTTCAGTGAAAGGAATTATTGCTTTGCTTTTAATGGCTATAAAATTCTACTTAGCTAAATAATGGAATCAGATGAATTCCCTACAGTCAAGGCTAGATTTAGTAAGATCTGGAAGGTTATGGCACAAGGCACACAGTCACGGCAGTTTAAAACATCTCTTCATCCTAACTATTATGTTATTTAATAGCATGTTGGATGGTCTCTTAAAATTTCTCTGACAACAAGAAAATTCAACCACATAAGATAAGAGTTTAAAAGAATTCTATATCCATAGCCTCACCAAAGTGTGATATAAGCAATATCCTGTGGTAAAAATAATTATGTGAATATCCTTTTAAAAACCTTTTGTCTTAGTATTACCAGTATGTATTAGAGTTTTTTAGAAAATAGTCTTTGAATGTAAATGTTGAAAAATATTTAATCTTATTGACATGACTTAACTTATATATATATGTATATATATATAACAATTTAGATAATTTGCAGTGACAGGTAAGGCCTAAATTACAGGAACCAGAAACCTAATTATTTCAAATTGAATAATATTGCTAACCAGAGCCACTCATTTCAAGGAACAAAGGCAATGGCTTTTTAAAAATTTCTTACTTATCTTAATAGTTCTGTTATAATTTCCCATTAAATTATATCAGAGTTCTTATACATCACAAAGGCTACAGAAACTAGACATTTATTTTTTTATCAAATGCAAGAAAATCCATATACTCTGCCTTGTCCCTTTGTATGTATGTGGGGATCAGTGGAGGCTCTTATTCTACAACAGTCAGCCTACAATCTTCTCATCACTCTTCAATTTGGACCAAAAAAAAAAAAACACAACGCTATTCATAAAAAAAAAAAAAAATCTCACATTTCAGACATTATGGTAGATGTGGGTGGTATATTGTAGAATAGTTTTTTTCCCTGTTACTCATGCCCTCAAGTTTTTGACAGGATAAAGACTTTAGTAAGCCACTAATCTCTTGTGTTTGTCATCTCTTTCTTTTTAAGGGGTTGACAGGGTGTGTGTTTAAGAGGAGAGGGTTTAGGCTCTGGAATTCTAGCTCACAGCTTCTGAGGCATATTGGAGAAACCACCTCACCATGCTCTTCCTTTATGTTTCTGGAACATCAAATAAGCAGGCTGTCTTCAAGGATGGCAGAGGGTAGTGATACCAACAGCTGTCTTTATTATTACCAGATTTGTTGCTACCCACACCCTATGAAAAGGGCTATGAACTTAAGACATGGGTGAGAGCGACAGTGAAATAATTGTTTTTTTAGATTAAGAAGACCTCCTTGACTGAACTTGTATTTTAATTCTATTCAAGGTAATGCCAGGCAGATACTACCCTTAAAGATTATATATTATGCGCTTTCTGAAACACTTTAATATTAGGTAGGTTCATGCTTGCACGATCAATTTCTCTCCTTTCTTCTCTTTCTCTGTCTCTGTCTTTCTCTCTCTCTCTGTCTTTCTCTCTTCTCTTTCTTTCACACACACACACACACACGCACACACAATTTTCCATTGGCGTACCCATCTAAAAAACAAAACAAAGAAACAAAAAAGAACAATATAATGCTCATCAGATACTTTTCCATTCTCTTCTCATCCCCGGAAAACTCATCAAAGAATTGTCTATATTTTGTGTCTCCACTTTCTCACCACTCTTTCCCTTCCAAACCCACATCATCCTAGCTTTCATTCCTATGGCTCTATTAAATTGGCCCTTATCAAGGTCACCTGTATCCAACTGAAGCCACCAGCCAATTTCCCATTCTCATCTTACCCTATCAATAACAGTTGACCTTGCTGAACACACTCTTCTTTCTAAACACACCTTTCTCTTCTCTGGTTCTGTGGCATCATTCTCTTGGTTTTCCCCTACCTCAGGGGTAGCCCTATCTCATCTCTATTCCTGGTTGCTCTTTTTCTACTGATATGTAGGAGGACTTAGGGCCCTGATTATAGCAAGCTCCTCTAGCTGCACTTTCTCCAGTTCCATGACATTAATACCTCCATACACTGACACATCTCAAATGTGTATCTTCAGTCCAGCTCTAGACTATTTCTCCAACCGCCTACTAAACATCTCCATCTGGATGTCTAAGGGGTACAAACAGGAAGGAGAGATAAGGATCCAGTTGCAGTCCTCTCTCTACAGATAAGAGATAGTTACTTTATTTCTTGCAACCAAGAGAAGAGTGAAATCAAGTGAATTCTGAAGATATAGTCAATTGAACTATATTTTCAATTTTGGATACATCCTAGGACCAAGAACAACGTATAGTTGCAAATATAGGTGACCCCTGAACAAAGTGGGGGTTAGGGATGTGACCCCCTGCGTAGTCAAAAATCTACTTTTGACTTCCCAAAACCTCAACTACTAATAACTTACTGTTGACTGGAAGCCTTATGGACAACATAAATAGTCTATTAACATATTTTCTGTTATATGTATTATATACTATATTCTTACAATAAAGTAAGCTAGGGAAAAGAAAATGCTATTAAGAAAATCATAAGGAAGATAAAATACATTTATTCAGCTGTACTGTATTTATTGAAAAAAAATCTGTGTATAGGTGGAGCTGTGTTTCCAAATCTGCATTGTTCAAGGGTCAACTGTATGTACTTACAATAAGACACTACTCAGCTCCTAGATAATCTTGCATACTCCAGAATCCTCTGAATGCCTTCTCCTAAAACTGACCACTTACTCCTCACTCCCAGTCTTCCCCAATCTCACCTCCACCTTCACTGCTAAACCTTCATGTACTTCTCAGACTAAGATTTGATGGTTCAACTCTTCAAATTCTCTCTGTGTGCCTGTAGTAGCCATTAACCCCACTCTTCCAATGGTCCTGGCTTCACATCACTCAACATAATTTCCCCTCACTCTTATTCATGAGATAAAAATAGTGAATATTGATATCGTCCTAAAGGACTCCTCTCAAATGATCCATTTTTATACTAGTCAGGAATTTTAAACACATGTGAGAATCAAATGCTAAACTTATAGAGAAAGATCTAATTCTTTATTCCTTTTCTTATATCCAGTGATTGTTTCTGTCATCACAATTATTTTAAAAGCATCTGGGATTTAGTGCTTTAAAGGAATTCACTCTGCCAGCTTCAGATACAGTATTCCAAATGGTACTGATTCACAGATTCCCACGTTCTCCACTCCATCTCATGACCACCCAAAAAGAATATTCAGCTTGAAAGTGGTAGGGAGAGTCCTTTCTACCTCTTCTCATATTTCAGTCTTTTTCATGGAAAAAACTCCCACTTCTCCCACCCCAGCCATCCATAGCTCATTCTCCCTCAGTGGAACAGCAATGCCTAATCTCACTGGTAAGAGTCCAACATTCACTGGGCCACCACCAATGGGTGGTGTCCTTATGCTCTCAATGGCTAGGTCCCTCCTGCCCTTGGTGGTAGGAGCTTCTTGGTGGCAGCATGCTTAGGCAGGACCATGGTCATATTTTTAGCCCTATATCCCTAGTTTCTGAAGAGCTGTAGGCCCATTTTCAATTAGGGAAGGAAAACATGGGATGCCCCAAGTTGTCCTCAAGCCTAAGCTCTTTTCTTGGATATGTGCTTCTCAGGAAGCCCCTGCTTCTTGAGAGTTAGCAATACTTGCCCAAATTAATAAAACAGCACTTCCTATTACATGTGGCTGTCAACCCTTGGGCAGTTCCTCTGCCAGAAATGACCCCTGGGGAGGGAAACAAGTGAAGGGTGCTAAACTCCTAACATAATGATTGAAACAATTTAGAAGTTAAAAGCAGAATTTCAGTTGCATCAGTTTTCTAGTACCGTTATACCAAATTACCACAAATTTAGCAGGTTCAAACAGCACCTGCTTACTGTCTCATGGTTTTGTAGGTCACAAGTGTGGGGACAGCACAGTTCAGCTGCTTCTCTGCTTAATGATCTTGCAAGGCTGAAGGCAAAATGTCAGCAGAGCAGCTTTGTGGAGGCTCTGGAGACGAATCTGCTTCCGAGTTCATTCACATTGTTGGCAGAATTCAGCACCATAAGGTTGTAGGACTGAGATCCCCATTTTCTTACTGGTTGTCATCCAGTAGTGGTTCTCAGCTTCCAGAGCCTGCCTACATTCTTCTCTCTTGGTCCCCTGCCTCCATCTTCAAAGCCAACAGCAGCAGGTAGAATCCTTCTCAGCCTCACATTTCCTCTGCTGCGTCTGTCTGCCTTCCTCTTCTCTTAGAGGTGATTAGATTGGGTCCACTGGAATGATGCAGGAAACTCGCCCTATTTTAGGTTCAGCTGATTAGTAACCTTAATTCCACATGCAACGTCCTTTCAGAACCAAGGTCTAAATGAGCATTTGGCTGAACAATCAGGGGATGGAAACAACTCCCAGCTCCTCTTACACTCTCAATTCTGACTAAATTTTCACGTTTGCCCCAAATATCTAGGCATCACATTTTACTCACTGCAACCCTTTTGTCCCAGGGGCCACCATTCTCCAGACCTGTGTAGCGTCAGACAAGTCCCAGAACCTCTCTGAGCCTCACTTTCCTCAAAGATAATAGAGATTTCCTATACTACAGTATTGTTCCAAGTATTAAAGGAAAATTTATTAAGCAAATAGATTCCAAGAATGATATGTGAATGTCTGTGGTATTCCTTTTTGTTCTAAGAAATGTATTTTAAAAATACTATTTTAAAAAATAGAATGGAAAGTTTTTTTAAAAGCAACCAAAGAAAGTTTTTTAAAAGAAACCAAGGAAAAATAACCGTTCATTCTAAACCAGCACATATATTTTGATATGAGGATTTGTAAATCTAATTGGAACTGACGTCAGTAGACATGGGCTAGAGCCCACTTATGAGCTGGATGACCTTGGTCATGTCATTTAGTTTCTCTAGGTTTTTTTTTTCCTCATCCGTGAAATTAATGTGTTTAAAAGAGAACCTCCTCATTCAGCTCTGAAATTCTATGCTTCTATTTTATGCTCTCTCTTCAAGATGCACTAAGAATCAGAGTTGCAAGAAGCAATCTATTTATAGTGAGCTCTTCACAAGATGACTGTAAAATGCCGGAGACAAGCTCATAACACCGGGACTAGAAATCTCTTCTAGGATAACCTGAAATATGTCTGTAAATCCCCGCAGGTTTTCAGTCCCATATCATTATAATCAAGCATGTCTTCAGCACCCAATGCCAAAATATTCAGCTAATGAACAGTTCCAGTTTAGAAATTCATATTGTTTAATTGACTAGATCTTACTGTGTTTCAGAAAAATACAAAATATAATGCACTAATAAAAAGCAGAATTTTGTTTCTAAAGGAAAAATCAAGCATTAACATAACATCTAATCCAACATTCATGAAATTCTGGATTTCCCCAATTTTTCAAAATCTGTACATTGAGTTATAACATAAACTGAAAAAATCTGCCTTTTTTTCTCCATAAGAATTCTGCTTTTTATTTCACACTAAACCATGAAGATTGAGCTGTGTGTCTTCAGTGATGGTCTCGAGAGTCACCAACGAATGTATTCCCTTTGCTGAGTGCTAGTCTATTCTACATCCTGGATCTGGAATAAGGATTTTTTTTTTTTTAATGAATTTTACTTTTGAATTTTAAAAAGGAACATTTTTCCTCAAACTCCCTTTGGGTGGGTTTTCATTTCTATTAGGGCATTGGTGCCAGATTTTAGGGGAATGAGGCCATGAATTTTCGAGCCCCTTTTTATTTGATAGGCACTTTGGAGAGCCCCGCTCCCTGCGGGGGGCCAGGCTGGAAACAAGAAAATGACAGGGTCCACCGAGTGTGAGCACACGTCCTTGTCACATTTGAGTTAGTGCTTCTTAAGGGAGAAAAAAAATGAGTTATTTTGACCACACGGTGGTGGTCAACCAGCCTTCACTTAAGGAAAATAATTTTCTTTGCCATGGTAATCTCCTAGGTTGTTGTAGCTGGCTAGAGCTGAAGTTCCACAAGATGAATGTGGTGTGTGTGCAGTGTGTGTAGCTCTAATCAGTTGCACGTGTGTGATGGCTTTGGCCTCACAGCTCTGCCTCTGCGGCGGGTGTGAGTGGAGACATCGGCCCGACCTGGATCGTGGGTGTGTTCGCGCACCATATTTGCAGTCCCTTAGCCAGAAGTTGGAAGTCTTCACCTAGGGGGTTAGAAAGAAAAGAAGACAAGAGAGAAGTTGGGACTGTAAAAAGATAAGGAAGTCTGAGAAGGTAGCAAAATAGTAGCTGACTTTGAATTTGTTCTTGGAGTTGTGAGAGAAGAGAGGAAAAAAGAAATGCGTAGGGGGGGGGGCACTTGTTGATTTGTTTCTTATGCATTCAACAAACTAAATACCTGCTTGGTGCTTTGTATTTGTGCGAGTTGTTGGCGATCCAGCAATGAACAAAACAGACACTGTCCCTGCCCTTGAGAAGTTGATGGTTTGTAAGAAGAGCCAGTCTCAGAATGCATTCAAGTCCTGCTTACATGCCTAGCTTTGCCCAGAAAGAGAGGAACTCAGCTGAGCAGGTTGATCTTCCAAATCCTCCCAGAACCTATTACTGTAAGCAGTGAGTGCTCCTCCCTGAGCCTGAGGTGCTCCTGTTAGGCCCACCTCACTGAGTTCCTCAACCGTAGAAGCTACGTGTTTGAGGAAATACTTTCTTTCCAATTTTCAGTTTGGAAAACTGTTGGTAAGTCACAGTTTATGGAGTTTTCTAGTAGACAGATTTGTTTGTGTCGGGGAAAGAACAATTATAGAGTAACATATACATCCTTTTTGAGTGGGGTTGGAATACTTCTGCAGCCTAGTCAAAATACTTCATATCTGAACTAAAAATGGGTGAGAGTCAAGCTGGACAAAATTGGGAAATAAGCTTTGGTGACTTTCCGTTTGCCCCTCTGTGGTCCCCTTCAAACTCTGACCCTACTGAGGGCCATATGGCACTGCCCTACCAGATTGGAAGTCCTTTCCACAAGTACAGTTTTATTTGTCCTGTATCTCACTTCTGGATCTTGCTTGGCAACAGGAAGCATCAAGTAAACTTACTCATTCTGAACTGTCCCTAGCAGATACTGGGCCAGGAGTAAGTTGTCCCTCTACCAGCCAACCGTTAATGCCCATAGAGTTCAAATGAGTTAGTGACGGGATTTCAGACACTCAGCCAGGGCCAGGGTAAAGGCAGGGCCTTTGGACTCTATTCAATTCTTTGCTTAGTCTGGAAATGCATAAATCTGCTGGGGAAGGTTCTGATGTCTCGGTGACCAGTGGGGAAGAAGGTGGAAGCATCTGGGGGCTGTTCTGGCCAAGCTGCTCATTCTTCGCACATGAAAAATCACTCCTCAGATCTTTCCAGTAGAAATTCTAACAGCTTAGAACCAAATTCTGACTTGAATTAAAACATGTCTTTCATTCTAAGACTGGGTAAGTACACCTCATATGTAATCGTTTTTGTCAGATCCCCCTGCATCAAAAAGTATGGGTTTTTTAGGACAATCCCTGGATGAAAAGTGCTTTGAGTTTGAGACCCATCCCCCACCCCTTTCACCATTTTGCCTTTAGCAGCCCTGAGAGCCACTGAATGGGGCAAACATCTGCAGCCCTGTCCCTGGGCTCAAAGGAGGGGGCTGAAAGAATCCCAAGTTTATTCTTCTAATTACTCATTGTTTAAGAAATAAAGTTTTGTTTACTTATTGCATATTTTTTAGTCCATTTTCCTATCAAGTGAAAAGATGGGAAATTGAAATTTGGAAAACTATGTGGCAGTTATGTTTATAAATCTGTTTATCTGCATGCCTGTGCTAGATTTAATACATTTAAAGTTGATTTTAACTGCCATTTATGGGGTATTTTACCATTCCCAAGGTCCTTCATATACATTTTCTCTTTTGATCCTCATAGCAGCTCTATGGAGCCCATTCCTGCCTTTCCCTCACTGCATCCCCCCCCAGGGGGAAGGAAGAAAAGGTCCTCTTACCTGCTCCCTAGATTGCACTAGTCACTTTTATAAATATCCGATTCAGATGTATATTCATTCAATTCTTACAGTGAAGTAGGTATTGTTTATGTTTATGTCTTTGCAAGTGAGACTCACCCGCTTTTAAACAGAGAAACCAGGTTTGTTGGGCCTCAAAGCACTGTGCTCTTGCTCTGACTCCACCAACCCCCCTTCCCCCCAGGGCTGGCATTGTTTATTCTGGCCCTGGTGGCTATTTCCTCTCCAAGCACCACTAACCTCTGTCTGCAGGAACAGCTGGCTTTGTTCCCAGTCATGTTAGAGGTTCAGCCTGCTTGGGATGAACACAGGCCAATATGGCAGGTTCTCTCACTTAATAAGGACCTGGGTGGGTGCTTTTCCCACAGTGCCCCCAGCCTCTGAAATTCTGTGGTGGGGACAAGGAAAGGTGTTGTTCGATGCCTCACTTATCAGAGGCAGACATTGCTGCTTTTACCCATATGCAATCAATTCTTGCTTACTGCCTGCCCGTCACCTCCATCACATTTCTCTAAAGTCACTTCAATCTGCCCCAGCATCTGGGAAAAACAGGCCTGAAGCTGTGGATTTCCAAGTTACTCCTTTACTTACTATGTCATTCTGTCTGCTTCATCGCACTTAGTAAAATGTAGATTTTGAGCTCCCCATCACACTTATGCATCTCATTCACTTCAGTCCTTTTCTAAAACCTAGAAATGTTGGCTCCAGTCAGGATAGAAGGCAGGGGATGTAAAGGGAAAAAAAAAAAATCAATGCCAGCCTCTGGCTATCATTTAAACAAAATAGAACCAACTTCTGTGGACATTCGCTATTCTCATGCTAAATTATGGTGTTAAAAGACTTGAAATTGAAGAATGTAAATTATGAAATCTGTTTTGTAATAAATTACATGTAAATTACTGTTTTTATAAATGATATTTTTGTGATTCCAATATTTTAAAAATACGTTCAATCCCTTATTTCTTGTCCCATCCTTTAAAACTTAGGAATAGCGTAGACCTACTAAGAAAACTCGTGAAAAATACACCTGGATTAAAAAAAAAACAAAGAAAAATATACCTGGATTAAAATACAGTTACCCATTTCAAAGCCCATGCAAGTAAACCCATTTTGCCCTAATTTTGGCTATTTTAAAACAAAATCTTGAAATGTTGTCAACTCTGTTGTCTTCACTGAACATTTCAACATGGCACCCAGAAGGAGCTTTCAAAGCTGACAACTATTTCCTATTTGTCACGACTAAGGAAAAGTTTTAAAGAAAAGGAGATCTCTTTTCAGATGTAGAAATAATAATAAAAAATGACTCTGTGGTCCAAAGGGCTGGCTGGGAGACACATCCAAGAGGCAGTGTGAAGACTTGATAGATCATGACGGCTCAGATATAGAAGTTATCTCCCCACTGTAGGGTGGCCTCGTTACCTGCTTCTGGTTTAGTTTCGCTGCAGCAGCCCTGAGTGATGAGGCCACGCTTATCTCACAGAGATGAAGACCATATTCTCCATTACCATGACATGCTCTTTCTGTGTAACCACTTATGGCACAGCTTTCATTTCATTTCCCAACTACGCATGTGCATCTCTCTCTCTCTTTCTCTCTGACATGCACATACACATACAACAGAAGAAAGAACGGCCAGTCTTTAAGTGATGTTCAAAGATGAATGTGACACTACTGACATTTTGATGAGAACCCCCCCTTCCCCAACACTGTAGACACTTGAATGACTTTCAAAACAACCAACTCCCCTTCCTCTATCAACATGATTTTCCTACCAGTTCAGCTCCCTATGCCAAAACATTTTAGAAATGTCAGTGGCACATATTAAAAACCAAAAAGTGACATCGCTTGTCTGTGCAGTGCAAAGCAAGCAGACTCCTTGTCGCTGAAGCTCCAGTGTATTGGATCATCCCTGTCCCATGAGTCATCGGCGTCACAAAGCTCTGACAAAATGTACATTCTCCGGTCACTTCTTTTCTAGAGCGGGGCTCCTGGTGGGAGGCCTGGGGACATGAAGAGTAAGGCTTTGCCCGGCTTAAATCAACTGATCGCTCTATATTGCGCTTTCTCTTTTCGGTTTTAAATTATTTATTAAAAGACACAGTGTCTTTTAGGGCAACCTCATCAGGATGGAGAACATAGATTCAGTGACTTGTGCATAAAATCTGCAGCTCAGATGAAAACTGTGGGGAAACTTCAAACAGTGACAGAAAAGAAGCTACTCGAAAGTAAGGTGCTCCCCTTTCTGATTTCAGGTCAGAAAAAGAGATGGATTGTAAATATTTTGGCTTTATTCTCCAATTGTTTCTCTCCCCCACCCACCCTTTTAAAGGTAAAATGCTTTTTAGAAACTCCCAACTTGGCTTTTCCTCGTAAAAACGCAGGGAACCCTGCTTCGCGTTAGTTTTGTCCCTCCTTCAGGAGGTGCATGAGGGTTGGTTGGGAGGTGAAGGGCTCCTTGCTCTCTTTTTTTCTTTGCTTTGATGGATTCCTCCCCTCGTAAACCATAGCCCAGCTCATAATTATAATGCAAAACAGCATCCCCGCAGCCTGCTTGGTGCATTTCAAATCTGAACTTCCTTGAAGTTCTAAGGATTTTTAAATATTGATATTCATTAATTGCGTGGCTTTTGGTGACATAAATGCACATTACATACTTTCATGTGCTGGAAACAGCTAAAAATGCCATGTCACAAATGTTTACATGGCTGTTATGGAAAACGGTACCATGCTAATATATGTCTGCTTCTTAAATTCTGTTAGCAGTTGTAAGACAGTCAGATACCACCCGTGGGATCTTGTGCCCTCATGAAACACAATTACAATGAGAATATCTCATTATCTCATTGGCTTTAGCTTACTGCTCTGTTACCATGGTTTCAAATACACAGAGGAGTCTGAAACTAAGAGTGCTGCTAACAAAGAACATATCCTTGTACAATGACATCAGATCATGTTAGACAGAATAGACTTAATTAAATACCCCCTGATGGAGGCCAAAATACAGAAGTTGGGTCTACTTTTTAAAAAAAGGAAGCCAGCCATTTCAAAACATTCCGCTTAATTTACTTGGGAATTTTGCATCCTCTTCTAAGAGCAACTGCAGTAATAAAAACAAACAACTCAGAGCCCGTTTAATATTCACTGCTGGTGATGAGAAGTTAAGGAAACGGTGAAGAAAAAGACAACTGCCAGAAGGGAATGATGTCAAATGCGTGCCTGGCTCCCGAGCCCCCCAAACCGCAGACTGAGCCATTGGAACAGTTCTTGACGGTGCAAACTCTCGGCCTCGCCGCTGCGTGTGACGTGTTGGCAGAATTCAATGCACGAATTCTGGCCTTTCCCGAGGAGAGATCTGGTTCTGCCAGACTCATCTATGGCGTTCCACGCTCTCTTCTGACACATCGGGTGTCTAACTTTGCAGAACTGGAATTTTACCATTTTTCCTAATGGGAAACAAGTGGACTCTATGAGAAGACAGCAACTTCGGACTCTGGGATTTCCGGCTGCTGAATAGCATATTATGCCTGGATAGATTTCCAGCCTGGGGCTTACTCCGCATTGAGGAAAGTGCCTCGTGACTCTGGCTAACGGGGCTTTTGTTGAAGCAAATCTTTAAGACACTTTTGTACGAGAAATCATTTAGGCCTCAGAGTTATGCTAGTGTATGACCATTTTTACCCAAAGGCCAGAAACAGGGGCTTGCAGATTTCTCAGTTGTGAAATTAATTTCCTTATAAAAGAAATCTCCCTTGTCAGTGTGAAGCTTATTCCTCCTCTGGCCAGCACACACACACACACACACACACACACACACACACACGAATCATAGCAGTAAGAAAAAATTTAAATCACTTATAGGCCCTGGAGACTATCGGGTGACATAATGTGACAATAATGACATCCCTAGTGGTGTTAATTGATTTTGTCCTGGTAGAGGGTAATTTGGTCTCCACAGTGACTGCCGGATCATGGACTTACTGATTGGTCTGTCTAGGTAGTATTACCATTAATGAACAGAAAACACACTTTCCTCCTTAAAAGATACTGGTAATTATGGGGAAGGGAAGATGGAAAGCCATAGGTTCTTAATCATTTAAGGAGAGTTAATTCTGAGCTGTTTGCATTAAAGGGGATATATGGTAAAAGACTGTGAATTAGCAATTCAGAGTCTCACTCCATAAAATCCAGCTGCTTTTATGGTACCTTAGGAAGATCTGTGAAAAAGTCAAATGATTTGTAAAGTGCGCTTTCTCAGAAAAAAATAGCAATTGGAAGTCGCATGTGCTGTGTGATTAAAAGTGATACATCATTTGTCAAACTGGCTTACTTTATTGGTCTACATTCCTTTCTTTATGGCTTCTAATTGGTGTGATTTTTAAAAATATTTTAAAAATGAAAAACATCTCATTCTCAATTGTGTGTGCAGAATAAGATACTGAGATAATTCTGATTTTCAGAAGAGTCGGAGAGATTTGAGGATCATTCATGCTAAAATCAAATCAAATAATCGATTCTGTAAATAGAAATGATGCTACCCATATCAGTTAAAGGCACACATTATTCTCCAGGTCAATGAGCTTGGAAATTTTGGAAGGAGGCATGTCGATTTCTTACCCATTGAGTTCGGTCGGTTATCAAGTTCTAGCCATTCTCCATGCCTGTTGAGACTGTCTCTAGGTATTAGTTCTCCATGGCAGTGGCTTATGGCTGGTCTCCATTCTGATGGGTCAACATCTGTGCATACTAACTGTTAAATATTTTTTTAAAGATTTTATTTATTTATTTATTTATTTGAGAGACAGAGAAAGTGAGAGAGAACATGAGAGGAGAGAAGGTCAGAGGGAGCAGAGTCCCCGTGGAGTTGGAAGCCCGATGTGGGACTCGATCCAGGAACTCAAGGATCATGACCTGAGCCCAAGGCAGTTGCTCAACCAACTGAGCCACCCAGGTGCCCTAGCTGTTAAATATTGTGTTTATCATCCCTTCCATTTAAATGTCTTTGGAATCTGCCCCATTTCCTCTGCCACTGTCCTAGGTCAGATTTTAGTTTGCTCTAATATGACTCCAATAACAGACTATATTTTTTCGGGGGTGATTATGAACTAGTAATTTTTTTTTTCTCTAGGAATAGCCTTTCAATTGTCCTTTTTACTCCATTCTCCCCCTACTGTAATCCGTGGTCTACACTCTAGCCACAGTTACCTTTTATATTTATAGAAACTATTTTTTTAAAATAGAAGTAAGGAGTACATATGGAAAAGTGCATAGATTGTAAGTCTACAGCTGTATTGTTTTAGAACAGTGTCCCTAGAAGCAGAACCTGAGATGGGAATTTTTATGCATGTGATTTATTAAGGGAGTGTTCTCAGCTGAAACCTGAAAGAGAACAAGTAAAGCAGGAGAGGTTGGAGAAGATGCTGTAAAGAAATATGAAGGATCTGAGATTAGACTCTACTAGCAAGCTAACAAATTAGCCGGCTACTTTCATGGATGCTAGGTCAGAGATAAAGGGCTTTATTCCTGACAGCAACAGCACCAGCAAGAATATCAACATTCGTACTGGTTTCCGGTGCCATAATTCCCACAGAGAGATACAAGAGGGCCAGGTAATGCTGCACAAGTAGTGGATTATGTTACACAAGAGGACTCTGACCTCCGAATTTTTTATAATGGCCAGTAACCTGTCTGAACTTTGCCCTGGAAGGAGGCATTATCTTTCTTATACTGGACAGTAAACAAACCAACCTTCTGCTCCAGGGAGATGCTATTTTTGTCTTCCAAGGCTATTCACTATATACACATCCTTGTAAGGATTGTGTAGAATAAAGGCATTCAGTGCCTCGATTTTACAAGATGTGCAGAAATGTGAGAGACCCGTAGAGAATTGTCTCCCAACAGAATAATACAGGTCCAGTCCAAATCTAGCCTTGTAATTCTATTGGGACCTCCTCAGGAAAGGGGCTCACATTTTGTACTTCCTTATCATTCAACCATTGGCTGTGGATCACCCTGATAGTAAGTCATGACAAAGTATTTCCAGGGGAAGCCACTCCCTTTGACCTAGGTTAATTCTCAGAACAAGGGTACAGCTGTGACCTGCTAGTAGCCACCACTTAACATCAGCTGAGGAAAGCATAGATTAAGTAAAGGGGATCTGGGTGAGGCATCAACAGTGTCTCCACATTGATTAATTATCACAAAACAAATATACTCATGTAATTACAATCCAAGATAAGAAATGGAGCATCACCAACCCTCAGAAGTCCCCTTTTGTGCCTCCTTCTGGCTACTATCTACCCACTCCTCCTTAAATATAACCACTATCCTGACTTCCAGCACCACGGATTGGTGCCAGTTGTTGAACTTTTACAGACAAAATCATGCAGTATGTACTCCTTTATGACTGGTGTTTCTCACTTAATGTTATTTTTGTGAGATTCATATTGATGTGCCTAACATTAGCTTGTTCATTTTTCATTGCTATATAATATTCCATTTTGTGGACATACCACTTTATTTATTCTTTCTTCTTTTAATGGGTATTCTTCTCTTAATAGTTCATTCTGGGTTTTGTTTATTGTGAGTAAAGCTCTATAATATTCCTGTACATGACTTTTATATTCATGTTTCTGTAGAATATATACTTCAGAATGGACTTGTTGATTCATAGGCTATTCACATGTTCAGCTTCTGTACCTGCTGCCAACCACTTTCCCAACATGGTTGTCCTAATTTTTACCCCTACTAGTAGAGTCATAAAGTTTCACTTGCCCCACAGCATTACCAACTCTTCAGCTTTGTCAACCTTTTACATTTTAGGCATTGGTTGCAGATGTAGTTATTTTTATTGTTGTTTTTACTTTGTATTTCTCTGATGACTCACAAGGGTTGGCACTTTTTCATGTATTTGTTGGCCATTTGGGTATCTTTTCCTTAAGTGCTTATTTCAAATATTTTGCTCATTTTTCTATATTGTCTTTAGTTTACTGCTTTTAAGAATTTATGATATATTCTAGATGTAAGTCCTTTATCAGATATAAGTATGCAAATAGACAAATAAATGACTTCTCTCACTCTGTAGGTGCTTTTTCAAACTTTAAGTGATGTCATTTGTTGAATAAAAGTTCTTAATTTTAACATTATCCAACCTATTAATCATTTTACAATGGTCAGTGATTTTAGTGTCTTATTTAAGAAGTCTTATGTACACCAGATCCTCAAGTAATTGTGCTCTTATCTCTGAAAGTATTATTGTTTTACATTTCACATTTAGATCTACAATTCATCTGGAATTGATTTTTTAGTATGACAGGATGCAGAACTCTGTTCATTTTTTCCCATATGTGTATCAATTAACCCAGTACTGTTTTTGAAAAGACCATCCTTTCTCCCCTACACTTGTCACTTTCATTGTAAGTCCAAGGACTATAAATGTGTGATAAGTTTCTGGGCACTCTATTCTGTTTCATGAATCTGTTTACCTTGCCTTCCCATGTTTGGCCAATTTCACATACTCTTAATTATTGTAGCTTTGTAATGTCTTGATATTTAGTAATGTAAGGATTCTAATATTTTTCTTCTTTGACAAAGTTATTTTGACTATTCTTTGCCCTTTATGTTGTCAAAGAAAATTTAAAATTAGCTTGTCAATTTCAAATAACAAAACTGCTAAAGACAAAATTCACAAACACAACCAGAAATAATGTCTAATCTGACCAGCCTGTGGACCAGTCAAGCTGATACATAAAATTAACCATACATGGTATAGAATTTTCCATCCTTTGATTTTTCCATCATTCTTTATTCTTTTGTTTAACATCTGTCATTTGTAATTCACATAGTTAAATTTTTATTCAGTCTGAAAAAATTGTCTTTTAATTGGAATATTTAGTACATTTACATCTCATGTAACTACTGATATGGTTGTATTTAAATCTACCATCCTCCCTTTTATCCATTTGTCATCTAGCCCTGTTCCTTTTTCTCTTTTCTTTTTTTGTCTTTTTATTAATGCCATATTTTTGTTATTCTGTTTCTTCCTCATTATTAGTTATTTTTACATTCTTTTACTATCCATCTAATGATTATCTTAAAATTAAAACTTGTATTCCCAATTTATAAATTTTAATACAAATTTTTACATTTCCTAGAAAAATGAAAGGATTTTAGAACGTGTCAATTCCATCAACCCATGCCATCTTCCATGTAGTTTCATAATTTTTTTTTCTGAAGAACTCTTCTTTTGTCTGAAGAGCTTTCTTTACATATTTCCTTTAATGTAGGACCTGGTGGTGACAAACTGTATCAATATTTGTTTGTTTTTATTTTTATTTATTTTTTATTGAAGTATATAATTGGCATATAATATTGTATTAGTTTCATGTGTACAACATAGTGATTCTACATTTGTACACATTATGAATTGATCAGGACAATGAGTGTAGTCACCATCTATCACCATGCAACATTACTACAATATTATTGACTATATTCCTTATGCTATTTTTTTCATCCTTGTGACTTAGTTATTTTATAACTGAAAGTTTATACCTCTTAATCTCCTTCACCTATTTTCCACATTCCCAACCTGCTTCTCTCTGGCAACTACAAGTTTGTTCTTTGTTTTTATGAGTCTATTTTATTTGTTTGTTTATTTGTTTATTAGATTCCACGTATAAGCAAAATCATGTGATATTTTTCTTTGTCCAACTTATTTCACTTAGCGTGTGTGATGCTTCATTGTGGTTTGATTTTCATTTCCTTGATAATTAGTGATGTTGAGGAACTTTTCATGTACCTATCAGCCAATTGTATGTCTTCTTTGGAAGAAATCTATTCATTTCCTCTGCCCATTTTTAAAATTTTTAATTTAATTTAATTTCTAGCATAGTTAACATACACTGTTATATTAGTTTCAGGTGTACAATATAAGGACTCTGACAATTCTGTGAATTACTCAGTGGTCATAATAAGTGTACTCGATCTCCCTCACCTATTTCACCCATCCCTCTACATACCTACCCTCTTGAAACTATCAGTATATTCTCTATAGTTAAGGGTCTGTTTTTGGGTTTTTCTCTTTTTGTCTTTGTTCATTTGCTTTGTTTCTTAAATTCCACATAGGAATGAAATCATATGGAATTTTTCTTTCCCTGACTGACTTATTTCACTTAACATTATACTCTCTAGATCCATTCTTGCTGTTGCAAATGGCAAGATTTCATCTTTTTAATGGCTGAGCAATATTCCATTACATATATATGTACATATATATGTAATATATATGTACATATATATATGTACACACACACACACACACACACACACACACATACATACCATATATACCATATCTTCTTTACCCATTCATCTATTTGTGGATACTTGGGCTGTTTCTATAATTTGGCTATTGTAAATAATGCTACAATATGCATAGGGGTGCATTTATCTTGTCAAATTTGTGTTTTTGTATTCTTTAGATAAATACCCAGTAGTGGAATTACTGGATCATATGGTAATTATATTTTTAATTTTTTGAAGAATCCCTCAAAAATGGGATTTTTTGAATTCCTACCAGCAATAATTGATGAGAGTTCTTGTCATTCCGCATCCTGGCCAGCATTTGGCAACAGTGTTTCAGATGTTGCCATTCTAAAAGGTGTGTAGTGGTTTCTCATTGTTTTAATTTGCAATTTCTTAATGATGTATGACATTCAGCATGTTTTCCTATGTTTATTTGCCACCTGAATTTCCTCTTTGGTAAGGTGTCTCTGCAGATAATTTGTCCATTTTTAAATTCGATTGCTTATTTTCTTAATGTAACATTTTGAAAGTCCTTTGTATATTTTGGATTCAGTCCTTTATCAAATACGTGTTTTGCAAATATCTTCTCCCAATTCTCTGCTTGTCTTTTCACTCTCTTAATAGTGTCCTTCACAGAGTAAAGTTTTTAATTTTAATGAAGTCCAACTTTTAAAATGTTTTTCTTTCATAAATCATGTTTTTGTATTGTATCTAAAAACTCATCTTGAAACCCAAGGTCAGCTAGAATTTTTCACCTCTTATCTTCTAGAAGTTTTATAGTTTTGTGTTTAAATTTAGATATATGATTCTACTCAGTTTTTAAAATTATCTGACTACACAGCTTACAAATACCCCAATAACCTTGATAAAAAAGGAATTTAAACTATTGTTTTCACTTCTCTGCAATCCCTTCTCTCCAGAATCTTGACCCCTCAAGTCTTGATTGCCTTGATGTCCCTCAGCTCCATTTTTTTTTCTCTTCAACCCTGTAAAAATGGCTGAAAGCTGTGTGTAGTTTCTGTTTTTTAGCATCTGTTTTTTCCTCTCCACCCAAGATGTTTATGAACTAGAACCTTGAGGGAAGGGGAAGTGTAAAAAATCATGTTCATTTCAATGAGTTTCTTTTCTCTTGACACCTTAGTTCTTGAAGTCCTCAGTGGTTTGGTAATTACACAATATATTCAAAGTAAATTTAAAAAATATTAAATTTATCTTTCAATTGTTCTTACAAAAGGACTGACCTACTGTGAGTCAGTATTCCAAAACTGAAAGCACAGTTAAAAACACAATTCATATACAGCTTTTTTTTTTATGTTCAATTAGCCAACATATAGTACATCATTGGTTTTTGATGTAGTGTTCAACAATTCATTAGTTGCATGTAACACCCAGTGCAGCTTTCTCGCCTAAAAACCTTTGAAGGCTTCCTACTGCCCACAACCTGGCATATATTGGGTAGCATAGCCTACTATCTTTATATTGTGGTTCATGCCTGTGTTTCTGGGCCCAATCTCCACCTCATACATGCTATTGTCAAGCAATATCATAATTCACATTGTTTTCCTAACCTTTTGGGCTTTTGCCTGTGTTATTCTTTCTACCTATACCAGCATTCTTCTGATGGTCTTCCAAATTGCCTATTTACTCACTTATCTACCCCAAATCAAAAGTCACCATTTTTGCAGACCATTCCTTGATCTCTCTCCCTAGGTGGAACGAACAGTTTTCTCCTCTATATTCTCATTGAATATTTTACAAACCCCAATCATGGTACTTTTCACATTTCATCTGATTAATTTTTTGTGTTTATATTTCCTACTTTTTAGAGATTTTACTACTATCAGTGCACAATAGAACATGGCCTATAATAGGAGCTCAATAGCTAACTGTTGAGTCAATAAGTATTTAAACTATTAAATCTTCTGATTGATCTCACTACAATTTCTCACTTTCTTATGTTTTCTCCAAACATTTCTCAGCAATAAAGTTAGTTCATTCACTTAATTTTTTTCATTTACTTGTTCAGCAAACATTTGCCAGTTGTAAATCGGGCACTTTCACAGGACACACAGGAAACACAATAATGAACAAGATAGAATCAGTTATTGCCCACATGGAGCTTCTAATCTAGAGATGTTAAAGCATTTTTTTTTTGAAAACATGTTTCTCCCATTGTTTGGTAGGAAGTAGTTTCAGCCAGAATGCTTCCTTCTTGGTTTTCTTTCTTTACTTTGTGCCCTAGATCTGTTAACTAAATGTCATTATTTGCAGTATTTCACACTCTTATCTATTACTGCACCCTATGTACCATGGAAAACAGAGGGGCTCACATGCTGAGACTTCCCATCTCAAAGAGCAATTAAAATATTTTAGGTAGATCCTGTCAGTCAAGTTACAGAAAATGTTTCATTAAACAACATAATTATTTTATCTTCATTTTAAGTGACAAGAATGTCAAAACTTTGATGTTAATGATATTGCCAATTGAAAGGTTGTTAAAAATCTTTCATTTGATGCCAAATAGCTATTTTGCTGTTTGAACCTTTTTTCATTGAATTGATTCATTTTGTGGGGTGAAGGCATGGAGGGTATTGGATATCTGAACTCTGTAGTAAGTTCATGATATGTGGCAGCTGGAATAATATCTTGAACATATTATTTCAAATATAGGATACTTTTCTAATGGTGATATTGTAATTTTCTTTGTTCTATTTACTACATTTATCTTTATCCTGGAAATGAAATAATCCATGTAGTAAGGATTGTAGGCTATAAAAGAATTTTTTTCAAAAAAAAGTTTCCTAAAGAAAAAAAAGTTTCCTAGTGTTAAATTTAAAGCTCCTAAAATTTAAATCGTGATTAAAAATTCTTACACTTAATAATTCTTATACTGTTTTATTTATATTGACCCACAAATTTTAAAATGAGCATTGTTTTTGCTTTTCTTTGGATCTCCATTTACTACATTTGTAACACATAAAGCAAATAAAGCTTGAGAAATTTATAGTTTGGCTATATGAACTCCACATTGTCTAAGCTAAACTGCTCATTATTTAATAAAATTATGCTTAGGATTTTAAACACTGCGTGTAAAAATACCGAGAACTTCAAAAGATATGTTTAGTGTGAGTCAGCATACAATTATTAGAAGAACACAAAGGGCATCTTTTTTTTTTTTAAGATTTTATTTATTTATTTGACAGGGAGGAGAGAGATCACCAGTAGGCAGAAAGGCAGGCAGAGAGAGAGGGGGAAGCAGGCTCCCTGCTGAACAGAGAGCCCCATGCTGTGCTCGTTCTCGATCCCAGGACCCTGAGATCATGACCTGAGCTGAAGGCAGAAGCTTTAACCCACTGAGCCACCCAGGCGCCCCCAAAGGGCATCTTTTAACAGGTTCAGGAGAAGACAGTTGATCCTTGAGTTTGTAACATGTTTACTTACATTAAAACATTAAAAAGCTGTCTAGTGGAGAAATAAAAGTGGATCAAAATACTTGAGGAACAGAAAATAATGGGTGTTGAAAAAGGAAAAATTCTGGAAAAAATAGGATGTCTCTAAATGTATACAAATAACACCTTTCTTCAGATTTTATACTAATCACCCAGGGTAAGTTAACATTTTGACAGTACATTTCCCCATGATGACACTACAAAAGGGGCAAGGAATGGGACCCAGTTATTATAGTGGAGGAGACGGTCCCAGAGTGAGAGCATGTGTGTGTGTGGGGGGGGGGGGTGCAGTTCTGCGTACAGATGTATAAGATAATGAGATCAGAGGGCAAGAAGAATACAACCTACACAGAGCACAGAGCAGTTCGCTCCTTAGCTGCAAGATAGCAGCAAAGCCTCATTTGGCCATAGGGATACTCAGTACCAAAGAGCATGTGTAGGCCAGGGAAATTAACTAGCAAGCATTGTTTAGAAGCAGCAGAGAAGATAATAGACTGTGACTTCTGGAATATTTACAGTTCATCTTGGGCTTTCCTTAAAATATAAACTTTCCTCTGCTTGAACCTGGTGAGGGATATAAAGAAAGCACAAAATTCCAGCGGGATATTAGTTGAGAAGACTCATTCTCTCTAATTACTGGAGGGAAAAAAAAAACCTACAACTCAGGATCAGCTTTCTGGGAGGGAATAGGTATGTGGAAAAGTTTTAAAGTAGGGATAAGATACTTCACTGGGATAAAATTCAATGCCCTTATTAACTTTCCTCCCAATTCAAACTAAGCTTTGCTCTGGGACATTAGGACCTGGGGCTTATTCTCACACTCATGTCAATATAGCTCATATTTCCTGGCTTTTCCAGTTCTAGGGTTCCCGGCCACCTCCTGATGGCCTTGTCCCTCCATGTCAAGCAGCTCTGCTCCTGTCCCAAGGGTCTCTCTGTGAATCAACAAGCAGAGTCTCTGCACCTCCAATTATGCTGCTCCTTCACCGAGATGCTTTCTCCCTATCCCTCTGGAAAGCTACCAGTTGTTCAATATAGACCTCGCTGTCTTATTTCATGACCTGCCACTTCCCTGTGTCTCTGAGTCCTTTTGACTCCTGTGGTCATGATCATGTTCTGCTGTTTTCACAGTCACTTGTACACACCTCTGACTCTCCTCTCAGATGGTAAGTTCCTTGAGGGTCTGGATCATGACTTGCACATATTTGATTCCACTCGTAGCTTCTAGCTAACAGCAGCAATAATGACATTTATATGGCACTGTATAATGCATAGCACTCACATACCTCTTCTTCATGTGTGCCTTACAACAATCTTATGAGAGCAATAAGATAGGCAGTGATTTCTGTAATTTGCAAAAGCTGAACTGGAGGTTCAAAAGATGAAGTAATTTATCTTCGGTCACACAGCCAGGAACTGGAAGTTTCTAGACTTGAATCCAAGTCTTTTGACTCTGCATTCTACTTTTTCCTTGCCTTATTCCACTTCAATAAATGACTGTGAAACTGAAGTAAAGAAACCACTGGCCTAATCCCAACAGGAAGAAAATAAGCTCCAAAGAACTACTTATATGTACCATCCGGCCAGTGAATGAGCCTGTGGAGAAGGGCCTTATTTGCTTCATGGTTTGGGATTTGCAGCTGTCCAAATCCTATAACTGAATTTGACTTCCAATTAGCCAAAAAGTGTATTTTGAACTTCATTTTGCTTGGGGTTTGTGTGATCTCTGATTGAACACAACCAATCTCCGCTTTTTTCTATTCATCTTGTCAAATCACAGGCTTTCCTTTTCTCCCTGAGACGAACCCTTGAATCTCATCAAAGTAAATAGCAGGGGTTTTACTTAACACACTTGGCAAACCAAACAGAGAGGGCAGGAGATCTCCAGGAGTGAATCCAGAGAAGCTTCTAACAAAGAACAATTTGTGCAGGTAGGACTAGAGGAAAAATCATCAGCAACACTGGCAGTATCAACTGAGAAGACACCTTGAAGAAGACACCTCTTGGTGTCTTGTAGTACAATATAGAGGACAAAGAACTCAGGGAGAGGCGCCCACCATGCTCTTCCTGGGTGCAGGTGGGGCAAGACCCCTTCTTTCTCTGTGCTCCTTTGTATGGAGTTGATAAAGCTAGAGGGCGCTAGAGGGTGCTCTTCTTAGGAACGTATTTTGATCCCCTTTTACTATAAACTGCCCTCAGACCAAAATAAGAACACATCCTCTTTTGATGTTAAACATCTGACTTCTCCAGGAGGTAGGTTCCAAGTTAGAATGTTATGTCTTTTATTTGCCAATGTGAATTTCTGTTGGGCTGATATCACATCAGTGAAGGCACAGCTGATGAAAAGTTTTCTGCTAATAATTAGTAACAAAGCAATTTAGAATATTTGCTTCATGTCTTTTTGACCGTAGGCTTAAATCTGGTTTAGATACCATGTAGAAACATTTTAGTAGTAACAGATACAGAGTTGCCAGGGAAGTTTTACCTTGTCTGAATATCATGGATTAATTCTCTTTTTTTCTTTTGTGCCTATCATTTATTCAGTCTTGGGTACTATCATAAAAGCCTTGGGACCCCAGGCCACCCCAGCCTGGAGTTAAGAGGATCACACAAAGAATGGCAATCTCTCCTCTCACCATCCAGGACCATCAGCCATCCACAAAGGTCTGTTCGATGATTTTGAGGAGGGCTCAGCTCTGTTCATGAATATTTAAGACCAGTACCACAGGGCATCTGCTGGGCATTGCTGCCTCTTCAGGACCTCATTTCATTGTGTTTTGGTATCTCTTGTTAGGTCTCCTGCTACATCTACTATGTAAATGACCATATCTTCTGGGCTCTGGCATTTATGCCCCCACAAACCCTGGGCACCATGGCCCAAGTCACTGCCAGACATCTCTGCAGGCTTTCTGAGGTTCCAAGACTTTTGCAGCCACTCCTTGGCTGGAGCACACGGTAGACAGGTTTCTGTGCCCGCCTGTGTTGCACCCTGCTAGCGAGACTCCATAGCTATGCTTCTTTGTGGTGGTTTTATTGAAAACAGTTATTTCAATTATTACTTTGTAACACCCAACGGCTCCTCCCCAGGAGACTAGATTGGGAATAAAAGCCAGTGATAAACACCATGTGCACTCTTCCTTACCTCTTCTGGCCTCCACCGCATCTATAGTTCTGTCATGAGGCTTGTCTTGCCTGCCTCATTCCTACAACACAAGTTCCTAACATATTTAGGGAGATGTTAAGGATCATTTTCTTTGGTTCATTTGTTTTCTATTTCTCTTGTAACAGATTTCTCTAAGCTTAGTGGCTTAAAACAACACAAACTTATTGACTTATTGTTCCAGGAGTCAGAAGTCTGAATTGGGTCTATTGGGTTAAAATCAAGGTGTTTGCAGGATTGTGCTCTTCTGGAGGCTTTAAGGGATTTTCTTCTCTTCTCCCACATCTAGAGGCTTCCCTCATTCCTTGACTTGTGGTCCCCTTCCATTTTCAAAGCCCATAATGGACTATTGAGTCTCTCATGATGTTCTCTCTGTGGTTCTTTCTCTTTTGCCTCCTTTTTATATTTATAAGGACTCGTGTCATTACACTGGGCCCACCTGGATAATCCAAGATAAGCTCTCCATGTCAAGGTCAGCTCAATCCTTAATTCCATCTGCAAATTTAATTCCTCCTTACCATATGGTGTAACTTATTCACAGGTTCCAAGGATTATGGACATGACATCATGCATCATTCTATTAAACCCCAGGTAGATAGAAAAGCATAGTTCAGTAATAGCTACTCATGAGGGGTATATGCAAGTGCAGTGGAAAGGATGTGCTGGATAAGTGAACATGGGGTGTGACTTGGGGTTTCTCCATAGATCTGCCCTTATCCCTGGAGCACATATCAACCACTACTACACTAAGGTGGCCACATTTTGTTCTTGCAAAGACTCACTATTGTCACACACAACCTGCTCTTTCTTTCTTGGGATCTTTTATTCCCCCAAACCCTCTGATGCCATACATATCATTGGCTACTATCTTAATTTTGGTGGATCTTTGTCAAGACCTCCAGACCCAAACTGATACTCTCATCCACATATTAGATGCTAGCAGGTAGGTCAGCATGTTTTAGGAACAATTATTGTGACCTGGAACTATCACATTAGTTATATCAAATGGTCCTTACCTTGATCTTGCACAGACTTTTCCCAGAAAGTAGGCATAGCATGACTGGGACTTCCATGCTTTCTTTCCATTGATTTTAAGACCTACAAGTCTCCAGGCCACTTACATGGACCTCGATCCACTCTCACCTCAACACAAGAGACCTTCACGAGAGGAGAATAAAGGTGGTGCTTATGGAAACCATGACAGGAAATGGGGTCAGAGTTGCAAGTCAGCAGAATTCTTCCCCCACAATCCCTGCCCCTAACTAGAGATCTAGGTTGTCAGTTTACCTCAGCCCCAAGATCCATTCTTGAATCAGTGATATTTTATGAAATATTTATGGTGCTTACATGTACAGGCTCTCTACCTTTTGACCTACAGAAATACATTTTCAGGTTTGGTTGATGAGGTACACTCACTGCCTTTCCCTTGCACTTCCCTGAGATCTTTCATTTTGTTTCATTTCTGTACCTGTTCGTGTTTTGGTGTGCACGTACACATACAACACTAATACCAGGACTAGTCCTTGGTAGCATGTGTTAAAACAAGCTCCAACCAAACAAAATACCAGCAAGTTTCCCCTGATTCTGAGATGGGAAGCTCATTTTCTGTGAAAGCACATGATATTCAGAGTAAGCATCTCTTGAGAATACCAGAAATCTTGCAGAAATTCCTATCTTGGCATAATTTTGATCTAATTTATATGGAAAATATGAGAACCTTAACTTAAGATGGAAATGTAACCCATTTACAATATCTGTACACCCTGGATGAATAATAAGTTGTCACTCTCATGTGGTGCAAATGCATCTCCCAAGTTTGAATTTTGAGAATTTCTCATTTTGCAAATCCCTTGAGAAGGAGCCTCTCAAGAGGGAAGTAAGAGACAGCAAGAGGCATCAAGTGGTCCCTGCACCCTGCAGCTAATTTGAGCATCAGTGATAGCCTAAGCAGCATCCTGCTGCCACCTGTAATGAAGAACATGCTTAGCTCTAATTTGTAGCATTTCTCCCCTTCCTGATTATACAAGATGGGTTCATTCATTATTAATCTGGTTTGTCAGACAGCACGGCCCTGCAAGTGTCAGGCTTCCTTGTTTCCAGGCAGTGAGCTTGTGTAGAAGCAATGAAATTTCAGAATGCGCAGATCAGCAAGCTCTTGTCTGCACCTGATTAAAGTTAGATAGACCAACTTAACAACCTTAAAATAATTCTACATGAAGCAGCAGGACACCTTTCTATATTTGTCCTTATTATTGAAAAGGAAATAGACTAAAAGAATCATTATTTTCCTTCCAAACTGCACCTGATTTGAAAGGGAAGTAAGGGAAAGAAAATGATCCCTCTTTGTCTACACCAAGTAGCCTAGAAATCAAAAATAGCAAAGGAGACATAACTCCAAGTGTGCTGTAAAGACAGTCAGTGTCATTTTAGCATACACACACACACACACACACAGACATGCCCACACGAACGTTCACATACACACCATGATCCTTGCTTTGTGGAGCTTAGAACTTAATGTTAACCAGATCATGATATCGTGTTGTCAGTGAAAAGAGTGCTGGACTTGCCAGATGAAGATTTGGGTTGATATGATTCTTGGGGAAGGAGCCTGAACAAGCAATCTGGTCATGGGTCGTATGACCGGGCTTCAGGGCACAGCTGGAGAGAAGGAAAAAGTGATGCATGATGGGAAACAGATACAGACACCATGCATTTCCAAACAGTAATTATTATGTAAAAGACTAAGAAATGGATTCTAGCTGATTTCCAAGTCATTTGAATGAGCCCTGGAATTATTCTTCTTTTGTAACCACCTAGCTTTAGAGGAAGTGGGTAAATAAAATGATGGGATGATAAAATCTTGAACGAAATACAATGAACACATTTCTGTCTATGCCTGTTGAGAATTTTTTGTTAAAGCTGTCTCTTGATCTTTTTCTTCTCTGTACTCATCAGAAATCCAGTACTTTTGTCAACCAAAAAAATCTCTGGGCTGGGTTTTGCCCCTGGGATGGAGGTACCCACATATGTGGCAGGAAAACCACTCACAATTAGGACTTTTGGACTAGCAGCCCTCCCCTGGAGAGTGTATGGAAAAAGAGGGAGAACGGTGTGTGAGGGCTATGGGAGATTATTTGTATGGACTTGCCAGCCAGAAAAATTAAGTAGATACTAGGTAAAGCCTGAACTGGCTGGCACAGGACAAGGAGGGCAGATTGCAACCGTTGGGGATATACTGGAAGATATATAGAGTGTAATTTGCCTAAAGAGTGTAGTTAAGAAATCCTCTACACAGGTTGCCAAAAATTTGATTCCCCAAATTTAGAGAAAATAACAAAAGTAGTTTCTACTTTATACCAGTGATTCACCATGGGGAAAGGGTGAAATTTTGTCTTTCAGGGGACATTGGGCAATATCCGCAGATGCTTCTGATTGGCACAGCTGGGAAAAAGAGCCTTGCTATAAGTAGAGAAGGAAAGAAAAAGGGGTTGGGAAGCGCTAGCTAGTCTTTGTCACAACCTCATGGAATATCAGTGCTCTTATCTGTGTAACGGATAGTATCATAGTTACTTATTTGGCTATTATAAATATTAGATAATGTATGTGAAGTACTTATCATGGTGCCTGATAAGTCATGCCTCAACAAATGATCACTATTATTATTAGCATTATTTTTAAAGTATTTTTTAAAATTTATTTGAGAGAGAGAGAGAGCAGGAGGGAGGGGCAGAGGGAGAGGAAGAAACAGACTCTTCGTTGAGCAGGAAACCTGATATGGAGCTCCATCCCAGGACCCCAGGATCATGAACTAAGCCAAAGGCAGATGCCTAACCAACTCAGCCACCCAGGCATCCCTACTATTAGCATTATTGTGTTATTTTTGGAATAGAGTTTGATTATCACACCAAGGGAAAATTACTTGAGAATTTGGGGAGACATTTAAAAAGAAATTTCTGATAAATCCCACACAAAGTATGCTGGTGGAAAACTAAGTAAGGCGGAGGTTGGGGGGCGGGGGAGTTGCAGAGCTCATTGTGGCAACTGGGGAAGCTCCTGACTGAATTCTATTTCGTAGAATGCACCCAAAGCATAAAAGAACATATTACAAAGAAGTTTTTTTTAAAGGAATATAAAACTGAGAGAACAATCTTAATGACTAAAGCCTGAAATAACACTGTCCAATAGAAATATAATGGGAATTCCACTTGCAAATTTAAATTTTGTAGTAACTACATTCAAAAAGTAAAAAAAAAAGAAATAGATAAATTAAATTTAGTAACATTTTATTTAACCCAACATATCAAAAATATCATTTCAACATGTAATCAATATGAAAATTATTAACCAGATAGTTTGCATTCTTTTCATCATGAAGTCCCCAAAATTGAGTGCATATTTTAGACTTACAGCACATCTCAATTTGGACTGGTCCTATTTCAAGAGCTTAATAGTCACATATGGCTAGTGGCTACCATATTGGACAGCAAATATATAAGAGATGTTTGTAAAAATGTTAGGAATGCCAAAAATAAGTTTTTAAAGCTATGTCTAGAATATGGAGGATAAGAAAGAAAATAAAAACCTGCTGATATATGAAGATAATTTAATGTTAGCACCCCTCACTACTTTTTTAAAAAAAGATTGATTTATTTGAGAGAGAGAACACAGCAGGGAGGGTCAGAGGGAGAGTCTAAAGCAGATTTCATGCTGAGCCTGACTCAGGACTCAGTCCTATGAACCCGAGATCATAATCTGAGCTGAAACCAAGAATCAGAAGCTCAACTGACTGTGCCACTCAGATGCCCCTCAACTACTTTTTATTTTCCACCTTTTCCTTCATGAAACTTAATTCCTTAGAGGTATAGTTAGATCTCACCTTAGTATAAGATATTTAAAGGCCAAAGTATGTGATAAAATATGAAGAGATCATTTTGAGTGATAATGATTAAATTAATTAAATAATTAAATATCTTTTTCTGGACTGAATATGTTTTAGGGATCTGAGAGATTCTTGAATAGTTTGGAGTAATTGTAAGTGGCAATAGGGGTTTGGAGAAATAAATGTTAAAAATAAGCAAGTAATGGGGTGCCTGTGTGGCGTAGTCAGTTAAATACCGACTTGTGGTTTCAGCTCATGTCCTGAGCTCAGGGTGGTGAGATTGAGTTCAGGGTGGTATGATGGAGCCCCAAGTTGGGCTCTGCGCTCAGTGTGGAGTCTGCTTGGGATTCTCTCTCCGTCTGGCCCTCCCCTGCTTGCACTCTCTCTCTCTCTCTAAAATAAATATATCTTAAAAGGAAAAAAAAAAAAGCAAGTAATGCTTCAAAAGGAGGAGGACCTGTGGGCTCCTGTGCAAATTTAATATACCCTTTTGTGAAAGCCAACCTCTGGGTCCTAGGTTTCTCACCTATAGACTATGGACTCAAACCTTGAATCAAATTAATTCCATGGTGCCTTGTGTTCTAACAGCCTATGAATATGTAGATTCAAGATTCAAGATTATCCAGAGTTGGCTTTTGAGCATTGAAGAAGAGAAAACATGATCAGTAGGGTCCAGCAATAGCTTATGAAAAGCAAATAGCACCAACCTAACTTCATTTCCTCTTGTAAGAGGGTCTCTAGTCTTATATTGTCAGGGAAAAGCTAGGGTCATAGCACATCTGGATTTTGGCAAGTAATTTGGAACTCATTTTTAATGAGTACCTACTATTCATTTAACATTTATTTAGCAGATATTTATTGAGCATATATTATGTTTTAGACACTGAGGCTATGACACTAGATATTTCTTAAGAAACTAATTACACAGGGGGTGCCTGGGTGGCTCAGTCAGTTGAGTGTCTGATTCTCAGCTCAGGTCATAATTTCAGGGTCATGGGATCAAGCCCTGCAATGGGCTTCATGTCCAGCAGGGAGTCTGCCTCTGTCTTTCTTCTCCTCTCTTGGCCCCTCCCTGTGCTCCCACCTGTGAATGTTCTCTCTCTAAAATAAATAATTAAATCTTAAAAAAAAAATAAACTAATTACACAAACTTCATCATGGAACAATTTGGAAGATGCAAGGGACATAGATTGGAGGTGTCACTTAATTCAGTCAAGAATTTCAGGAGGATTTCTCTAGAAAATGGCATCTATATGGACACCTAAAGATGTTAATCCGAAAAAATTTTGCAGTGTGACATCAGGAATAAAATCTCAGGAAGAAGAAATAGTAGTCTGAAGGCTCAAGTCAGGACATAGCTAATGTATAGAAAAATAGTGCTTCTCAAAGCTTAATGTGCACAGGAATCATCTGAGGAATCTTGTTAAAATGCAGATTCTTGTCATAAGTCAGGGGTGAGGTCTGAGATTCTGAATTTCCAACAAGCTCCAAGGCACTGCTAATGCTGCCAGCCTGTGGACCTCACTTTGAGTTGTACCAGTGGAGAGTTCACAAAGGGAGAGGTAAGAGAGAGTCCTGAAAAGGTGGGCATGGCTTAGACCAGGAAAGACATTGTTGGTCATATGGAGGGATTTAAACTATTATTTCAAGGGCATTCAGCAGACAAAATGTGATGAGTTTTGTGCTTTTGAAGGATCATACTGGCAGTAGTGAGGAGTTGAAATAAGCAAATCTAGAAGAAGTTCTGTTGAGAGTTAAGAGGATCTTATGTGAACTCCTGGAGAGAGGATCATGGTATTTAGGAGATGAGAAAGAATGATTGATTCGAGGAGGAATTTAGGTGGTAAGGTTGATTGGACTTGACGAGGATGAACTTGGCATGGCAGCTGGAGAGACAGAAGGGGTCAGGAACAAGATCCTGACAACCAACAAGTTCAGCTTGGACAACGGGAAGGAGGTCAATTTGCTGAGTGGGGAAAACAGGAGAAGGAGAGGGTTTTCAGGGGACTATGGATAATCATATTGAAATGGAAGTGTAATGGAACAACTACATGGAGATGTCCAGTAAGCAGATAAATATGCAGACCTGGTACTCAGAAGAGAATATAAGTTAAGATATCAATAAGAATCATTAACATAAAATAATAAAAGATGTAAGAGTGAATGAGATTCCCCAGAGGAAGAGAGAATTTAAAGACTGTCCTCAAATGCTGAAAGTGCTGTCTTGTGTTTAAGAGTTATTCTGTGTGTTTCCAGATGAAAGAACCTGGATTAATAAGGGAGTATTTACAAGGAGACTTTGATTCTTTATAGGGGAAGAAATTTCTCATGGTATTAGCTGTCCTATTAAGGCATAGGTTATCTCATGAGGTAGTGAACCCCTCATTTATGGAGGTATTCAAAAAGAGGCTAAAAGTCCATTTCTTGGGAGTGTTGGAAAGAACATTCACATGTCTGCTAAGGGGTTGGACCGATGAAAAAGATATATGCACTCCCATGTTCATCACAGTACTATTAACAACAATAGGCAAGGTATGTGAACAACCTGAATGTCTATAGATGGATGAATGAATAAAGAGATTGTGAGATATACATTCAGGAATATTATTCAGCCATAAAAAAGAATGAAATCTTGTCATTTGTGACAACATAGATGTACTTTGAAGGCATTATGCTAAGTGGAACAAATTAGACCAAGACAAATACTGTGTAATCTCTCTTATAGCAGAACCTAAAAAAGACAAAATAGAAACAAAAACAAACCAACCTCATAGATACAGAGAACAGATTGGTGGTTGCCAGAGGGAGGGGATGGAAGATGGGAGAAATGGGTGAAGGGGGCCAAAAAGTGTTTAAAAAAATTGTCTCTAGATGATTCTATGTGCACCTGGGTTCTTAAACTTGGACTACATTGCCTCCCAAATCTGAATTTTTGAAGTAATCTTTTTAAAAAATATATCATCCTCAAGTTCCTAATGTTTACATTTGTGAAGAGTCAAACCATACCTCCCACAGTGTCATGATGAGACATTTCCTACTTTTCCACCTTCCACTTTGAGGCATGCCTTTTTTTTTTTTTTTTGCAAATACCACCTAATGGGTAGCCAACTGTCTCATGTTTTCTTTATGCATATGAGATGATGTGATGGGTCTTACCAGGAGGGCTTGTTAAATGGGGAAAGCCATGCTATTAACAAGCACAAAACTCAGTGGCACAAAGGTCACCAGCTTATCCTTAATTGAAGAAAAAGCAAACATGCATGTTCCTTATATAAACACTGATATTTAACATTTAACTCAACCCTCATGATTCATTAAGAAAAGGAAATTCAATAAAGTTGAGCAGATATGACTACAGGAAAAAACTACCCCCAATGAATCTGTCTGCTTCTAGAACTTTGAGTAAAAGAGAAACAAATTTTTGAAATAAATGCTAATACAGTGACCATTATTATAAATACTATTTTTTGTTTTTAGTCCTATAGCGACTATCTTTTAAATCTCATACAACTGAGTTTCTTCATTCCCTTGGAATACTTATTAAAGAATCTCATTGTGTGTGAACTTTAAACTCTTGGGTCAAAAAATGAATCATGATAGCTAAGATCCTAGCTATTTCTGATTTCCAAAAACAAAAATTGATTTTTAGGAGACTCATTTTGTGGGTCAGAATTTGTGGGAAATGAAGTAGGCACAATAAATTGGCAGCAGAGAGGAGGCAGAAAATAATAGAAAACAGACATAAGGTCTGGAAAAGTATGGCCGTCTGGGACCATTTAGTGAAGGGGCAGACAGTTCTACACACCTCAACAGTCCCTGGGGCATCCCTGGGGCAAAGGGCATAATCTATTTAATAAGGCTTTCCATCCAAATAAGTTTTAAAAGATGCCACTAAATAGTATTTGTGCCTAAAAAGCATGAAAGATGCCTTATAAGGAGTGAACAAGGGGAGCTTGGGAGGAGAGAGACACTTAGGGATTTAAAAACCCAGAGATTTTCAGAGGCAGATGGAAATAAGAAATGGTCCATGATGTTGTTTTCCAAAGTCATATGGCTCTGGGCACACTATTTTAAACAATCAGTTGTGAGAAATTAATAAAGACATTTAAAAAAGTACAACCACACACTGAAAAGTGCCAAAGTTTCAGTCTAACTTTCTGCCTGAATGGGACCTAAGAAATGAGAGTGGCAGGTTTCACACTGGCTTTCCCAAGACTTCCCTTTGGAATTATGGGCAGCAGCCCCACCACTTCCTCTTCCAACCATGCCTTCCTTCTGCTAGGCCAAATAAATACCACTGAGGTAATTTTCTTTTTCTTTCACTCTAATGCAATTAGAGACAAGAGGGTGTGAGCTTGGAAGATGAGGGCCGACAGCTGAAGTCTGAAGGACTCTGTCAAGACAACAACAGTGATGATGAACTACCAAAAAGCAGGTCAGAGACTTAATACAGAAATAGAAGTAATTCCTGAACTGACCGTTAAGGAAGTGACAGTGAATGAGACAATGGCAATAGTCCCTTTTACAACGTGAACTCAAGGACCATTTAAAATAATGCTTACTGGTTCCTCCATTAATAGATGGTCTTGTGCAAGTTGAGTCTTCCTAGCTAATGCAATATGCAAATATTCTAGACAATGTGATTAGGATCATCATAATTCATTGTCGTTAGTTATTCTATTGTTTCCTCCTGCAGAGGCACATCATACTTAGCAAATTTCTTAGTTGCCCTAAGTAAGTATATATGGTACTTTTTGTTTAATTCTGGTTCAGAAGTTCAAAAACCATGGGGGCAAAATTAGAAGGAATCTTGGGACCATATGAACAGGAATACGGTTGAATGCTTGATGTACCTCATGCCCAGTGTTCCTGCTTTCTTTCTGTTTATTTTGCAGAGGAAACTGTTATAAACCAAAGTGTGTCAGGATTCTTTGTGACTCAGTTTTGCTACAATTAGAATATTTTAGAATTTGGGGATTTTTTTCAATATTTATGTATTTGGGGATTCATTACTAGAGTAAAAAGAGTAAAATCCTCTCTCTCATTCTCTCTGCCTCCTTCCCTCTTTCCTTCCTCCCCTCCTCCCTTCCTTCCTTCCCTCCTTCTTTCTATGTCTCCTTTCCTTCTTCCCTTCTTCTCTTTTTCTCCATCAATTTTTCTTTGCTTTTGCTAAACAGTGTGCTCAATCTAGAAATGAAAATCTAGGTCTCTGATTCAAGATCCTGATATAGAGGATCTCCAGTACAGGGTGGAGGCAGTATAGGGGGTTAAGCAGTAAGCTAACGTGGGCTAAAATAGTCAGACCTTAATGCTATGCCAAGGAGTATGAACTCTCTCATCTAATGTACAATAGGGAGTCATCCAAAATGTTTTATGCAGTGCAAGTTATTATATTAGACTTAGATTTTATGACTTACTCTTGGAAGAAACTTAGTAGCACATAATTGATATTCAATTCATGCTTTGTTATATATGCTAACAAGAAATGCCATATACAAAGTAATAAAGTTTTATTTTTTGGTCCAAGTTTTCCAAGGCATTCCAAATCCCACATATTGACATGCTCCTTGAAATTAACTATGGTAAAGTTAGAAAAATCTGCAGCAATTAGATTTTGTTATCAATGATTTACTAAAAAAATTGTTTTGCATTTTCTCTAATGTTGAAAATAACTATTTCTCAGGGCATCATTAACTGGTTAGATATAGCTCTTTGGTTACAGAGAAGCAGCAATATTTGGTGGGAAGGGCATGGGCTTTGGACTCAAAGTTCTCAAAGTTCTGAATTTTCTATTTTCTATTCTATTTCAAATTTTCTATTTGATTCTAAGTGAGTTACTTATGTTATCTGAAACTTGTTTTTTGTTCTTGTTTTTTTAAAGCTGTAAAGTTGGGATCACAGAGTCATTTTGAGGATTATATAAATTTATTTATATAAAGCACTTAGCACAATGTTTGGCATATATACTAGTAGTGATGATGATGATGGTGATGATGGTGATGTTGGTAATGATGATGTTAGTGAGGATTATGGTGTGTCTTCTGAGAGGTAGGGTAGTATCAGTATTTAAGAGCACATATTCAAGAGCCAGGCTTTTTAGGTTCAAATTTTGGCTGAGCCACTTACTAGCAATATAATCTTAGGTAAGTGTGTTAGCTATCTTTTGCTTCATAACAAATTACCCTAAAGCAAAGTGCTTGGAACAACATATATTATCTCATAGTGTAGAAGATTAGGAACCAAGAAATGATCCAGTAGTGTTCTCTGATTGTTGTCTCAAAAGACTGCAGTCAAGGCCTTGGCCCAAGGTCTGGGATCTCATCTGAAGCTTGACTAGGGAAGGATCTACTTCCAAGCTCAGTCTTGTGGTTGCTGACAAGATTCCATTCCTTGAGAACTATTGGATTGAGAGTCTAAATTTCTTGCTCGTTTTGGCTGGAGGTTGCCCTCGGTTCCTTGCCCCATGGGCACTTCCAACATACCAGACATCAAAGCCAGTAGAAAGAGTTTGCTGGGAAGACAGATATCACATACTTTTGTAAACTAGCCATGGAAGTGATGTCCTTTTTATTATCATTATTATTCTGTTCATTTGAAGTGAGTCATCTTCAGCCTACAACCAAAGGGAGGAAATTATAGAGTATGACTGCCATTTGGGGACCATCTTTGAAGTCTGCCTTAATAGCAAATTAAAAGCTCTCTGTACCTTAGTTATTCCATCTATTAAGTGGAATTAATAATCATGACTACTTAACTGGACTGTTGTAAAGATTAAACAAATTAACATCTGTAAAGTACCTGTGTCTGTCACAAAATAAATACTCAATAAATGTTTGACATTATTTTTCTAAAATATTAATTTACGGCTTTTTTACCTGTTACCAAAGCATTGGCCAAACCTGTTTAATAGCCCTTATCACTCTGTGTCGAAAGGTGGTTATTGCATCACCACTTTATACAGGGAAATGACAACAAAGTTCAGGGCAAAGCATGAGAATACCAAAGGAGCATTATCGAATGAGGATATAGTTCAGGTTCTGTTTCTCTCTTAATAAGATGTGTAGGGTGGGGGCACCTGGTTGGGTCAGTTGATTGAGTGACCAACTCTTGGTTTGGCTCAGGTTGTGATCTCATGGATCATGGGATGGGGCCCGCCTGGGGTTCCATGTTCTGTGGGGAGTGTGCCCGAGATTCTCTCCCTCTGCCCCTCCCCCTACTCCTTTCTCTCTCTCTCTTTCCCATAAATAAATAAATAAATAAATATTTTTTTTTTAAAAAAAGAAAAGATGTATAGTGTGGACAGGTCACTTTATCTCTCTGGGTCATTGTGTCTTTGTGATATTCATGATATTTAGCAACTGGTTGGGGTCAGGCACTGGCCAATCAAAACAGGGATTGCCATAGTATGGTGTGGTTTTGCTCATGTGGACTGGTTGCATGACAGCCTCATGAAGAGAAGCTACCTTTCAGTCCCTTCTAGCCCCAGACATCTATGATCCCATGACCTATTTCCAAATCACTTAATGATTTTGTGGTCTACACAGCCCTTTAGTTTTGTTTCTCTTACTTTTATAACTTTTTTTGCCAAAGTGGCTTATAAGCCAGGATACTAAAACAATCTAAATAAAAGGCCATTTAATGTGATACGATTACCCTGTTCTGTGGGTTTAAACAGTGTGAGCAATGTATCTAAATATAATCACAGTATTTGGTTCAGGAGCTAATCCCATTAAGTGTGTTTTTAAAGCTCAACAAATGTTATTTCAGAGACTTATTACCAGAATGAAAATTTTAGTTGTTTGTTTCTGGCAGACCTTCGGGATCCTTCTCAAGAAGCTCACATATGCCTTCAAACAAAAATGTCACCCAGTGAGGTAACAGTGTCCTTGCTCAGTGTCTGTAGTTTTCCAGACTCCTCGTGTGACCTGCCTCTTTCCTAATGCTTGCTAAGTTCCTGATACTTTCCTATGCAGGAAGCTTATTTGAACTAATTAACATTTAATGAGAGGAAATCAACTGATTAGAATGCTTTTCGTGGTACTTTAGCTAATAAATGTTGTATATACTTTTGACTACATCTAGGCAGCATGTGGCTCCCTCCTCCCAACTGCACCCCTTCTTTTTCACAGCTCTGCTATGCTCTAGGGCTTTCAGCAGTAACCTGGCTGAACAGTTTGCCTTAGTTAATTTGAGGAAAGTTTTGGACCAAATTATTGAGGTAAATATTTTGATTAAATTTTGCTTAGAGCAGTAAGTGAATGAAGCTTCTGAATCCAAATCAAGACCAAATCATTCCAACCATGGTTGATACAGAACAGCAAGAGTTTGATGAAAAGCAAAATCTGCCCAGCAGAGTCCCAGGCAGCTGAAAATGATTTTGCCTGTGTTTACAAAGGCAATTAGGGTTGCACTAGTGGAGCTCTGGAGGCCCAAAGGGAGGGGTGGGGAGGTATTACTTCAGAGGCTTAAGCACTTCCTGTGGAATATCTGGATCTCCTGTTCAGTAACTACTAGTGGTTTCCGAATTATGGGAAGTGCCCTGAAATGGGCCAGATTAAGGTCTCCTATATGAGTGGTGTCCCATTTTTTTGGTCAGGTGTTATTATCAGCAAAAAGGGTGTTGAGCAGCACTTGCAGTGTATTTATAAATCACCTACTTGTGGTTCAGTAATTATCTCTGAGTTAATATCTCAGAGGAAAACGTATACCTGGATTGAGGTGCATTGCTGATGACACGGATAAATCCACATTTTAAGGTGTCTTGATGATTTTTGTTATATTTAAATAAATCCTCGTGTGTGTTTTTTAATTCTTGACTCACATTCAATTTAGTTGACATATACTGTATTATCAGTTTCAGGGGTAGAATTTAGTGATTTGTTAGTTGCATACAACCCCCAGTGCTCATTACATCAACTGCCCTCCTTAATGCACATCACCCAATTACCCCTTCCCCCCACCCACCTCCCCTCCAGCAACCCTCAGTTTGTAACCTTGAGTTCAGGGTCTCTTATAGTTTGCAGTTCTCATGGTTTTCTCATGATGTGGCTGGGATCAAAGCAAATGTAAAGGATACCATAAGTAGGACATGGGTCAGCTATATCATTTTCTTGTTTGCCTGTGTTTGCCTCATTAGTATCATTATCAGCATTCATATAATTTGGCAGGGATATTTTAAGCCATATCACTACCTTATTTTTTTGAAGATTAGTTCTATTGAAGCCAGGTAACAATTGATATTGTTAAAACCAGTGTGATAATTAATTTTATGTGTCAAATTGACTGGGCTAAGGAATGCATGCATAGCTGGCAAAACATTACTTGTGTGTCTGTGACAATACTTCAGGAAAATATTCACATTTGATTTAATAGACTGAGTAAAGAGATTCACTATCACCAGTTTGGGTGGGCATCATCCAATCTACTCAGGATCAGAATAGAACAAAATGGCAGAAGAAGAGTAAATTCCTTCTCTCTCTTCTTAAGCCACGACATCCATCTTATCCTACCCTCAGATAGTGGAGCTCCTGGTTCTCAGGCTTTAAGATCCTGGGACTTAAACAGCAGCCTCTGGTCCTCAAGCCTTTGACCTCAGACTGGGAGTTACAGCGTTGGCTGCCCTTGTCTTTGTGTTTTTCAGACTCACACAGAATTGCACCACTAGCTTTCCTGGCTCTTGAGCTTGCAGATAGTATACTGTGGGACATCCCAGCCTCCAGATCCCCATGAGTCAATTCCTATGTTAAATCTCCTCTTACATATGTCCCCCTATGTCCTATTGGTTCTGTTTCTCTGGGGAACCCTGACTAATGCAACCAGATAACATAACATATAAATCCACCTAAACAGGGCATGGAAATTTCAATGTGTTGCAAAACAACCAAGTGAAAGAATAAGGGCTCTGCTCTCACACTGCTATGCCATGGAACTACCATTTCCCTCAAGACATGACAGATGTGCTATTTGTCCTGTGTGACATAAGGAAGGAATGAAAGCACCAGTATGAGCTTATTTATTAGGTGTTAGAAAACCTTAATTTCTTATTTAAAAATAGAATTACTACATTAAGAGAAGTTCTCATATTTTCTTCTCATTCTCCAGTGGATTTTTATGAGCATCCCCCCCAAAGACCATTGGTTTAGATCTATGTCTAAAGACATAATCTAGCCAGTTCTGTTTATGCTGGATTAAGTCTCTAATAGTCTCATTTATTCCAGTCAGCTCCCAGCTTCTTGACCAAATTTTATAGAGCTGTGCTGGGCATTCTACATAGTCGAATGTCTACTTATGCACCACATGCATAGCAAATGGTGCTATTAGCCTCCACTGAGATGTTCAGTTTAGTTTTGATATCCCTTGTTTCCCAAAAACCACAAATGAACTTAAAGTTCAGCATGGCTCACTGCACAGGGGACCTCTATGAATAGGTACCATCTTATGTGAGGTGATCAGAGAGCTCTAAACAAGTCTTTTAGTGTATAGAAACCTAAACTTCTTGCAATTAGACATTTGGTCTTTTCATCATTAGCAAGGAGCATGATGCTGCAAAAAGAGTATGAATCTGGTCATCAGAAAAATATGAATTCAAGTCCTGGTTTTGGGACATTCTAGCTGTGTGAACTGGTGCAAATTCCCACTTCTCTGAGCTTCAGTCTTTTTATCTTTTTAATGAGTATAATAATATCTACTTTCCTTGACTTTTATGAGAATTAGGAATCGTATATGTTTGATGGTAAGCACTTAGTAAATTCTAACTATTGTTATTCGTTATTATTGTTATAATTATTTAAATATTTTTCTTGAAAAGAGAATGTGTTTTCATATATTAAAATGTTTGCCAGAAATAAGTTTTATTTGTTAGATATTACTTACATCCTAAGGCAGCTATATAGATCATGTACAGGGATCTATAGGAGATTGATGGAGAAGAACTGGCTGTGGTGTAGGTCCCAGCGGCTAGGTGGGACTCAGTTACTGAAAGGCATTGATCCAAGTGTCTGAACATAATCAAACAGAAAGCCACCAAAGCACAGAAGTGCAGCTAGGCTGTGAGGAAAGCTAAGCCTCATAAATGCTCTGTGGATGTGAGACTTAGTGCTTTTGGGGTACTGTGTTATGAAGGAGTTGGAATAAGGCCAGAGGCAAGAGAATGGATAACCTCACTTTGGAGTCCACTCTTTTATCTGCCCCATGTTAGTTAGAATAAGCAAAACTAGGTGCTATAACAAAGAAACTCCCAATCTCAATGGCTTAATACAAACTATTTTTCACTCCTTCACAATTCAGTGTGGCTTGTTGAGCGAGCAGCCTTCCGCATAAACATGCAGGGCCTCAGACTTCGCCTGTCTTGTAGATTCAGTTACAGGTCAGCAGAAAGCAAGAATTATGTTTGGGAAGTTTTCATGGGCAAATTTGAAAGGAATGGATGGCACTTCTATTCACGCTTCTTGGCCAAAATTCAGTGATATAGGTACACCTAACCATAGAAAAGGCTTAAATGATTTAACTGTGTTAGCAGAAAAAAGAAGAAAATACAAACATTGATGAATACTTTGCCTTAAATGGCTTTGAACTTGGATTACAATCCACAGAAAGCATATCAGTACCCAACATACACACACACACACACACACACACACACCACTTGTCAGAAAATACTTGACCCTGTTATACATGATACCCTTTGATATTTTCTATTCTATTGTATTTCACTTAAAAATGCTGATTGTGCCACATTAAATTAACTTCACAATCTGGCAGAGTGAAAAATATTAATCTTATACTAGTTCAGGAATGTAAGCCTGAATATAATATCTCACTAATTATCACCAGAGTTAGGAAATGAGGCCCTGCCAACCATGATCAGGATGTAGGGTGCCTGAGAGTACTTTCTGGGGGTCCCTGTGGAAAAAAAAATGTGATCAATGAGTCTAAAAACAGCAGAACCCTGAGACAACACTGATATAATATAGGCTTCAACCTGGGATGAGACACCACATTCAGATACTTCCCTTTCAATACAACAGCTTTGAAATACAGTTAAAAATAAAAGGAGGACAAAACTAACCATAGAGCCCTGATGCTCAGTGAATGTTTCTTCTTATCTCCCCCAACATTTACAAGTGTGAAACAGAATGCCTTTCTCATGTATTTCATACCCCATATCTTCCCACCCCCACGGAAGTAAAGAATTAGTATCTCATACTTTAGATACCACTATTTTAAGAAAGTAACCCATGGGCAAGTGAAACTGGAAAATTGCTCCCCTAGAGTGAATAATGGATGTATATTATTTGTACTTGGATATTTGCATTGCTGTATAACTATGGACTCCTCCATAGCTCCTTGCACAGGACTGGCTCAGTATTACAGTGGTACTGAATCGGCACATGGGAATTGAGGTGGAGAGCTTTATTGATAAGGGAAGACCAAGTCAGACATACTGAAAGACTTCATACATACAATTTTTCCTCCATACAGATAAATTCTAGGATGTACCAAGTGCCATTCACATCTCCAAATCATACAGTGCATGTGAAGTGAGTCGTGTGTAGGGAATTTAACTTAATCTAGGGAATACTCCTTCCAAACCCTTCTTGCTGTCCTGATTCCATCAATTACAGAACAAAGTTTGGTTTTCATAGTGTGGCTATGGTTTATTGTTTTGAATATTAAAGTAACCTGGCTTTATATATGGGTTGCTGATTTTCTAATCTTTAGAAACCTAGTACAATGAACTAATAGGTTGGGGGCAACATAAAATTGGCTATATATTAATGACAACAGTGTGTATAATGAGTATAAATTAGCTTTCATTCGATAAAAGTTCACTTTCAGGTGTGTATTTAATGAGTAGATGCCTTATGTCAACAGAAAGAGTAAGAGGTAAAATTTCAAGTGACCAAGATAATCAGCCCCCATGATTTGATGAGCAGAGTCCCCCGAGAATGTTGTGACACATCATTATAGGCTCTGGGTCCCTAAAATGTATCACCAGGCAAATACTTGAGTTAGCTCATTCTGATCTCATTTTTATATTAGATTTAAGGTCATTGCAAATTGGTACTAAATATTTTGGCCTTGGTAAACTCTGTCTCTCTATAGGCTTACTTCAATTGGACTAGGTTAAACTTCAATGACCGGGACTTTACTTTTATGATTAATAGCATTAAATTCAGGGCTAAATTGGCCCAAGGAAAGCCTTCTCCAATCCCTTCCCCCACTGAGAAGAAAAGAAACAACCACTGGACACTGTTGTTTTTGTCAATGGCAACATAATTATAATGAGAACTATGGAGTCTTCAGTTTAAGTGGAAACCCCACAGATCTACATTCCCTTACCTTTCAGAGTCTTCAAGGAAAAATAAAACAATTTGAAGGAGTAGCAGTTGATAATTAAAACTTCAAAGCTTTGATAAGTGAATGGTATTTTTCCAAGTGATAAAAAGATGTTAACACATGCTTTATCAATTCAAGTGTCTGACTTAAGAAGTAAAAATGTATTAATGTTGTTAAAGTTAAATGTTAATATTTTATTATCCCCTTGCTCTCAACTATCTATTTATTAATTTATTTTCCTATTTGACAAATACTTATAAAGCTTACAATGTGCTAGGCTCTGCTCTGAGTGCCAGGGATATATCAGTGAACATATCAGAAAAAGCCCTTACCCTTCTGGACCTTATACTCTAGCAGGAAATAAATGAGCAAATAAAATATGAAATATGTGAGTGCTGAAACCTGAGAAGAATAATAAAGAAGGGAAGAGGGAGAAAAAGTGGCAGGGTAGGGTTGCGATTTTAGATAGCATGTCCAGAGAAGGATTCACTGATAACATGACACTTCGGTAAAGGAAGTGAGAGAGCCAGCCATGTGATATCTGGGGGGACAGTGTTCTAGGCACAAGGAACAGCAGATACAAACACCAAACTGGGAGCGTGTCTGTTGCATGGAGGAACGCCAGTGAGAAGGTGGTCACGTAGGGGGAGTGGAATAGGTGACTATGGTAGGAGAGGGATGATGGGGGCCAGGTCACATGGGGCTCTGTAGGATGGGGTGAATGTCTTGGCTTTTACTAAGTGTGACAGGGAGTCAAGGGAGGGTTTTGAGCAGAGAAATAACAGAGATACTTAGTTTCTAAGAGTCACTCTGTCTACTTGTTGAGAATAGACCAGTTAGGGGTCGGTGCAGTAGTCTAGGAGAGCTGATGGTGGCTTGGACCTGGGAAGTGTAGTTGTGAGAAGTAACTGGATTTTGGAGAACATTGGAAGGTAGAGCTGCTCAGATTTGCTGATAAATATGGGCTGTGAGAGAATGAAAGGCATTGAGCCTGAAGGGAGTTTTCTGGGTGGGGAGAATATGGGAGGAGCAGATTTGGGGCAAGAGAAAAGCTCAGTTTGGGTCCTGTTAAAAATTGAGTGGTGATGTGAAATAGATGGCTGGCCATATATGAGTCTGCAGTTCAGGGGACATTAGGGTTTACCTCCAGGTTTTTCCAATCCTCCCATGTATTGGGCAACAGAGCTGGCATAAATTATGAGTGGGGCAGATGCATCCTCAAAGAAAGAGGGTCTAACCTTTGGTTAAAGGTCAGGTTTCCTTTTTATAAAGAATAATTATTATGTAGGGTACATTTCTTAGGATTCGTCTTCATAGCAGCCCCCTGCCAGTTGCATTGCCATAAGGTTCTCTTTCTCTGCAGTTCTTTCCCATGATTAGTGGGATTTGCTTCAGACCACAGCCAAATTAGCAATTGCTACCTCAGTTATTGATATAAAGATCTGTAACATACATTAGGCTCAGGGCATAACCTCTTTGTCCATGATGTGATAGTTATGTATTAGATCATGACTTATCCGAACTTGTGAAGGGCTGTTCTTTTGGGTTTCTGCAGGGTTGTGGCCAACTGCTAATTGAAATAGAGTTAGCACCCCACAACTTGTCAAGAAAAGTGTTTTGTTCTAAACTGAGCCAGTCAGGGCACCAAATGTGGGCATCTGAGGTGGCTGAGAATGCACACTCAGAAACATCAGAGAAACTGGGCTCAGCTCTGATGATAACACACAGCACCAAGTGAGCCTCACTATCTTGGAGAGTGGATTTTTTTTTCTTTTGTGTATGATAGGAGGTTGATGGATTGTGTCTGTTGCAGAGACACAAGGAGAAAAAGGTGACTCAAATCCCAAAATAGCCCTTTTGAATGCATTAAGAGAAAGCATCTCTGACACAGACAGGAAGAAAGGAAAGAGGGGGCAGGAATTGGTGACAAAATGTTCATAGTGTGTTGGTCACCAGCATTGATTCATATTAAGTTATTGTCCTCTGCTAAGAATGACACCGTCCTTTGCTTTTATGTTAAATTATAAAAACCCTCTAAAACTGTACAATTGTCTAAAGATTAAATTGATTGTCCATTATCTGTATTTTAACAATCTACTTGGTAAGTGTTTCCTATCATTTCTTCATCACTTCACACCCGGTTGGGGTTTGGAGTGGGTCTTATGCACGACTCTATTTGATAATGTGGTGGTTACATACCTGAATTCTCTATAAAAGTCAGAACATCAGTATTGAAGTGAGACAAGGGAAAAGTCTCATTTAAGTTTGCTTTAAATAGACAAACAATATCTGAAAGAAACTTTAGTGGAAGAAATTATCCCATTCACAACAACAGCAAAAACGATTATGCATCTCAAATTAAACACAATAAGAAATATGCAGAAATATATAAAGAAAACTATAAAACTAGTAAAGGACATGAAAGGTGACTTAATAAATAGGCAGAAAGACTCAATAATGTAATAGTGCAAATAATTCCTACATTGATCTATAAATTTGATCCAGTCTTAATAGAAATCCCCTAGAGTTTTTTTTTTTTCTTTGTGCATTATTTGCTTATTTTAGAACTTGTCAAAACTAGTGAGAAAAAGTAGGAAAAGAATATTGAGGGACATAAAACTTACCATACATTAACATGTACTGTAAAACTATAATAATTGAAACTGTGCAGTGTCAGCATAGACTAGAACGATTACACCAATGGAACAAAATTGAGAAATAGACCTAACTTCATATAGAAATTTCATATATGATAAGCCCATGGTTTAGAATCAGTAGGAAAAGTAGATTTTTCAATAAGTGGTTTTAGGAAGACCTCTGGGAAAAGAATAAAACCGGAATTACTTAATCTTCCTCCTAAGAGATAGAGGAATTGAAGATTTAAACATTTAAAAATGAAACCATAGCATTACTAGAAGGAAACATGAGGTTTGTATATATTTTGAGGTGGCAAAATTCTTTCTAAGGAAGAAAACAAATCCAAAAATCATAAAGTTAAAGGTTAATAAATTTCACTATCTAAAAATTAAATGTTTTGCACAGCAAAAATAATCATAAATACACTCAAAAGACAAATCACCAACCAGAGAAACATTTAGAACATTTATTACTGACAAATGATTAATTTTTTCAATATATAAAGCATTCTCTCAACTTGATAAGGAACAGGAACACAAATTCACATTTAAAAAAAAGGTTTATAAATACATGAAAATATTCCCAATCTTACTACTAATAAAAGAAATTCACTTTAACAGTTAGATAACATTTTGCAATTTTCAAATTGAGGGGGAAAAAACGCTTGGGGCAAGGATCTAAGCATGCTCATTCACTGTGGATGGGAGTATAAATTGTTTTGTTTGCTGTGGTCTGAATGTTAGCATCCCCCCCCATTACTCCCTGTCACTGCCCAAATTCATATATTGATAGCCTAATGCCCTAGGTGATGGTATTAGGAGGTGGGGCCTTTGGGAGCTGATTAGGTCATGATGGCAGAGACCTCACAAATAACATTAATACCCTTATACAGCAAGCACCAGACAGATCCCTTGCCTGCTTCTACTCTGTGAGTATATGAGAAATCTGCATTCTGAAAGAGGTTTCTCACCTGACCATGACCATGGTAGCACCTTGATCTTGGACTTCCCAGCGTCTAGAATTGTAAGCAATACGTTTCTGTTGTTTATAAGCTACCCAGTCTAAGATATTTTGGTATAGCAGCCTGAATTAACTAAGACAGCCCTCATTCGGAAGAGAATTTGATAATATCTACCAAATATAAGGAGCACATGCCCTTTTAGCCCAGTGGCTAACACCTTGTGGAATTTGTCCTATGTTATATTCACACATGTGCAAGATGTGTGAGGGATTATGTTTATTACAGCATTATTGGTCATAGAAAAAGTTTGAAAAAATTGTCAACAAGTAGGCTATTTATTTAAACAAATTATGGTGCATACATACAAACATACAATAGAATACTGTATAGTTATAAAAAAAATGATGTAGTTCTATTGGTAGCATAGAGTTCCAAGATATATGATTTAGTTTAAATGCCAAGCAGTGTATGTAGTATGCTCTAATTGACTTAAACACAAAACAGGTTACACATGTATATATACTTGCGTAGATTATGTGTGTATCACACATGCTTGGATATGCCTAGAGCATTTCTGAAAAATGGTTCCCCCTGGGGAGGGGTACTGAGAAACTAGAAGGAGTTGGTGGTAAGGAGATTAATTATTATATATAGTTTTTGATGCTTTTGTCCTTTTTTTGTGTACATATATTATTTTTGCAATAAAATAAATTCTTCTAAAAATAAATTCTAAATATATGGGATTTTGCAGTATATAAATGTAGCATTTCAAATTAATAGGGAAAAGATGAATTATCCAATAAGTAACCTTGACACGACTCCTGGCCATTTAGAATAAAGTTGGATACAGCAAAAAAAAAAATTCTAGAGGGGTCAAAGCTTTAAATGTAATAAAAAATAAAACCATTAAGGTTGTTGAAGAAGATGGTACTATTATTATTATTTTAGTTGTTGGGAAGCAAGTCTCCTTTAAAATGTTTTTGTTTGAGGGGCACCTGGGTGGCTCAGTGGGTTAAGGCCTCTGCCTTTGGCTCAGGTCATAATCCCAGGGTCCTGGGATCGAGCCCCGCATCAGGTTCTCTGCTCAGCGGGGAGCTTGCTTCCCCCCTCTCTCTGCCTGCTTCTCTGCCTACTTGTGATCTCTCTCTCTAATAAATAAATAAAATATTTTTAAAAAAATGTTTTTGTTTGAGTATGGTTAACACACAGTGTTACATTAGTTTTAGGTGTACAACTTAGTGATTTGACAAGTTAATATGTTATCCTATGCTCATCACAAGTATTACTACCATCTGCCCCATTATAATATCACTATTACAGTATCATTGACTGTATTCCTTATGCTCTATGCTTTTTGTTCCCCTGACTTACTCATACTATAAATGGATGCCTGACCCTCACCAATTTTGCCCAACCCTCCATCCCTGCTGCTCTGGCAACCATCAGTTAGTTCTCTGTATTTATAGTTTTGATTCTGCTTTTTGTTTTTTTATTCATTTTTTTAGATTCCATTTATGAATGGAATCATACAATATCTGTCTTCCTCAGTCTGGCTTATTTCACTTAGCATAAAACCTTCTTAGTCCATCCATGTTGTCTCCAATGGCACAGTCTTTTCCTTTTTTATGGCTATGTAATATTCCATAGTGTATAAATACCATATTTTTCTTATCCATTCATCTGTTGATCGACACTTACATTGCTTCCATGTCTTGGCTATTGTAAATAATGCTGCAATAAACATAGGGTGCATATATCTTTTTGAGTCAGTGTTTTCATTTTCCCTGGGTAAATACCTAATAGTGGAATTATTAGATCATAGGATATTTCTACTTTTAATTTTTTGAGGAATTTCCATACTGTTTTCTACCACAGCTACACCAGTTTACATTCCTACAAACAGTGTGTAAGGATTCCATTTTCTCTACATTCTCACGAACACTTGTTGTTTCTTATATTCTTTTTTTTTTTTTAAAGATTTTATTTATTTATTAGAGAGAGAGAGACTGAGAATGAGAGGTGAGAAGAAGGTCAGAGGGAGAAGCAGACCTCCCGCAGAGCCGGGAGTCCGATATGGGACTCGATCCCGGGACTCCGGGATCATGACCCGAGCCGAAGGCAGTCGCTTAACCAACTGAGCCACCCAGGCGCCCTGTTTCTTATATTCTTGATTTTAGCCATTCTGACAGGTGTGAGGTGATATCTCACTGCAGTTTTGATGTGAATTTCACTGATGATTAGTGATTTTGAGCATCTTTTCATGTGTCTGTTGGCCATCTCTATGTCTTATTTGGAAAAATGTCTATTCAGGTCCTCTGTCCGTTTCTTAATTGGACTGTTTGTTTTTTTGGTTTTGAGTTGTATGTGTTCTTGAAATATTTTGGATATTAAACCCTTATTGGATATATCATTTGAAAATATCTTCTTCCATTTGGTAGGTTGTCTTTTGGTTTTGTTGATAGTTTCCTTCACTTTGCAGAAGCTTTTATTTTGATGTAGTCCCAATAGTTTATTTTTGCTTTTGTTTCCCTTGCCTTAGCAATCAGATCTAGAAAAATGTTGCAACGACCAATGTCAGAGAAATTACTGCCTGTGTTCTCTTCTAGGATTTTAGTGGCTTTAGGTCTCACCTTTAGGTCTTTAATCCATTTGAGTTTATTTTTGTGTATGGTGTTAGAAAGTAGTCCAGTTTCATTCTTTTACATTAGCTGTCCAGTTTTCCCAGCACCATTTATTAAAAAGACTGTATTTTCCCCATTGTATATTCTTGACTCCTTTCTTATAAATTAATTGGTAGATTTATTTCTGGGATCTCTATCCTATTCTATTGATCTATGTGTCTATTTTTGTGCCAGTGCCATATTGCTTGGATTACTACAGCTTTGTAGTATATCTCAAATTGTGGAATTGTGATCCTTCAGCTTTGACCTTCTTTGTCAGGATTGCTTTGGCTATTCAGAGGCTTCAGTGGTTCTATACAAATTTTAGTATTATTTGTTCTATTTCTGTAAAAAATGTTATTGATATTTTGATAGAGATTGCAATGAATTAATTGATAGATTGCTTTGGGTAATATGGATATTTTGAAAATATTAATTCTTCCAACCCATGAACAACATGGAATATCTTTCTAGTTGTTGGTGTCATCTTCACTTTATTTCATCAGTGTTTTTTAATTTTTTTTTTCAGAGTACAGGTCTTTCACCTCTTCAATTAAGGTTACTCCTAGGTATTTTATTCTTTTTGGTGCAATTGTAAGTGGTGTTTTTAAAATTTCCCCTTCTGCAACTTTGTTGTTAGTGCATAGAACTGCTACCAATTTCTGCATATTATTTTGTATCCTAACACTTTACTGAACTTGCATATAATTTTTATTAGTATTCTCTTATAATCCTTTGTATTTCTATGGTATCAGTTGTTACTTCTGCTTTCTGATTTTATTTATTTGGGCCCTATCCTTTTTTTTTTTTTTTTTTGTGAGTCTGGCTAAGGATTTTTCAATTTTTTAAAAAAGATTTTATTTATTCATTTGTCAGACAGAGAGAGAGAGTGTGTGTGCACACGAACAAGCAGGAGGAGCAGCAGACAAAAGGAGAGGGAGAAGCACACTCGCTGCTGAGCCAGGAGCCTGCTGCGGGGCTCAATCCCAGGATCCCTGGGATCATGACCTGAGCCGAAGGCAGACACTTAACTGACTGAACCACCCAGGTGCCCACAGATTTTTAAATTTTGTTTATCTTTCAAAAAAAAAAAAAAACAGCTCAGCTCTTGGTTTCCTTGATTTTTTCCTATTCTGTTTTTAGTCTCTACATCATTTCCATTCTGATCTTTACTATTTTCTTTCTTCTACTCATCTTTGGCTTCATGTGTTCCTCTTTTCCTAGTTCCTTTAGGTGTAAGGTTAGACTACTTATTTGAATTTTTTCTTGTTTTTTGAGGTAGGCCTGTATCATTAGACACTTACTTTTTAGATTTGCTTTTGCTGTATTCCAGAGATTTTGGACTGTTGTGCTTTCATTTTCATTTGTCTCAGTGTATTTTTAAATTTCTTCTTTGATTGCTTCATTGACCCATTAGTTGTTTACTGTCAGGCTGTCTAGTCTCCATGTGTTGGTTTTTTTCTAATTTTAATCTTGTGATTTATTTCTAGTATAATACCATTGGGATCAGAAGAGATGTATGGTATGATTTCAATCTTCCTAAATTTATTGAGTCTTAGTTTATAACCTCATATGTGATCACTTGTGGAGAATGTTCCACGTGCACTTGAAAGGAATGTGTATTCTGTTGATTGTGGTTGGAATGCTCTGTATATATCTGTTGTGTCCATCTGGTCCAATGTGTCCTTCAAAGACATTGTTTCCTTATGGATTTTCTGTCTGGATGATCTATCCACTACTCTAAGTGGAGTGTTAAAGCCCTCTACTATTATTGTATTACCATCAGTTTTTCTATTTATGTCCATTAATATTTGCTTTATGTATTTAGGTGCTCCAGTGTTGGGTGTGTAGACATTTTCCAATGTTATATCTTCTTATTGGATTGATCCCTTTATCTTATGTAATGTCCTTTTTTTCTCTCGTTATAGTCTTTAAAGTCTATTTTGTCTCACATAAGTAGTGCAACTCCAACTTTGTTTTTGTTGTTGTTGTTGTTGTTGTTGTTGTTGTTGTTGTTGTTTTTGCTTCCATTTGCATGGTAAATGTTTTTCCATCCCTTTACTTTCAGTCTGTATGTGTCTTTAGGTCTAAGGTTAGTTTCTTGTAAGCAGAATATAGATAGATCTTATGGGGTTTTGTTTTTGTTTTTTATACATTCTACCACTCTATGTCTTTTGGCTGGAGAATTTAAGCCATTTACATTTATTATTGACAAGTGTGTACTTGTTGCCAATTTAAAATTTGTCTTCTGGTTGTTTTTGCAGTTCTTCTTTGTTCCTTTCTTCTCTTGCTCTTTTTCTTTGAGGTTGATGCGTATCAATAGTGTTTTATTTGGCTTTCTTTCTCTTTCTTTCTTTTGTGTATTTATCATAGGTTTGGGGTTTATGGTTACCATGAGGTTCTTATATAACATCCCGGGTAAATAGCATTCCGTATTAATCTGATGGTCATTTATGTTCAGACACATTCTAAAAAATAAAGAAAAAAAAACAAAAAAGATTCTTTCTTTTTCTTTACCTTCTCTCCCCTTTTTACTCTTTTCTCCACATTTCACGTAGATGTTGTCATATTATACATCTTTTTATTAATATTTTTCTTATGTCTAAATGTGGCCACTTCTTTTCCACTTAAAAAAAATCCCTTAACATTTTTTTGTAAGGCTGGTTTATTGGTTATAAGCTCTTTTGCCTTTTGTTTGTGGTTTATTTCTCCCTCAAATCTAGATATTAACTTTGCTTGGTAGAGTTTTCTTGGTTACAGGTTTTTTTTTTTTTTCCTTTCAGCACTTTGACTATATCATTCCACTCTCTTTGGGCTTGCAAAGTTTCTGCTAAAATAGATTTCTCTTGTAGGTAACTTTATGTTTCTCTCTTGCTTCTTTTAGAATTCTCTCTTTATCTTTAAACTTTGACATTTTAATTATTATGTGCTGTTTAATTATTATGTCTAATTATTATTAGACCTCCTTATGTTCCTCTTATTTGGAGCACTCTGTGCTCCTTGGACATGGATGTCTATTTCCTCCTTAAGTAAGGGAAGTTTCCAGTTATTATTTCTTCAAATAAATTTTCTGTACATTTCTCTTTTCTTCTGGGACTCCTATAATGTGAATGTTTGCTTGATGTTGTCCAAGAGATCTCTTAATCTATATGTATTTTTTTAATTATTTTCTCTTTTTGCTGTTCAGCTTGTGTGCCTTCTATTATCCTGTCTCCCAGATAACTGATAGAATTCAGAATGAATTCTTCTTTATTCTCTAATCTACTGTTGAATCCCGCTAGTGTGTTTTTTACTTCAGTTATGTATTCTTCAGCTCTAATTGGTTCCATTTAATATTTTCTATCTCTTTATTGAAGGTCTCACTGAGTTCTTCTATTCTTTTCTCCATCCCAATATCTTTATGATCATTATTTTAAGTTCTTTATCAGGAATATTGACTGTTTAACTCTTTTACTGATGTTTTTGGTTATTGTTGTTCTTTCTTTTGGAGCATTTTATTCTGTCTTCCCATTTTGCTTGACTTTCTGTGTTTGTTTCTATGGATTTTCTGAAATGTCTACTTCCCCTAAAATCAAAGGAGTGGTCTTTTTTTTTTTTTTCAAAGGAGTGGTCTTGTGTAGGTGATCCCTATGCAGACTGTGTTGACCTTTACTGGCTGGTTGGAGCTGTGGCTGTATATACTTTTGTTGCACTTTTAAACAGAGACTTTTTTTTTAAAAGATTTTATTTATTTATTTGACAGAGAGAGACAGTGAGAGGAAATACAAGCAGGGGGAGTTGAGACGGAGAAGCAGGCTCCCTGCTGAGCAGGGAGCCCAATGTGGGGCTTGATCCCAGGACTCCAGGATCATGACCTGAGCCAAAGGCAGATGCCTAACCACTGAGCCACCCAAGCGCCCCTTAAATAGAGACCTTTAAATGCACTTTTAAATAAGAGAGATAATGAAAAAAATGATAAGAAAAGAAGAGAAAAAAAGGGAAAAAGAAGAAAAAAGAAATGAAAAGAGAACAAAAAGAACAAAACCAGAAAGAAAAAAATAAAAACAAAAAGAAGACAAAACAAATTATTTTTAAAGATTTTATTTATTTATTTGAGAGAGAGAGAGAGGGAGGGAGAAGCAGACTCCCCACTGAGCAGAGAGCCCAACTTGGGGTTCCATCCCATGACCTAAGATGAGGGCAGATGCTTAACCTGAGCCTCCCAGGCACCTCAACAAGACATATTTTAAAAAAAGTAAAGCAAAATAAGACAGTAAAAATTAAAAACAAAAACACCTCCCCCCACAAACAAAACCATGACTTGTTTTCTGTGCCCCAGCACCAAAGGGTGGCTGGTGTGGGCTTGTGGACCCTGGAGTCCATGTGGTCACAAGCTCCCTATGAGTCAGACCCTGCTCCAGGCTGGGCTTTTATGGTGGAAGAAGAGAGAAGATTCCTCAGCCCCTTTAAACTCTGAATTTTTTTTCTGTGTCCCAGTGTGACCAAGGCTGGTGTGGACTTTAGGACCCTGGACTTGCTGAGGTCATAAGTTCCCTGTAGCAACTGGACCCAGTAGTTGTGATGTTGGAAGCCTCCAATTACGGCATCTGAACCCATCCCTTATGGCAGTTAGACCCTGCTCAAGTCTGGGCTTATAAGAGGGAGGGGGAAAGAGTGTTCCTGCATTTCCTCCACCCTTTAAACCATTGCTTTTTTTTTTTTTTTTTTCTGTTACTCTGTGTGGCTAGGGCTGGTATAGTCTTGTGGATCCTGGGCTTGCTGAGGTTGCAAGGTCCCTGTGATAACTGGATGTCCCTATTAAGGCACCCAGATCCTGCTGCAGTTTAAAGTGGAGTGGGAATGTAAACCATGTCATTCTCCAGCCCCTCTGACCTAGAGAGCTTTCCTGTAGCTCCTCCACTGCTTGGCAGAGTTCTAGTGTCTCTGTTATATGCTACTTGCTCTTTTAAATCATGGCTTTTTTCCCCTGTACTCAAGAACAAAGAAATCCTTTCCTAGTCCCTCTGTGCTACCCCTCCCCACTGGCACTGGCAGCATTCAGGGCTGGGGATTCCCTTTGTTACCATGTCTCTGTCTCTCTTGCTGTTTTCTTGTCATTCTGTCTGTCTTTGGTTGTTCAGTCAGTCCTCAGTTCTTCAGGAGAAATTGTTCTATTAATAGTTGTAATTTACTGTGTTCTGTGGAGGAGGTGAATTCAGTCTTCCTCAATCACCATATTGAACTGGAATCAGGGAAGAACTTTCTAATTGTGTAATGAAAACTCTTAAAATTGAGCAATTTGACAACAAAAAATAAACTTTGGCTCAGTTAAAAATATAAACAATGTTGAAAGACAAACTAAATGGGAAAAATATTTGTAAGACAAATGATACATCACAAGTCAATATTATTGACTAAATATTCTTACAAATCAATAAGGAAAAATCTAAAAAAAAAAAGAGCATAGCATATGAACAGACAATTCACAGAAGTAAACCTTTCACACATGAAAAGATTTCAACCATGCTAGTAATCAATGGAATAAAAACAATAAATTCTGTTTTCACCCAGAAAAATGAACAAAAATAAAAGTTTTCAGTTAATAAAAATGTTGTTGAGCAAGAGTTCTTTCACACACATTTTGGTAGAGATCAAAATTGGTACCTTTCTGTACATCACCTTAATAGTTAAAATGCACAATGTGTGTACTGTTTATTCCAGCAATCCCTCATTTAGGAATTCACTCAGAAATAATAATCATTCAAGCTCAAGCTGAGAAAAATCTCAGTGATGTTCATCACAATGTTATTTAGGATCACACAAACACACACACACACACACACACACACACACACCACACGAAATAATTTAAGTGTTCATCAAGGGAGTGTTTGTTTTATAAATATTGGCACCTACTACAATGGAATGCAATGTAGCCCTTTAAAATGATACAGAACTCTATGTACACACTTGCAATTTTCTCCTTGACCTACTCTCAATGCTTAAAAGCAGATTACAAAACATCATGTAAACCACAATAAAGTGTGCAGAAAGAAAGCTCTCAGGAAGGTTGCTCACACAAATAGTTACGGTGGCTTTTATTAAATGGGAGGAATTTAGGTAATTTTACTTTCTCTCTTATACTCTTTAAATTAAATCAGAGCATGTACCATTTTGCCCCACTCTCTAATTAAATGAATCCTGTGGAGACATTAAAAATAATATAGAAAAAAATGGAATGGAATGAAAATATGCTTACAATTTATTAAGTAGAGAAATAAAGATTACAAACTAATATGTACAGCTCTATTCCATGTTAGAATATACTGTACAACTATATATCCAAATTACATACATTTGTGATAGAAAAATTAGCTCAAATATGTTAGCAGGTGTAATCTGTGTGGTGGGACTTTGGTTGAGTTTTTTAGAAAATATTTTCCATATTTTCTTCAATGAAGTATCACTTTTCAATGGGAATTATTACAGTTATCTCCTAAAAAGTTATTTTAGGGATGAAAAAGTAAAAATCTAGGCTTAGTGAAAACAAAGAATCATTTTCTCTTTCTTCTTAACCCTGTATTTAAAAGCCAGGTTAGAAAATAGGGAAGAAGGGGTTGAATGATAGATGGTGAAACTGTATGACTGAATGGCTTTCCATGAATTACAGACTGACTATCAGAGTCTTAGCCATTATGGAATTAGGCCTTTTCCATGATATTTTTTTAAACTACCCTATGTGGCGTATAGAAACAATTATCACTTGGAACAACTCCCTTGATCAACGCCCTTCCACATGTGCAGACAGAGTTCCACCTGGGATTGCTGAACAATCAAATGTCTCTCAAACACATGGCCACATGAGCCCTCCTCAGCATCATGAACCAAGAAGAATAAAGGGTTAAATTGGTCATCGAAACTGTGAAAAGACCTGGAGTTTGTTTTCATACAAGATCCTTAATCTCACTCTGTTGTAAACTGGCATTTGAGCTGTAGAAGCCCTTTTTCATAGAGAAGCATGGGTTTTTAAGTTCCGATTTTATTTCTGATTTGTTTTTCTTTATTTCCTGAAGCTATTGATGTTTCAGAGACAGTGGGGGAAGTGAGAAAGCCCTGGGAGAGTTTTAGTCTTTGAATTTCGGAACTCAACCATTCAGAAGTTCATACTCATGTTCACAAAAACAATGTCACAGGGTCACTTTGGCCAATGGAGTGTTTTGTACGAGGGCTGGCGCTCGGGTCCTGTGTGTGTTTGCTGAAGCAGCCTTTCACCCCTCTACACTTCCCTTTTTCTCTTTCTTTTTCCCTTTATATCAACATGTTGTAGCCTGTGACACCAGCTAAATTAATCACTCACTGCACTCAGGGAAGTCACCGCAGGATATAGAATAACAAAGACAACAAAATTATTGCGAGGCTGGAGAGAAGGGACTGGTCTGTGAATAGAGCCAGCACACCCTCGGCAGCTGTGTCCTCACGGGGGCTGGAGCAGCAGATTAAGTTGGGACTGTTTTTTATTCAATTTATGTGGATCTGAGAATGGCTACAATGCAGTGCCAAGGGCCCCTAGTGAAATCCCTTCAGAATTCTCAGCCTACTGTTCGAGCTGAGGCTTAGGGCTTCAGCATTACCCAGAGATGTCCCCTTGGGCATGCTTTGCTTGAGCAGATCCAGCTGAGGGATTGCTGAGCTTCTAGGATCCAGAATATACTGGGTCCTCAAGTCAGAGGCAACAGAGAAATAAAATCTCCAGTAGTCTAAAAGGTATGGTTTGAGTCCTAGTGGGCCATTGGCATAATAGCTAAGAAAAAGATGGAGAGGACAGGCTGTCAGTTTCTTTGACCCAGGGGATAAAGGAATCCCTGATGACAAATGTCAACTGAATGTTAGGCAGTGTGGTGAGTTCACTAGTGTTCTATTCTATACCTAAACTCATGGGCCAGCGTCAACCTACAGGGGTCTGTCCCACAGTAACCTAGAGCTCTGTTGGACCTTTCCTCTTAAAGATATCATCCACCTTAGTCAAGGCAGAGAAGGCATAGTCATGCATTGGACATACCGCTGAGAGACCTTGCAAGGATACAGAATGACAGCTTTAAGATTCAGAAGCTCTTTAAAGCCACAAACAAGAAGTAAGAAATAGCAAGAGGAAGTATAATGAGGATGATAATAAACACGTATTTTACAATCATCAACAAAAACAATTGTAAGCATAAATGACTACCTTTGGGTTCAGAAAATCAATTGAAAGAAGAGGGAGTATGATTTAACTTAACAAAATCACCCTAAAGAAGTTCTAGGGTCAAGAAGAGCCAGCCGCGTGACATACGTGTAAAGCTAACGCCAGTGGAAGAATAGAGTTTGGAACAAGGGGAGTAAGAGTTGTGTGCTCCTCAGCACTTTTCAGACCATATCAGAAGAAGGCCTACTTCTGGGTGACTAGCATGCGCAGGAAAACAGGCAACATATTCTGGGGACCGGAGGGAGCAGAACTAGGTCCAGTATAGGAAAACTGAAGAGAACAAAACTGGGCTTGTTACAGGCAGAATTCTGTCCCATCCAAGTTCATATGTTGAAGCCGTAACCCTTGGTATCTACAATGTGACTGTATGTGGAGATAGGGCCTGTAGAGAGGTGATTAAATTTGAATGGGCCATTAGCAGAGGCTCTAATCCAATCTGACTGGTGTCCCTTTAAGAAGAGGAAATTTGGACACACAGAGAGACACCACAGGTACATACACACAGAGGAAAGGCCATGAGAGGACCCAGCAAGAGGGTGACCATTTGCAAGCCAAGGAGAGAGCCTCAGAAGAAACCAAACAGGCCAATACCTTAATCTTGGACTTTTAGCTTCTATGACTGTCAGAAAATAAATTTCTTTTCTTTAAGCTACCCAGGATTAAAAAGAAACAGGGCACCTGGGTGGCTTCGTTGGTCGAGCGACTGCCTTCAGCTCAGGTCATGATCCCGGAGTCCCAGAATCAAGTCCCACATTGGGCTCCCAGCTCCATGGGGAGTCTGCTTCTCCCTCTGACCTTCTCCCCTCTCATGTTCTCTCTCTTTCTCTCTCTCAAATAAATAAATAAAAATCTTAAAAAAAAAAAAAAGAAACAAATGTTTCCTAACAAAGTGGCAGAGATAATCTAGGTTGTGGTAGCAAACCACAAGGACTTTTTCCTTGAGCAAACTTCAGTGGGCTCCTGAGTCCTCCACTCATCTGGATCTCTACCTTGGCCCAGTGAGCCCCATTTTAGCAAAGAATTCTACTAAGCTAATTTACCAGGAATTCCTTCATCTTTGATATCTAATGAAGTTCCTTTTAGTAATTTTCCATCCCCTGACCCCCTCTCTGTGTCCATTGGGTATATGTCCCCAGTTGTCTTTGTTGTATTGGCACTTGGGTTCAGTTCCATTCTGGTCTCTTTCCTCTATGGAAGTAGCTCAGATAGAATCTGTCTTGCCATTTTTAACAAGTGTCCTGGGCCAAATTTCTCTATAGGGCAAAGAACCTCAAAATGTCATGTCTTAAGAACATATGCTCAGTATACTTTCATGCTACTCGTGGGTGTGGACCAGCCCTGGATTCACTGCAGTTACTGGAGGAGCGCAGTTCATGCTGCCCCAAGCTGAGGTGTGCTTCCACAGTCCTTGTGTCAGGGGGTAGCGCTGGGTCCAAATACACACTGGCTCTTGAAGGCTTCTGTCCAGATGTGACCTTCACTTCTGCTCACATTTTGCTGGCCAAAGAAAGTCATGTGGCCACACCTAACTTCATTGGTGAGGGGAAATAAAATTCTACCATGAGCCTAGAAGTAGGAAATTTGAAATGTTTGTCCTTAGCCCCAAGGCCTATAGCTATATTTAAAAAATAATGAAATTAATTCATTTTTTTATGAATTCCCCTAGGAAGTGGTTTTATGAAGATAACTAAGATGTGAGGAAGCCTTGCCTAGTAAAGGAGACAAACATGTCCACTACTAATTTGTCAATGTGGTACCTGGTATCTCACTGTCACCCTATATCACCCCGTGTCACCTAGAGAATCTGTTTATTCCTAGGTCCCTGAAGAAATTGCCTTTGATCACCACTGATCAGGCCAGGAGTAGGCACCTCATCCAAGGTGACTTGACTAGACTTAAAATTACATTTTTATTCTTGCAAGTTTGAACTAAAGAACAGAAAGTCTAGCTACTTAGTTGGGGCCTGTTTCCTCCTTGTCAACAAGGTGCTTTGGGGACCATAATCCCTGGAGCTGGCCTCCATGGCTTGGGTCCAGAATCCTTTTCTGTGTGGGGCTCCAACTGCCTGGGCCCAGCCAGCAGGGACCTGATAAAATTTGCGTGACTTCAGAAAAATGCTACTGAATGATGCTGGGAGAGGGCTATTGTAGAAAGGGTTCTTTAGTTGGGGAGGCAGTTGGAGGAGGCATTCTGAGAGTGTGGATACTATTACTCAGACCCATTACCAGAGTTGGATATGTGCTAGGATTAGATGCCCACATTTGTAAGACAGAATATTCCTCTAAATGGTATTTACCTCAAATTCTTATAATCCTATAACCTGGGTCTCTGTGTCTTGTCACTGGACTGAGTCACCTTCACTAAAACATAGACATTTAACCCATGCAATGGGAACTTGGAGGAAGTTACCAGGCTTTTAATTTTTTTTTTTTTTAACTTTCAGGGAGTATCAGGAATATTAACGCTCACTTTCTTGGGATACAACCATTGATCAGTCTGCACAGTATGAACTGGTATTTGTGTGTATATATGTGTCCTTGTGTGTTTAGCTCTGTGACTGTTTTGCCATCAACACCACCTCCCTCTCTCTCAGAGAGGCTTGTTGGAGTCCTTTTATGTTAACACCCTCCATAAGAAGCCTTCGGTTTGGTAGCGCTACTCGTTCCTAAAAAATGCATCAGGAAACAATGCACACCCCTGCCCACTGGTAATCAGAGCAATTATTTAACGAGCACATCTCTATTTCCTCCAGGGTGGACTAATTAAAAGGCTTCCATGCTGTTGTCAGGAATGGACAGCGAATGTTTTGTATTACTTGTTGGAGAAGCTGAAAGCTAACGTTTGGTTTTACATGGAAACATTTTCAATGTTACGCATAGGATTCTTCTCATCTCTGCCCGTCTAGGGAAGGCTCAGTTTTTGGCTATCGATTGAAAAGGCAGGGCAAACAGTAGGTATGTGACTTGCACCTGTCATTTTGAAGACAGGTGGTCTTGAGCTATACAGAGGAAGTTCTTAACTTTAGCACCCTTCAGAGTCTCCTAGAAGGCTATTAAAACACAGCTTACTGGCCCTGCCCTGGAGTTTGATTCAACAGGTCTGGGATAGGACCTGAAAACTTGTACTTCTAACATGTTCCCAGGTGTTGTTGATGCTGCTAGTGGGAGACTGTACTTTGAGAGCACTGCTACAGAGAAGATCTTTTCTTCCCTGGTTCCTCCCACTCCTCAAGGCAGCAGGAATACGGCTCTTCTAGTGGAGCTCATGGGAGAGAATCAGTCTTAGACACTATTACTTTATAAGATGGAATAGATGCTAATGGACACTTCCCTCAAGTGGAAGAGATATAAACTCTGGGTTCAAATCCCAGGTCTGCCATGTGGAAGTCAGGTGACCTTGGGCTGATTGCTCAATTCAGTGATTCTCAGTTTCCTTCTCCACAAAATGGGGGCATGCACTTCATGAGATTGCTGTGAGGCTACATGAAATGGTTAGTGAAGGATGTGACATACCCTTAGTGCCTAATGAAGGAAAGGCCCAAGATGGTTTCTTCCTCTCGCCTCTTTCTGCATTTCCCTGGGGAGTTTGGGGTGATGCGATTTATTCCTCAAGGTCCACGTAATCCTCATGTGATAAATGTCAGGCACGGTTTACTTCGTGCGGAAGTGCATTAGTTAAAAAGATTTGCTTAAGGGTAATCTTAAAAGATAAAGGATAAATTCACTTCACCAGAGACTTTGCATGCAGAGAACTTTTTTAATAAACAGGAGAAAGATAGGAAGCTCCAAAATTTACTTTCTTCCATGGAAACATGTTAGCATAGGGAGGAAAAAATACGTTGATGTAGTACTACCCGCTAAACTTGTGCATTCAAAGCTTAAATACGGAGTCAATTTAAGCCAAAAGACTACAGTAAGACATTTTGACTGCAACAGGCCAGTGATGAAGGAAAGTTCTGGAATGAAGAGTGTAAGAGGGCATGGTAATCTAATTCTTTATGTTGACATCCTCCCCCTTCTTAAATCCAGTCAAGATTATTAATCCTGCTCTTGGCGCTGGTAAAATAAAAATTACCTTAAAAAGAACATCTCTCAGGGCACCTGAGGAGCTCAGTGGGTTAAGTGTCTAACTCTTGGTGTTGGCTCACATCATGATCTCAGGGTAGTGAGGTTGAGCCCCATGTCAGGCTCTGCACTCAGTGCAGAGTCTGCTTGAGATTCTTTCCCCCTCCCTCTCTCTCCGCTCCTCCCCCACTCTTGTACACATGCATGTCTCTCCCTCTCTCTCTTTCAAATAAATAAATAAATAAATAAATAAATAAAATCTTTTTAAAAAAATGAACATCTGTCATACCTACTTCCTACCCAGACGTTTTATAATTATAATTTTAAAGTCTTTATCAACAGCTCTATTTTATTGAGCCACTATTATGTGCCAGACTCGGGGCTATGTACTTCACATATGTTATTGGATAATGCCCACAACAACTTAGTAAAGAGATACTAAAATTTTCCCCAATTTATAGATGAGAAAACAGAACCTGGAGAAAGAAATGCTTTGTCCAAGTTTATAAGAACTGGAGGGCTTAAAACTCAGGCCTGTCTGACCCTTTGAACATCTACAAAGCCTTTCTAACCTTCTGATCAAAGGACACCAAATGCTGAAGAAGTAGTTTTATAAAATTCAAACAAATTGCATCTACTTGTCAACTCTTCGCTTAGCACAGGCAACCCAGTTTTTCATGAGTTTGAAAACTATGTCCCAGTGAAACCTGAATATGCCCAAAGGTTATAACTTTATGCAGGGTCTGATAGGAGAGGCATTAGATAGAGATTTCTCATTCATCCCTAACTATCTCCATCAGCAGTGCCTGGCATTTTCTAAAGAGAATACCAAATTCTAAATTTCAGTGGCTCTCTTCTAGTCTGTAACTTCTTCTATTAGGGAAATCTAACCCTTTAAGAGGCAAGGTCTTGAAACTAAAGTGAAAAATGAAAGTTGATATCTAGAGCTACTTAGTATTCAGTGACATAACTTCCCCAATACACACAAATTTAATGCACTTTTGTTTGAACCCATAATTACAAAATTTGTTTAAAGCCGTTATATTATCTTCTTATTTGACACAATATGGCACAATTTTGTTATAGGATTGAAAACCAAATAAGACAACTACAGTTGGTAGCATTTCAAAGAAATATTCCCTTTAAGATGAAATCAATCCTGTTTCAAGTTTATTCCCCTGTTTTATGGTTGAGGCTCTAGGGGTGTATTTTGCTGAAAAATGTCTTTTTGATTTTTTAGAAATTCTTTAGATTAATATGCAGCTGTCATTGCAAGGCAAATCTAGATCTGCTTTTATGTTTCCTCTTTCCCCAGGCTGCAACTAGTGTCTACCTCTCCAAGAGAGACAGTCCACTCATTTCTGATTGGGGTTTGATATTCCGGGTCAGACAGCAAAGAATTCATCAACTCATCATCATTTAGAGCATATCACACTTTGTCTATTTACATTGACTGAATACATTTCTTTGCTTAATATGTCCAATATCTTGGTCTTAACATTCTGTTGCTGCCTAATTTCAATTCCTGTTCACACACACACACACACACACACACACACATTCATACCCACTGTGCACCATACCATATTATCACAATTCCTAACATAGTAAGAAAACAATCCCGTGCTTCAATGTATTTCTGAGTGTGGTTTCTGCATTTACTTAATTTTATTCAAGGTTTTTCTTCCTGTCTTCCCTTCTATTCAATTTAAAGGGCAATGGGCTTTCCTCTTGTGTTCTAACTACTGCATGTTTTCGATTCTCCCCGTAATTCCTCTTTTATAGATATAAGCTTGTTTATCTGCACATTTTAAGTGTTATCTCCTAAACATAGATTTGTGCCCTTGATTCCATGATACGAATACACAAGGAGGTACAGAATCAAATGAAATTTTTCTGAAACCTCTCTGTAATACGTTTGTAACAAAACAATCTTTTAAACATCGAAACATAATTTAGCTGCCAGTCAGCTCCACAGAACTCGAAGAACACACATTTGTGTTGACTGACTTAATGAGGGAGCATCTTCATCATTCATCTTTAGCTTGAAAGTGGATGTGAGTCATTGGATTGAACAGGAGGTGTTGATGACAGAAAGATTAGGAGCTTTGTTTGTAAGAAATGGGAGGGGCTTTCTTTGATATTAGTTACCATATAACCAGGACCAACTGTCTTTTGCTTCTTTTAACACTTGCAAAGAAATCTGGAAAATATGGATTCCATTAGTCAGTTATCAAGAGAAAACATTAAAACACTGGATCTGGTCAGCAGGCTACAGCCCACAGACCAAATCCTACCCCCCCTACTTTGGTAATCACAGTTTTATTGGAGCATAACCACACCCCCTGGTTTAAATATTGTCTGGATGCTTTTGCTACTGCAACCAAGTGGAATGGTTGAAACAGAGATATTATGGCCCACAAAGGCTGAAATACTGATTAACTGGTCCTTTAAAGAAGTTTGTTGACTCCTGATATAGATGTTCAGAGGTGGAGATTTATCTATCATCTATCTATCTATCTATCTATCTATCTATCTATCTATCTATCGAGGTGGTGATATTTGAAAGCCTTTCTTTCCTCAGAAGAGTGTCAGTCAGTTTTACCCATGAGTCTCAAGAAAACATGGATTATAAAAGATGTTGTTTTAAAGGCTCCATAACACTGCAGACTATTTCCCCCAAAAATGATTTCTGCCTGAAATTTATAAAGACGTCCCATATCATTCAGTATAATAAAATGCCTCTAAAACAGGATAAGCATATAATTTATCATCCAAACCAGGGTGCTTTAGAAAGTAAAAAGGGCTCTATTAATAATTATGCTGAGACAGCAGACATAAACTAGGACTGTCCCAGGCAAACCAAGATGTGTGGTCCCCCCAAAAGTGCACCAGATTCAGTAAAATCATAATATGTAAGATAAATACATATTATTTTAAGTTCATTTCTTCCACTGAAGCATATTCATCATCAAAGCCTTCTTTGTAACTGGAATTTCTACCTAACTGGTAAGAATCAAATGGTATTCCCAGTTCATTTGGGGAGTTAGCATAAGATCATTGGACCATCAGAAAACATTATGCAGTAATCAATACTGCTTTTGAAGAGAAAATTGAGCTTGAATAATTCTTGCTATGATTGCTCACCTGGACAACGAGGAAGTCACAGATACAAGTTATCTTAGTTTTTACTGACACTTACAGTTGTGTCCTGCATGATTGGCAAGCTATAAAAGAATGACTTTGACCTTTCTGTCATGCTCTTCAAGGGCAATGTACTCAGATTCCACTGATCCATACCAGCATGGTATGGGAAGAAAAGAGAGAGAGAATCAAGAGTACGAGGATCCTCAGATTCATTGTTTAGAATTCAAGATCTTAAATATTTATTCCTTCGATGCCTAAACAACTCTAAAGCAAATAAAAAGATTATAGCCTAAGACCCTTATACTGATTCATTCATATTTTACAGTAAGGTCTCTAATTGATTATTTATTCTACCCTCAAAAAAGGTAATAGAAGATATTAGAAACTACCATCTGTTCAAATCTTTAAAATCTCCTCTCTGATAATTCTATCCAATATTTGTTTGGATAAAGAAACTTAGAATGTACCTTTTACATGTGAAGATTCTAATAGTACTCATAACAAACCAAAATTTATGTGGTGCTTTATCTCATACAAATGTATTTCTATATTTATATTGACTGTATATTGATTATTCAACATATTTCAAATGTATATTCAATATTCAACATATTTCAAATGTATTCCCTTACCCTAGTCTTACTACATGCCAGTAAGTCAGTAAGGCAGGATTACTATTACCCCTTTCGCTGTGGATAAGTCAGTCTCATAGAGGTTAAGTGACTTCCTCTGGGTCACACAGCTCATGAGTACTAGATCCAGGATTGGTCTAGGACTTCAAACTACAGGTCATAGGTCATTCACCTTTACCACATTTTAAGTTGTTACAAATTAGTAATATTATTAATACCTCTGAAAAGATTAATTCAAACGGAAATGACCTTGGTGTATTGGAGAAGAGGCCAAAATGAGCATGAAATTTAACATAGGCTATTATTATAAATACTAAATAAAAATATAAATATTACAAGTGCAGTGTAAACCATCATTGTAGTTTTACTATAGTCTAGGTCAACATGATTAAAGAGATGAAAGGATGCATAATATATAAGTGATTCAGCAATATACCCTAATTGTTAGTTAGAATTAAAGTCTAATACATATTTTGTTCACTTGAGGTTGTCTAATGGGCCTGGCTACATAGAATAAAAAGCACCTACGTAACAATGGCTTAAACAAGACACATGTTCTTTCTCTAACAAGGAAAGCCCAGACGTAGGCAGATGAGGCCTCCACAGAACCTCAGTGAGTCACCCAAACCCCTCCCAGCTTTCTCTTCTGCCATCTCTATTGTGTAACTTGTATCCCTGGAGTTCAGGATGGAAGCAGAAGCTCCAGCTATAATATCTACATTCTAGGCAATGGGGAGAAGAAAAAGAAAAGGATACTCATTCTCCTTTTGAGGAGACCTTCTGGTGGAAGTTACATGACCCTTGGTTTATATTTATCAGCAGTGCTTTTCATATGGCTATCTATAGCTGCAAGGGAAGCTAGCACATGTAGTCCTTAGCTGGGCACACTCAAAATTAGAGTCTTGTTACTAGAAGGGAGAGAGAAGAAAGACGCAGATTGAGATAGGCAAATAGTCTCTGCCATGCTCCCTTTTAAAAAGAATGGAGTGACTTGGAAGTTTTAGAGGACAGGGATACGATTTTGTTGTGTTTTTCTACTTGTGCCAGGTTTTTTACCTATGTTCTACAACAACCCAGAGCTCAGCTTCATTAGCCCATATTAGAAAGAAAAAACCAAGCCACAGAGAGGTTAAGTAACTTGTTCCAGTTTAAAGAATTGATAGATGTGGTGCAGAAGCCATTTGCTTCCATGATACCTCCTTTCCTCCTGAGTTTTTATAATGAAGAATTAGTTTTGTGAAAACAAATTGAGGGAAATTTAATTGCTTGGTCAAGAAACAGGATTTTGAGGGGGGTATGCATGCATTTGTTTACGCATTCATTCAGCAAACACTAATGACTACTCCTACATGTCAGGACTTTTGTTTTCAAGTAGAGAGTTTTTTGCTTCTTAAGAGAAGTCAAATTATCAATGAATGGGAATCGGAATCTTAGAGGTAGAGGGCTTTGTAGATAATTGTGTCAGTCTTCCTCATTTTATAGAAAAAGAGATAAGGTCCGGCACAGTGAAGTAATTGTCTTCTATTTCTCAGAGGAACAAAGGACAGGAAATTGATCCATCTTTAAGCTAGGACAGATGAATTGTGTCCCAGGATCATTTGACTCTAGACTACATCACTGAAGGAAGTTATGGGATCTCAAATCTGGGAGGTCTTCAAGAAGAAAAGACTGGAAAAGTTTCTCTTCTAGGAAGTTCCTATTTTCTTGGGCCAAGTGAGTGCTTCAGACCACTTGCAATCCTATGATGCCATGAATGTAGGCATCTGTGAAGGTACTAAAACCCCATTCAGGTTTAAACTAAGAGTTTAAACCAGGCCTCGGTATATTCAAGGACATGGCAAGAAAGATATTTTCAAATAGAAAAAGGCCAAAGTAAGAATCACTTCCTTGTCTTGTTTGTAACAAATACATTGCTGGTAGTGCGAAAACTATATTGTATGATTAGAATTTCACTCATTAGGGAGATTTCCTGATTCCTCTCTTTCTTTGCTTGACTCTGTTTTTAAGCATTTAATTACAGGCTTTATTTTACTACAATTATCACAGTTGTTCAATTTAGACAGAGGTTGACGATCCTCTGTGTAATTCTGTGGCCCTGGGTATCCTATTACTATAGAAATCATGTCTGGAGCTGGCAATTTACCAAAATGACTTTCTACCAAGAAAGGCAGAGCAGGCTGGTAGTTGCAAATCGTGGCAGTGGTAGGGACAGCAGCTGCTGCTAAAAGCAGTAGAAGTGTTCTGCCAAAAGAGGGGAAATTCAATCTGTATATTTATACTAATGGGACATAAGCAGGTCGTGCCAAACACAGAGTCACCCTTTCCTCAGTGTTCCAAATGGGGCATACTACACATGCTGCCATGACTCGTATCTAATTAATGTATATTTTTAAGAAGTCCAATTCTATCTCAGTGTTCTAATTTATATAATTCCATTGTTCTAATTGTTCTGGTGTTGGGCACTTCACTGAATGAAAAATGGAAGGAGGGAGAGAAAGGAGGGAGGGAGAAAGGAAAGGAAAGGGAAAGACAAAGTAAGAGAAAAGATAGAACTACCAAAACATATTTAACTTTTTGATTCGATGCATTTTTACAGAACTGAATAATCTGTTTGTGTCTCTTCTCTACAACCATTGTGAACCCAAAAGTATTTCTCTATAGCTAGAGCCACACAGGAAAAAGAAGGGAGCGTGTATATAAATAGAGGCGTGCTACTTTGAATTTCATACACAAAAGTAGTCCCCTCAAGTTCTTCTCACTTCCCATCTATGTTCTTGGTTTGATTTTCCTGTTTCTCATCTTCCTGCCTTCAGGGCAAGCGCGGAGAGATGGTCGGGGCCATGATAATGCCACACGTAGTAAAAGTCTGAGTTTAATGAGGTCTGAAAATTTGAGTTTATGACAGGTGACAGCAGCTTATGAAAACGGTGTTTGTTATTTTCAAATCACACTCATTGAGAAATATATTGGAGACACAAGACGTTGAAAACAAAGCATATTTGATCCCTTTTAAATAGGAAAAAAAAATGCAATCCTGGGCATTTTTTGCAAAATGAGTTTTGCAAAACGACTTTTGCAAAACTCCTTTGATATCTGGTAAACATGGATTCAAAAACTTTGAATCCATGTTTTGAGAGATGAAAAACTGGAAACCACTTACTTTTTTGTCTTGGATCAGAAATATTTAAAATACAGAAGTTAAGTGAGCTGTTGATGTTTATTTCAATTCTGGTCCAATATTGCTGGGAAAGAACGAGATGGTAAAATTGACAGTGACTATATCTATTTCTCCCCGCCGCCCAGTTGTTTCCAAGTGAAGTTTAGTGTTTCCCAAACCGCCATCACCGTGTCTTACCTCCTAAGAGAAGGGAAATCACCATTTCCCAGGAAATCACCATTCTGGAGCTCCAGGAGTTATCTGCTTAACATGTTTATTTTTGGTTTTTGAGAAAAAAAATACCCAGAGAAATGAAATATTGAACCGCTCCTGAACTCCCTCACTTTTCAGTTCTTTTCCTTGCATTTTATCTGTTTGGATTAAGGAAGCAAAAACATTAGGGAGATGGTGTTACCAAACCGAAAGAAAGCTAATGGTGGCTATGTTCTCATATTACCAGAGGTTAGCAGAGAGCTACTTTAATATGACAGCTAGTATAACTCATTGATGCAATTACTCAAAAAGAAGAATGCCATTGGTGTCCAGTTACATCCCAGCGGTTACAATTAGATAGGCCAGATGGATGGGGTCCAGCGAGACAGACTGACAAACCTGCAGACAGGTCAGCAGGGACATGACTGGGGCAGGGTGGACTTCAGGAATCAGGCAAAAGAAAAGGTGCTCTAATTGATTATAGGCTTTTTAATCCCGAGGTTCTTGAATAAGACCTGGATAGAAAGGACTAGCTTTTGGGTCTATTTGCCAACTCTAAGCTAAATATTTTGCATAAGCAATTTCCTATAATGGATGATGACTACTGACTATTAAAGTCATCTTCGGTTGACTTTAAAAATAATAAAATGGAAACTCAAGGCCTCCTTAGAAAAGTGGGTTACTGTTCTTTGAGCAAGTCTGTGGTTGTGAAATTACCCTGCTCCCATCAGCAAACATAGTCAGAAAACAGTAGGGCTGAAAGGGACCTTACGGTTCAACTTGTCTGAACCCTTCATTATACATATTAGGCCCACCAGACAGGGCTCCCACAGGATGTAGATGGCTCCCTAGAAAGGCTTCCTTTAAGGGAACTTTTGGAAGGGACTAGTCCAGAGGTCTCAGCAGAATTAGGGGTGTTGAAGCACTGAGAGACCAGCAACAGTGGGAAGCTTTGACCATTCCTCAACTGAAGGGGCAAAATGGGGGACTGCTCTTGAATATGGCAAGAGCTAAATCTGTGGACAGGCGTCCCCCAGTGGAAGCAGCAGCCAGAGACACAGCCACTGGCAAACCATCGCCCTACCAGGAAGGAGACAGACAGACAGAGTAGAGACAGAGACAGAGAGAGAAAGAGGAAGACACAACAGAGAGAATAGGGGTAAAAATGAAACCTCTTCTGTGGCACCCTCTGACCTCTTGCAGGTGACTCCCTCTTGCCAAACCAAACAAGAAGCCACAGGACAAGAAAGGTACTGAAGGGGTCAGTTCCCAGGGCCCAGAGCAGAACAGAGAACAAAGAGAGAGGGGATCAGTGGAGAATCACCAGCTCAGCAGCCAGAGAGGAGAAATGACCCCTCAAAGCCTACTTGGTGTAAGGCTGAGACTAGAAGATAATCTTTTGATCCTCACACATTGAGGTTCTTGGCATGAACCCCCACACTTTTAGCTACAGATGACCAGGCCCTCCAAAACTAACATGAGTTGCAAAGAATAGGAGATACTCTCCTTTGGACACTCTCCCTGAATGTAGGCAGTCTGGGAAGATCCTGGCTTGTCTCATAGCAGATGTCTGATCCTTAGGCCTGAGAGGTGTGAGGGGTGTATGCTCCCTGCAAGAGCCAAGCACGAGGCAGCTATTAGTGGCAAGGGGGGCTGATGTCAAGTTATGATTTAATGGAATAGCTTTTACAAATCACATACTAAGATCAGGATTTCCAAATGAGCATTGCACCCTTCTGCAAGGTTCTGTGACTGACCAACATTGTCACACTGACTCTCCTGTTTCTCAAGTTGCTTTTGAGCTTCTCTCTGGAAATGATCTTTGGAGATGGTCTATCTCTATGTGTCACATAAGAAACTCAGGGTCCCAAGATGCTACTCCCCAACTGCCTTGCTTCTTACTTTTGCTGTTTTTTCTAACCAGCTTCAATATTATTTACCAAACTTGACTTGACATAATGTGGTCAAGTCCAAAAATCAAAGCCACCCACAGAATAAAAGACTTATCACCATGTGAGATAGATCAAAAGCATAACAGCAAGCTCAAAAGTAGTTTACCAAGTGGATACTCAGAAGTTGTTGAATAATTAAATGATTGCCTCTCAAGGTATTTGGACTGGAATAGGCAAGGTTAATTTGATTATAGGTAGCTCAGTATTACATGTAAAAATATGTAATGATGTAAGGTAAGAATACATGAATTGGCAAGATTTGTCTTAGAGGAGAAATGTAGCCAGGTAAAATATTACATATGCACGTGGAGAGAGATGGAGAGAAAAGGAAAAATGAAAGCACGATTTATTGAGAAGTGGAATTATGAATGGCTTTCCTTCTCTTTTGAAAATGTCTGCTATTGTTATGATATTGCTTGCACAATACATACAATTATAAAACCATAAAATAAAAAGACATATTATCTTATGGAGACATTTTATAGACGCTATTAAAGGAAATGAAACACAGAAAAGTGACCACATTGGCACAGATCCTACGTGTGTATACTACACACGTAATGCTCATACTTTGCTCAAATGTAGATATATCCTTATTCTTATTGATGTCAGTCAAAGAAATATTGCATATGTTTGCTCTTAACACCTTTCTTGTATTGGTGCGCCTGGGTGGCTCAGTTGGTTGTGTCTGCTTTTGGCTCAGGTCATGATTGTGGGGTCCTGGGATGGAGCCCTACATCAGGCTCCCTGCTCAGTGGGGAGTCTGCTTCTCCCTTTCCCTCTGCCCCTTCCCAGCCCTCCCAAATATGCTCTCTCTCTCGTTTGCTCTCTTTCTCTCTCAAATAAATAAATAAATATTAAAAAGACTTTTCCCTTACCAACCCTATGAAACAATGAAAGAAAAGGTGCCTGAGAATATTTGGGAGGGGTCCTTGCATACTGCGAAGAGATTATGGAAAGGATGATTTGGAAGAGGGAATAAATGGGCCAGTTGGAATGGATGTTGACTAATTAAACTTGGGCACAGAACTCATTATGTAAACACAGTTCCTAGAAAACCCATAAATTTGATAATATTTATGAGCTAGTGTGTTTTAATTACGGTTACATGTTGACTTTGTCAACATCAGGATTATCTGCCTTCTAGAATAACTACTACCGCCGTATGCCTAAAATTTCAGAATTTTAGAAAACTAATGAAGGGGAGCAGAGGATGCACAAAAGAGAGGGGGAAAGAATTAAATATTATTTAGAAGATGTTCCTTGGCTTCTTAAATGTGACCATATTTATTTGTTTGGGGAGGAAATGGGTGAAAGATCCATACTGAATTTTTATCACCTGCCTTCAGTAAGTTTTGTACTTCATTAAATTATTTAGAAATATTCTAATAATCCCTCCAACACATAACTCAGAGATATGGATATTAGTTTTATTGTTTTGTTCTGTCATTTCTAAAGCCAAAAAAAAAAAAAAGAGTTCAGAAGGCTTTATTTATTTGTTTTATTTCTTTCTGTGAGCAGATGTTGCTGTGTTTTAAAAATCTCATTGCTTCTTTTAAAATGTGTGTAGTCTGACCTTCTAACTCAAAGATTTGGTCTGTCTACATAATTGAAATATTCCATTTTCCCAAATGGGCTAAGTTTAGGCAAATCAATTTCCCATTCACAATGTAAATTTACAAATATAGGGTAAAGCCAGTAATTCAACGTGACCCTTTGCCGAGAAAACCAGTGACCTATCTCATATCACTCCTTCAATTCTCCCCTCTCATCCCGAGATGCTAGAGCTTGAACTCTGGAACACACATGATCAGTGAGAGGAGGTTCACTTATAATAAAGTTAGGTGTAGCTCATGTCTAAATGAGGTCAAGTAGGAAGAGATGAATGTGTTTAATAATTAACTTGGGGGTGATATATCCTTGGCAGATATTGACACTGACTTCCGAAACACTAATGTAAATGCTCATCTCTGGTTGGATACATCAAGTGGACCATGACAATGGCAGCAATGAGGGGAAGAGCCCACATGGCTGGGGGGTTGGGGACTGAAGTCACACCAGGGTCCAATCCCGATACCACTGCTCACTAACTAGGTACTCTTGAGCACAAACTCCCTCTGAGCCTGATTGTCTTCATCCACAAATATGGAACTCATCATCATAATACCTCCAAAGGTTGTTGCGAGGCTCAAAGAAGGTAGCTTGCATAAATTTCCTGGTATAGGTGGGTGCCATTAATATTTTTTTAAATAAATAATAAACAGTATTTCTGAACTTTCAGATTTTAGGGTTAATAGGTGATTCCACATGCAGAAAGTTATCCCAACTAGTTTTCCAGCTGGGTTTCCTAGTGACTACCCAGATAACCACTGAATTTTTTCTTGCTACACATGCTCAGAACTGACTCTGCTGTTGTCTGTGTCTCAGAGAGGGCAAGCTGGATACAGGGGAACTGAATCATTTCTCAAAATGATGCCAAACAACAGATGTTGCTCCCAAAATACTGGGCTGGAGGTGACGGTGGTCCCAAGTAAGATCCAGTTCTAAGGGGAAGCCATCAATGCTTTTTCTCTTGGGCAACTGTGTCCAAGGCACTAGCTGGAGAGGCTTCACAGGACTGTGGACGTAGCAGCCAGAGGGCTGGAACAGAAGGGAGATGGCAGGAAAGGCCTGGGGACAGACCTTTATGAGCCATTGGATTGTGATGCAGCTGAGATGGGCACTACCTTCTCAGAGGATGAGCGCTCTCTGGGAAGATTGCAGAGGCCGGAACCACCCCCAGGCCTTCCGCACCTAGGACGCTCAATTCACTCTCATCTATTTTGAGTTGTCTATGCAAATATCGTGCATTTCATAGTCACTAAACACGCACAGTCCAGGGTGAAAGGTGCATTACAAAGACAGTAAATAAAAACTCTCATCGCTCTTTCACAAGATCTTATTTTTGTACTCAAAAGGAATTCGATGAGATATTTAACAAAACCGCAGAGATGATTTAGGAAGGCCTGGGAACCATGTCTTGTTGCTGCCTTGCACCACTCATGGGTTTTTAGGCACAGGTTGCCATAGCCAGGCCTCAGTTTTGTTACCTGTTAGTGGGGTAAACAGACAAGCTGCAGCCTGAGGTTTAAATAAATTAATATATTCTGCAGTGCTTTGAGATTCATAGATGTTAAGTAAAGGTAGAATAGTATTGATAAGCCGCTTCTCATGCCCTGCTCACTGATGTCAGCTGGCAGAAGGTGCTGTCCCTGTTAGCGCCGGTGCTATGTATGGGAGAGTAAACCAAACTGACTAAGGAAAGAACCAACCAGCTAGCAACGGAAGTGCGTGAGACCTGACTTTTGCCTAGGAAGAAAGGAAAAAGTCCCTGCCCTTCCCGCCTTCTCCCAGAGCCCACACATCTGCCCTTCCCACTCCACCCCTGGTGACTTCTCCTTTAGCATGGTTCTAGATCTGAATCTTTTCCATGTGACAGGGATACTTACTTTATTACATTCTTCCCCCTGAAGTTCAGCTTCTGACTTACAAATCAATAAATGCATATTAAATTTCAATTCTGTTCCAGACAAAGACCAAGAGGTAGAAGGGGCAGGGACACAGTCGGGGAGCCTAAGGATGCTGAATGGCATTTAATCAGATCTATAACTGAATTGAGTGCTAAGAAAGCAGTACAGGTGATGCTAGAAGGGAGGAGGGAGCTCTCTGTGTGGCGGAGTGGTCAGGGGGCTTCCACTGATCTGCCTTCTGGGCTGCCTCTCCCCCAGGGGCCAGTTTTAAAAGAAAGCAAAATCTCTCTTGTGTGGGATTGCTTTAAAAACAAGCTAACGCTGCACCCTGGGTCTCTACCTCTGGGTGGACCCAAGGAGATGGGCTGAGCCTTTCTTGGTCCATGCATCAGAGGCAATAGCTTTGTTCCTTATTTTCCTATCTTGTGCCCTCCCACACGTTTCCCACATAGGAGGATTCACACACTCACTTTGTTTCCAACTCTTATCCCTACATTGGATTTTACTGCTGTCACTTTGTTATGAAATCACTGTGTAATTTGCTGCATTAGAGCTAAGGAGGAAATGGATTACAATGTAGAGGACAGCCTTGCAATTTCCAACAGGAGCTGTCTGAATGAACACATTGTTTCTTACTAGTTCTCTGGAAAGAGCACACATTATAATCACTATTTACAAATGATCTTCGTTTGTTTTCTACAATGGATATTGTGTCATTTAATTAATTTAGACTAAAGAAAAGCAATCAACATTCAGTAACAACATTCCCTTCGGGGATATAAATGAAAATTTTCCCATACCCTACACAGCCGTTCGAGCAAAGGAAGTGCTGATATTTATTTATGAACACCAATGCTCATAGTTGCAAGCAGTGCAGTGATACATGTAGGAGAAAGATGTAGAATCCTTTTCAGATCACCACGAGGGCTAAAGAAACACACGGAAAGCTAAGCATCCAGAGACAACAGGCCCAGTCATGCCAGAGAGCAGAACTGAGGGGGAAAACCACAACTGTAACCACCATGCCCCTGATGAGGCCGTGTAAGCCACTTCAGTGCCTAAAATGTCACGGTGGCCTTGCAACCACCAACCACCACTGCCACCAGGGAAAGGACCCATGCAGTGCCCACTTCTCTCTCTTTTCGGCTTCTCATTCTGTGTGGTAGTCTGACTGAGTTGACTCTCAGAGGCCAGTTCATGAGCTCATTGTCCTCTCTTGCAAGAGAGACCAGGAAAGCAAGGATGTGGAGGTTTTCACTTTTAGAACTAGGGTGGGCTCTACCTGTCTCTGAATCTTAAAAGGTAAGAAGTCTCCCAGTGGATGAAGCACTTGGCAGGAAAAAAAAAAAAGACAAATGATCCCCTGAATCAGCATTGGCCAGGAATAGGACCTCCAATGCCCTCAGTCAAAGCTGAGGAAATGTGTCAGGCTTTCCCCTTGAACTACACGGATAGATAGTCCAACAGCCTGGCCCTCGGTGGGGAAAGGGATGAACCACCACTGGAAGGGACAGATGCAGGAAGAAATTCTTTTTTCACCAAATATTGTACTTGACCAAACTTAGCAGAATGGAGTCTGAGGCTCTTGTGTTAGAATTCTTCATTTTGAGTCCATCTTGATCAGATTTTAAATTGGGTGGAATTTCCTATTTTATGCCTTGTCTTTATTTACTAAGAACAGCATGTTCTTTTGATGGGCCCAGGAGACTAAAGACTTGGATGTGCAGCTGTGGTTTGAGAGTAAACTAAGAAAATGTGATTTTTTAAAAAGAATATTTATTTGACCATTAGAGCTCTAACAGCAATTGGTTTGGAACACCAAACCAAGTGGAAATAAAAAATAAATACAGGGCAAAGAGAAATTCTGGCAGTGGGTAAAAGGACCCGTTAGCCTACCAGGCATTTTACACAGTGCAAGTTCAGGATTCCAAGATAGGGGATAATCAAATAAACAGCTGCCTTTTCCATAATTGCATTTTAAAATCTCATTCTATCCGCACAATTTTTCCCCTCCTGTCTGATGCATGCCTGGGTTGATATGATTTTTTTATTAAGATAGATTGATTGGCCAAAGTTTTAATTTTAATCCCTAGGTTTATTTAAAAGAAAGCAATTTAGCAATACATGTCGTTAGGGATGTTTATGGAAGATGAGGCAAAGGAGCAGAGATAGCCAGGAGAAAAAAACTCTGCAGTTTAGCATTCTTGTCCCTGTAGGATCCTTCCTTATATTATGGAAATTTCTGCAGACCTTAGGCCATGAGTATTGAACAGATCTCACCTTCCACAGCTTCTCATTGACCTACAGCACAATATAGGGTTTTTTGAACATGAAAGATTCATTGACAACCTCTATAATACTCTAAGAAATTGTTCACCCCTGTGATAAAGAAGCCTCTCAAACTTCCTTAATTAAAAGTACGTTACATCGATGACCCGCCTTCCTGGTGGAGAAACTGAAATCCACCAAGCCTCCGTCTCCCCTACCGCGTAGATCCCTTCCTCAGTGTGTTTGCATCTCTGTTCCTATGAGGTGTGTGCTCTCACAGGGAAGATCGCCCCCCTGCCCAACATGTTGACCGACTCAGGGACAGATTGCCCAGAGTCTTGATGGTCTCTGGGCAGCTGAACTTTTTGCCTCTGGGGTTATTAATTTGTCAGCACATTATCCGAGAGGAGTTGTGGGGGGGAAAAGGCTGAAGATCTGTCTCTCTGCCTGATTCGTCTGTCCTGCTCGTTTCAGCCTGCCAAGCTGGGTGGAGACCAATTTCCAAAAAGGAGGCGGACTTAAATGTCCCTTCCTTTTATAATGCTATGTTGGCTCCCACAATCTCAGCGTTCTTGCAAAGGATGACATAAACATGTTTACAAGGGAGAGAAGCAAGAAAAGAGGTAGAAAGAACCAGAAAAGGAAAAGAAACCCTGCCGCCTCCATCCTCGGGGAAGTAACGATCATTTTGCACAGATGTGTGGATTTCCGGGAACAGTCAGCCAGGCAAAGCTTTCAGACTGCTAGGAATTTGCAAGGTTGCTTTAATTTGAACACAATTAAAAATCAAAAGCATAAAGAAGGCAAGCAAGAAAATAGCAGTTCTGTGCATTAGCATTACCTTACTAGCTGCAGTGTCATTCATGATGCTTCTCTTTTTACAAAAGCATTCAAAATTCAAAGAGCTACAATTTTATGTAGCACTTCTTTTAAATGAAGAGATTTCTTTACATAGGGACAGCAGAGAAGGAACTAAAAAATAATTGGATTATTAAATAATTTAACTACTATAAAGCTTAGTTACCAAGGGTTGATTTTAATTATATAAATAAGGCATCTTTTTGACTTAAAGAAGTTTTATTAATGAATGGCTTTTTTTGGTATAAGACAAAATTGGCAAAATAATGAGCAACCTGTTCAATGAGCTATCCAATCATCACCAAATATCTGAGTGTTTTCTCCAATCATGTAGATTGCATCCATTCATTTAACATTTAATGAAATGACATCTGTGTTCCAGACACCATGCTGGGTGGGGGTGTGGGATGCAAAATGAGAAAAGTATAATCGAAAGTATAATCCCCGCACAAAGGAGCTCTGTCTGAAGAGAATTTGAATGCATTCATTTCCTAGGGCTGCCCTAATGAAACACTACAAACTGGGTTCCTTAAGACAACACAAATTTACTCTCTTATAGTTCTGGGGGCTTGAAGTCCAAAATCAAAGTGTCAGCAAGGCTGCTTTCCTTTGGGGATTCGGAGGGAGTATATGTTCTAGCAATGGGTCGGTTGCCCACAGTCCTTGGTGTTCCTTGCCTGGTGGTAGCAAAGCTCCAATCTCGGCCTCTGTCATCACCTGGTGTTCCCCTTATAAGTGTCAGCGTCCAGATTTCCTTTTTCTTGTAAAGACACTGGTCATCGGATTTAGGGCCCACCCTGGTCCCGTATGATCTCATCTTAACCTGATTACGTCTGCAAAGACTCTATTTCCAAATAAAGGCACATAGAGGCTGGGACTTCAGCATATCTTTTGGGCCTGAGGGGAGGGGGAACAGAACGCAATTAAGCCCATAACACCACCCAGAAGACCTCATGTAGTGAAGAGGCCTCAGGTGAACGAGCCTGGCGGTGTACCACCAGTGTGCAGGGCCGCAGGAGGAATCGTGAGGGACCTGTCATAGACGATGCAGGGAAATGCATGATGGGGATGAGGGCCACCCAAAGGAAAGAGTTAGCTTTAACCATCTGTACCAGCAGGATAAACCAACACCATATAAAAGCCAGTCAAGTGACACCTTTCCTGCTTCCACTCCGACAAGGAGTCAGAAACTGAGATCACTGGACTGAATAAGGTGGGGGAAACAGTGAGGTAGACCACAGTCCCTCTCTTACCACAGGCTTCCACTTACAGTAGCATCCAGAGACGTGAGGAGAGAAGACATGACCCAAAATAAAGGTCAGAGGTTTTATTACTAGCTAGGGTGAGACACATTAATTATTGGTCTGAGACTTTTTGAGGGCTAAAGTGACCAGAGGATTTATTAGTCACGAGTGACCAGAAAAGTCATGGGCCTGCCCGTTTCTCATCCTAAGGGGGCTGCAGGGGAGGGAGTGGAGAGAACAAAAAGGCTCTCAGTCACACCTGACAGAGCCCAGCTCGTTCCACACAAGCCCTACCAAGGAAATGGGTGCCTAGTGTGTTTGGGCAAAGAGGATTCCTTACGTCCTGAGATAGAGGTACAGCTATCTCTGTCTGTCAGTGTCAGGGCCCGAGAGAACACACAAAAAGTCCAGGACCACTGGTGATGGGCTTGAAAGGTAGTTGAGGTTTGAGAGCGACACACTCCTTTTCATGGTGCTGAGCTGAGGTGGAGGCTTCCTGTGTGTCAGGCTGAAAGGCCGTTACCCCGAGCTGCAAACCTGACTGATGCCGACTTGGCTGAGCCTCAGAAGACCAGCAGCTGCAGAGGGCCCCAGTCGGAGTGGGGGGATGTCATGGAACCGATCTGCACATGGGGCTCCCTCTGCACCTGTGAGATGGATTAGAAGTCCTCTGGGTTGACAATTCAATGCCAGCTGGCCACAGGCTGTCCTGCCAGGAAACAATAGGACCGGAAGTCGAGCCTGACCTCAGAAGGGAGGTGGCTCAGGAGGGACAGTAGCACCGCAGTGCAGCACGAGGGTGACTGGGCGGGCTTAAGGAGAAGAAGCCCCCCTCCAAAGCCAAGGCAGCAATCTGTAGTCAGACACTCACCCCCTCAGGAAAGAGGGGAGGATTTTGAGTTAAATCTATTATCCAGTCCAAAGACACAATCAGAGGGAACTGAGTTGTTGGATGATTAAGTCTTAAGCTGCACATGGAAACGTGGCTTCAAGAGGCGTTAATTCACAGAGAAACAAAGACTGTTCTATTTAGGCACGTCTATGCTATGGTTGTGTATTTCCATCCTGCTGGCTGAAATCATTACGTTGGTTAAAGAGAGTGGATGGAGCAGAGAGCAGCAAGTGGATTGGAGGGACACCCAGTGAGTGTGGGAGGGTGCATTCAGGACAACCTCAATCAGCATAGAACGGGTTCATTCAACAGTGGAAAAAGCTTTCACCAGCTAACAAAAGTCAGTGTGGCATTAAAAGAGACTTGTATTTCTACACTAGCAAAGTTAAGTGCATTATTTGCTCAAAAGCTGCAGGGAACCATCATTTCTGACTGATATCGGATCGGTGGAGTTGGGCAGGCAATGTGGGTCAGAGGCTACTCTAAGCTTCCCTGAGATAGGTGTACCTTGTAGCCACAGAAGTTGATTGCAAACACCCCAGGAGATACTATGCAGATGCCAGATTTGCTTCCACTTGGTCCCCAACTGGTATTAAGTATGTAGAAGTGCAAACATGCAATTATAATGTATTGATATAAAAGCACAGACGAGGAATCCCTAGAATTCTCTGGGTCTTGGTCCCCAGGTTTACTCCTTTCGATGGTACATTTCACCAGTGTGAAAATAGTCATATTCTGAATGCCAAAATGAGACACTATAATTAACAAGTATGTGATGTTTAGTAGTACCAGGCACTAGTCTAAGGGCTTTATATAAAATAACTCATCTAAACCTTACACCAACTCTATAAGGTGGGTACAATTTTATCCCACCATTTCATGTATGAAGAAATGTAGGCACAGAAAAGTTAAGAAATTCACCCAAAATCATATAGCTAATAAAGGACAGCCCTGGGAATCATACAGGTAGTATGATAAATAAGACAGAAACACAGACCAGTCTTGGATAAGTGCAATTTGCTAATACTCTCTTCTTTGTAAATTGTAGGGAAGGGAGCTGTGACCATTTCCCCTCATTCCTCCTTCCCTCTTCCTCAGGGAAGGGCCCACCTTCTAGAAGCTGAGTTCTGTGGTTGTTTAGCAGCCTTCACCTACACAGAGGTCCATTTGAAGCTATGACACATCATTTGTTTCCTGAAAGGATACCACAGAGTAGGAAGGAAGAGTTTAGCATCCAGTCTCAGAAAAACACTCATCAATCCTTCTAGAAAGTACAGGAGAGAAATTAAAAATGATAGCAGGATGTGGCTCATTTGCTATCTGCCTTTAAAAAAAAAAAAGCTGGTATCTCCATGGATTTTTTCCACAATTATTGAATGATTTGTGCTTATTCTTGGTGAGATGAGATGCAAGTAATGATCCAATTTCTAATTGGACAATAAAGTTAACTACACATGCCAGGAAAGGCTGACTTGGGGGGAAAGGAAAGTATTTTAAAACAGCTGTGAAATACAAAAGAACAGTAGGTTATATGTGTGTAGTTGGTCGTTTTTCTTTATTTTTTCCTCTTCAGGAAGACAAACTCCTCAGAAAGATGGCTGTGGTTCTAGCTGGCAGTCCCTCTTATGGCTTCAAGGAACTCAAGGTTTTGCCAGGCTCCTCCTGCTTCCTGTGGGCTCCAAGCTTAGCTGGGGTAGAGCTGGATGGCGGCCTTCCCATTTTGAACGTTGAAGTACAACATTCATCAGAGCAGAAGCTTCTGGTGTGCATTGCTGGGCTCAATACAAGTGGTTGGCCTGACCCACATACTGCAATGATATTGTAATAGCTCATGTTGCCCATTGAGGTCGAACTTGGCTATTGATCTATTTAAACATAAATACTACAATTAATTAAAGATGGGCATGGACTAAAATAGCTGACCTTTCCGGGTTCTTGAGAGTATCACTGGGATAACCTCAAATAAGAGACAAAGAGTCTGAGAAGGGCATTTTTTCCGCCAAGATATTCTCGACAGATGGCTCCATTGGTATGGACCAAGTATTTGCTCCATCAGTATTCAGTGAATTCTTTCGACTTTTCATGAAAAAACCACGTCCTTGCACCCTGGAGAAGCTCAGGATGGCCGTGGGACAGGGTCGTTTCTTGAAATATATATGCTGAAGCATGGAAAGAAATACAGGCAGATTTTTCACTTGGCTTCAAGCCTCCTGGCTTTACCTCCCAGTGATGGATGGCCACACTGGTTGGGAAGATGGAGCTCCATGCCATCCAGAGATCTTCATTCGTATTCTAGTTATCTTAGCAGAAATCAGGGATAGACTGCAACAAAAATGGGCACCAAGGCTTTTATCCCTCAGTGGGAGAACGAGGGCTGACATGGGGGTCTCCCAAACTCTCTGAGTGCAAAGGAGTACTTGTGTGTGTTCCCCACTGTGGCACCTCGGGGCTTTTCACTAGACCGAGAGCCAGTTGACTTTCTCACGGCAGCCAGCGAGGACTCGCAGAACCTGGCCCCAGCCTCTCTCTTCAACTTCATGTCATACCCCCATGCCTAGCTCATACCGGCCAGCATCCCTGCCTGTGGTTCCTGTTCCTCAAACGTGACAGGGTGCTTCTTCCTCAGGCTGTGCTGCTGAGTTCGGGGCGGGGGGGACGGGAGCATGGGACACTCTTTCCAAATATTTCCCTTGGCTGGTCCCTCCTTGTCACCCCTGTCCCCGGACATCAGTTGACATGTCCTCCCTGGCCACCTTCTCTGATGTGGGCCTTCGCACCTCACCACTCTCGTTTCCTGATGTTGTTTTCCTCCCCACACTTTATTACTGAGCTTCTCCTGCTTGTTTGGCCCTTATTTCTTGTCTCCTTCCTCTATTCTAGATGAAAGTGTGATGAAAATAGAAAACTCCACTCTCTTTTTTAGCACTGCTGGGCACATAGAAGGTTCTCAATAAGTCCATTTTGCATAAAGAAAGGACTATTGGAGTTTTAAGTGTGCAGTAACAGTGGGATTTCCTTCTCAAGGTTTCTTCTTCTTCCTTAACTAACCAGGCAGGACTGAACTGTAAATCACTCGAGTGAGACTTGTTGCCCCAGATGATATGGCAAAAGTGATTCTAGCATGAGACCGGCAAGTGGGACAGCACTTATCTTTCCAGAGTCTCTGGAGATGCAGGCCATCTTGGTGACATTTGGAATCTCCTCAAGCTCCCAACCTGCTCCGCAGGTAGCCTGGGACTAGAGGCACCCAGATGGCCAGGCAAGGCCCCCGTGCTCTGGCAGCTCTGACCCAGTTGTTCCTAAGGCTTTGGCTTCACCCTCATTGTGGCCAAGAGCCTGAGAGGCTCCCTGTCTTATGCTTGCACTTGCTGCTACACAAAAATGTCTTGGCAGGATGGCTGGCTCTCCCTTCAGGGGTCCTGGCATCCAGGTGTCATTTTGGGCTAAATCATGGTTCAAATGGTGGCTCTGCCACTTTATGTGCTTTGTAAACTCAAGCAAGATACTTAACCTCAGAGGTCTCAATTTTCCCCATTTGTAAGATGGGAATGATATAATAAAGTTGTTTTGAGGCTTCAGTGAGAAAATGATGTACATAAATACCAGGAAGACTATTTACCAGGTGCTATGCATCCCCTTGTGTCCTCTCATCGTTTAGCTTTAGCTGTGATGTCACCTCATCCCTGGGGCCCTCCTTGACCCTGACTAAAATAAACCCTCGCTCATGCCTCTCTAACCCAGCACATGTTTTGGTTTCCTGGTAGCAGTAATCACCAGCAGACACAATCTGGTTGACTTCTATGTTTAGAGTTTATGGTCTGTCTGCCCCTGCCAGGATGAGAACAAGGTCCCTGTCTTTCGTGCTTGCTCCCCTATCCTCTGAGCTGAGAACGGTGCCCGGCTCATAGTGGATATTCGACCGAAGCTTGTGGAACAAATGACTGGATGTTCCAGCTGCTTCACATATGCCACTTCAATTAATCCTGACAATTCAGCTTAATACTATTGCCATTAAAGATAAACCTTAATAACTGAAACTTTAAAACCGAAATAACCTAAATTATGTAATCAATACTATTTACTGAGTGCTCACTATGGGTCAGACACCAAGCTCAGGGATCTTCAATGATTATCTCTTTATTAAGGAAAAGAGGCAAAGAGGCAAATGAAAAGAGGCAAATGAAGCAGGGCCCAGCAAGACATTTAGGGCCGACCAGTTCTACCTTGGGCTCAGTACTCATTTTAAATGAAAATTAGGTCATAGGATGGTGTCTGAGTTTTCTTTGACCCTAAAATGTCCTGAAATCCCACCCCCACCCAGATGCCAATTGCTTTAACTGCTACACAATTGGAATGGACATCACTTGCAATTGTATCTGGCCATTGGTAACAGAAACCCACCTCTAGGACTTTAACATACTTTATTTTTTCAGCTATTAGAAAGTCTGGAGGTAGACAGTCCAGGCCTATTTAGCAAATATGTGATGTTACCAATGTCTCAGTGTCCTTTTAATTTTGTGTTCTGTCCCTCCTGGCATTGGCTGCTTCATGGTTGCAAGATGGTTGCTGCGTGTCCAGGTTTCACATCCACATTCTGGTAGCCTGGAACAGAGATTGGCATATTGCATTATGTTGGGGAGCGTGTTAGCTTGCAAGGAAGAAAGTAGCTATTAACTAGGAAACCACAAAAATGATGACTAATCCAGCTGACACCACCACCAGTTGCTCTTTAATAAATGTATCAGATAATCAGAGATCAAAATGAGTTAAGGGAATATAGTTAGTTTTTGGCAGCTCAAATTACTAGAGAATCAGTTTGCCTTGAGTTCCACAAAATATTTAGAGCTTAAAAATATGTTGATGAATGCCCTTTGAGTCAGAAACTCTCAGATATTTGGAGGAGTGGAGGCAGGTTGTTAACTGTTTTCCAAAAATGTGGCTGAACCTACCCTTACCTTGTGCCATCTACAAGGGCCATCCACCTGAATCTAGCTTACCCTAGTGAAAACTCAACATGGAGAGTGCCCACGGAGAGTTTAGTCCAGGCCAAGGAAGGCCTGAAGGAGGTGGTTTGGTGGAGGTGACATCAAAACTGAAATGATGAGAGAACACAAAGGGACACATAGCAATCAATGAATAGTCATCAGTATTTATTTGCACTTTTTCTCACTTAAACCTCATAACAACTTCACTATATTATTCTGATACTACAAATGGTAGCATATCTGGCTTGAGATTACAAAGCACATAGGGGCACTGGGGTGGCTCACTTAGTTAAGTGTCTGCCTTTGACTCAGATCATGATCCCAGGGTCCTGGGATGGAGCCCTGAGTTGGGCTTCCTGCTCAGCGGGGAGTCTGCTTCTCCTTTTCCCTCTCCCTCTGCCCCTTCCCCCATTCATGCGCACGCTCTCTCTCTTTCTCCCAAATAAATAAAACCTTAAAAAGAAAGAGAGAGAGAGAGAGAGAGAACAAAGCAGAGCCAGCACTTGAACCAGGATTCCTCAATACTCTCAAGTAGGTGGGGATGGGAGCTAACATCTGTTGCATGTTGGCAAGCACTGTAAATTGCCTTCCTGATAGCCATCTCTATCCCTTTTTCCCAGTAACATAATCCCAGTTTGTTCAGTTACTAAGTAGAGATCCTTAAGCTCACAGAGTATAGGTCTCCACCCCAGCTCCAAAGAACAAATCATGATTAGTCTACATTAGTCATGGCAAATTACTTATCCCTCCCTGGACAGTAAATGATCTATGGCAGTGAGAGGGAGGGTGTGCCCAGTTCTGGCCAATGAGAAGGAAAGTTTGCTGTGGTGGTCGCACCCGTGGAGGGAGGGGATTAGAAGTAGGGCGGGATAGTTCCCTTCCCCCAAAGACAAGGACTCTTAAAAAGGAAGTCCATTCTCTCGAAGCTCTGAAGGTACACATGTCACTAGAACTGTGCCGCCATCTTGGGAGGCATCAATCCTGGCATTGTTTTGTTGCTGAATAAATATGAGCAACTACTACCTCCGTATTTCTTGCAATGTGAGAAAAGAGCATCATTATTTAAAACATGGGAGGTGTTTTTTTTTTTCTTCCTATTTCTTGCAGCCATACACAATTCTAACTCTTACATACTCTGTGTCAGGTACAGAAATGGTGCTTTACCCCCTAGTTCTAGGTTTTCTGGCTCTGGACTTGACTTCAGTTTTCAGTTCTGTAAAACCAGACTGATAAAAGCACCTGCGTCATTGACTGTAGTGAGGATGAAATGAGCAGTCCTTGTGAAGAGCTCATTGCTCATCCTGTAACACTATAAGCTGTCGGAAAACGGCAGCCACCATTATTATTCAAGGGCATTTGCTTTTAAAATATTTTGGGAACTGTATAAGACTGGTTGGCAGAAAAGGAGAAGTAATGAGAGGGTCAGAAATGGAGCTGCTGGGGGCAAGACAGGGCTGAAAATGCGAATTAGGAAACTCCACGAGATTGTAACAGCTACGAAGCCTGACGGGGAAGGAAGGCCCTTCCCAGGAGGAAAAGAAGAAGCAGAATGGCAGAAGCGAGGGAGAGTTTCGTCATCAAACATTGTGAGCATGTCAGACAGACCTTCGAATTTTCCAAATAAGCAAAGGAGGGCATATATGTATGTGTGTGATGGAAATGGGATCATGAGACAATGTGCTTGCTGCAGTCAGTTAGGACTTGGGATAAAGGAATATACTTTTTCTTGCTATACCTTTATTTCAAAGTGCTCTGTGTATAGAATGGAACATGTGCTAAAATATGTGCTAAAATAAAATATGCAAAAACAAACAAACAAACAACAAAGACAAAGAAAGGAAGTCAAGCCTAATGTGGGAAAAATGGCATTATCTAGGTGGTGGAAAGGCCTCCTAGAGCATATATATTTTTTAATTTTATTTATTTATTTGCCAGAGAGAGAGAGAGCACAAGCAGAGGGAGCAGCAGGCAGTGGGAGAAGCAGGCTCCCGGCTGAGCAAGGAACCCGAAGAGGGACTTGATCCCAGGACCCTGGGATCATGCCCTGAGCTGAAAGCAGACTTAAGTAACTGAGCCACCCAGGCGCCCCAACCTTTGAATCATTTCTTGCTGGTGTTCTGTCTGCGAGCAGTTAGGGTTCATTCTCCCTGATCAAAATTACTCAGTTAGAAATTTCAGCTCACCCCTAAGCTCTAACATGGAAGGCAATGCAACCTCTCAAACCGGTCTTCCCTAGTTTTAGCTCGTTATCTTGAACCACAGAAAAGCAGCAAGTGTGTTCATCTTAAAGATGCCCCCGCTGAAAGTGTCCAGACAGTAATGCTGACCTCTTTCACTTTAGGGCTTTCAGCATAAATCCCTGGCAGATCTCAGACATGAATCAATAGTGCTACCAATCCCAGGTAGTTGGAACGCACCCCAATTCTGACCTGTCTTGGGCACAAAGCATAATGGTATTTCTGCTGGATGTGCATAGCAACCACATTTTCCCGTAGAAATCCTCAGGGAAAGCCAGTCTCTTGGAACCAAGAATCATGTGTAAGTGTTTATGTGTATTTGAGTCTTCTTTGAATGTTCGGTGACTGAAAGGACTCCTATAATCACTAAAGTATTCTTTCGACTGTATATTATGACCTGAAGATGTTACTCTCTCCTTTTGTTCATGATGATTCTGTGAACAAGCACATGACTTCATGGGAATTTTATAGGCCAGAAATATTTTCTTTGGCAGAAATGAGCCAATCTTTTGTACAGAACAGGTAACACTTGTGTCTGTATGTGTGTGTATGTGCGCGTGTGTCCAGCCTTCCAGCTCTCATCTGGATTATTACTAGGTCTACCTTACTTTGCCAACCCATCCTTCATATTATAGTCAGAACGAACTTTCTAAAATGTAAACCTGCCTCTTTGCTGCTTAGGACCCTTCAAAGCCTTGTCCATAAAATAAAGTCCAGATCATGGCTTGTTGTCAGATAACATTCTCCCTCGTCTCCCTGGGATAGTCCTGATCAATGCCTTATACTTATTAACAGTGTCTCGTTTCACTCCCCAAAGTAGTTAGATTGGGAAGATATGGTGAAAGAGAAAGTATGTGGGCACCTTATTTATCAGGTCCCAAACCTTCCAGCTTTAGTTATCCCTACTTTACCCTTCCATCTTCCATTCCATTAAATGCATGATTTAAAATGCAAATATGCCACATTTCTCCTTGCCTGGGACCCTTCTGTATGCATTTTTCCCTTGTCTAAAACAGAGCCCCTTCCTCCAACCCCATTCACTTGGCCACTCCCTACTCATTCTGGGATGCCTTCCCCAAATCCCCACTTCTTTTGGAGTTTCATGGCCCTCCTTTGGCTTCCCAGCATACTCTAAACTTTCCTTACTTCAGCTTATCCCATCATCTGGAGAGTGTCCACTGGGGGACAGATGCTACTATCCCTCTCAGTTGTTCACTGGCCTCTGCATAAGGATTATATATCCTTGTCTGCTGCCATGTAACTTGCCAGGTTTGGTGGAGGAGTACCCCAACCTGCCCCATGGATGGCAGACTTGGCCATGTAACCTACCGTAGCTAATGAAAGGGAATATAATGTACGTTGTGTCTAATGGGGGCTTTTTGAGCCATGGTGTGCCTGCACCAGCCCAAATGCTTTTCCTTGACCATGGGGACTGTATATCCTATGTAAAGAGTTGCCCTCCAGCCTGGATCACAGAATGAAAAGACTGCGGGCTATCATATAACATGAATGGGAAAAAACAAAGTAGTGATTGTAAATCACCTGAAATTTGGGGGTTGTTACCTCAGGAGGACACCATGAAGGCTGACTACTCTGTGTAATCTCCTTCATCTCTTAGGCAGTAAACACCCTGAGGTCAGGGAGCATGCCTATGTACTTCACTCTTGTCTCACTGTTTCCTAGAGCAGAACCCAGCACAGGTGATTTCTCATTAGGTTTTGTTTAATGAATGTATGGATGTGTATCTTTCGCTTTCTGGAATACTAGATTGAAACAGTAACTCTTCCAAGGTCCAGATTGGTTACATCTTTAGAAAACAGCATAATTCTCACACAATATTCCCATTTATTACTTCATTCAATTTCACATTCAAGTCTGTAAAAGAGGTGCCGCCAGTTTAGTAAATGAGAAAACTGATGCCAGGGAGGTTTTGTCTCTAAGATCACACAGCAATTTAGCAGCAAAGGAAGAATGAAAGCTTTGACTTTGCGGTGCCCAGTTTAGGGTTCTTTTCCATACTCTCCTTGACCCAATCCCAGAGAGGACGGGATATGACTGTTTGTCTTCACCCAAAACCTTCTTGGTGTCAGCTTTCATCAGTCTTATGGGGAGATACATCGAATCCATCATCCCTTTCTTTGGGATTAAGGGGGGGCAGTTAACTAAAATGTCTTCTCTGTTTTAAAAAGAAACTATTTGAAGAATAGAAAGGAAGAGAGAATCACCCAAATTTAGTTCCTGTCTGGTCTTTGTAGATTTCAGGAACAAATTCTGAGCTCCCACAGAGTGAATGAGGTTTTTTTGTTCTCCACAAAGGTTGCGTTCAAGAGAACAGGCTCCAGTCGGCCTCACCAATCCACATTCTCTTAATATTTCAGTAAAGAGTAACTCTTATTTTTGGTGGTTTATTTAAGTCAAAGCTGATGTTTAAGTGTCACACCTTCCTACAGCAACAAATATTTATTGATTATCTCTATGCACAAGGCATTGTGCTAGTGGGAGTTGAGTTAATTTAAGTGCTTCCTAATTGCCCTCTGGCTGGCCGAGGTTAAAGTAATTCTTAATCAAAACCTTTGCATCTGTCTTTACTGAGGAAAATGTAAGGGCAGTGCTTCTCTAATTGGCCGCACATTGGAATCACCTGGGGAGGTTTTAAAAATAGTGGTGCCTAAGTCCCACCTCCTGTGTTCTCATTTAATTGGTCTGGGATGTCACCTGGACATTGAGATTTTTAAAAGTTCCCCAAGTAGATCATATGTATGGACCACAGTACAAACCTCTGAGTTCAGGAATCCCACCCCCAAGTTCTTCTTGTAGACCAGCGATCAGGATCATTAGCTCAGATAATGTTATGTTCTGAAGATCATCCTGACCCAATTCACCAGCTGGATTTGAGACAGGCTGGGTGGAAAGAGACCCCACAGAGAGAATGGTCAAGAGATCTGAGCTCCAGATCTGGCTCTCCTGCTCACTAAAAATGTCTCATCTTGAGTTAAGGGCTCTGGAGCTCAGCTTTCTGGTCTGAGAAATGAAAGAATTAGACTAGACCAGTGTTTTCCAAATGTTATCATCAATGACCACCTTTTAAGCCCCCTCTTCTTAAATGGATAAAATGTTTTTAAAAACTCCATCTATCAAATCCCATTTATTAAGTGTTAACATTCCCTCCTCCAATTAAATAAATTGAAGGCATTGTCAGAAGTTTAAAGAAGGGGTGTAGTGCCTAAATCATACTACCTACTATTTTTTCTTTTCCACATTTTGGCTCACTCTGAATAAATGCAAAATACTGAGTTGAGTGGTATCAAATGTTACCCTTTTTTTCATCTTAGAAAACATGACTGGGATGCTGACTCCCCAACCTGGGAGCTGGGCATGGCTGGGCCATCCTTACCATTTCCACTGCCCACCCCAGCCTTTTCCAAGGACCATCAGGGGAGGCTTAGAACAGTGGGACCTCTCTTCATGCCTCTTGGGGTAACACAGCAGCTCAAGAAGGAAGCACACATGAGATCTTGCTTCCAAAAGGAGAACATTTAATGCACTAACCCTGGCCAACAAACAGGAGAAGCCCTGGAAAATGCTAGACCCCTCCCAATCTCATCAAACAGACTCCCCTCCCTCTTCCTGTGGAGAGGAATAAGTAAGAGGATGGAAGGAGGGATGGAAGCTGTCTCTACAGCCTTCTGCAAGAGAGCTACACTTAGCAGAAGGTCTTTTCTGTGGGGCTAAGGCAACAATGTGAGAAGGAAAGAAAAATTGGACTTCTATGGCTATAACTGCCCACAAGATCCTCTGATTAATGTAAAATTGTCAGTGTTATCATTGGGCAAATAATGTTTAAGCCTAAAGCAAAGAGAACTGGTGAGTTAGCCTGTTTCTGAGTTTTAATAGAGATAAATGTTGAGTTTCGTTAGGGATTTTTAAACAATAAAAATAGTTTATAGATCTCCATGACTAGCTTTGAAATGGGGGGATGGCTGAAACTATTGAATTCAATAGTTCTAAGATTCTTCTAACACTAAAAAAATAAAAATTCTTTTATTTAACAATATAAATAGAAGGGAGGGGTTTTTAAATTCTTGGTGGTGGTAAAGAGGGATCAATATTAAAGAAAAATTATAGACTTTGTTTTAACCAATATATATGCTTTGAAAGGGCTCAAAACCAATGTAATTTTAAAGAGGAACTTTTCTGGAACTGAATATGTGCATTTTTTGAAATAGACCACTCAGAGAATCCCATGTATATGGGAAATGCATTGCGTTTTTAGCTGAAACTCTTTGTCTACTCACCTTAAGCCAATGAAATGGATGTTGAACAAACTAAACATATGCATTACAAGTATTTTTGGTACTGTGTTTACTTTTGATTATTTAATGGCTAGTTATTTCATTAGACAAATGCCAGAGACTCCTGCTTCCCTCAAACTTTAACTGAGTGTTGTCTTTTAAGTACTATAAGGCTTCACTATTACACTTCTTTCTGATGAGTGGGAGTATAAACCTGGAAAGAATCTGAATTGGTCTAATGTTGATACTTGTGAGAATCTCCATAGCAAGTATGTCTGGCAAACAAGTGGTGGTGGAATGGGTAGACTTGTCAATTTTCTAGTCATGCTTGACCTCACTTCTCTTGTGTGCACACATAGGCATCATTCCTTCCTTATACATCACCAGACAGACCACCATTGATTACACCAAGGGTAGGCAGTTGATTAAAGGGGAACAAAATATTGGTTGGGTTAATCCAGATTTTTCTTTATAATTTGAACCTAGAGACATAGAGACAGTAACTGAGGAGTGATGTTCTCTAGATCTCAAAAATCTTAGAGTCAGAGCCAGAGGTGACTCCAGTCCAGTCAAATGATGAGCTGAAGTCCCAAGGAAGCAGAAACTACAAGGCATGCAGAGGAAAGCAGTGGTCAATACAATGGAGCAGAAACACAGAGAAAAGCAAAGATGAGAGATGATGTAGCCACATGAGTGAACAAATGTTTAACAACCCACTATGTGCTAAGAATCTTAAAATGAATAAGAAAATGCCTCATGCTTGAAGGAATCTATTGCCTGAGGAAACACATGTACATTATTAACTATTATATTAATCAAATTTATCCCTCAAAAATTGTTTAACCTCATTATGCATTCTCTAAATAGTGTGTGGCAAGTTCTTTGGGAACAGAGAGGACTGTGATAATTCTGGCTGGCATTGAGGAAAGCCTCACAGAGGGAGGAACAAGCAGTGAAAGTGTTTCTAGTATACCACCTTTCCAACGTGTGTTCCATGGAATGCTAGTTTCATTAGAAGTAATCATTGTTGGTGTGAATGGATGGACAAATAATCAGTGAACAAGTTTCAGAAATGCTGCATATTATATGTAAGTGATGAATAACTGAATTCTACCCTTGAAACTAATATTATACTATGTGTCAACTAGAATTTAACAAAAAACTTGAAACAAAAAAAAAAGAGAAAAAGAGATGTTGGGTTTATCAAAGTTCATGGTTTATTTGTTTACTTACTTACTGTAGGCCTTCTCAGGGCCTTTATTTTTTAATTTTTTTTAAGATTTTTATTTATTTATTTATTTGACAGAGAGAGAGAGAGAGATCACAAGTAGGCAGAGAGGCAGGCAGAGAGATAGGGAGAAGCAGGCTCCCCGCTGAGCAGAGAGCCCCTGTGGGGCTCGATCCCAGGATCCTGAGATCATGACCTGAGCTGAAGGCAGAGGCTTTAACCTACTGAGCCACCCAGGCGCTCCTCAGGGATTTTAATATTCAAATGTAAATTCTGAAACTCCAGGAGAAAACTTACATTACATTGCACTGCCCAAAATTATTGGTTTACAAAACTCTTTTGTCTTTTGGGCATTTTTTAGGGACCAGTATTTTGCAGGTATAGAAGGAAAAAATGGATTTTTCCCATTTCTGGTTATTTCTGACCTCTGTTATCCAGAATGTTTAGGATATGATTACCATTATTCAGTCATGACAATATTTTAATATCAAGACTTCATAAGGAAGCCTTGCTTATGGAGTCCTAAAAAAATCCATCAACAGTTCAAAAAATCTGTTTTATTTTGATAAAAAGTTGACATATCTGATAGTATCCAAAATATATAAAGAACTTATAGAATTGAACACCAACCCCCCCAATAATCCAGTTAAAAAATGGGCAGAAGACACGAATAGACATGTTTTCCAAAGAAGACATACAGATGGCCAACAGATACATGAAATGATACTCAACATCACTTATCATCAGGGAAATACAAACCAAAACTACAATGAGATATCATGTCACACCAGTCAGAATGGTTAAAATTAACAACACAGGAAACAACAGGTGTTGGAAAGGATGCAGAGAAAGGGGAACCCTCCTACACTGTTGGTGGGGATGCAAACTGGTGCAGTCACTCTGGAAAACAATATGGAAGTTCTTCAAAAAGTTAAAAATAGAACTACCCTATGACCCAGCAATTGCACTATTAGGTATTTACCCAAAGGGTACAAAAAATACTTGTCTGAAATGGCACATGCACCCTGATGTTTATAGCAGCATTATCAGTAGTAGCCAAATTATGGGACGAGCCCAAATGTCCATTGACTGATGAATAGATAAAGAAGATGTGGCATATATAGAGAATGGAATATTACTCAGCCAAAAAAAAGAATGAAATCTTGCCATTTGCAATGATGTGGGTGGAGCTGGAGAGTATTATGCTAAGTGAAATAAGCCAGTCAGAGAAAGACAAATATCATATGATTTCATTCATATGTGGAATTTAAGAATCAGATCAATAAACATAGGGGGGGAAAAGAGAGAAAATAAAAAGAGATAAAACCAAAAAATAGACTCTTAACTATAAAGAACACACTGAGGATTGCTGGAAGAGAGGTGGAGGGGGGGAATAAATTCAATAGGTTATGAGGATTAAGGAAGGCACTTGAATGAGCACTGGGTGTTGAATGTAAGTGATGAATCACTAAATTCTATACATGAACCTAATATCATACTGGACATTAACTGGAATTTAAATAAAAACTTGAAAAGGGGGAGAAAAAAAGAAATCGACCCAATTTGACTAAGATGTTTTCTCCGATTTTTAGATCATCTTCCTCCAGCAAGTCTCTTGAAACCGTCAAAATCATATTTCAAGGAGAGTAGTGGTAAGCGAGGTCCCATGGACGCCACTGGGCCATGTCAGTGTGCAGCTTGGAGTGCACACACCTCCTTACCTACCTATGGGTCAGGATGCTGTTAGCATTCTGGGCTTATTCCTGCAGCCATACAACTGGCTTCAGGGGGCATTCTGCGTAATGTTTGTTCAGCTCAGACAAGAGAAAGTTGTTGCCTTGGAGTCAATAGAAATGTAAAGTCCTGACAGTCTTGTGTGTCAGCATGTTTAAATCTGGCTACTTAATCTGAATCTTTAGATTTTTTTTTTTCAATCTTGTGTTTGTTTTCCTTCTTGCTAATTTTGAGCTATAAAATGACCTCTTCAAAAGCCTTCATTTGAGGGCTCATTAAAATTCTAGGAAGTCTTTCATTTTCTTATTCCTTCACAGTCATTAATTTGCTTGGTCCATCATAATAAGAGGGTGAAGGAGAACTTGGAAGTACTTCATACAGCATTTCACTCCCATTCGCTGCTACTAAACAGGTCAAATTAGCTATGTGGGCCCATGCTACCATTGGCCATCAGGCTTCTTGTCTCTCTTGCCATATTTTGTGTCAGTTATTAAAGAGAACAAAACATGCTTTAGAAAAATTACTGTGTTTTTTGTTTGCTTGTTTGTGGTTTTTTGGGTTTTTTACACATAAGACAGAAGGCTAACAAGGCAGCATTTGTAGGAGCCTTGTTAGCTATTTGGTTTCCATGAAACTTTATAGCCTTCATGCTTTTTACTTTATAGTTTTCAGATTTTCATCAGATCAGCTGGAGCTACCAAAGCAGTTGTTTCTTTCCCATTGAAAAATTGAAAAACACTACACCTTGACATCTAAAGAGTTTTTCTTCCCTGTAACTTAGGAGTTACTTTTCTTTCCGAGATCACTAGTTTATTCTTATAATATCCTATTTTTATTTTAGAACCTCCTTTTTTTTTTTGTTTCACAGATACAATTCTTTCCTTTATCTCACTGAGGATATTAAATTTATTTTCAATTCTTATTCTGACTGTTTTAACTCTGTTTCCTTGTATGTAGGTAAATTCCTTTATTTATTTGTTTTGTCTTTTCTCTTTTTTAAGACATTGACTTTCCTCAAATTGTGATGATTTTTGGTTGTGAGCCCCCACCTTTTTTCTGCAATAGATTTCCCCCACTGACCACCAGAATGGAAACTTTATATTGTAATTATCTAAACTTGGTGTTTTTCTTAGAGATCCTCATAGTTTCTGGTCTGCTGACAGTCCTCCATTGTGTTTGAATGTCTGAAGGCATATATTGCAGTATGTGCTCAGTCTACTACCTTATCCTAAAACAAGAGTTATTTTCATGTCTGCTCTTACTTCCCTGGGAAATCTTATATAATGAACTTCAGAAAAACAGTTTTTTAATTTAAGGTTTGCCCTATCCTGAAATTCTGTGGTCACCTTTCAGATTAGATTTTTCCTATGGCATTCATTCACATTTTTAAGCAATATCTAGGCCTGGTATTGAAGGCTTGGTAGGTGTTTTGGAATCATGGTTGACTTCTCCCCTAGTTTAACTAGGACGTGTGGTCTTGAGCTCAATACGTATAAGTTTCTTCTTCAGCAATATTGGAATAGTAATTTCCACCTTATAGGTTAATGTAAGGATATGAATTATATGTATGAAACAACTAGCAGAGTCTGCCACACAGTAAATGCTCAAACAAAAAGAAAAAAAGGACTTTATATTTTTTACCCATATATTTACCAGTTCCATTGTTCTTCATTCCTTTTTATGAACCTAGATTTCTATCTAGGAATGATTTTCCTTCTGCCTGCCTGAAGGATTTTTCTTTTTTCTTTTTTAAAACACTTTATTTTTAAGTAATATCCAAACCTTATGTGGGCTTGAACTTACAACCCTGAGATCAAGAGTTGCATGCTCTACCAACTGAGCCAGCCAGGCGCTCGAGGATTTTCTTTGAACAATTCTTATAGAACAGGTCTGCTTATAATGATTCTCTCAGCTTTTGCATGTTTAAAAAGTCTTTATTTCACTTCATTTATGAAAGATATTGCTGAGTATAGGATTCTAGAATGATCATTTTTTAATACTAATAGATGTTAATGCACTTTTTTTTAAAAGATTTTATTTATTTACTTGACAGAGAGAGAGATCACAAGTAGGCAGAGAGGCAGGTAGAGAGTGTGTGGGAAGCAGGCTCCCTGCTGAGCAGACAGCCAGATGTGGGGCTCGAGCCCAGGACCCTAGGATCATGACCTGGCTGAAGGCGGAGGCTTTAACCCACTGAGCCACCCAGGCAACCCTTAATGCACTATCTTCTGATTTGCATTGTATGTGGTTTGAAGTTTATTAACTTTCTTATTTTTATTCCTTTGTGTATAATAAATATTTTTTCCTCTGGGTGTTTTTAAGATTCTTTCTTTGTTACTATTTTAAAGCAATTTGATTAATATATGCCTTGGAGTATCTTTCTTCAAGTCTCTTGGGTTTGAAGGTCAATTGAGCTATTTGGATCTGCAGGTTTATAATTTAAAATTTGGAAAAATTTTAACCATTAGTTCATCAAATTCTTTTTATCCCCACCCCTCCTTCAGGGACTCCAATAACATGTATAGCAGGATCCTTGAAACTGTCCCACTGGTCATTAGACTCTATTTCATTTTGTTCTCTTGTCTTTCTGTTTGTTATTTTGCATAGTTTCTATTGCCATGTCCTGATGTTCACTGATCCCTACTTTAGCAAGGCCTAGTCTGCTGTTAATTCCATCCAATGGACTTGTCCTATCAGACGTTGTAGTTTTCATTTCTAGTTCAATTTAATTTGCATCATTTCTATACCTTCCTGTACTTAACATGCTTATGTTTTCCTTTATCTTTTTGAACATATGGACTCTAGTTATAATGATTGTTTTAAAATCCTTGTCTGCCAATTCTTTTAAATGTTTTTTTTTTTTAAATAAGCTCCATTTTCAACATGGGACTTGAACCTACAACCCTGAGATCAAGAGTCACATGTTTTACTGACTAAGTCAGCCAGGTGCCCCCCCCCCCACCCGTCTGCTAACTGTATCATCAGTGTAACTTCTGAATATTTTCTATAGATTTTTTTTGTCCTTATTATGAGATCTACTTTCTTCTTCTTTGCATGCTTGGTAATTCTTGGTTGAGTATCAGACATTATGAATTTTACCTTGCAGGTTGCTAGATATTTTATATTTCCTGTAAACATTCTTGATCTTTTTATTCTGAGATGCAATGAATTTACATTGGAAGCAGTTTGATTCTTCCAAGACCTCCTTTAAAGATTTGTTAGGCAGGCTAGAATAGCCTTCAGTCTGGAGGTAATTTTCTCTACTACTCAGTTGGTACCCTTCTGAGTATTCAATCCAGTGTGCCATGTACTGCAGTGTCTTTCCACTCCAGCCAGTGAAAAAATGGAGTTATTCCTGGTCTGTTCTTTTCTAATATTTTTTCCCCTCTTTTGGTGGTGTCCTCACTTGTGTGCACTGATCAGTACTGAGCTGAAGACTTTTGCAGATCTCCAGAGAGAGACTTTTGCAGATCTCCAGAGAGCTTCCTTTATGTGCAGCTTTCCCTCTTAGTGACTCTTCCCTGAGAATTATAGTTGCTTTGGCCTTCCTTAATTCTCACCCTTGTCTCCTCAACTCAGAGAGAGCTCTGTGTTCTGTTTGGGTTCTCCTTCCCTACGCTGAGGCACGGGGACTGCCGTAAGCTGGAACAATCATAGTGTTCACCTGGTTTGTTTCCCTTCTCTTAGGGACTGTCAGACTGTGCAGCCCGTTGTCCAATCTCTGCAAATCATTGTTTCATATACTTTGCTTCATTAGTTGTTTAGGGCAATAGAGTAAATCCAGTCCCTGTTATTCCATCTTGGAAATCAGTATAAACACTCCACAAATCATGGTTATTCATTTTTTGTTTTAATTTGTGTGTATGAAATTTTTCCAGTTTTATTGAAGTATGATTGACAAACAAAACTTGCATATACAATGTGATGTTTTGATATATGTATACATTATGAACTGATTGGCACCATCAAGCTAATTAACATAACTATCACCTCACATGGTTACCATTTTGTGTGTGTGGTAAGAACACTTGAGATCTACTCTATCAGGAAATTTCAAGTGTATAGTATCGTATTAACTATAGTCACCATACTGTGCATTAGTTCTTCAGAACTTATTCATTGTATAACCTAAAGTTTGTACTCTTTGGTCAACATCTCCCCATTTCTCCCACCCACCCTTACTGCTGACCCCTGGTAACTACGACTGTAGTCTCTGTTTCTATGTGTTCACCTTTTTTTTAGATTCTACATATAAGTGAGACTATGCAGTATTTGTCTTTCGATGTATGACTTATTTCACTTAACATATTGTCCTCTAGGTTCATCTGTGTTGTTGCAAATAGCAAGATTTCTTTCCTTTTTTAAGCTTAATAATATTCCTCTGTGTATATGTATATAGATACATTTCTTTGTTCATTAATATGTCAGCGGACACTTAGGTTGTTTCTACATCTTGGCTACTGTGAACAGTGCTTCAATGAATATGGGAGTGCAACTATCTCTTCCAGATATTGATTTTATTTCCTTTGGAGATAGATAGATAGATAGATAGATAGATAGATAGACAGATAGATAAGGTTGTTGGATCATACGGACTAAAACTTGGATAGAGTATAGAGTATTGATCTCTTCAGGAATCTCCATACTGTTTCTTATAATGACTGTACTAAATCATGTTATTCTTATTTTTGACTTTTACCATCTACCCAACACTATCTTAGGTCCTATGGATTTGAAAAAGTACACAACAAACTGGGTACTTTCTTATCTGTGTATGTACTCTTTGTCTTTTTCCTCTGTACATCTCCGCATTTTTATATTCTGCTTTCTTTTTAAACTAGCAATTTTATCCAATACATTTTCCTGTGTTTCTGCCTAGTCTTTGCAACAATTATTTTTAATACTTGCATATTCTTTCATTGAGTGGATGTACCTAATTTACTTACTTGTGCACTAATTTTTGAGTAAATAGGTTTTTTCCAATTTCCTCTGCTGAGATAAAAACCAAATTGTAATACTATTTGTGCGCATGTGTGTTTGTGTGCGTGTGTGTGTGTGTGTGTGTGTGTGTGTTGAGAAATAACCAATTTTGGTTCCTTTGGCATTTGGAACAAGGAGGAAAACCTTAATAATGTTATAAAGTCAGAACTCCACTTGTTTGCTTTATAATTTTCTTCCTTTATTCCTCTTTCCATTCCCTCTCTTACTCTGTTTTTCATTCTCCTTCTTTCTCTGCCTCCTTCCCTTGTTTCCTTCTTCTCAATAAGTATTTATTGAATACCTTCTATGTTCCAGGCCCTGTGTCAGTGCATAAAGTATAATTGTGGACAAAAAACAGAATTCTAGCTTCAGTGGAAGTTGTGATTATGCAAGGGGCAAACAGAAAATTTGATAAATAATAAAAATATATAATAAGTATTCTGACAGGGACGTATATTTGAAGAATTCAGATAGCATCAGCCCATTTAAGTTTCACACATCTTTTACAAAGGAATGAGACACAGGTGGAAGGAACAGGCACTCTGGCCAGTCTCTTTGTACATGATTTGGAACAGAAACATGCAGGCAGTTTAATATCTGACAAGCCTGGCTTCAAGACTAGGCTCTACTACCTACTAGCTATGTAAGCATGGACAAGTTAACTTTTCTCAGTGTGACTTTTAACCTCTAAATAAGAGTAGTAATACATCACAAGGGCACTGTGAGAATTAGAGGTAACGTATTTAAAGTGCAAGGCACATGTGCTTAGAAATTAATTAAAAATAGAAAGTAATTATTATTATTACTGTTTGATCTTTGGACCCCTCTGGACTTCAGTTTACTTTATCTGTAATATGATTATTTGGATGATCCTTTTCTAAAGTTCTACAAAGCAATGATCTTGTACAAATGGCTACCACTGGTCTCACTGACACACTGAGAAGATATTTTAGAACCTCTTCTGAGCCAAGTATTTCCCCTTCCTTATCCCTGATTTGATCTTGAGCTTAGTCTGTTCTGAAATACAGTGGGGTTCTTCCTTACCTGGAAACCTGGAATTCATCAGGAAACTACCCATCGGCCAGTCGTCCCCCAACAGCTGTCTAGAAGGCTGGGCATCAGCTTGGGAAAGCTAAAAGTTAACACATGAAACAAATAAAAACCTCAGACGTAAAACATTCTGTGAGTAAAGATAGAAAGAGTCATTTCCTACAAAAATAAAAAAGATAACTTAGATTTTTTTTTATTTTTTGAGTTCTGGAAGTAATTATTTTTAAAATTTCATAAAATGAGAACTTCCATATCCTACTAAATATAAGGTTCATCTCCTGTGAGAATTTCTGGTGGCCAAGAAAGCAGAGAGACCAATAAAAACAGTTTGAACTTACGTCAAGACAAACTTCAGCATGGAGACCTTCCTTCCTGGCTGCTGAACATTGGGAGAAAGTTCTCCATTATTTCTTTCTTGTTAGCACATTTTTCTTTTTCCTAAATACCATGCTTTATGTTTTACAAATTCCAGGTACTTTGCCTATACTATTGAGCACATAGACAGTGGGAGAACTTTATGAATCACCAGGTCCAACCGCTTTACTTTAAAGATAAAAAAGCTGACACCCAGGTTTAATAATAATAATAATAACAACAACAACATCAACTAAGGCTAACAATAACAATAACAATAATAAAATCCTCAGAGCATGTGGCTAGAAAGAAGGAGGAAGGTAGTAAAAGCATGACTGTTTTTCTCTGCTCAGGATCTAACCATATTTAGGAAACATTAATCTGATTTGTGAGCTATTGGATTTGTGCTTTTAGGAGCAAAGGAGACTTTTCAGCATTTGGGGGAACCTCAAGTGTCAGATCATCATCACATGTTGCTAATAGCTCTTTATTCCTTACAGGTGGGACTCAAGGTCTTTAACACTGTCTGCTAGCCAGTTATAGTGACAGCTTTTTAAAAGGTGAGTTTACAAACTCATTTAAAAACTTACCTTAGACAACACTGTAACAACGAGTCAAACTGACATCACATGTCCCCTGATATGATGCCCTCACTTGGACATAACTCTACTTATGGAGAATTCCTGCTTGAAATGCGTTACCCGAATCTAATTGTAAAGACAGATCAGACAAACCCAAATCAAGGTATAATATATAAAACAACTGACCTATTGTTTTCAAAAATGCCAGTGTCAAAAAAAGGCAAAATATTTAAAGGCTGAGGAACTGTTTCAAATTAAAGGAGACTAAAGAGACATGAAAACTAAATGTACTGCATGAGTCATGCTGGGAAAAAGGTTAAAAAGAACATTATTGGGACAATTAATAAAATTTGAATATGGGCTATGTTTATATAATAGCATTGTATCAATGTTAAAAATCTTAAATTTAATAATCATACTATGACTATGTAAAAGATTATTCTTCTTTTCAGGTAATATACACCGAAGTATTTAGGGGCAGGGGACTTAATGTATACAACTTACTCTCAAATGGTTAAAAAAAGCAATTTTATGTGTGCACGTGTGTGTGTGTGTGTGTGCGCGCGCACGCGTGCGTGTGCGTGTGAATTTGGAGAGTGAGGGAGAATAATAAAATGAGGCAAAATGTTAATAATTAGTGAAGGTACATAAAGGGTATACAAGAGTTCTTTATATCACTCTTGTAACTTTAAATTTGAAAATAAAATAAAAAGAGATCCACATTCTTGCAATAAACAGGTGGAATTTGAGATTTTTTTTTCGGAATTTGAGATTTAAACCACAATGTCACTTATATTTGCACCCCAAAAGATAAAATACTTAGATATAAATCTTAAAAAAATACAAGATTTTTATGGGGGAAAGTACAAAATTGTGATGAACGAAAACAAAGAACTAAATAAATGGAGAGATATTCCGTGTTCATGGATAGATATATTTAATACTATCAAGATGTCAGTTCTTCCTAATTCAGTCTATAGATTCAATGCAATCTCAATCAAAATCCCAGCAAATTATTTTATGGATATCAAAAAACTGATTCTAAAGTTTATATGGAGAGGCAAAAGGCCCAGAGTAGCCAACACAATACTGTAGGAGAAGAACAAATACAGAAGACTGTCACTACTTGACTTCAAGTAATCCAGTGTGCTACTGGTGAAAGCATAGACAAATAAATCAGTGGAACACAATAAAGGGCCCAGAAATAGACCTTTATAAATATAGTCAATTGATCTTTGACAAAAAATCAAAGGCAATATAATGGAGCAGAGATAGTCTTTTCAACAAATAGTGCTAGAAAAATTGGACATCCACATGAAAAAAAAATCTAGACATAGACTTTATCCCCCTACATAAACATTAACTCAAAATGGTTCATATGCCTAAATATAAATTACAAAACTATAAGACTCCTATAAATTAATATAGGACAAAACCTAGATAACCTTGGGTGTGGACATGACTTTTTAGATACAGCATCAAGGCAAGATCCATAAAAGACAGAATTGATAATCTGGACTTCATTAAAATCAAAGCCTTTTTCTCTGTAAGAGGCACTGTCAAGGGAATGAAAAGACAAACTACAGAATGAAAGAAAATGTTTGCAAGAGACATATCTGATAAAGGACTGTTATCTAAAATACACAACTCTTAAACCTTAACAGTAAGAAAACTAACAGTCCTATTAAAAAGTGGACAAAAGACCTTAACGGACAACTTGTCAAAGAAGACGAATGGGTGACAAATAAGCATATGAAAAGATGCACCAACATTATGTGTCATAAAGAAACTGCAAAGTAAGACAATAATGAGATTCCACTACACATCAATTAGAATGGCCAAAATCCAAAACCCTGACAAACTAAATGCTGGTAAAGATGGGGAGCAATAGGAATTCTTATTTATTGCTGGTGGGAGTGCAAAAGACTACTTTGGAATACAGCCTGGTGGTGTCTTGCAGAACTAAACATACTCTTTCAATATGATTCAGCAGTTGCGCTTCTTGGTATTTACCCAAAAGAGCTGAAAACTTATGTGTACACAAAAACCTGTAGGTGGATGTTTATGGCAGTTTTATTCAAAACTGCCCAAATGCAAGCAATCAAGGTATCTTTTCATAAGTGAATGGACAAATGGATAAATAAATCCAGACAAACTGTGGGAAATCCAGACAACACTAAAGCGAGCTATCAAGAGAGAAAAGAAGACATGGAGGAAACTTAAATGCATGTTACTAAGTGAAAGAAATCAATCTGAAAAGGCAACTATATGACATTCTAGAAAATGGAAAACTATGGGGACAGAAAAAAAAAAAAAAAAACAAGAAACCTTTGGATGCCAGGAGTTGATGGTTGGGTAGAGGGAGAGATGAATAGATAGAGCACAGAAGATTTTTAGGGCAGTGAAAATACTCTATATGATACCATAATGATGGATATGTATCATTATATATTTGTCCAAACCCATAAACCGTACAACACCAAGAGTGAAATCTAATATAAACTATGGACTTTGGGTGATTATGATGTGTCAGTGTAAGTTCATCCTTTATAACAAATGTACCACTCTGGTGCAGGGTGTCAGTAGTGGGGGACACTGTGCATATCTGGGGGCAACCTCATATAGGAAATCTCTGTACCTTCTACTCAATTTTGCTGTGAACCTGAAACTGCCCTAAAACATAAAGTCTGTTAAAAGAAAATTTCACTTAAACCTCTCAGTATATTTCTAGAGTGGGTCGGGTCAGGAGATGAAACGACACACATATGTACACGTGGACATCATCAACCTTTGTCCTGATACATCAGCAAGAGCGGGAATGGGGGGAGAGGTGACACAAGAGGGCGGTTGTTCCTCATGTCTTTGGACAAATGACTGGGTAGTGGCTGATTTGCAAACAGACCCTCTCCTCTAATTTTATTTCGCTAATATTTCAAATTGCCTGCCGGAGTATCTATAAACTAAAAGGACAAAATGGCCTCTTTGTTGAATTCCCCATCCTTTAAAAAGGGTCATATGTAATTGACACTCTCAGTACCGTGTGTCATGTGCCAGGCACATACCAACTCATAAAAATGTCCTAAGGCATTAATTATCACAGCTAAGGAGAGTAAAGACAGCAGCTCCTGCTAATTGTCAAAATCCCCTCTGTGACTGCACACTGCCACACACCCAGTCGGTGCTTGAAGAAACTCGAACTGGCAATGAAAGTTGCTATTCTCCTTCCTTGCAGGCCACAGAGGTGATTAAGTCGGGGCAGGGGGAGGTTCACCTCAAAAGTCCCCCCTCTGCCTGCTCAGGCTCAAACACTCCAGCCGCACTGGGATCCCGAGCCAGTGGCCAGTGCCCTGCAATGGTGATCAACAATTCAGTTTGATTTAGGAAGTGCTAATCAATAGCAAGTTCACCTTTGGGCACGGCACCGGCTTAATCATTTTGCATCTGGCACCCAGGACCACCACACCCCGGCTGGAAGGGAGGGAGACCGACCAGGAGGGAAGGACCAGAGTGTGTGTGTGTGTGTGTGTGTGTGTGTGTGTGTGTGTGTAAGGAGAGAAGCGAGTTCATGAAAAACCCAGTAAACCTCTTTCTTGAGTTAAAAATCGTTTCAACTTTCAAAGGCGAAATCTCACCCCCAAGTGAAAGACATGACATAAATGCAAAGGCAAGTGAAGATAAACAAAAGGCACCGCTCAGATGTTCCCGAGGTTATCCGTCATTGTCAAGGAATTCTTTACACATCATAATGATTCCAAGCACCCTGCCAAGTTGTCTCAAATTCTATTTCTATATCTTACAGGATTTTTTTTTCATTTCTCCAGTAAACAGCAGTTTACAACACAAGGTTTGACTGTAATTTTCATCAAACTGCAAGTTGTGCAGGTTTTTGAGAGATGCATTATTACTTAAATCCAGCTGTAATGCTCTTTTACCTTTGAGGGCCATTCCTTTTATACACTCTGTCAGCTGAGGGTGGCCGATAACAATTAGCTTGGAAGTCTATCCATTGAAACGAATAATAAAATGCAGGAGGGTTGCAGGCAAGGTGTGTTCAAACTCCCCTGGTGGATTCAGGGTGGGTCCACCTGTCCCCCCACCCCTCCCCCTTGGGGCCCCATTCCCAGACACAGGGTCCCAGGAGGCTGGACTTTGGAGTTTGGTGATGGAAGGGAAAAAGCAGCCTGCAGATCTGGCCCTGGGCTGCAGCCATGAGCCATCCATGAGCCCCCCAACCCCCTGCCCCAACTTAACCACTGCTGTGGCCTGCAAGGAAGAAGAATAGCAACTTTCATTACCATGGAGGCAAATCGGCAGTTGAAAACTAGGCGGATGGTCCAACCAGCTAGCCATCTGAAGATGAGCGCAGGCTGAGACACCAGCCCCTGATGAGGCAAAGGGATGGAAAATTGAGAGCAGGAGACCTGACCAAGAGGGTTCTAAATGGAAGGGCAGAAGTAGAGCCTGGTCTGGTTCCCTGAGCTGCTGGGCCTCCCCCAGTGCCACAGGCTCATGTCACAGATGCCTCTGACCACCACTGAGAGGAGGAAGGCAGAGAGGGCGGGAGCGAGAGCTTTAAGGGCCCTGAGGAAGCCAGAATTCTGAGGAAGAGAAAACACTGAACTGCTTTCTTTGTTACTTCAATGGTAATATTTGGGGAGCTGACTAATCCCTTTTTGTGAAAAGGAAAATGGGCCTACTTATATAGTAATGACTCTTGTGGCAATTTTCTTAGGTTTTGGTCAAATTGGTTGTTTTCTTTTTTTTTTTTTTTGCTCAAAATTGATGACTTTTATGAATGAAAAGAAGACATAAACAAGTAGATACAACAGATATCACTGCTTACCCATCAGGCTGGCAATGGAACTCTTATTCCCTGCTGGGGGAATATAAATTAGTCCCCCACTTGGAGAACACCTTGGCAGTTTCCGTCACCACTAGTGGATCAAGTTTCATTAGTTCATTGAGATGTCTGGTCTCACTGGGTGATAAAAATGGCAAGATTCTATTCTGACAAGTGCCCCACTATACCAGACTGAGTCTCCCCGACAGCTGAGGAACAGGCTCCCTTAATAGCCTTGGCCAGTTTCTCCAGCTTTAGCCACTTTTACTTATTAGAATAGTCTCACTGATGTGTTTAAGCAGTACTGCTTGTTTTAAAGCTTCAATCTCTTACCTGAGGCAAAGCATTTTTCCTCCCCTCTCTCTCAGTAGAAGCTATAGTGACAGAGGCAGGGATCACAGAAACTCTCAAACAGCATCTTTCCCTCTATCTTCTTCCCCTCTAGAGTTGGGCAGGGAAAAGGAGCAAGAAAATGGCAGAATTCCTTCCTGCATGATTGAGTGAAGGAACAGTCTTCACTCTGTCAACTTCTCTCTGTGAGTTATGCTGCTTCTCCGGCCGACAGCAAGGGGTTACCTCCCCTCCACATTGTGGGGTCCAAATACTAGGCTGCCATGGGGCACATGTGTGGATTCTTTGAAGGGCTCCATGAGGAACTGTCCCCTGAGCTATAACCTGACATGGGATTTAATCTGTCTGAACTTCTTCCACCTGGCCTCAGTGTCTCCATAGAGCATGACCTTCCCCCAGAGGATGGCACTTTTGTGGGAGTACCACCGAGATGGCTCAAGAGCAGCCAGCTTCTGTGGCATCTCCTCAGAAGAGGAGACATAGACCAATAGTGATATTTTGGTCATGCCAAGTGGTGGGACCACCCACTGCCTCTTTCTTAGTCCTGCCTTCTCTCTTTTGCATCTTTCTCTATGCCCTAGCAACATTAGGCCTTCTGCAAGACCAAGTCCTCACCCAATTTCCATAAGACAGGAGCACCAAACCCTGACTTAGTTTTTGTATGGAAAGGAAGGGGCATGATTCTGATAGGTGCCCAGAAAACCTTTATTATCGATTATCTTTGGTCTTCCTTCCTTGGCTCGCATGGTAAATTTTGTGGAAGTGTGAAGAGATGGAATATCCTTTCTTCGTGAACTTGATATTCTCCAAAAGACCCCTTCCTCTCTGCCAGTTTCCCCTTAGGTAAACCCATGGGGGAGTGGTTAGAGAAGACCTATTCTCAGCATTGGTGTCTCCCAATGTGCCTTCCTGGGAGGTAGCTGGTCACAACTGCTGTGACATCATGGTGGTTATATGGAATGTGGGGACTTAACATCTTTTGTCCTCAGCTTTAGGCCTTTGGTACAATTCTGATACAACATAAAAGTAAAATAGAACATATGTGTAGCAGACCACCCATCAATTCTATTCTTGTGGGCATCCAAGAGAAATTCTCACAGATGTGCATAAAGAGATGGCTACAAGAATATTTCTAGCATTACTGTTTGTCATAGTGAAAAATTAGAAACAATTTAAATTTCATAGTAATGAATGAGTAAATAGTGTGGAAGCCGGTTTGGTATTCGGCCAGGTGTGCACAAGGTACACTTAAGGAGGCACAGGCACCCAGAGGTGCAGTTGTTTATGATGAATACCTGTGTGTGTTGCTTGATGCCAGAGCCATGCCAGTTGTTAAATATTTTCAATATTACCTCCTGTTCATTCAGTTGACTACAATTGTAGTAACAAAAATGAATGAACTAGGCAAATACCAATCAGCATGGATAGATCTCAAATGTGGCCTCAGAGGAAGAAGTGGAGAAAGAATAATGATACTATTTATATGCAATTTTAAAAGCATACAAAAGAATGCTATCTATTGAGTATACAACATTTGTATATACATATAAAATATATATGGTAGAAAACATGGATAGCAAATGGGACACCAGATTTATGATAGAGGTAGCCTCTGAAGAGGAAGAGAGCTTCACTGGAAAACAGTAGGGAGAAGACAGCAAAATTATCATTATATCCTATTTCTTATCTTAAAAAGATTTGGACACCAAAAGTAAGCTCGACAAAAGAAAAATAGGTAAAGTGACTTCATCAAAATTAACTCTTGTGCATCAAAGGACATTGTCAAGAAAAAAACCCTATTTACAGAATAGAAGAAAAGATTTGGAATCATATATCTGATAAGGATTTAACATCTAGAACATATAGATAACTCCTATAGTTCAACAGTAAAAAGATAAAACCTGATTTAAAAAAAAAAAAAACGAGAACTTGAATAAACATTTCTCCAAAGAAGATCTACAGATGTCCAATAAGCACATGAAAAGATGCACAACATCATTAGTCCTTAGGGAAATGCAAATCAGGACCACCCTGAGATACTTCACTTTGCCCCTACTGGAATGGCTATTGAACTACAACAAAAAAGGAAAATAACAAGTGTTGGTGAAGATGCGAAGAAACTAGGACTCTCTTCCATTGCTGTTGGAAAAGTAGAATTGCGGCATCCACCAAGGAAAACAGTTTGGCAGTTCCCTAAAAAAGCTAAATATAAAATTGCCATATGATCCAGCAATTCCTTGCTTAATTATGTGTCCAGTGGAATTGAAAACAGAAACTTGAACAGATACTTGTATGCCAATATTTTTAGAGTGTTATTCTTGGTAGCAAAAGATGGAAACATCCCGAAGGTCCATTAACAGATGAATGGACGAAAAAAAGTGATATAAATATACAATGGGGATATTACCTAGCTGTAAAAAGAAATGAAGTTCTGAAACATGCTACAATATGGATGATTCTTGAAAACATTTTGCTAACTGAAATAAGCCAGACACAAAAGAATGGATAATATATGATTCCATGTATATGAAATATCCAGAATAGGCAAATTCATAGGGACAGAAAATGGATTAGAGTCTATCAGGGAGTGGGGTGCAGGAGAGCGGGATTTCTTGCTTCTGCTATCAAGTTTCTGTTTGGGGTGATGAAAAGCTTTGGACACAGTGGTGATCATTGCACATCATCATGAATTAATGCCATTGAACTGTACACTTAAAAATGGTTAGAGTGGCTATTTTATTATAAATCTTACCACGATTTTTAAAAACGAATAACATATCAAACCCTACCAAATTGTACACTTTAAATGGGTGAATTGTATGGTATGTGCATTATAACAATAAAACTTTTTTAAAAAGATCTGAAGTAAATATGGCAAAATTTTACTGGTCCTTAGAAATCAGTATAAGGAGTTTGGTGGGGTTTTTTTAATTTTTTTTTTTTGTATTGTCTGTACTTGTCCAAATGTTTGAAAAGTGTTTTCTAAATAAAAAACAAACAAACAGAAGACAAGAAACAAGTGGGTGAATATCTGAAAGAGAATGTGGATAGACATTTAAGAAGAGGGAAATAAAACACGCATTTCCTCCTCATCGTACTTGGAGATGCCCATGCATATTTAAGCAAACCATCTGTTTGCCCGATATTTATCTCATAATGGGGAAAGAAGAAAATATTGACCAGAAAAGGATTTATTTTTTTTCCTCTATTTTTCCCTTAAACTATGAATCTATATAGAACTATAAAGGTACTGACTGATCAGGTTCGGGTTTGTTTCTCAGGAACTCCTTATCTGACCAGCTTTGCTATGAAGACAATGGAAATCAATCTGTGGTGGGAAAGGGGAAAGCAGATTGGAGGCAGTAGATGGTGTTAGAACATTCACATTTTCACTTACCTCACCTCAGGATTCTGAGGTACCCTGCGAATGCCCTTCCTGGAAACTCTGACATCACCACTCGCACCTCTGCCCCACAGAGTATCCTAATCTAGAGCAATGCTTCAATGAGACTCAGCTCAGAATGGCAACTGCTAGTCCACAGGCTATTGGGAAAAAAAGATAAACCTGCCTATCATTCTGCTTGGAAAGGTGGGGTGTGTGGGCATAAATGGTGCTACTGGAGAAGCTGTCTGAAAAGAGATACCATCTAGTCAAATGTATGGCTGCTAGAGAATCCAGGGAACACAAGAGAATGAGTCAGGTTTGGGTTCAGGGAATAAAAAATTAAAAACTCTCTACATCCAGTGTTCTTGTAGAATCTTCAGAAAACTCCTTTTGTGGAACGTGAGATCTCTGAGCAAGAGCCACTCTCTTCCAAGGCTGCTACTTCTCCTTCTCCTCCTCTTCTTCCTTCCTCCTTCCTGCTTCCTTCTCCACCCCCTCCCACTTCCTCCTCTTCTTCTTCCTCTTCTCCTTCGTCTCCTCCTTCTCCTTCCTCTTCCTCCTCCTCCTTCTCCTCCTCCTCATCTTCTGTAATTTGCCTGTTTCCTAAAGTGATGGAAGCTTCTGGACCTGAAATAGAGAGCTTGTTGACACAACCTGACTATAATACACCAGTTTGAAGCTAGTTGCCAATGCTGGTATTTGAAAAGTTATTTTAATTGGTGTTTTCTATATGTCTTTAGAGGACTGGGATTTATTTTGGCCTAAGACTTCTGGTCCCCCCTGAGCCCAGGGGGCAAGGAAGAACCTGGTTTACCTGGAGGCTGTGAAGCTACCAGATGGGCTACCTTCCACCCACCCTCCACCACCATCGATGGACCTCGTCCCCCACTGGAGTAGAGAGAAATCACCCTTGTAAGAGTCCCCCTGTGTTGGATGCTCCCCAGCCTTCCCCCCTCCCCCCAGCACTGAAGTCAGCGTGTGTTTCATCATGTGCCGTGGGGCTGCATTCCCCATCCTGCGGCCCACTCCGCAGGAGAATCAACTGCTAGTAGCAGCAACTCCCACAACTAGAAAGTCAGTCCTTATTTGTCAAGATGAAATGTTCTAAATTTCTTCAAATTTGGAAAAGTTAACGATCGTGCCAGAAGCCAACATCAAGTTTATTATTTTATGTGTAGCTGCTCCCGAGTAAATTAGCGTCATGTGTAAGTTAGAAAAGCCTTAATCGAATATTAAATTTTTATTTATGTCTTAGGAAACAAGAATTAATCTTTTAAGAGAGGCAGTATACACTGAAAGCAAAAGTCTCCGATATCTGGAAGTAAGAACAATTTTCCCTGGATCTGCTATTGGCCCCAGGAAGGCAATGGCTTAGAGACAGTAACAAACATCTTCATAGGCCTCATCAGAGGAAGAAAATTCAATTAGTCTAGACGGCATATTTCAAAAATTTAACTGATTCATGCATAATTTCACATCACTTTGCTGACATCAGGGACACTCTAGGATATGCCAGGAATTGCCTGCAGTTTTTGGGTCTTTGTTGTTTTAAGTGCTGAGAGTTGCTCATGTACGGCGGCATGGTCTCCCCCACCTGCGGACACGAGGCTGTAACATTTACTCCTGCAGAGTTTCGAGTAAAGGGAGAGGAGATCAAGTTCTCAAAGTCATGTGCACAATGATATGGCAAATGTTAGGCAAAGCCTACAGTTCCTGGTGTTGGGCCCGGGTCTGAATGCGGCACCCATCGCTTACTCGCCGGATGACCATGCGCAAGTTTCTGGTGTAAAATAGAATTAACACTGTCTCATTTCCTAGCAGTGCTATAGCAAAATGCCACAACCCCGGGTGACTTGAAATAGCAGAGATTTCTTCTCTCTGTTCAGGAAGCCAAAAGTCCAAATTAAAGGTGTTAGCAGGGTCGGTTCCTGACTTTGGCCTCATCTTAATCACATCTGCAAAGACCTGTTTCCACGTATGCTCATATTCACAGGTACCGGGCATTAGACTTAATGCTCCCTTCTTGGGGGACACAATTCAACTCTCTGCACTATGGACTTGTACTCAGCATTTGATTTGACAATTCAGGGAAGCCCTCAATGCAGTGCCTGGCTCATACTGAGGATATTCTTCAGTACACACTGAAGAAATTCTACTTGCCTTCCCTGATAACATGACTCTTTTGTAAGTGCTTCTTGGACCTGCTTCAGTAATCAACATAACTATTAGTTTGTGTTTCCAAATCACAGGCATAAGACTATTATTTGACTGGAAATCTGTGACTTCTTTCAGTATTTTTTTCATCTTCTGTAGGGATATAATGGGAAAGCTACATTAACATTTAGAGAAATATCTGAGACTCAGCTATTCCTTCTAGCGGAAGTGAAATTGCCCTCAACTTGAAAAAGCAACGTGCTACAAATGTTTATTACAGCAACCATCTCTGTCATGGGAACAGATCTGGCCCTTCGCATGTGTCTACTTATTGGTAAATATTGAATGGCAGTTAGTCAATGAGACCAGCGGCACTGTAACAGTAGTCATGAGTGCTCGCTTCGGCAGCACATATACTAACAGTAGTCATGAAAACCTACTGAGGAGAAGCCATAGAAAAAGCACATTTTTGTATGTTCATAAAGGGTTAAGAAACCTAGTGAAGGTATAAAAATTTAATAGTCACACTTGATATTGGAAAAATATAGGCACCTTTTCTTAAAATTTCAATTGGATTAATTCAAAACCTTACCCGGAATAAGAACAGAGCAATATGCCAGATTCTTTGGCTAAATCCTTCATTGTCAAAGTCTTGAATTATTGCAAAGACCTCAAGATTTCAGAATAATGATGATATAGAGCAGTAACTTTCTATCACTGCACAAGATGTACAGAGCTATAAATCTTATTATAATATAACATAGAGTTCTAGAAATGCTTAAAATTCTAGTTGGTAAAACGTAGCATCCACAATTTGCTGGTAGAAAAACTGAGGTGAATGACCTCGCCATAATCACGGCAGAGGGAAGGGTGGATTTGCTTAGCTAATTACACTACAACAAGTGATCTGGTCTACAACCTCCTCTGTAATACTTATTTTTAATGAAATATACAAAAGTTTGCAAACATCTTGTCTGCCTTATAAGTATTTCCCTCAGGACTATTTAAAGATCAAAAAGGAAATTTCAAATGAGCAATCTGCTTAAAAAAAAAAAAAAAGCAAGCAAATAAACAGTAAAATAAGCTCTCTATCTTACAGTAGGCAAGCCACCAGCTAATATGCTCTATTCTACCCCCTCCACCCAGTCCTTCTTTCGTTAGGCCAGATTTCCAAGGGATACCTTGAAATTACAGGCCTGGGATCGTCCACCTGCTCCTTTCTTCTTTTGATACTTTCTTTCCAGGCTCATGAGCTCCCTCAGTTTAGCATGACCATTTATAAAGTTTCCAAACTACCTGGTCCCTTCACATTCTCATCTACACCCCTGTTCCTTAGCTGTCCAGCCCCGTGTAGACACGCAATCAATACTACTTATCAATGCTGATGATTCCTGGCTCTCTCAGTTTGTCCCTTTCTCTTGCTGGGAATACCACTTCAGGATACAGCTCGTCCAGGGGAAATGTATTCGGCCAAGAATTCAAAGACAATGGTTCCCCGAAAGCTGACCTGTTGAAAAATCTTTGAGAATGAAATACAGCCAGCGCAAGAAGGCTTATCATGTCACTGTTTACCCCATGCTCCCATCCCTATCTTTAAGGATCAACCCAATGGCAACAAGAAAGTTCTATGGGGGCGGGGGCGGAGAGGGAAGCCCAGGTGGGCTTTTTCAAAGCACAAGTCTGGTGATTCTCTCTGGTATACATTTTTTTCTGGGACTTCAGTTCATAAGGACAACATCAACAACAAAACAAAAGGAGGGAAAAAACCAATCAAACCCACCACCACAGAAAAACTAGGCTCCCGGAGGCCGCACCTGACATTGTACGTGCGGGAGGAGAGTGTCTCCCAGGCATGAGTAGAAATCCCAACCACCTGTGCAGCTTGGTCTAGCACCAGGTGTTGAGTGGCTGAAGGGGGCTGGGCCTGAGCAGCCGCCCCAGCTGTGCTCGGAAACCGCTCTTCTCGAGTGTACAGCCTGGAATACTGCAAGTAGAGACAGCCTTCCGGCTACCGGAACCCCAAACCTGAGCTGGGAACGAGGTCCTCACAAAACTGAGCACTGAGACGTGGAAAATGGGTGAGGATTAAGATCAGGATCGGATGATGGCAAAGTCAAACACCTGGCCGTGGAGGGTTGGTGTGACGGAGTCTGTTTTAGGAGGATGACGTGGAGGTCCATCCAAGCTCCCCTGATTGGGCTGAAAGGGAATGAGGGGATATCCAAATATGGAGTAGACACGGGAATGAGAAGAATGCTGGGGATGGGATGGGGGCAGGCCTCTGTGTCCTCACCTGGGTGTTGAGGACGGTATGCTTCTCATTGAGCTGTTACTCCTGTTTCCTGAGGAGAATGGTGGCAGAGAAAAACAAGCATTAGGAAACCAGAAATTTCTCTTAGTGTACTCCTTTCCCAAACCTCCACCTGCCACAGATCCTGCAGCCCCGTGAATAGAACTGTGCTCACGTATATTTTGCACCCGAATTCTTTTTTTTCTCCCCAAATTTGTTTATTTTAATTTTTCAGTGTTACAAGATTGATTGTTCATGCACCACACCCAGTGCTCCATGCAGTACATGCCCCTCTCGATACCCACCACCAGGCTC